>OX101752.1:25769268-26396604 GCA_944452675.1 Tachina lurida
CATAAATTCCTAATACATTAAAGACTGAATGTCCTATAATGTTGTGGCCCTATGTTCCTTCTAGGAATTACAGGATATAATATATATAAAGACTGATAGGCAGATTTTGTAAAAACTTTCGTTTCTAAACGTTTCAAATTTGTATGAAAAATAACGAAAATTCGTTTCAAAAAATATTTTTTCCATACAAATTTCAAAACGAAAAAAACGTTTCTATTTACAAAATTTGCCTTTGAATGTCAAATAAATATTGTTTGGTATTTCTTATATAAACTGTTTACTTTTTTAGATCTTGTCAAACACTTCAATACGTAATCTTCAAGTACATAAATTTAGTCACTTACCTTACAAACAATGGATGAGTTGTAAACTTTGTTTTACCTCCTTCACTTCAAATCATGAGATTATTAAGCACTTGGCAGCTAAGCACCATTTAGTTTCGGAGATCGTTAAGCCAGCTCCAGTTGTAGAGGTAAATAATGACGATGAAAGTCAAGAAGCATTTGGTTTAGACAATGTTGGCGATTCCTATGGAGGTTTTGCTGATGATAATGATTATAGTGTTGGGGGAGGTGGAGGTGTTAACAGTGGTGGTGGTGGTGGTGGTGGTGGTGGAGGTGGCGGTGGCGGAGGCTGTGGCGGTGGCAGTGGCAATTCCAATGGCAATGGCGGCTACGGAGCTTCCGAAAGAAAAAATCCAGCATCAGGTTCAGACTCCCAGCCAATAAAGTATGATGAACGTGACGTGTTCGAACAGCATATAACATACATTTGCCCGGCATGCGGTAAAGAGTATAATGATAAAAAAGTCTGGCGAAAACATATTGTAGAAATTCATAAGCTGGGCGAACTGGAAAACTTGAATTTCGAAAGTTTAAATGATCGTCAATTGAAATGTAGAGAGTGCGATAAGATTATAACAAATGCATATGGTATACAAAATGCCCAACAGCATCGTATGACCCACTTGCAATATAAATCATTTGCAAAATGCCGTTTATGTCGAAAAACTTATACTGACCGCAAGGGTTTAATCAAACACTTGAGAAACTCTCATAAACTGGGTGCTCGTATAGGTTTTGGTCCAGCTCATTCAGCACCAGTAACAGCACCAGCACCAGCAACTACAAATTATACTGGCTCAAGCAATAGTTCCACCTTTAAACCATTTGTCAAAAAGCCGTATAAGATTGCTCATTATCCTCCTAAAGAAATAGTTAGATTATCAAATTTCACTTATGAGATTGTACATTTGATCGAGGACGACGACGATGATGATGATGTGACTTTTACCGGTGGTTATGACTTTGCCAAAGGTGATGCTCATTTATATAAAAACAATTCACCTTATAATACGCCTTCTAAAAGAAGCATCAATATGGAACAGATAACCAGAAATAAATGTGTAGACTGTGGTACTATATTTCCTACTCCACAGTCACTCCAACATCATATTCGGCAAGAGCATGAATTTGTTGATTATCAAAATTCGCCGTCTACTAAGGCGACTCAAAATGAGGAAAAATCAAACGACACTGATGATTTATTAGTGCCAAGTCGGAATGCTGATGTCCAACTCGAAGAACCCACAACAATGGAATGTAATTTTATTTATCTCTGCCCCCAGTGTGGATTGGAATTTCGTTCACAAGTAAAATGGAGGCGTCATATTAACATTGAGCATAACTTTGACCAGCGGGTCTCGTTGGGCTTCAGGCCTTTGGACAAATTTCGTTATCAATGCAGAATTTGTAAAGACACAATAACGAGTTCGAAACTCAAAGGTTTGCAAGATCATAAATTCAGGCATTGTCCTTATAAACTCTATCTGAAATGTCTACTATGCGGTCAATCGTACAATCACAAACCCAATATGCTAGCCCATTTAAGGCAAAAACACAATATTATAGAGGTAATGGAAGGAGGGACGGTATCGTCTTCCAATGACAATACGCAACCACGACATTCATCTAATTCGAACAATAAAGATTTTAATGATGCTCCAGCCAGACCGATTCGAAATTCCGATCCTTCCTACAATAACGCAAACCGACCACCTGGCCTAAAGACAGTTGAAGATGTTATATCTTTTCACAACGCCGTCGATCACGAAACTATTACGTACCACTGTCCGTCGTGTAATCAAAGCTTCGATTCTCATGTGTTTTGGCGCAAACACATTGTAGACGAGCACAATTTGAATAGCAGAGAAGGCTTGAATTTCCGTCAATTGGATGAACATCACTACATTTGCTTGCAATGTTATAAACGTGTAACAGTCACTCACACTAAGGGCGCAATCGGCCAATTGCAGTCGCATAAGTTTAGGCATTTGCCATACAAGTCATTCAGTTGCACTGCCTGCGAGGGAGAATTTGTACGCAAGCAAATGTTTTTCAAACACTTGGACAGAAATACCAACAAATGCTCTGGCATAAATCCTGATAATAATTACACAGATTCTGTGGACAATAGTACCGCTGTAAGTAATGAAGATGAGGGAAATGATGATTTAAGTTCAACATTGGCTGAGAAAGCTGGCTCTTCTTCAACAAAATTCTCTTGGCCCACGCGCTCCTCACTGCCAGTCCAGCCGACAACTGCTGGCAATAGCGAATCAATTTCAGATAATCAGGGTTGCTTCACTTTAAACTGTCCCCAGTGCGGCGCAGATTTCGAAACGACGCGTGGTTGGCGGGAACACATAAATATCGAACACAATCTCAACAATAGAACTGTATTGAATTTCAAAAAAATCGGTGCCAAACTACACCTTTGTTTGGAGTGCAACGAACAAGTCAATGGTAGGAAACTTCGCGATCTTCAAGTACACAAATTTAAGCACTTACCCTACGGTGCTTATTTGCACTGTCGCTTTTGTTCTATGAAATATTTCCACATCAGCAATATGCAAGAGCATTTGAAAAATAAACATCCTAATATGGTGCAAAAAATGAAAAACTATGAAGATGATTGTGGTACTTTAGATGAAGACGATGATGCCAACGTGGAGGGCGATGGCAATGATGCCGATGCCGATGCCACACTGGACGAGGAGGTAGATGACAGTAATACCGGCTTGGAAGATGGAATCGATATAGATTTGTTAGAGGCCGAAGCCGAAATTGAAGAAGTCGACCCTGATAATGTAGAATCTGAGGAACAATATCTCTTAGGCTAAGAAGACAGGCAAACATGTTTAAATTTTCAAAATAATATAATTGCAGCAAAAACAAATGTAAACATTGCGTTACAAAATATATTTACATACATATATGTATATGCGAAAAAGTATATACATACATACATAGTACATATGTAGTATGTATTTTAATTTTCAAATCGACGTCATCAACTTGTTTCTTTCAGTTTAATTTTAATACATAACAATATTTTACGTACATACATACATACATATTTAATTTATCATGATTATATCTTATTTATATTTATAAATATTTATCAACTTACTACTATTTTACATTTTGTAAATTTTTCAATGTATCCATTTTTCATATGTCTCCTCACTTTTTCTTCCTTTAAGTTTGTAACGCCACCAGTTCTTTCTTTAAAACTCTTTACATACAACGTATGTTAGAGTTTGAATTTGTTTTTTTTTTCTTTCTTTTTTATTTTCGTCTCCCCCCACCCCATTAATTAAATATTAATTATAGTTTTACAAAATCTACTATTAAGCAAAAAGTATTCGAAATAAAACAATAAAGTTTCAGTTGAAAAGAGAAATAAGTAATTTTGAAATGAGGCGATTGATTGATTGTTCGTCCGTAACGAATAACAAATTTTAATACATATGACGTAAGTTCCTCATGACGCGCCATGCACACAAATGTTTGAAAATTAAAAAAGTACTGGCGAATACTGGCAACAACTACATAGCATAATGGTGCTGCGCATGTTTTAGATTTCCAGTGCTGGCGTAATTTACCGGGAAAGTTTCCCAGACACTTTCCTGGGATTTTGGGGTTTTTAGCACAGTTCTTAGGAATCTCCAATATGTTTTATGTCTTTACTAAAAGGTTCGTGATTTGGATAAGTAGTTCGTGGCAGTGATGACTGAAGGTGTGTCTGCTAACTAATCACCCTTAAACCAGTTGTCCGTCTATTTGTGTTCCCTTAGGTCTAGAAAAAAGCATGGGAATGTCAATAGCAGTCAGTTGTTTTCGACAGCACGTAGGCAAGCTCCAGTTTTTTGATACTGTATTGACGTGACGTCGATGTTGTCAATAGACTTGGGTCGAACTCGTTCAGTAGTTCATTTTTGCCACAAACCAATGATCAAACCCATTTAAATTACGATAATTAAGGACTCTATTATGTTTATTTAACAAAACTTATTTTAAAGGTTGAGAGATACATTTATTTCAGTTCAGTCCTCGTGTCTCGGTATTCTACTCTACATCAAAAGGAAAAGGAATAAAAAAACTATTTAATATGCGCATAGTTGCAATTTCTTCGACAAAAGGTGTTGTCAATGTTGCGGTGATATTATAGGCCGCCGATAGTACTCGTAAGTCTAGCAAGACACATAGGTTATGTTTTTTTTAACTAGGAGCATGAGGGGAGGTAGGGGGAAATTGAAAAAAATAGATATATCTGAGTCCAAAAGCAGAAATAGGCCACGAGGTTTGGTTGGGGGAAATTTCTTCCCCTTTGACACTATCCGATTTTGATAGAATTCAAAACATAGATATGTATGTAAATATGATGAAAGCACATTAGCTATATGTTTTTTCAAAACTAGGACTACGAGGAGAGGTAGGGGGAAACTTCTTCCTCTTTGAAACAATCTATCCGATTTTGATGAAACTTAAAACATGGATAGGATTGAGTCTAGAAGGACACAAAGGCTATATTTGTATTTGATCAAAAATAAGCCCTCTAGGTCTTTCTTTCTAAAGCAAGAAAAACATAAGGAACTATGTTACTACTCGGTGTCTTATCACACCGTGCATTGTTTTATTTATTTACTTGCGATTAAAATTAAAAGTGCAGCGTTCAGGCTGCAAATGACCTATATGTACCTTCATATAGGAAGTAGAAGTAATCAATATCCACTCTTAAATTATTTTGTGGTCTCCACCAGCGGTGTAAATCCCATTACCAAAAACTAAAAACTTCCACAAAATAACTAAGGCCGGGTTAACATCTCTGTGCCATGTGCCACAGAAGCATAAATAAATTCAGTAAAGTGCGACTTTGAGTCGCGCACGAAGGGTTCCGTACATTCAGTTTTTGGCATTTTTTAATCTGCCTTTTTTTGCTTTTTTGAAGTTTTTTTCAGTTTAAACGATTTTTTTCATTTTTGTCGCTTTTTGCTCGTTTTCGCGATTTGTTTCTGTTTTTGGGTTTTTTTTCATTTTGGCGATTTTTTTCTTTTTTGCGATTTTTTCCTGTTTTTAGGGTTTTTTTTCTGTTTTTTTTTTTTGGTTTTTTTTCGTTTAGGCGATTTTTTTTTCATTTTGGCGATTTTTTTCAGTTTGGCGATTTTATAATTTTTTGAATTTTTAGTTTTACCTTTTTTGAAACTTTCAAGAGTTTTGCTCTTACGGTTTCCAAGATACAGCAAATTGTCAAAATTGCATTAACTGATGGAACTCCCTTCAATTTTTTAAATTTTAGTGTTAGTTGTTGTAGTCTGTATAAAATACACTAACCTTACAAATTTCAAGTGTATATACATAAAATTGTATGTTTATTACATGGGATTTGAACATTTTTCGTTGCTCGTTTTGGAACACCCTTTAATTTCCAACTCTCATGTATTTTTTGTTGTAGCGGACAAAGGTCTACACACTGTGTCCAAATTTCATGTCCGTAGCTCTTACGGTTCTCGAGAAAATACCCTGTGGCAGACGGACGGACAGACCGACAGCGTAGCGAAAACAATAAGGTTTCTTTTCACCTTTGGTGTACGAAACCCTAAAAAAGCATAACCACTAATTACTAATGAAAAACTTAGATTAAGTTAAATAGTTCCATACATAACTAATAGACAATTTTATAGAATACAACATGATTGGAAACTGTTTAAATCAATAAATACATGTCTGAATCAAAACAAGTGCGAATGCCAAACACAGGCCTACCTACATTTACATATCTGCATTTTACTTGAATAACATCATAACTCCAAAAAAACTGGTTTTACAGAAAACGAGACTAGTTTTCAATTCACACACAACTTATTGGAGAAAAAATATTTAGTTTTCTTATACAGGATATGTATGACATTTTAACACAATCTGAATAACGTTATAATAGGTTTGTTTCTTTACTTTTTGGGTAAAGTTCGGTAAAATGAGAGGAAACTATAATTTCGCTCAATAATACACAAAAATGCACAAAAGTACGGGAACGCGAAAAACCCACATTTTAACACGAAAATAAACGTCAATGCATGTATGCATATACATACATACGTACATACATATAACTAAACACATAATTTTATACATACACACGCACGTATTTACTTACATGATTCAGCATACTTATATAGGTTTTTTATCTTAATTTAATATAAAAACTTATAAAACATTGTTCACAACTAGTTTCTAAGCATTTTTTCATACATTTGTTCATTTTTTTAGTGTTTAGGTAAATGTAATTTTTCTTTGTAATTGTTTATATTTCAACAGCTGATTGATTTTGTGTTTGCCCAAACTAGCACGAAGAAAAATTACGGGCTGTTTCGTGCAAAAAGAGGAAGAACATTACTCTCACCAAACCTCTCTCATTTACCCAATTTTCGAGTACGGGAACGCTTTTCGTGCAAATTGGGATCCCGCGTGATCCCAATGTAGAGTAAAGAAACAAACCTAATACATAATTAATTCTGCATTGTTCGGCCCTCGTTTTCAAAACGAAATAAATTCTTTGGTGTTCGAATTAATAGTTTTACTCGGTTTTGAATCGACTGAACATACCTGGGTCCGAATTACCGCATAAGTGATCGAGTAGAATAACATATCGAATAAAATTTCGTCACGTATCGAATGGATGGATTACTGCATTCGATAGCTTTCGTATCGATATTTTAAAAAGTGTATCAAGTTTGTTTTATATCGGTTGTTGAATAAACTAGACAGTGTACATTAAATGAAAGAGAAATTTTGTGCTAAAGCTAGTACAACAACCGAAGTCGATTCGACAACCTTAATAAGACTTACATGTCTGGTAACACTACACATAAACAAAAGTCAACTGTTTTACAGCATGATAATAAGATTCGTAAAGCAGCTCTGGGCGAGTCAACATCACGCGTCGTTGGCAATTATTTCTTAAATGCAACCAGGCCACTGTTGTTTATTGGCCTTCGAGAGTTTTGCGTCTCACCGCATGTGATTAATGGTTGGCGTCGGTTAACGGTATCGCCGCGATATTAGAGCTGTGCCAAATCGTTCATTCAAGTGACCGCTCATTTTCGTTCATTTTCTAAAAAAGAACGAGTTCGTTCATTTCGTTCATCCGCTCTTTTCAAGAAATAGAACGAAGTGAAAAAAACGAGCAGTTGATTCGGTACATAAAAAGGGAAACATGCTCAATGCATTTTGTTTTGAATTGAAAGCAAAGAAATTAAAAAAGATTCATATCGCCAAAATAGCCATATACTTGTACACAATAATGACAATGAAAATAAACTGTATATATCTAAACTAATTTTGTTAAAAAAACTATTAATACCTACATATGTTCTAAAAGCTTAATAAATATGAATGACAATTTAATTAATTTCATAATTGCCACAGTGTTAATAAAAGTATGTAAAAAGTCAAATGAAAACACACACACATTAACAAAGAAAAAGCCAAACAAAACAAAAAAAAGAGCCAAGTGTGCTCGGTCGTTCATTTCGTTCAATTGTACCACAGTTTTGTGATTGTACTTTTTATCAGTACTGCTGAGCCAAAACAGCTCAGTAAAGTGACCGGCTCACTTCGTTCGTTTCACTGATTCGTTCAATTGTACTCGTTCGTTCATGAACGACACAGCTCTACGCGATATCCCGTTGGTTTCCATTAACCACATGCAAAAACAACAATAATAAAAACAACCACCACAAGGGAGTGGATCTTGGAAACTCCTACTTCCTATATGAAGGTATAGGTCGTTCGCAGCAACCGAAGGAAGCTCCTACACAACAAAACAAAATTATCACCACAAAGGTGGCACCATGGATTAAGTGTCCGAAGCCACCTTTTTTGACATACATAGTATGTCAGCACAGGAAGTAGAAGAAGAAGAAGCATGATAATAATTGCGTTCGCGTACCCAAAGTTTTTACAAATTTTTACTGAACTTTACTGCATTTTACTAAATTGCGTTCGTTTACCCAAAATACAGTAAATGAGAACACAAATTGAGAGAGTAAAGGGACAGTTCTTGACTGAATGTTTTGCAAATTTTTACTGCAGAAATTTGTCGTAGTAAAGTTTAGTAAGATAAAAACATATGATTCAAAATGTAAACAAATGAAAAGTAAGCAACGAAGTCTAAAAATTTAAGAAAGGTTAATAAAAATTATGAAATTCATTAAAAAAAAATAATTTATGAATAATAATATACATATTTTGTAATTTATTTTATTAATCCTTTTGTTTTGCAAAATATTCTAATTACTCAGAGTTGTAAAACTGTAAAGTATCTGGTTACTTAGTATTGCACTTGCTTTTAAGGTAATCAGTAACATTAACAAATAGTCATTTAATTTTTATTAATTTAACCAACAAGATAAGGAAATCAAAAAGAAATTAATTACAAATATTACATGAAACAAATTACAAAATTTATTCTTAGATTGTTCGTGTTATAAAAATATTGTATCGAGTACCAATAATTAAAAGAGTTGAATAGGCAAAAGTTTTTATATTTCTCAACACTATGTGGAGTTGGAGTCAGATGTTTCTTTAATCTTACTAATTTTTACTATTTTTCTGTTCGCGTACTTTTTTCGGCAACAGTTCTTTTTGAGAGTAAATTTTAAAATTTTCGCAGTAACTAACTACTCATTTACTGCATTTTACTGCAAAAGTAAAAAAAACACACCTAATGAGACTGTCAATTTATGCAGAGCGTAAAGTGCAATCATATGCCTTTCACCATTAGTGAGGGTAATTTTTTTTAGAATAAAACATAATACCCAATTGGAGAGCAATTTTTAGATTAGAAAATACTATCAATAACTTCCACTCTTTGTTCCGACCAGTTTGAATGTATCGTGGTTATGCATCTTGCTAAATTTAATATTGTTATTATTTGTTGTACTCTGCACAACAGCAGCATATCGATGGTTTCAAGTAGAAAGGCCCTAGATCATCAAACATTTATTGCGATAGTGTAAAAAATGAAACGCTTTTATAAGCAGTTGCATCACCTTTTCCGACCACAGTCGAACATCGAAAGTTTCTCAAACACATTATAGCCAACTTAATTTAAATTTTAAAGCAGTTTATTTATTGAAAACAAATTATGTGTTTGTTTTTAACAATTTTTTATTTAATGAATCGTTATTTTTTATCTGTCGAAGTAATTTTTGTATAATTATGAAACAAAAAGATACACAAGTTACTGTCCAAAATAGATTTTTTTTTATAAAATTGGAATTACAGTTAAATTAAAAAAAAATATATAGACACAACTACGATTTTTGTTTGCTAAATCAAATGTGTTACCGACACTCATTTTTTTTTTTTTCATTTCAAGGAGTAAAATTAGGCTAATGGAATTGGCCTGGCATTATAATAATAATATACAACTTTTTAAAATTTAAAAAAAGTAAAATTTACACTTGGCCAAAATCGTTAGACAAAAAGAAACATTTTTCCATATTTGGAGGACAGAAAAATGTTCTCCTTTAAGATCGTTGAAAACATACATACAATAGTGTTTATATGTGTGAGTGGGTTTGGAGTTTTTGTTAAAAATGTGATTATTTTTATAATTATTATGTGTATATGTATAAGTAAGTATATTTTATATATACTATATATAATAATAATTTCAAATAATAATGCATTTAAGGGAGAGAAAGCAATATTATTTTTCATTAATTACTTCGTTTCAGCTGTCTATTGTTTTGGTGACATGTTACACTGGTTACTGCACTTTAACCTTGGGCAGATGTTAATTCCCGATAGGCTTCTTGTAGGGCATGTTGCATTTCAGGTGTGAGTTGGTTGGCACACGCCTGGAAGACTTCGGGATTTGATTCCACTTGTTTAACAATCGCCAACATTCGTAAACCAACTTCACTAACTACGCCAACCACTTTATTAACAAAAGCCTGGGCGATTATGGATACAATACGCGGTAGGTTGCAATTGTTGGCACCCAAAATGATCGGGTGATTGGCCTGTATTAAATCGCACAAATATCCATAAATATGTGGAGCTTCGTCGCTATCTTCGGTTACAGGTAACCAAGAAAACCTGCAATTTTTGTAAATATATTCAAAATTGTGTGTTCTAGAATATTCGATATTATTTAGCTCCAAACTTACCAAACATTAATGATTTCATCGATATTTTGAAGTGCAGATTTGTTGTATTTTAATATTTTCGATACAGCGGAAATGGCGTTCTCTGTAGGATTTATATTTTCGGGTTCACGACTCTTGGGATCGTTGACAACTTGTACCAACAATGGAATGATTTGAGCACAGGTTACTGCATATTGTTCGCCACCAAATTGACCCAAAACACCGCATCCATAAGCGGCAGCTTGACGTACTTCTGGAGATTTATCGCCTACATATTGCAGCAACGCAGGTGTAAAGAACTGCTGGAAAGGAGCACTAGCTGGACCGCAGAATTCTAAGCAGGAGGAAAGAAAATTAAATTATATATTTTCAAGGCGTCAATTGTTTCTTTACTCACCAATGACATCGTCGAATGCACACAAACCCCATTGCCTGTCAGACCAAGAACGTGATGGGTCCAATAGTTTAATGAAATTCTTAGCAATTTGGTCGAAGTGAGGCAAAAACTGTGCCTTGTTAGTCGCAAATAGTGAATGTAAAATATCAACAACTTTGGATAAGATGTAAGTGTCGGTGTCATCTTGTTCAGCCAATTCCTCTTCGACACCATCGTCGTAGTCCTCTTCGTTACGAGCGGCCAAACGCTTGTCCGCGCGTTCAAAATGTTCCTCCATGTATTTGGTAATAATTTCCAAAACTTGTTTCATGGCATTATCGTTGAGGCAGTTGGGCCCCAAGGTTTCAATACATTTCGCTAATGAATTCAAGAGTTCAGCTTGCACATCAGCTTCAGGTTCGGTGCCAATAACCTTCAAAAGTTCCGGACAAATGTACAACCACATGCCTTCTAAGTATTGGGGTCCTTTAATTTTAGCACAATCCAAAAGATAGGGTAGAGACTCTGCAGCAGCAGAGCGTACACCGTCGTGGAAATAGAATTTCAACATGGGCACCATCAAACGTACAACTTCTTCGGCATAATCGGCGAATCCGTCCTTGAGCTCACGAGCGTAGCACACTAACATTTCACAGGCCGAAGCCTTATCTTCCATGCCGGCTGTACGAATAGCAAAGTTCTGTTGTTCGCCCAAGTTGATGAACGACCAGTCAACATCACCCTCAATGTCTTCCACTTCTTCGTTGTCCAACAAAGCAACTTCTGGTTTCATCGCAGCCGTACGCATAACGGGGCCCATAACCAGCGGCAGATATTGTTCGAATTGTTTACCCAAAATCTTACACATGCGAGCCCAAGCGGTGATTAAATACGAAGTCTGAGGATCATCATCTGGCAAATCACCTTCAGTATGAGTTTTCAGTAATAAGTCCATAACTTCGCCTGCATCAGTGATAAATTTATTTCGGCCAACTGCTAGACCAATAAGACTTACGCACTCAATAGTCTTGCCACGCAACATACGTAAGTCCTCGGAATTGGCATTTTGAATGATGAACTTCAAGCATGGCATCAAACGATCATAATAAGTAACAAATTCCTTTTCGCATGTATCGGCAACGGAAGCGATTGTCGTGACTACTTGCTCCAACACCAATTTGTTTCCTTTCTCCACCAATTCCTTAAATTTGGAATTAAGAACGGTTTCTAATTTCGACATTATGCCATCCAGGTAACGAGTCAAAATATTTTTGGGACAATCTTCAGAGAAATTGACCAAGGCAGCTCCAGCATGAGCCTGCACGCGGGGATTCTGTACATCATCCAACAGAGAAAGAAGGCCAGGAACTATTTGTTCATGGAATTTTTTTTCAAAAGTGGGAGCGAAATCGGTCGACATTTGACCTATGGCATTACATGCAGCGTAACGCACACGAGGATGAGGATCGCGCAAAAAGTTCAAAACACCTGACATTACTTGGTCCAACATGGCTTCCATTTGTTTATGACAACCTTCGCCAATGGCAGATATAGCCATAAGGGCAGCATAACGCTGCTTCCAATCGCTGTGTCCCAACATAGCTGGCAAAGAATTCATGACACGTGGTAAAATGGTCTTGCCTCCCAAGCCGCAAGCTAAACGGTCTAAAGACGATTCGGCAATGACGTTGTTGTCACTATTGTCATCATCTGTGACAACATCGGATGTTGCCCAATCCTCATCATCATCCATATCGGTCATCATTTGCAATACCAATGGAATTAAAGCATTAATATATTTCTCAGCCCGCTTCCGTACCATTGCAGGGGCATTTTCTGCCAGTGAAACCATGACCTCAAGTACCAAATGTCTCCAACTGTCTTCAATTTCTTGAGAGCTGAACACCTTCATGCAAATTTCAAATATTACTTCCACTTGTGGACGCAAGAATTTTGGACAGGTCTCTGTCATATCAATCAGCAACTTCACTAAGGATTGATCATCTTGTGCTTCAATACTTTCAGCCATAATCATAATCATTCGAGGCAATAAATCACTAAATTGCTTGAAGATTACGGCTTCCTTTTCCTTGTCATGCTGCAAGATGAAAGCACCAACAGCACGTACCGCCTGGAAGCGTACTTCAGCATCAGCTGTAGGTTCCATACTCTTAGCCAACATTTGTTTAATTAAATCGAGATATTGGCTCTCTTGGTTTCCGAAAATAGATGGTACACTTGCGAAAATGCGCAAAGCCGACTCTTGCAATTGGGCTGAGGTTGAATTGGCACATTGGAAAAGGAATTGCAAAAAATCGGGCCATTGATTGTTGCCATCATCATCGATAAGATTGCGTGCAGCTTCGGCAACTACTTCACAGATTTTACGACGCAGATTGGGTGTTACATCTTGTTGGACGGCAAGTAAAATTTGTTGTAGTAACTGGCCTTGAGCTTCTTGTGGTAACTAATACAATTAACAAAACAAATAGCAAAAATATAAAGAAATATAAGAATAGTTATTTTTCTCTATTTTCTGTAGAGGAAAACATTAAAATTTTAAAACATTTCGAAAATTTTACAGCAGGAGCAAAAATTGTTTAACAAATAATTACGCTAGTGCATAATGATACCTAAGTGATAATAAAACCATTACTTATAATTAGAAGAATTGGATTAGATTGGAGTATTGCAGAGCTTAATAAATTTTATCAATTTAAGCGTAACACATCCATACATGAGTGTATATCGTCACCTTAAATGCAAACGGACGTAACTACACTTTTATATTTTTTACAGGAGAAACAAAAAACGTTACAAAATCAATAATAAAGTATTCTTGAAAATTTTCTTCGAAATTTACTTGTAGTATGGATACTTATATGTTTTTAACCATTTATTTCCTTTTTATATATATTTAAGCTTTTATGTTAGTTACGTTCCTTGCATTTACATCCGCAAAAACCATATAATAAAACCTTATGTTAGCTCAATTTTTTTTGTTATATACTTGATTATAATATAATAATAATAATAATAATATATATATATAAATACTTTATTCAATTTCAATATCAATTTCAGTTAAAATCTTAAAAACTAATGTAGACTATTATAATAAATGTAACATACATATGTATGTATGTATGTAAAGAATATTTATCAATATATCACATAAATATTAAAGTAGAATAGAGAGTGTGTAGGACCGATATTGTATTGTAGGAAAGCAAATAAATTAACAATTGCGTTTGTATAGTAACAGAGTATAAAACACATGTATATGTGTATGTATGTACGAATTTCATATATCAATTTGCAACTATAAGTTATTGTGTTCAAGATATAATAGAACTTTAATTTTATAAGTTTGATGTGAAGAAACAAAAGATTTAAGGCTGTCAGGCAGATTATTAAAAATTCTTGCAACTCTAGTATGAAATGATCGTTCCAAAATTGAAGTTAGCTTTGGAATTTGTATTTGACGATTTCGTTGAGACCGGCTGAAGGTAAAAAATGAAATTATATGCAATATTTTCCCATCCTTGTATGTTTTATAAAAAAATAGTAATAGTCTTAATTTCAAGTAGTTCAAGAATGAACATCCTAAAAATCTACATACATAATTCGACATATGAGTGCGCCTTCTAAGACTATACAGAAAACGAACAACTCTATTAAATAATTTCGTAAGTTTGCTAATGTTGTAACCCAAAGTGAGACTATAAACTTCAACTCCATACAAAAAAGGTTTTGATTTACGTAAAGGTAGTTTTTGTCGATTCGTAAATTAAAAGAGAAGAATTATTGTTTCCTATTGTTGACAACTTTTTCAAAACCCCGGGCATAAGCCCTGTGCACTCTGTGCAAGTAGTTACGAAAACTTTAATTTAAATTAACAAAACGGGCATCATCTTTCGGATTTACCTGAAGTTAATTAATGAATCTCAGACAGTTAAGACGATGGTACTTCTTAACTTCCTCAATCCTCTTTCCAAAAGGCTTGTAACCAACCAAATCAATGATTCGGCACACGTGGCAAGCTCCACAATCTAACGTCTTTGTGATGGTGTGATCAATTACCTCCTTGGAAAGTAGGGGTAAGAAGACGATATTTTCTTTCACAACTTTAAACAGGGTGTGAAAAATCCTATAGGCGACGCCACGCCCAATTACTCGACCGGTGTTCTTGATCGATATTACTTCATACTCCATCATGAAGTCTTTACTAGCGATGTTTAGCCAGTAGCCAAATTTTTTGAAAGCTCTTCCACTTCCAAATTTTTCCCACAATTTTTTAACCTTAAGTATGTGGTAATACTTATAGAAAACGTAACGTTCTGACACTGTAGATTTGGCCAGATACGCGCGAATACGAGGGATTATCGTTCTCTCATCAGCGAACAACTGAGTAAACGTTTTTTCAAGATCGAGATGTTCACGATCCAGCTCAATGCATGGCAATTGAGGACTGCAACCAAAAACCACTTTATTATTTGTAGGAAGCGGTTTATGTTCAACAGCCTTAGGTGCCTGCACTTTCCGCACACTTATGGCAGCGATATATGTTTTAACTTCTGCTGCCGTCATTACACTCTCGGATAACAATATTATTTTCATTCTAGAGCAACTAAGGCAATGCCTTTTGCCAGTTACCAAGGGGTGGAATAAATTGTAATACGCGCACAAGCGACGCTGTTGGTCGTTAGACGGTCCTCTCACAACAAAATTCACCAATGAAAAAGTGTTTGAAAAATTACGAAGTTCCATGAGTTGACCAGCGGTAGGAACTGTCGAAGCTCTCTCAGCTTTCATGCACAAACCACAATTCGGATTTGATTCGATCCGATAATTATTCGGTTTTTCAAGTGCAGCGAAAGACACGCTGGACAACCACTCGGTTAAATAAGATGACATTACCGAATTCGGATATTCTCCAGGTTTACAATATGGACAAACTTCGTACTTAAATTTTCCGTCCAGTAAACATCTCTTAAACGCCGCCAAGTGCAAATATTTACCGCAACATGAGTAGTATAGTATGCGATATGGTTGTGCATTAGCATTGCTAACATCAGTTATGTCAATAATGATGGTTTTATTGACGCGCTTGAAAGAGAGACTTCGATACTCTAAATTCTCTATTTCGGCCATCCACTCCAAATCTGGGTGTGGAATTCGCCGCAAGAATTCCTCTTTCTTTTGCGAGGGGCACAACCTCGGACGCTGTATCCCTACACGTTGTTGATGGGCACGTCTTCTATCATTATTTCCAGTATTGTTGGTACTGCTGGGTCCAGTTTTAACAGTAATGTTGTGGCCTGCAGATATTATGCCACAGCTCCTATTCTTTTTAGGAACAGGAGGCAGGATTATATCTTTCGACGGACCTGCCTGCAGAGTGGTTTCATCCATCTTTGACATTACTTTTTGAGTTGTTGGAAGTAACGCTATATTATCTTACCATTGGCGACTCGCTAGCTGATAATATGTTCAGCCCCGAGTGGGAAACATAAATTAAAATTGAGTCTTTAAGGATCTTATTAGACCATGGAAAAAACACTGCTGAAGCAGCTATGAAATTAATGAAAAATAACGGCCTCTCATAACAAAGAGGGGAACAACTCGTCAATTTTAATTTTGAAAATTTTCATCGAAATTAACTTGTAGTATGGATACTTATATGTTTTTAACCATTTATTTCCTTTTTATATGTATATATTTAAGCTTAACATAAAAGCTGTTTATTTTAACATATTGACGATTTTTACGCGTCAAAAAAAAGTAAACAGTTGCAGCATTCCTTGAGTCTTCTTTATATATTTCGGGATAAAACCTACTTTTTTTGGCAGTTTAATATAACATTTTCTAATAGTCAGATTTTGTAAAAAATTTCGTTTCTAAACGTTTCAAATTTGTAAGAAAAATAACGAAAATTCGTTTAAAAAAATATTTTTTCCATACAAATTTCAAAACGAAAAAAAAAAACATTTCTATTTACAAAATTTGCCTTTAAGAAAAAGTGCAAGCACATACATATATTAAACTTTAAGAAATCTGTAAGCATACTAGCAGCGAAACGCGAGAAATTATTTTAGATTTATATAGTACTAGCTGACCTGGTCCACGTTGCTGGCCCTAAGCAAACATTAGTGTTATATTACCACACGATTTAAATTGAGCTTTTAAAGAAATTTACGGCCTTTAAATAAAAATCCATGAAATACCTATTTGAAAATTGGATTTTGCCACGCCCCTCCGTCCGCAGACCGAAAATCAAAAATCAGACTTCACAGTGTCACCCGTCTGAATATTCTGAAGATTCCCTGAAAATTTCATCAAAATCGGCCCAGCCGTTTTGGAGTTCATACGTTACATACATACACACATCCTGTTTTATATATACATGGCAATCATGCATAAAATTCCGCGTGAAATTTTTCCCAGGGAACAATTCCAACTAATAGCAAATAATTGGAAAAGGGAGAAATTTCACGTGGAATTTTATTCATGATTGCCTTGACAGAGATAGATATAAAAAAAAATCAGTAAAGTGCGACTTTGACTCGCGCACGAAGGGTTCCGTACGTTGGGCTTTGAGCATTTTTTTAATACAGTGTTTGTTACGTTTTTTCAGCTGAAATAATTTTTTTTATTGTTTTTCGCTTTTTTCTCGTTTTGGCGATTTTTTTTTTAATTTTGGCGATTTTTTTCATTTGGGTTATTTTTTTTGCGATTTTTTTCATTTTGGCGATTTTTTTTTCATTTTGGCAATTTTTTTAATTTTGGCGATTTTTTTAATTTTGGCGATTTTTTCATTTTGGCGATTTTTTTTTCATTTTGACGATTTTTTCATTTTGGCGATTTTTGCGGTTTTCCACGATTTATTTTCGATTTAGATTTTTTTTTTTAATTTGGCGCTTTTTTTTCGTTTTGGCGATTTTTTTTTTGATTTTGGCGATTTTTTTCGGTTTGGCGATTTTATAATGTTGAGATTTTTTTGTTTTACCGTTTTTGAAAATTTCAAGAAGTTTGCTCTTACGGTTTCCAAGATACAGCAAGTTATCAAAATTACATAGTCAAAATTACATTAACTGATGGTACACCCTCTAATTAAAATTTTTTAAATTTTAGTGTTAATTGTTGTAGTCTGTATAAAAATACACGAACTTTACAAATTTCAAGTGCATATACATACAATTGTATGTATATTACATGGGATTTTAAAATTTTTCGTTGCTCGTTTTGGCACACCCTTTAATTTCCAACTCTCATGTATTTGTTGTTGTAGCGGCCAAGGGTCTACACACTCTGTCCAAATTTCAGGTCCGTAGCTCTTACGGTTCTCGAGAAAATACCCTGTGACGGACAGACGGACGGACGGACAGACGGACAGCGTAGCGAAAACAATAGGGTTCCTTTTTCACCTTTGGTGTACGGAACCCTAAAAAACATTGCGAGAAATTGGAGAAATCGTCTGAAGGAATCACTGCACTTTAAAAAATGATCAGGGGTGTTCGTAAATCGCGCGATTTGAAATCGCCTAATTTCCAGAAAAGAGCTCAATTAAAAAGGTGACTTATTACAGCTTTTTAATTCGTTTTAATGTTTTAGATGCTTAAGACATTTTAAACGAACTCAACTTTGAATGCACTAAATCGTCCGATCAGCGAAACACGGTTTTCGATTTTTGAAATCGTTGATTTCAAAACGCGCGGTTTATTAGAGAACACCCCTGTATAGCTAAATATGTAGCATCATACGGAAGAGAATTTACCAGAGTCAGGACGACCAAAACGGCTTATTAGCAGAGAAGTATGAGCAGTAGTACGATAAGTAAGGACCAATCCATCGCAAAATGCTGTTCAAATATTAAAGACACATGTGGAAAACCAGTAAGTACCAGCAAAGATTATAAATTATATAGAATGCGCATCTGAGCTAAAAAATGAAACATTTTTGGTTTACGCTTTAGATGCGGGGGGAAAGTATAAAGCGCAAGCAAACACGCAATGAGAGCATTCGCTTCCAGGGTGACCGATGACATTTTTCAAAAAGTGGCACCAAATAGGGGAGGATTTATCAAAAAAAAAAGGGGCAATATTAAACAAATCGACACAACTACATTATTAAAGTCCTTATTTTTAATGTATTATTATATAATTCACTTTAGAAAAAGGGGGACAAAAAGAGGCAAGGCAATCGAAAAAGTGGTAATTTGCCACTTTAGTCGATCAAACGGTCACACTGTACGCTACAGCGACAGTGCTTCGAGTTCTTGCTACAGCTTTTCGTCACTGTTGCCAGTTTTGCAGATTTGTCTGCATTTTGCTGATTTTTCATTGAAAAAATTATTAAATGAAATTTGCAGATTTTCTGAAATGCTTGTGTAACATCAATATTTCGTGTTTTTCTTTACTCCGTAACAGAAATAACCATGGTGTCACTGTCAGAAACATACACATAAGAAACACTAACAAATAAGTAGTGTTTGACGTTTAATTTTGCAGTAACCATACCACCAACATAACAATGGTAAAAAGAAACTAGCTAATCTGTGCAAAGATGAATGTATATACATACATATATACATATCGCACACTAAATCATAAACAGTCACAACTCAAAACTATGAAAATTGTTTTGTTTTTTCATAGGCCGAAAAAATATCCTTTCAGAAGCCGATGAGCAGTGTGGCAATCAATTCATGTGTTTATGTTTATGTTTGGAAACTTTGTATCAAAATATTTAAATTGGGAAAATCTGAGAAATTGCTAGTGGGATACTATTTCTTCTTCTTTATCATGTACTAAATTTGGAAACCACATCCACATTTGTTTTTAAGATACAAAATTCATTTAAAAATATGGTAGTGCATCACGATATACAAATTTAAATACCATATAAAAATTGTTAATTTTGTGTTAAAAAAAGTAACCAAAATGGAAAAAAGTACACAAGTACACATTGGAAAAAAAGTAACCAAATTTGGTTACAAGTAACCAAAACGGCAACGCTGATCATAGCATACGCTGTCTACGAGACTGTAAAAAAGCAAAATAATAAAAATCAAACATAAATACACACATGATGCAATTATACCGCGAAGCGCCAGCTGTTTTGCTTGTTTCGTGGTGCACTCTGCCAAATGTTGTTTATGTTTTACAAATACACACACACGCTGTTTATCTTTCATTGCTCTATGACAGTTGGCACCAGAAACTAGCAACAAAAAGCCCTGTTGTTTTATTTGCTGTAAATTTGTTGTCGATTTGCGGTTACCTGTATAATTGTATCATGAATACACACATGCTTTCGCTCTCAGCAATGCGAGCGCAGCATACACTGCAGAAAGAAATGAGAGTACGTATGCTGACGGGTAGTACTGGAAATACCCGCATAGAAAATTTTAGCTTGTATGAGATGCGCATTCTATCGGCTCTGTTCTGTAAACCGAATCCGAGCAAATTTCTCGTTTTTAAAACGAGAAAAAAGTTTTGATGTTCTCTAAACAGAATTCACATGGTTTTACTCGTTTTTAAATCGAGTAAATATACCTGGTCGAAATTAAATCGAATGTGGTATTATTCCAATAAATCACTGATGAAACATCAAAAAACAATTAGCATTAACAATTTGAGGTCTTTAATACCATATATGCAGTTTGATACATTTAATTGTACAAAATTGGTTTTAAAAACACTCCAACGTTTGTTTCCAGTTTTACTGCAAGAATGAAGAAAAATTATTTGTAGGAAGAAAAACACCTTTTCTGTCAAATATTTAGAGCCGTGCATTTTAAATGCTTATTTTTTATTTAAAATGTGATTTCTTTTATTAACAACTGACTTTAACGTTCAAATATTTTATCCAACTTAATTTTGAATGTCACCAAATCGAGTAATTTGTAGAACACCAAATAAACATTTACTCGTTTTTGAAAATTTTTCGTTTTGAAAAACGATTCGGTTTACAGAACAGACCCGTATATGATTTATATTCTTTGGTACGTCAGTACAGTTAAAAGAGAACTCTATAATAACGGAAAACATGGCAGAGCGACGCTTAGTAAAGGCTCAGTTACCCGACTGTAATGTAATATAACTGCAACGTAGGAAACAGCTGATCGATATTTTTATATAGAAGTAGGTTAAGTTACATTACATCTCTATAACAATTTTCATTACATTTCACATAACAATATCGATCATCTGTTTCCTACTGTTACAGTTACTTTACATTACAGTCGGGTAACTGAGTCTTAAAGGTAGAATTAGTAAAATAGTATCGTGAAGTTGCGTGTCAGCTGACAAAAATCGTACCATATGCAATGCATGTTACCGAGTTATAAAATATGTGGTGGTAGACGTAGAAATCTACAGAAAACAGATTTTTCCGTAGCGAATGTCAAAAATCCGCATTCAAAGCCAAACAAAAATAATGTGCTATACAAACTGTTACATTTTCTATAACTTTTACACAGAGGTGAACGATACGCCAAGCTGTAAAGTATACGATTTTTACTAATTCTACCTTAAGCCTTGCATATCTAAAGTGAATCAGCAGAAGTGCGCGAAATTCGCAAAAAAGTACAAAACTGAACCTGTAGGCTTCTGGAAAAACATTTTATATAGTGATGAGTGCAAATTCGATATATTTTGAGAGAAAAAGCCTCTAAAACATTGCAGCCAATGAATGAAGCTTTTCTTGAATAGTGTGTTACAACCACCGCAAAACACGGCGGAGGCTCGATTATGAACTGAGGCTGCATGGCGCCATCTGGAGTCAGCAATCTAGTTTTTGATGAGTCTACAATGAATAAAATTGATTAATTAAATATTCTGAAATAAAACTTTGCGTCCATCCGACCCGAACATACGACGATAATTGTTAAGGAATGGTTGTTATACCGAACGCCTAAGACTTTACATCATCCACCGCGTTCTGCAGACCTTAATCCAAACAAAAATTTCTGGAATCACCTTCACAGAAATATCAGGCAGAGGGTCATTTCCAACAAGAATGTCTTTTAAAAGAGGGTCTAATTGAAGAATTGAACAAAATCTATCCAAATACCTATAACTAAAAACCTTGTCGAATCAATGCCTAGGAGTATTGCTGAATGCAAATGAAAAACAAAACAAATATTAAAAGTTGACAGTAATTTAGCTTATGGACCTAATTATCTGGTGTAATGGGTTCTGTTTACTTTTTTTGACGCGTAAAAATCATTAGTATTTTAAGATAAAGTGAATTATTTTTTGTTATTTTCTTTTCATTTACTGTTTATACAGAATTAAAATCTTACGGTATAATTCATAAAAAATATTATAGCTTTATTTGACAAATTTCCCATAGAAATATGTCAAATAAGCGCTTAATTAACCTGAAATATTTTTGGAACAAATTAAGTTTAGTGACATAACTCCAAAAGTAATAAAAATTTGGTATCCGATAGAAAATTAAAAAATATAAAAAAGTAAAACTTAAATAAAAAAAATTGGCGGCGAGCCTTAGTTTCCGATTTATGGGCATTTTATGTTCTGGTATAAAATTGTGATTATACGTAATACTTTCCCCAACGAATGTCTTCAATATTAGTATCATTTAAAAGCTTTGGATAATATCTTTGAGGAGAAAATCTTTATTAGGCTGCGCCGTCTCGGGAAACACCATGGTGGAGAAAATCCTTAAGCCCGGCCGAAGGCCTGCAGTCCAGAAAATCGTTATTAGACAGGAAAACTTTTCCAGGCAGAAAATCTTTTCTATCTTTCCTTTTCTATCGGATACCAAATTTTTATTAATTTTGGAGTTATGTCACTAAACTTAATTTAAGCCATATTTTTATGAATATGGCAGTAATTAAGTTTCTTAAACTGCAATTAAAGTTTTTAATTTTTATTAATTACTGTACAGTAACAAAACCTTTTATACAGATGAAATATATAGATGTTTACTTTTTTTTGACGCCCACAGTAGCTTTACACAAGTAATAATTTCATTTGCGAATTAAAAAAATATGCCACGTCCCATTTGCTACACAATTTTTAAAACATTTTATTTATAGTATTGTCTTTATTTTTTGCAACAAAAATATTTTATGTACATATGTATATGAATGCAAATATTAGATGCAGAGGCTTTCGGTCCGACATAACCTAATTTTTAATTTTTCTGATTTTCCTTTGTATATACGTATGTATGTATACATGTGTATAAATTTATACATTTTCCTTGTATACAATAAAAAAATTAAAATCGTACAGTAATAATTATGATATGAATGCGTGTAGTGGGACAGCTTAAAGGAATATATTGTCTACAAACCATCAAAAGATAATATATGTACAAACTACCTGCTGGATGTTTTTATTTTTTGTATATATTTTGTGTGTTTATTTTCGCAATTCGATAGATAACGCAGGCTGCTAAATGTGAACAAATGGCAATGCCGTAAAAACGAATACACGACATTATTATAACACTGGATCAAAAAATGTGTGAATTTCTATAATAGATTTTACTTACCTCTTTGTAAAATTCTAAAAATTCTGATGTAAATAATCGGCGCAAGAGAACGGCTGCCATCTGACGGGCCTCTTCCGATTGTTGGCCATTGTGTATGGTAGCCAAAAGATGAGTCACCTTAAGTTCACGGGGCACGTTGTTGTAAGCATCCTACGGATAAGAGAGAACACATATGTATGGCTTATTAAATACTCTACAGATAAAATAGTTTAGTATATTCATGTACACAATGGTAGGTTTTTTTAATTATGCATTGCAACTTGCGTTTAGGAAGTCGGCCTTTATATCTTATGCACAAACATTCCATTACAAGGTCTCTTATTTACATACATACATATGTACATATCTACGATTATTTACACATGTATGTAGCATATATACATAGTATATTATGTATTTTTAACCTGTACCCAATCAGTAAAAAGTGGTAGAAGTAAAAATCAATAGAACACATGTTCAAATGCTAATGTTTAGAAATTATTTTTGCAAACCGTGCAATTTCCCTTCTAATTCGTTTTATGTACATATCTAAATAAATATTTGTTTTAAAAATGCGTCATTTGGAATCACATTTAGGTTTTAAGCAAATATGTACATATGTATGTATGCATATATAAAAAAACAGCAAACACCCGCCACCTCTCTATAAACAAGATACTGCTAAATGACATTTCAGTGTGCTGTGTTTCTTTAATTCGTTTAATTATTTTTTCTTTTATAGAGTTTGTTTTGCTTCCGTTCCATGAATCATTTTTATAATGAAATTAATGTATGATATAAAGATTTATTGTTATTAAAAAAAGGAACTGTAGGTCTTCCAAAATATTACAACATGAACATCTTAAACGAACACAAAAAAACAAGAACAATAAAATTTTCTGTTCCAAATTTGTCGTTGTCGGAACGATAGGGAGAACACGTTTCGCGCTATAAAACAAAACCCACCACAGCATTTTTGCTGTCCTCCCTTCGAGATGAAAAAATAACACGCTTGAACTTTCACAAGAACATGGATAAAACACCCCAAAAACTTCCAGAAATTTAATTCTTAACACTTTCTATTAGTAATTTAGAGTATAGAATGGAAATAAATTACGCACCTCAGCTTGTTGTCGCACTTCATTGTCTGTAGATAATAAGGAACCCAAAATCTGTTGAAACTGATCAGCTGCCATAGTTTTTGTTAAATTGTTGCAGTTATTCACTATATACTTTTCGATTCTTTGGATGATAAATTATGAATTTCTTTTTCTCCGATTTTTTCTAGTTTTAAATAAATTATCTGCCTCGCGACGAACCACACGCAAGCACGATGCAAAAAAAAGAACCAACAAAATTTGTCGTTAGTGTTGATATGAAAAGTACCGAGTTAAGTGTGGTGAAACAGTGATGGGAAATGAGATTTGTATTTCGGTACAAAACAAAAATTTTTAAGTACTTTTTATTTATTATTTTTTATTAAAATTTTATTAACAAAAATTTATATTTAAAGAAATAAAAAAGGAACACAAAACGTATGCATACTCACAAATCAAGGACTTATGGCAACTTAAAAAATTATTTCTGCATCTAAATGACTCAGTTTTTCTCCTTCTCCTATAAAATATCAAAAATTCGAGTTCCGCCTTATATTAAGCCACCGACCTTAATATAAAAAGGCCCTAACTCATTACTATTTTTAAATGGAGCTTTTGTCTATTTCGATAGAAAAACATCTAATGTATCGAAAAATTCAAATATAAACGACATGACGGGAAATGCCGTGATTCATTGTTTCAGGTATGAGGATAAAACTGCATATGCCGATGCGAAATACCTGAAGTAAGTACTGAAATATAATTTAAACGATCCTTTAAAAACATTTTATTTTCATATATGAGCAATTAATAAAGTTTCAATTAAAATACAAACTGTTATCACATATAGTTGCAAAAAGTTTCTTTTTCCGGTTTATAGCAAATGTCCCTTTACTTTCAACAACTAATTTCTACTGTCCGCCAACGTGTTAAAAAAATAATGTTTTTAGAGTTCAATAAATCTTTGAACTGGATACAACTTGATTCTGTTCGAACATAAAGCCTGTTCCTTTGTTTTGTTTTCATGAGATTTTGGTAAGAGAAAATCCTTTCGACATTTGAAGAGGAGTGAGGTATGGACATACATAATTCCATAAGCTACTCTCGATACATATATCAGGAAACATGAATTCATCTAATGAGGCTTGAGTTATAATTCCATAAGCTACTCTCGATATATCAGGAAACATGAATTCATCTAATGAGGTTCTAGTTTTAGGCACTGCACAGTGGGGACTTTAGAAAATAAATGGTAATAAATTTGGAACTTCTAAACTGCTGTTTGCACGATGTGCAGTCCATTATATTTTTTGCATGAAATATTTTTTTGTATGAAAAATTAACGATGTATAGTCCACTTAATTTTTTCTGAAACTTCGACATCTTTAGAGGACACATACCAAAAATAATGGAACAGTGGTTATTGAAATAGAAAATAATACGGAAAGAGATAAAGCAAAAAATATGATTAAAGAAAAATTAGGTGATGAATACGAAATTAAAATTCCAAATTCGGTGTACCCAAATGTGTTAATAACGGGAATTAATTTTGAATATGACAATAATCGACTTGTTAGATTAACAGAAAAACAAAATCAGTGCCTAAATAATACTAAATTAAAATTAGTCAAGCAATATGAAGTGAAGAAAAACAATAAAAGCTGTTACAATGCAATAATGGAAGTTGAACCAAATGCATTTCCTAACATATTGGCAGCGGAAAGAATAAACATTGGCTGGGAACGATGTAAAGTATATGATGGTATTAGTGTAATGCGGTGTTTTAAATGTAAGAGTTTTAACCATAAAGCAATAAATTGCAACACAGACTTACAGAATACAGTGGTAGCCCAATAAGTAAATGTATAAATTATATACGAGCTAATAAAGATTTTAGCCTAGGCTTGAATGAGAATCATGACACGTTGAGTAATTTATGCCCTGCTTACCAAAATAGATTGGAGGCAAAAAAAATAAAAATTGGGTATTAGCAATTACAGAGTGATGACAGTGTGCAATTAACAACAAGATGTAGAAAGCGTAATAGCAGATGGCTGAAATGTATATATGTTAATATTAGTAGTATCTTGGCTAACAAGGAAGAACTGGAGAGGACAATTGAACTTCAACAAGCAAATATAATACTGTGTTCTGAAACATGTGTAACATCTAATATTGAAGACAATGAGATTAGCATTCCTATATTTAACATGGTTCGTTGTGATTCACATTCTCGACATACGGGTGGTGCAATAATATATTGTTACGTTTTTATTCTCTGTTAAAAACGCTTTTCCGTAGATTCGAAGATTTGCAATAAATAAAAGACCCCAGTGTACTAATTAGGGTTAAGAATGATACACTCTTTATTAAGCAATAAATACACTAATCTAAATTCAATTCAAGAGCTTAAATACAAATACAAAGATTACTCAAATATTCACAACTGGTTACCACTATGCCTTCCACGCTGTTGTATATACACGTCTTAGACCACTGGCTGCGCTAGTGTTGACACAATTCTGCTTTCTCTGCTGCTCGTCACATACAAGACTCACTCTGCCGTCACTTCCTGTTGATGCACCAATAACAACTCTATGGCAGACTCTCACAGTTGATACACTAATCAGGACTCGCTGGCTTCACTTACACGTCTATCAGCTTCCACTGCTCCCTTACTCTTTACTCAAGGGACTCCACAATAGTCTCAAATGACGACAGACTCTAACTGTCACTATAGACTGTACTATAGTCTCTTCAATTTCCAACTCACGTATTGTAAAGCACAGACTCAAATATCAACTCACTGTTGTATCACAAATCACGGACTGCGCACAACTTAATTGTCAACTCACTTGATTAACAACAGACTTCTTATTAGCAACTGCACTTATTCGCAACTGAGCTTCTTCGCAACTGAGCTTCTTCGCAACTGACTTATTCCCAACTAACTTTTGATCGCGACTGAACTGCTGTTGGATGCGTCACCCCTTTTTATACTTCGCACAACAACCACTAGAATTTTCATGCAAAGTCTAGACCGAATGATCATTATCTTCAATGTTGTTTACAAAGCGCGTAATTAAGTTCATGTGGTAACTATGTACATACGTGTGTATATGCATACATCATTAAGTGGTTGTTTACTTTTATTTCTGCCTTTAGTTGGAATTGTCAGGCATGTATGTATGTATGCATGTAGCTATGTCTATCTTCATAACAAGCAGAAGCTTGTAGTTGTTGTTGGTTGTTTACGTTTAATCACGTATGTGTGTGCTACGCATGTGTATATAGTTGTTTGCTATAGTGTTTGTATGTGAATACGAGTGTACGTTTAGTTATCTATTTAAATACTTCTGGATGTTTCTTTATATTGGCCCTGTTCGAATATTCTTGCGTAACACTTTATTAACCCGACGGCCATTTCCGTAACAATATATACACAAATCAATTCAATATAATCAGAATATGTGGTGCATTATAATTAAATTAAAAAACTTTCAAACGAAATGGAAGATTGGGGTGTTATACCATTCACCAAGTGCCAGCAATTCAGAATTCCTTATGTATTTGAGAAGTACAATAGAGACTTATTTCGAAAACTGTGATAATAACTTGATAATTGGAGATCTTAACATTAATATTAATAATGATACATATTATAGTACTGAGTTGTGCAATATTTTTTCTTCTATGACTATGAAACAACTTATAAATTTTGATACTCGCATTACAGAACTTACAAGTACTAAAATTTCAACATCTGACGAAGTACAGACTAGGTGCATAACTAATCATAAAATAACTGACCATGAAACAATATCATTTTTAATACCGATAGAAAAAGAAGTGAAAATGAGACTTAGAATAAATATTACCAGTTGGGAGTATTATAGTAAAGATAATTTAGTTGAAATGATGAGATAAAGTAACTTTAATGAAATAAATAATGGTACTATACACAGAAAAAAATATCATCAAAATGCACCCAGCAAAACAAGTTGTTCATAATTAATTTAAATTGAAATATATATTTAGTTAATACAAAAAATTAAGTTGTTGATACGACAAACACAGAAATTATTTTCAATAAACTGATCTAACCAAATTTTATGTTGTACATGGCGCAAAAACTCAAAAATTTTTGAATATTTTTGTTATTAAAAATGTCAACTAAAGATTTTGATGCTGCTTATTGTTGATATAACAAGTTTAATATTTCCTAATCTATTAAATTACTCAACAAAATTATTTGTTAAATTATATCATAACGGAATACGCACATGTAGAATAACTCGCATTTTGTGTGTATTCATTATTTGCTTATCTAATAACGATTTGCTCTTTAGCTGAGTGGTAAGTACGTCAGTCTATTAGTCAAGAGATCGCCGGTTCGATTCATCCCAAACAACTTAAAAATTTAACACAAAACCAAGTTCTAGGAAAAAAAAACAAACAAAGAAACAACACATTCGAATTTGAGAAACAAATTCATTAAAAATTTTTGTTTTCTGTTAACAACTCAATTGTGAATAACACAATAATTTTAATGGAAATAATTGAGTTGATTTTGTTTTCTTATGTTACAAATGCATGTTTGTATTTACAAAAATCATTGTAGGTGCCTTTTTAAATAGTATTTTAATTGTATTCACAAATAAATTACTTGTATTTACAAATCTTTTTTTTCTGTGTAGATGAAAAAGTGGAATACTTTAATAGTGCAATATTAGAAATCATGCATACTAGACTTGTGCCATTAAATTCTTATGAATTGAATTAGGCTACTGTTCGTAACGTTTTTTAAGCCAAATTACATGTGATAATTATTAATGAACAAAAAACATCAAGTTAGTTGTAAATATTCTGACAACAACACATAGTTGAACGGAACAGCCAGCCGTTTTCGAAGGCCACTAATAAAGTTTCGTATATAAGGCAGACATCTACATCAACTGACACCACACACAGTGGACCAAAACACAGAAGAACGCTGATGAACACATGTTAAATTTTGTTTTGATCTGGCAACTCCTTCATATAGAAACAGGTGTTCACAAAAGACGCATCCGCGATTTTTTAACAATGGAAAAATTAGAAATGAGTGGTGTCATTAAATGTTTACATAAAAAAGGTTTATCCAGTCGTAAAGCAGCTCTGGGCGAGTCAAGATCATGCGTCGTTGGCAATTATTTCTTAAATGCAACCAGGCCACTGTTGTTTATTGGCCTTCGAGAGTTTTGCATCTCACCGCATGTGATTAATGGTTGGCGTCGGTTAACGGTATCCACCGCAATATCCCGTTGGTTTCCATTAACCACATGCAAAAACAATTATAAAGAAAAATATAAAAGAATACTGGTTAGAGAACCAAACAAAAACTCATTTTTGAAGAAATTAAAAAAGGAGAGGAATTTGGAGGTTCCAGCTTCGTATGCGACGGTGTATGTATGTCGTTTGGAATTTTCTCGGAGGAGGCTCCTTAATGAGACTAACCTGGCATTTTGTGAATGTATAATATTCCGCCAACCTTTCTAGAGTTAAAAAAATAAATAAAAAAGGTTTATCGGGACAAGAAATTCATAATGATATGGTGAATGTGTTAGGTGAAAGTGCTCCTTCATATGCAACAGTAAAAAATTGGGTTGCTGAATTTAAACGTGGTCGTACAAGCATTGAAGTGAACCACGTAGTGGACGTCCAAAAACAGCAACAACAATAGAAATTCTAGCCAAAGTGCATGATATGGTATTAAATGATCGACGAATAAAAGTGCGTGAAATAGCTAATATCATCGGCATCTCAAATGATCGAGTCCATTTAATTTTGCATGAAGAACTACAGATGAAAAAGCTTTCTGCAAGATGGGTGCCGCATTGTCGACCAAAAACGCATAAGAATGAACAGTTCTCAAGCTTGTTTGGATCGTTTTAAGCGAAATAAAATGGATTTTAAGCGTCGTTTCATAACTGTTGATGAGACATGGATCCACCACTATACTCCAGAGACAAAAGAACAATCCAAACAATGGACTGAAGCTGGAGGAAGTGCCCCAAAGAAGGCAAAAACAATTCAGTCGGCTGGTAAGGTTATGGCAACGGTTTTTTGGGACTTCAAAGGTATTTTATTGATTGACTATCTGCAAAAGGGTAAAACAATAAATTCAGAGTACTATTGCAACCTTTTGGATCAATTAAATGTACAAATTCGAGAAAAACGTCCTGGCTTACAACACAAAAAAATAATTTTTCATCAAGACAACTCACCAGCGCACAAGAGTGTTTTAAGAATGGCTAAAATCAACGAATTAAAGTACGAGTTGCTTGACCACCCACCTTGTTCTCCTGATTTGGCTCCCAGTGACTTTTACCTGTTCCCAAATCTAAAAAAATTTCTTGCTGGCAAGCGTTTTACCTCAAATGAAGATGCAATTACAGTGGTAAACCACTATTTTGAAGACCTTGAGGAAAACTATTTTAATCAAGGGATAGAATTGCTAGAAAAGCGTTGGACTAAGTGTATTGAAGTTTCAGGAGATTATATTGAAAAATAAAAATATTTTTGAAAAACTAACATTCTCTTTCATTGATAGGCTAAGAAGTTTCCGAACCACCATCGTATTTGTATAGCCCGTCAGCAGCTCTACGTTATGTAAAATTTTAAGAAAAAACGAGTCACGTTCAAAAATACAAGGTTAATTGCTTGCTTGCTGTTTCAGATTTATTACCATTTATTTTGCAAAAGTCCCCACTGTGCACTGTAGACCAGAAGTTGCATATATTTTCTGTTGTCAATGGTTTCAGCTCTTCCATATCAGCTAATGTTCAATATTCGTTGTTAATAATTTCAAAATACTACTTTTCGCTGGGAAAAATTTTAGTTTAATGTGGTGTAATGCTGTTGATTTTAACTGATAAAACATTTCATTGGGAAAACTTACTAAACCAAGCTAACATTTCATTGCCAAAGTACACTCTTGCCCTTAGAACTTTTTACAATTTTCTTTAAACTGATTTAAAACTAGTTGTGCTTATACATATCTATGTATATACATACGAGTAGATCAACTTCTGTGCCACAGAAAATATCATTGAGTGAAATATGATTTTCGTTTATATGTACATACATATATAATTGTGATGGATTACACTTTTCAAAAATATCTATACTAATAAAGTTTCGTACCATATGTCGAAAAAGAAATTTAATTCCTGGCAAAAATAAACGCATACGCGTGTCAACTCAGACCGCGAGAGTTTCAAATGTGTTGAGGGAGTGCAATGGTACTTTTTCATGTGAAATAGTGTCAAGAAAAAGTACGATCGTACCAACTTTCCCATCACTGTGGTGAAAACTTAAGCAAAGCTTAGCTACTCGGCACGGATGGAAAACATGGTACAATTGTACTTTTTATGGTACATTTTTGACCTCGTTGGTACCGTGGTACTACCGCGAGTTAATTGGTACAATTTAAAAATGCCAATAGGTTTGATCCCGTACTCCACATTGGGCGCCCGCGGGATCCCAATTTTACCGAAAACTGTTCCCGTACTCAAAGTTTGGGCAAGTAAGGGAGCTTTTGAGAGAGTAATGTTCTTCTTCTTCTTGCACGAAACAGCCCGTAATTTTTCTTTGGGTTAGTTTGGGCAAGCCGAAAACCGATCAGCTGTTTGAAAAATAACCAATAACAAAGTAAAATTAAATTGTCCTAAACGCTAAAAACATTGAAAAGTTGTATCAAAAAAGTTTATAAACAAGTGGTGAACTAAGTTTAATCAGTTTTTATGTAAAATTAAGAAACAAAATGTTCTAGTTATGCCACAGCATGTAAGTGAACGCTTGCATGTGTATGTGTGTAAGTATGTATTTACTTGTGCGTTGGCTTTTGGTAAGATTTTTAGTTTTTCTTGTTCCCGTACTTTTGTAAATTGTTTGTATTATTGAGAGAAATTATAGCTTTTTCTCATTTTACCGAACTTTGCCCAAAAAGTACGGGATCAAACCTAATATTTCACTCATGATACAATTATACAGGTAACCGCGAAGCGCCAGCTGTTTTGCTTGTTTCGTGGTGCACTCTGCCAAATGTTGTTTATGTTTTACAACACACACACACACGCTGTTTATCTTTCATTGCTCTATGACAGTTGGCACCAGAAACTAGCAACAAAAAGCCCTGTTGTTTTATTTGCTGTAAATTTGTTGTCGATTTGCGGTTACCTGTATAATTGTATCATGATTTCACTATATAGTAACATTAATTTTACCTATGTTGTCTTTAATTTTTTTGTGTGTGTTTTATTTTAGATTTTTGTTGCAATGCTGTTGTCAAGGCAAGGTACATGAACCAGATGGTGTCAAGTCTGCAACAAAAAAATCTGTCTAGTACCTTAAGTCAGCATTTATACACGAAAACATTTGGAAGGGAAACATTTAGTTTGGTGGCAATTTACGGGTGGGGAAGAGCGAATCATTTTTGTGTTCGGTACTCGCGGACACGCTTTGTTTTCATATTCGTTGCTACATATACACACATATACATGAATGTATAGTTGGTATTATACAATAATATTGGAATGTCGCCGGCAACATTTTCGTCCGTGTGAATGCGAAGGAAACAACAAAAGAGAATTCCAGATGTTTTCCTTCCAAATGTTCGCCCGTCTAAACTAGGACTAACTGTACCTGTTAACTTGACAGCACCTCGTACATGAACTCGCCTTGGCTGTGGTTATATATATTTTTGTTAACTACATATCGCTCCTTTACTTTAATAATGTGTTTTAGGTTTTATCGCGCATTTTTTATGCGCATAACTTAGATTTTATAGTGCTTGAAAATAACAGGCCTGTTAAAGTCTAATCTACGAATGTACCCTTATAAATGTAATATTTAATATTTTTTTACGTTATTTTTTATTTTTTATACTGAATTTTTGTACACATTTTTGTTGTTTCTTTTTTTTATTGTTAACCCCCGACCAAAAAAAGGGGTGTTATAAGTTTGTAGTGTGTGTCTGTGTATCTGTGTGTCTGTCCGTGTCCACGTACAGCCCAAACGGCTGGACCGATTTTAATTTAGTTTTCTCTGTTGGAGAGGTGACTTGATCGAGATGGTTCTTAACCATGTTTGAAGAAAATCGGTCCAGCCGTTTAGAAGATATCACATCTTTTCTAGATAATTCGAAGGTTTTGAAAATTTTTAATTTTTGTTATGTACTTCTGAATTTTTAAAATTTTTTTCACGTTTCCGTTCTTATTCATAAATATTAATAAATAATAGTACCGTCATGGCCCAAAAAGTATATTTTGTTTTCACAGCTGGTACAAAATCCAAGAAGTAATTTTCCTTCCCTGCTACTCGGTGTTGATAGTAGTGCCAAGTTTGAATAATATTTTGTGCTGTCGAAGAAAATGCTGTAGGTACGACAGTGATGAGCTTATAGTTAGCACATTTTATATATTATGTATAATTGCATTCGCATATTGGCTTATGCTAGGAACACAACTGGGACGAACGACGAATTTTTCGGTGCGAACTTTCGTCATAAAAAATAAGACACATGTGTGCATATGAAAATGAACACAACACCACCGTACATTTTTTTTTAAATATTTTGTTTTGAATTTTTAGTGTAAATAATTATGTACAGTATACGAGAACCATACAACTTCGATACTATCACGATAGTATCGTCGATATATCGATAGTTTTTCTAGCTTTCGATAGTCTTGAAACGATATTATCAATAAAGTTTTTCAAACTATCGAAAACTTTCGATAGTAACACTATCGATAGTTTTCCACCTCTACATGCCACCCTAGGCCGGGCCCTAGTCATAAATCTACCACTGTACACAAGGCCATATATATTTATAAGTACATACATATGTATATGTAAATACAAAAATATTCATATGCATATTCTATATATATGTATGTACCAAGGCGAATTCAGTACTACATACAAAGTATATACTTAACCATAATTCTTTAAAAATGGATATTAACAGCATTTATGGCGATATTCAAAACCTTCCATTTGAGAACATAAATAGTGCTAATATAAATAAACCAAAAAGAAGATCGTTGCTCCAGGATATCAAAAATATGTTTTTTGATTATTGTGCGAAAACCTCTATTCACGGTGTGCAGTATTTGGGCGAACGAAGACCGTGGAAAGAGAAGTTCTTCTGGTCATGTGTTTTTTGTGTCTCGATATTTTGTTGCTCAAATCTTATCGAAAATATTTACGTGAAATGGAACGAAAATCCAGTTATTGTAAGTTTTTCAGAAAAATCAACGCCTGTATGGAACATACCATTTCCAGCTGTTACTATATGTTCGGAAACTAAAAGAGGTCTGAAAACAGAAGGTGATCATAACTTAACACTCAAAATATGTACTACATATAATTAATATGCAACAGTAATTGTAATAAAAACTACAAAATTCCGTTTTACAGCTTTAAATTTTAGTGAAATGTTGAAAATGCTCAAGCTTAGCGTTCGAGATAAACAAAAGTTTAAGCCCAATTTTAATACTACAGAAGAGCTGCATGAATTTTTAACCTTGCTGCATGTTTGTAGAACGGAGTCGATTGATTACAGTATTCCGCGTATAGCATCAGAGTCAATAGATTACTTTAAAGTACTCAATGCAATGATGCCAAACTTTAATAGATATTTCTTTTATTGCAAGTGGTTTAATCACTTCGGTGAATGTGATGATCTTTTTACGAAAACATTAACCGATGAGGGTATTTGTTTCACATTCAATGGCTTAAATATAACCGATTTATATCGAGAAAATACATATCAATTTCAAAAAATCGGTTTAAAAATCTTGGCAAAAAATTGCACCGCCTTAAACAGGACGTTGAGCTGGTCTTTGGAAGGTGGATACACAGAAACGAATATACGCACATACCCTGCTAGAGTTTTAGGTGCGGGAACAGGAGCCGGCTTATTTGTAGTTTTGCAAAATTTTAAACAAGAAATCGACTATGCTTGCCGCGGACCGGTGCAAGGATTCAAAGTGCTTTTGCATTCGCCGAATGACATACCCTTAGTGTCGAAACATTTTGTGCGAATTCCCATGAATAAAGAAGTTTCGATTGCCATTAAGCCAAATATGATTACAACTTCAGCTGGAATTTCTGGTTATAACCCACATCGACGTCAGTGCTTTTTAAATAGTGAACGATACTTAAAGTTCTTTAAAATCTATACGCAAAATAATTGCGAATTGGAGTGTCTATCAAATTTTACATACAACAAGTGTGGCTGTGTGAAATTTTCAATGCCTCGCACTGTTGATATGCCTGTATGTTCGGAAGATAAAATATTCTGCTACAGCAAAGCTGAGGATGACTTATTATTAAAAGAGTTTAGTGAAGGCTTAAAGGGCTCTAATTTCAATTATAGAGGCGAAACTGAATGTAATTGTTTGCCGGCTTGCACGTCTCTCTCCTATAATACTGAAATATCTCAAACTGATTTTGATTTGGAAGAGATGATAAAAGCATTCGGTGATACAGAATTTTTTGAAAGCTTTCCTGGTTCACAAATCACACGTTTAGGTATATATTTCAAAGAAAGCCAGTTCATTACATCCAAACGTTCGGAATTATATGGTGTCACAGATTTTTTTGCCAATTGTGGTGGTATTTTTGGTCTCTTTATGGGATTTTCAATTTTAAGTATGGTAGAAATGATGTATCATTTTTCATTACGCTTATGGTCAAATATGACAAGGGTATAGATCATAACTTTTCCTGTAATTTCATTAAGTTTTATTCTACGGGCTCACAAAGCCTTGGTAATTAATGCTTATGTAAATTAGTAAGCTTAGATATGTAATTAATTTACTGCAAAGTTGTATAGAAAATAAAAATGTGGTAAAATATTTTCTGGAATTTTGTTTAAAAACTTTAACTAGATTTAAATCAGTAACTCCTAACCCTCATCACAGAATACACAGAAGTGAAGAAAGTGACAGGTAAAAAAAGCTCCAATCAGGTTTCTTAAAATTCGTGGAAAAAAGAGAAAGGTATAGTGTATTTGATATTGTAGTGTATTACTACTTACCACTTAACACAGCTTATAAAAAGCGTTGTACTTTTATTGTAATAGAAAGAAGAATCAAAGTAAAAACACTGACAAAATTTGAGGGAAAACGAGACAAACAGAAAATTACCCTTATCTTCCGTCTCGTGACACTTCTGTATGTTTTGTGCCCTCATACCTAAATAAGAGCGGCAAGCATCGCGTTCGCAGCAGGGTACGTATTTTCAGTAAAATGAAATAATATTTTCACATTTAAATGTACTGAAATGCGTACCCCGCTGCTAACGCAACGCTTGCCGCTTTTATTTAGGTATGAGGGTAAAAGCTTTTTCCTAGAAGTCGATTTTCTATTTTCAAGAATAATTTATTATTATTGATTTTGTAACGTTTTTTGTTTCTCCTGTAAGAAAAACAGTGCAGTTACGTCCGTTTGCATTTAAGGTTACGATATGTAATGGTAGGTACAGACTTTGCGACATGTTCATGCAATCAGGCAGATCTGCGTTCAAAGTTGCATTCCAAGTTTAAAAAATATCAAAATGTTTTGATGCTTACTCGCGTTCTCCACCTGACATTAAATGACTAATTTTAACATTAACTTCATGTCCAGGGGAGACGTAGAGTTATAGGTTGCAATGTCTGTTTCAAAACATGCAACATTTTATGTAAACGTGTTGCGTAAGCACGTTGCAAAGTGTGTATCTACCATAATTAATAAACCAAACGGTCTGGCTATACTTCCACGCAAATCGTGTAATTCGCCTAGAACACAGTGGAATACAAATTAATTAAAACAATTAATTTCAGTAAGGCGGATTTGTAATAAAGTAAACAACTATTTACTTCATTTTACTACAAAAGTAAAAAACACACCTAATACTAAATTTATAAAAATAATAAACAAATAAAGACTAGATAATGTCATCATATCAAAGTGTTGTCAAAAGTGTATTAACTTTAAATAAAGAAACATATAATCCTCGGTTCGAAGAACATATGCGTTTTATTTGTCCTGAATGTGGAAAGGAAAACGACACTCAGCAGGAGTGGCGTAAACATTTAAATGTCCAGCATTGTTACGCTACCAAAACAGTAGAAGATTTTGGCTTTAAAGAAATTGATGATAAATATCATGAGTGTCAAGTGTGCATGAAATGGGTAGCAAATGCCCATCAGGTAATAGCATTGTTACAATATCATCGTTTTCTACATTTACCCTTCGCCAGTACATATCAATGCAGGCACTGTGCGACTGCATTTACGAGGAAAAAAGCATTATGTGAACATTTGTATAGGAACCATAATAGTTTTATAACCGAACTGGATAAGGAACGTAAAATGCCAGAACTTAAGGGATCTTTCCATGACCAAAGTCCCAAACATAACAACGAGTTTTATATGAAATATTTGTGCCCAATGTGCGGAAAGATGTTTCATCTTTTCAAAATTTGGCAACAGCATATAGACGTGGTACATAGCGCTACGTTAATAGATTTACGAATGTTCCGTATTCAAGGTACGAAAAATTACTATTGTACTCATTGTTGTAAGACGCTTTACGATGGCCCCTCCAAGGCCGAGTTGCAACGGCATAATTTCACGCATCAGCCGCATCCTCTTTATTTTAAATGCTCCTACTGCTCGACCAAAAAGAGTTATAAAACTGAATTACTCTTGCATGTTGTTAAATCGCACAAAGACGAATTTGAAAAATATAAGGAATATATACAGAAACCTTCTGAATGGGGCGGCCAAGCTGGTATGGATATTGTTAAAGAGCTAGATGATTTACTAATAGACAAAAAGGCTATCCAAACAGATATTCTACAAAAAGCCATACAGGTATGTTTGTGAAATATGAATAAATTAAAAATGAACAGCATCATTTATAAAAATTATTAAGGCTTTATAAAGGTTTAATAAGAAACATTTTTAGGAACCGTTTATAAAGCCTTTATAATTTTTATAAATAATGCTGTAAGCGCATTACTTGATATTAATGAAACTACTATACATATATACTTGGCTATGAAAGGGGATACTGTAGGTTCAAAGAACTAAATTGTGATATTGTATCCACTTCAATGTAGGTATAGGTAGGACAATTCGGCCAGTTGAGAAATTTAAACATTTATAAAATTCTTGTTTTCTTCCATGAAATATTTGTAATATTTGTAAAATATGGTTGCACAAAAATTAGCGGAGTGATTTGACCATATGCCCATAATGTTATTCACCGTTATCATATTTGAAACTACCCCTGAACAAAATCTCAATTAATTTGTGCGATTTTTCGGGAAGTTATAGCACTATGACTTCCGACTTATCTTTTTTAGACTTCTAATCTCATTTGGAATAATAACTTAATTAAGGTTATACTTTGGTATATTTCAACTTGCTTAAAAAATAAAGGTTAACAGAGAATTTTCGAATTTAGGTAAGGTTAGGAGGGGTGGTGATATACCGCACCTGCACTCGGAGACCCAATTTGGTCAATTGTGATTCCCTTGTATTGCCCATTAAAAGCAATATTTATTTTTTTAAATTTTTTTGCATACGACCCTTAAACTACTTTTCTTGCAAACTATGTAGTTCTTTTTTTTTTTTTTGAGTTATGAGGTTGTTTCCGTAAATGAGCGATATGTCTTGCATGAATGTAACTCAGTGTTGTTTTAAATAGAGACCGTGTACAAATCTTATTTATTATATAATCGTTTAGTATACATATGTAGGCATGAAATATATTTATTTATTTAAATAACATAAAGAACTTTTTAGGCCAATTAACATTGTATAGGAAATTTAGAAAATAAACATTCTTTAAATTACAGGACAGCTTAATTGACTTGGAAGAAGAGGAGAAAGAATTAAAAGTCAATCATGAATTTGCATTAGACCAAAGTCTTCAAGAGTTATATGATGTACTCAATTCGGAGTTTGAGCCTAATACACAAATTAAAATGAACGCACACACTCTGGAAGTAGAAGAAGAATTCGATGATGAGGAGTTGGAAGAATTGTGCAATGAAATCTTTGAGGAAATTGAGGAAAAATGCACAAATAATCAGGATGATGTGCTCACAGAGCCAAATAGAAAACGTTTAAAGTTGGAATTTAATGTTGCGGAAAAGGGTCTCAGACTCACTAATTCCCTGCAAAAAGAAATGCAGAAATATATAAACTACATATGTCCGGAATGTGGACAACAGTTCGAATGCCAGTCTCTATGGCGTACACATGTATTTGAAGACCACAGCTTGGTTAATGCTGTGGAAACGAAATTTCGTACAGTTAATGCAGAGAAAACAGCATTTGTTTGTTTGGTCTGTCATCAAGTACAGCACACCACGATGCCGTTGGAGCTTAGACGCCACCACTTTCAACATATGCCCTATCAGACATACTTAAAATGTGCCATTTGTACTAAAACAAAATCAAGTAAACCGAAAATGTTACAACATTTGCAATATACTCATCTTGAGGAAATTCAAAGGAATTCAAATGCCACAGCAACACCTATAAGAACGATGGCAAAAAATCTACGCTGTCTCGATTGTGATAAAGTGTATGCCCAGCCAAACAGATTTTTGGCTCATTGTCGACAGTGTCCACAACGTTTAAAGCCCCTAGCAGTTGGCCAATATAATATAGAGAAGAATATGAAATTGGTGGAACATTTACAAAACGCCAGTAGACGCATTGCAAAACTGCTAGAAGAAGAGGGCATAGATGTGAGCAGCATGACTTTGCCTTGCCAAATTATTTCATAAAAATAAATTTATACCTAATTTACATTATGCATTTTTTCATGAAATTTTTTTATTTGCTAACTGCAGCACCAGAAAAGAGATTGATGTATAAAAATGACGTAGCATGAATCCCAGAAGGTTTTTTGACAACATTTTTTTTATCTAATCTCCTTCTCCAGGCCTCCTATTGATAAATGAACAAAATTTCATGCAACTTATTTCATGAAAGAATGCATAATGTAAATTATGTATAATAAGTCTATGTAATTAATTAAAATTTAATTTTGATTTTATTTATTTATGTACAAAAATGGAATGGAACAAATAAATATGCAACATAAATAAAAATGTACTAAACTTATGCTCTATTTCAAGAAGAGAGATACAAATTTAGAACATAGAAATTAGTTAAACTTTATTTGGACTTTGTTAAAAATAGTGCTGAGAGTAACAGCGTCAGGCTATTTAGCATTTGGAACCCCACTCCAGAATGTATAAAACCACACCGGAAAGAGGATTTTAACCATTTATAGATACCCAGTGCAAAACTTGGCGCAGCAAATTGTTTGCTGGGATAATTATAAAGTTGCCATGTCGCCAAATCCAACATTAGGACGCCGACACCACATCTGATAACCCTGTACCCAACCATAAGATCAACACTATTCCCCCCACCAAAGAGCAAAAGACTTGCGGCCATATTCTAAAAAAAATTAATTTGTATTCCAAGTGTGCTTAGTGAAAGTTTTTATGGGAATAGTTGCTCAGTTTAAAGTTGTATTTGAAAAGCCAATTGCAAAAAAACCTCTCAAAACAAAAAAATTACAAATAATACCCCCTTTAGACACGGAAAGTTTGTTTTGCAAAGTCTTATTTCAGCTGTGTGAAAGACAGATAAAGGAATACTATCTCTTTTTGTCTTTCTCTCATCTGAATTAAGACTGCAAAGCAAACTGTCCGTGTCTAAAAGGGGTATAACTTCATTTTTTGTTTTGAGAAATTTAATTTGAAATTGTCTTTTCAAATACAAATTTTACTCGTAAACGATACAACAAGGCATGTGAATTGAGTACATAGTTGTTTTAACAAACATACATTGCAAAACCAAATTATTGTTTTTAGAATACGGCAGTTAATAATTAATATTTTCTCATATATGTATTATATAGTATATTTTGTTTAATTTAAATTATTTCTTTTTTCTTCATTTTGTTGATTTGATGTTCCTTTATGATTTAAATGTAATTGAAATACATGGTTTAAAATAATATTGACATTAATGTGTATTACGATTAATATTATAATAATGTAATAATGTATATAAGTATGTATATAATAATTAAAAATGTACAAAGTTTTATTATTTGCTCTCAATTGAGTTTTATATTTGCTTTAGTAATATTATATGTGTTTATGATTACAAAAGTTTGTTTTTATTAGAATTATCAAGATTATTAATACATTTTGAAAATTTAAAAATAGTTAAATTTTAATTTTTATCTTTTAATTCACTGCCACACGAAATGTATTTATGTAAAGCACTTGACGATGTATTGTGTAGGCAAATTCAGGGTTAAGAAGTGAGCTGTCGAACTTAGTCAGTAATTTTATGCCATTAACAAAACTCACACAGACATACAGACAGTCCTTAAACATCCCAATAAAAAAGTGAACGTGTGGATGCTGTTTTTATGTAGCCAGCCGTCATAAACGTTTCGTATCTTTTTTCTTTAAGGCGTCCTATGCTCCAGTGGGAGTGGGAATATGTATGTACATATATATATATATATATATCTTTTAACGAATAAGGAAACGATATCACCGTGAATTTTGATAATCGTTTTAATTTTCTGTTCACAGTTGGCTAATTTTTGCATCAGCGACCATTGAGTTGTTTTAAAAATTAGGTAATAATTATGACATGTAATTTGGCTTAAAAAGCGATACGAACATTACCCTCAATTCATAAGAATATAGAAACAAATACAGTTCGAAAAATAATAATTAAATTAACTAAAATTAATAGTCATTGGCTTCTGGCAAAAATTAAATAAAAATATACTTAATACTAACAAACCAAAAAAGTTTTTCTTAAGTAGCACAAAAATAAGCAAATTAACTAAAATGTGCATAATTAGTAAAGAACAAACGACAATGGTAAGACTGTTGTAAATTTAGAGATGGTAACTTTGAGCCTTCATTACAAAACACATGAGCAAATTGAAATACGATGAATCAAACCAATTCACATATTCCATTTGCAATAAAGTTTCGTATATAGGGCAGAAATCTACATCAACTGACACCACACACAATGGACCAAACACGGAAGAACGCTGATGATGAAGGTTTATTGGCCTTCGAAAACGGCTAGCTGCTCCGTTCAACAATGTGTTGTTGTCAGAATATTTACAACTAACTTTGATGTTATTTGTTCATTAATAATTATCACATGTAATTTGGCTTAAAAAGCGATACGAACATTAGCCTGTTCAATTCATAAGAATCAGATATAGTTTGTAATTGAAATATATTCCATAATAATTACAAGTAATTGTAATTGAAGTTTTTCAATGGGAATTACATTTTGTAATTGTAATTAAAATTTTTTTCCCAAATCTCAAATAAATGTAATTTAAATTGCCCAACTCTGATGCCACACTAACATTTTAAAAACGCACGTTTCTGTGTTTCTAGAATCTAGACCATCAGGCGGCATGTTCTGAAAATCACTTTTTGTGAAAGTTATTTGAAATCACACAAAACTTTTTGAATTTTTGTGATTTTAAAGCGGTCAGCTAAATTCCTGCCGATTTGAAATCACTTGGTAATTTTTTCGATCACTTTATTTTGAAATTCTCAATAAACTTAATATCTTTTTTATATATTTTTATATGAAGTATAAAGGAATTTTCTTCGAAATAATTTATAAAATTATGAAAAAATTTAAGATTCTTTCTTTTGCATGAAATGTTGTTATTTGCTTTGTGATTTACATTTGTGATTTTGCATTTACAAAACAAAATATCAGCTGTTTTATTGTGTCTTCGAAAGTGTAAAATTACACCGTAAAGTTAAACATTTTGTGATTTTCAGCGCACCATCAAATCACAATTGTGATTTTAAAATCACCATTGTGATTTTGCCTGCATATCTACTATTTCAAAGCATTAAGTTTACCTTCTTAATTCTTGTCTAGTATTGAAATAAAATAATCATCTAAGATAAGCATTTACAGCCTTATTTATAAAACTTATTAAAGCTTTAAAAAATGTTTTCAAAACAAATTTTCATACAAAAAAATTTGCTTAAAAAGCCTTTATAAAGCGCCTTAATAATTTTTAGGGTTCCGTACACCAAAGGTGAAAAGGACCCTATTGTTTTCGCTACGCTGTCCCTCGTCACAGGGTATTTTCTCGAGAACCGTAAGAGCTACGGACCTGAAATTTGGACACAGTGTGTAGACCTTTGGCTGCTACAACAACAAATACATGAGAGTTGGAAATTAAAGGGTGTTCCAAAACGAGCAACGAAAAAATGTTAAAATCCGATGTTATATACATACATACAATTGTATGTATACACTTGAAATTTGTAAGGTTAGTGTATTTTTATACAAACTACAACAACTAACACTAAAATTTAAAAAAATTTAAATTAAAGGGTGTTCCATCAGTTAATGCAATTTTGACTATGTAATTTTGACAAACTGGCTGTATCTTGGAAACCGAAAGAGCTAAACTCTTGAAATTTTCAAAAAATAGAAAAACAAAAAAATTCCAAGACTATAAAATCGCCAAACCAAAAAAAAATCTCCAAAACAAAAAAAATCGACAAATTAAAAAAAATTTCTAAAACGAAAATAAATCGCAAAAAACGGAAAGTAACCAAAATTGAAAAAAATCACCAAAATGAAAAAAATCGCCAAAATGAGAAAAAAGCCCAAAAACATAAAAAAATTGCCAAAACAAAAAGAAATCTCCAAAATTAAAAAAAAAACGCAAAAAATCTGAAAAAATCGTCAAAATGAAAAAAGTTGCCAAAATGAATAAAATCACCAAAATGAAAAAAAATCCCCAAAATGAATAAAATCACCAAAATGAAAAAAAAACCATAAAAACAGAAAAAAATCGCCAAAACTGAAAAAAAATCGCTTAAACTGAAAAAAAAATCCTTTTAAACTGAAAAAAACTTCAAAAAAGCCACATTAAAAAGTGCTCAAAACCGAATGTACGGAACCCTTCGTGCGCGAGTCAAAGTCGCACTTTACTGAATTTATTATAAATAAGGGTGTTAATGTTTGAAGCCACAAAATTTATTAAAAAAAACGTGAGTTTTTAAAACGCTCGTTTGCGTGTTTTCAGCTTAAAATCCTTCTCAAAATAACTTGTCCATTTAATTATTATAAAATTTTAACTATTAAAAAGATAAAAATCACTGTAAAAATTTATCTTTTTAAATTACTATTTAAATAAAAATCTTGATAATTCATTTTTAATTTTCTGTAACATTGTAGAAATTCAATTATGTACTACAAAAAATCGAAAACTTATTTAAGATGAAAGAAAAAAAAAAACAAGAAGATATATTAAAACAAATTTCCTTAAAATTCATTATTTTTAAAATATGTATAACTATGTAAAATATTACACAATATATTTTGTTGCTAATAATATTAACTACATTGATTATTTACTTTTACTATACATATGTACGTATGTATGTATGCATGTATTTATGTACATATGTACATATGTACATATGTACATACATACATACATGTCTACATATGCGTAGCTAATTATTTTAAATTTATTTTTTATTGAATTGTGTTATCAAATATTAGTTTTTATTTCGTTTATAATTCATTAAATATATGATTTTATTTTATTGTATGTGTGTACATATTACAATTACATATTATTATTTTTAAAATTTTGTTTAAATATTTTAATAATAATATTTAATGGGTGTGGTGTATTCGTGTTTGCTTACTTTACATACATATGTACGTCTTTGAAAACTTCTTAAAATAACAAGTTTGTTATTTCTTATAAATAATAAATTTTAAAATCATATACAACATACATACATAATAGCTTATATTGTGAGAAACAGGAAATATTTGCCTTTCGCTGTTTTAATTTTATAGTTAAATCTAGTTATTTTGTTTTCCTCATATTTTGGTTTTGTTATAATTTAATTTTTCTAATAGCACACGTTATTTATTTGGGCTTCTTTGAAATCCTTTATGTTCTTTTAAGATGTCATCTATAATTAAGTTTACGTATATTTTGTTTTGTTTTTTTTTTTTGTTGTTGTGTGTTTTAAAATATTATTCTTTTTAAATATTATTTAATAAAAAGTTGTGCTTTTTAAAACAAAATTACCTGATTTGTATTATTTGCTTTTAAGTAAAGTATTTGTTTTCGTTTCTGGCTTAATTTTTTTTTACAGAAGAAATATCTATGGATTTTTTTTTTTTCATTATTCGCTGAGGTGGAAAAATTCTTTAGAATTTCGAAACATTATTTTTTTCTTTATTATTATTTTTATTATTATTACATATTTTTGTTTGCATATTTAATTTATTAATAATATTTCTTATTGATTTAATTTCTTAGTCAAATACTGGTTTGGTGTTAAATGTTATTATTTATGTACATATGTATGTATATATTTTACATAAAAAAATATTTCAATACACTTTTTTTATTTGAAATTTTAGCTAAAGATCTCTTTTATTTGCATTTCATTTAAAAATAATAATGTTTGTTAATCAGAAATAATTTTTTAATCATGCTTAAGTTCAGTAATTTCAATTCTTATTGAATGAAATATGTATTTTTATTTTATTATTTATTTTATTTTATTTTTCTTCTCATCTTTAGAAACTTACATTAATTAATAAAAAATATTTCATTCAATAAGAATTGAAATTACTGTACTTAAGCCTGATTAAGAAATTATTTCTGTTTAAAATTCACTACAGTTCAATTAAATCCAAAAAAAAATGTTCCAATAATGTTTTTAATTATAATAAAGAAAGAAGGGCTTTAATAAAGAAAAATGGAAATAATTAAACTAAAGACTTTGAATTACGGCAGTTTCATTTTCTTTCAATATTTTTTAATTAATCTGCTATAAATGTTTGGCACATTTTAAAGGCATTTCTTCTAATATGTTTTATTAAGTGTGTATTTATGTATATTTTTTGCTATTTTGTTTAGTTCTGTGATGCTTTAAATTTTAATAAAATGTTTTCATACTGAGTTTTCCAATGAAATTGTGTGCTTATTTTGGTCCCGTTTAAATAAAAAAATTCTATCCGGCAAAAATTTTACACTCATACAATTTTGTGTTAAAAACCTGCACAAAAATTTTTAAAACTCATTAAATATTAAAAAAAAAGAATACATGCACGTTAAATAGTGAGCAATTTTTTTTTTAAATAGAACCAACTATCTGGTGCTTAAAGTCTGCAAAAATTAAAAGTGCTTAAGTCGAGATAAGCTGATTTTGAGTTAACGGCAGCTATGTAATCTGCATATTCGAAGGTACCACTGGTAAAAATCTCAATTAATTTGTGTGATTTTTCAGAATGTTATAGCACTATGAGTTGTGACTTGCCTTTTTTAGACTTCTAATCTCATTTAGAATATTAGCCTAACTAAGGTTATACTTTCGTATATTTCAATTTAAATGTATTACTTATAGCGTGTAGAACGATGTTTACTTAAAAAAATAAAGTTTAACAGAGAATTTACCAATTTAATTGTAAAAGAAATAAATTTCTGAAAATCGACTTGAACGCTTAAAAGAGCTCTCCTGCAAAACAGTCAAATATGACTTAAACACTTTTTCCTTATTGCCGCAAAAATAATGAAGCTCATGTTTGTACTCGTAGTAATTTTAAATATGTTAGAATTTTGGTATTGCTACTTCAGCTTCAGCATTTGATCGCAGCATGTTATTAAAGATAAAAATTCACTTGCCTTAAGGCGCCATTCTGCGGGTACAACTAACATCAGTGCAACATCCTATTTATCATTAAAATGATAACGCCGAATCATCGTCCTCTCCGACTTTTCTTTTCAATGTTTCCGCAACATAATCAGCTTTATTACAGTTGTCAACAGCGTCGTCATGTCAATACAATACCAAAAAATTGGGGATTGTCTACTCGCTCTCGAGAACTGACAGTCTATTTCTGATTGATGTGACGTCGATGTTGACAACTGGAATAAGGGTGAATATCGACAAATTTACAACAATGCATTAACAACTTCATAACATTGGAACGTTGTAAATACATATACAAAGAACATTTATTAATATTAACTTTCGTTTCTTTATTGTTGTTATATGCGAGACCGATAGTCTTTACACAGAAAAAATATTCCTGCAATAAACAACTCCAATTGAAAATAAAACCAAAAATCAATTAAAAGTTTATTTAAGTCAATTAAACGTTTGTTTAAAAATAACATATTCCTGCAATAAACAACTTTAATTGAAAATAAAACAAAATGCCATTAAAAATGTATTTAAGCCAACCTTGTAGTTAGGTTTAATTGACTCAATAACATTTTTAATTGATTTTTGGTTTTATTTTCAATTTAAGTTGTTTATTGCAGGAATATTTTATTTTTAAACAAAAGTTTAATTGACTTAAGTACATTTTTAATTGATTTTTTGTTTAATTTTCAATTAAAGTTGTTTATTCCAGGAATATTTTTTCTATGTAACAAGTGTTTTAAGCTTTAATCAGATATTTTTCATTTTTGCATACTGCATGTCGTATCTTATTAGTGGAAAAATTTGCTATTTCAAAATCTAATTTTGCCAACAAGTTACTCCCAAAATTTGTTGAACCATTATTCTATTTTTACGGTTCAAATTCCCATACAATGAATATTCATAATCTCATTTATCTTGCGAAAAGCGAAAACATCTGTAATTACAAATCCGATATTATTTTGAAAAAGTACCATTTTCCTTGAAACTACAGAATTTTTTTTTTTAAATGTCCTTCTTTACCAAGAGAAAAATGGAATTATATAAAGTAAAAAATAAATAAAATCACAATTAAATTTTCGGCCTGTCCCACGATGTCACCAGCAAACGTTCGTTCGACAACTTGTATTGCAAAAGACAACAAATTTTCTAATGTTATTGTTGTTTGCAATCGATCTAACGAATTCTGGTGACATCGTGGGACAGGCCGTTTGATTCGACCAAATTTTCATATTTTCCGAATTTGAGGCTTAAGTCTTTTGTGATATTTCTTCCAATACGGCTACAGCATGAACATCAAAAGACTCAAGACACATACATAAAAATTAAAGAATCAAAGGAAAATCAGGCATCAATTGATTTTTTTGATGTGAAACTATCAGTAGCGATACGTTTGCACTATCGTATTCACTTAATATGTACATATCTTTATTAATAATAAGGAATAAGGGTGAATAACATTATAAAATTTGTTGTTGCTTTCAATATGTGTATTCGATCGAACGAATTCGGGGGGCAAATCACGGCATTCGATATGACTCGTCATTTAAAAATATTTCAATAGAGTTTATATGGAAACATTTTTAAATTACGAGTCGTATCGAATGCCGTGATTTGCCCGCTGGTGACATCGTGAACAGGAGTTAAAAAAATGTCTGCCGACTTGAACTTCTAAGAAATCGAAAGCCTGAAAGTATGCTTTGGTATTTTCTTGGTAATTATTTCGAAGAATTTGTTCAATGGTCTACCGTTTGTGTTTTATTTCGTCTTTTTTTAATTAAAATCAACCTTGAATTATAATTTATGTACATATGCATATATAAATATATATACATACATATGTATATGTATATACATATACATATATATTAGAGCGACTCAAACAAAAAAGTGATTTTGTTACCTCCCTGAAAATAAAGCTTGATATGTTTTATGATGATTCCCAAAATATTTTGGTTCTAGCGTTGACCATCCGTGAGCTGGACCATTTTTAAAAAATATATTTTTTTCAGTTTTTCGAATTTTTTTGTACTTTGCTTCAAGACGACATAAATAAAATTTGGTATCATCGAAAAGAGTTTTTTAAGCAGCATCCAATGGTATATAAAACTTGACCAGTTGCAACATACTAATGGAGATATTTAACTAAATACATATTTTCGTTTCGGGTTTTCATACAAATTCTACTTATTTGGACTTGACTGTTTAACTTGGGTTTAACTGAGCGAACGGTTTTTATCATGCTTATTATGCCATGGACCCAGTTATCGCTAGTCTGACATTTTAGCTTTCCTTACTTTTAGTTTTTAACATCAGAAACAACAAAAATATTTCGTTGGATCTGTTTATTGATAGTTTAACTATTAAAAATTTCCTGTTTTTTTAAGAAATTAAAAAAAATTAGTTTCGACAATAGAAAATGACATAAATATTTTATTATTTTCAATACACAATTGTCCAATTCACAAACTAATCACCCTCATCGGGAATAAAAGTTCAGATAAAAAGTGTTCCCTTTTCCTGAAAGTGTGATCGCCAATGTTTGCGTTGTTGTTGGGTCTGTATACTATTTTCTAATTTTGTTCACCAGTTTTTTGTTCAAGGGAAATATTTCACGTGAACAAAATGTTCGCCTTTTATTCTCGATACGCGTGAATTTATAATTTAAATGTTGTTAATAACTTACGCACCAGGTCCGATTATATCATTTTTCACACGGTGGCGACGACAAAGAACTAATAAAAATATTTGTTAAGAATATTAAGAAACTTTTTGTGTATTAAATTTAGTTTTTTTACGTGTTTAGATTCGTGCAGTTATATAACTTTTTGAAGATTTTCGAGTGCATGAAAACCAGCGTTGAAAAAGAAAATGTTTATTTTGCTGAATTTGTCTGTGATTTAAAAATATTTATGTATAGGTATCTGAAAATCCAATGAAAAAATGGAAACAATTAAACTGTTAAAAATGAATACAAATTTTCGCTTAAAAACATTTTACAATTTGCGTAAAAAAATAATTTGAAAATTATTTTAAAGATTTTTTTTCTGGGGAAAAAATCAATTACTAAACAAAATGAATAAAATAAAAAAACAACTTTTTTTTATTTAAAAAAATTCCTAAAATTTATTTATAATATATTTTTGTTTATTTAAATCAACTTTATTTACTTAAAATATACGAGAAAAATAATTGTAGAGAATTAAAACGAATAATAATTGAATTTAACAGCATCTTTGTTCAACAAAACAAAACAAAAAACTTTAACTAAAAACTTTTTTTAGATCTTAACAGGGGAACAGAAAAGAAAAAATTAAATTATAAGTGTATGCAATGTAACAAAGATATAAAAGAATTAAAAAAAAAAAAATTACTAATAAAACATGTGCATGTTTGTTTGTAAATATGTAAAAATAAATCAATTTTTAAGAAGATCGAAAATCAAACATATTAAACTTAATTTTGTAAAAAATAAAAGATATTTCTTCTAATATCAACTTTACTGCAGTGGTTGTGCTGCTGCTGTTGGAGCTGCAATGGAGCTGTTTGTCACTGATGACGACGATAAATCGCATTTGGCTTTTTGGCTGCTACTGCTGTTACTATCCATAGACCAATCCCAATCTTTGCCTTTGGGGCGAAACTTTGACGATTTGTGGAGAGCATGTTGTTGTTGCTGCTGCTCTTGCTGCTGCTGTTGATGCTGATGTTGTTGCTGATGTTGTTGTTGATGGTGATGCATTTTCTGTTGCTGTTCTAAAGTCGACAGTGAGGAAGTGTTGGTTAAACCATCGATTTGATCGTTGGCATTGCCCGCTGCATCTGCGGCCGGGTTTGAAGATGAATTTGAATAGGCTAAGAGCTCATCACAATCATATTCCCAATTGCGTTCGCAAAATTTCTTTTTATAATGCTTTTCCGAAGATGTTTTTGACTTCCGTTGATACTTTAAGGGGATTTTTAAATTATTTGACGTGTTGTCTAAACTTTTGCCGGAATTTAGTAAAGAGGGCGGTGGCGTATTTACGGCCACATTGGGACTCGGAGTTCTGGGCAATCCCATGTCTGATAGAGGCGGACTATCTATAGCTGTTGGATCCTGGGGCGAGGAGCAGTTTTTTAAAGCAATCGCCATAGAATTGACATCCGAGTGTGTAGATTTCATGCTACTGTCACTTAAATGTTCTTGACTGCCACCCAGATGATTATGATGATGGTGGCTATGGTGACTTATAAAACTGCTATTGCCGCTTGATGTGCTGCTGCCACTGCTAATAGGCAAATCCAATTGTGATGAAGTTGACGAGGTGGAAAGGAATGTTCTTGCAGCATCGGAATTGCTGCTGCTGTGGGTTATACCAGAATCGGGTGAGGTATTACAGCTTATGGAGGAGGGCACTGTGTCGGTATCTATGGAGCGTCTGGTCTTATCTAGCTCTGTAGAGGCAAATGCTACCAAACGATCGAAGCCAGAACTAACGCGATGCTGCCAATGGCTTTCGTCATCTGCTATAACGTCATCTATCAAAAGTACGTAAATAAGATAGATTTGGTGGTAATGGGAAGAGAAATGGTTTATAAGAGTTTTATATTATTTTTTTTCTGTATTGTAATTTTATTAATTTCATATTAAATAGTATTTCTTTTCATTAAGGTGTTAGTAAAAAGTAAAAAAGTAATAACTTTATTGATTGGATATCAATTTTATGACTAGGTGTGTTAATAATTGATTAAAGGGAGTGTGTTAAATTTAAGTGATTTTATTTGTTTTTTTTTTTGTTCTATGTAACTTGATCTTAATGAGTTTACAAAAAAACACATTGAATTGATTTTATACTAATAAATAATTATTTTGCAAACACAAATTGTTTTCAATTGTAACATTTATTAAAATTGTTTCTTTCTTTTTCTTACATAAATTAGTACAATAAATTATTTCGAAGTTTAAAACTAATAATAAACATAAACAAATAAATAAAAAAACACAATTAGGATTTAATGTATATTAAATTAATAAATAATAGATAACAAATTAATATTTAATTATGTGTGTATGTAACTTAGGATCTGTTCATCTAAATGCGAAATAGATTCAATAGAAAACAAACAAAAAACTGAAATTGGTTTTTGCTTCCAATATAAATACATATTAGATCGAATCTATCGTTCGCATTTAGATGAACAGGCCCTTAAATAGATTTCGAAATTTATTTTCCAAAACAACAGAACAGCAGAAAAAATAAAGTGAACGAATTTAGACAATTGAAAAATAAATAATAAAGTCTGGCAAGTCTGTGTGTCAAGGATTCGACTTTACATTGAAAAGGCACCGTATTACCATTCGAATACCGTATTACCATTTCAGTGTAAAAAGGAAGTTTTTTTGTCGTTTGAAATGATACTCAAACGAGAATAGGCTGGAATATTTTATAATAATGTTTATAATATTAATTTACATTAATTATTATAATTCAGAGTCGATTTCACTTTCCGCGATACTAAGACAACTAAAAATGTACATTGAAAACAGAAAACGGATTTTTTTTGCGTCCAATCGGTTTTAAAAACGTTTTAATTTTGGTTTTTCTTTCACTTTATGACTTTATTTTTTTAGTTTAGTATTAATAATTATTGGCGCTATTGATTGTTTGAAAGTCGAATCAACTTTCACATTCGTTAAATTTATAGTTTTCTTGTCCTAGTTTACACTATGCAAGTCTTATTGCTAAGCTGATTAGTTTGTTAGGAAAGAGAGACAAGGGGAAAAGAAACGTTTCTGTTTCTCTCGGCTCTCTCTCTCTCTCTCCTAACAAACTAATCAGCTTAGCAATAAGACTTGCATAGTGTAAACTAGGACCTTATGCCATAACAGTTACCAAGTAAAAATTTGTTTTACTCACAATACTAAAAAATAATTTCGTTAAGTGAAGTATCATTTTACACAAAACTTAGGCTGTAATCCGAAACGAAAAAGAAATACATACATACGTATGTATGTATGTATGTATTTCTAATTTACATGTTATTAGCATACAAATTCTGAATTAAATGAGAGAACTTTTCCAGTCGAAATATGGTTTGTTTACTTTTGAAAGTCTTGAGTTTGTTTGTGGAAGATAAAGGAAAGGAATAATTAGTACCGACTTTCTTTGCGGTTTAGTTAAAATTTAATAAATTAAACTTTGCTAGCTAGAGTAAGCACAAAGGAAATATAAAAAGAGAACTTAAATAAAAATTTGTCAACTTTCCCTGTCTAAAAGAGCTTATATTTATATTTTTAAATTTGTCTTAATTTTTCATTGTTTCGCATTAGTGTATACAAAGGGATAAATAAAAAATAAATAAAAAGAAATGTTTACAATTATTGTATACAAGAGAATAACTTAAAAAGAATTATTTGTTAGAAACATTTATCCAACTCACAAGCTATTGTAGCAGTCGTAGGTTGTATAAATGTTGTTGATAATTTCTATACAAACATTTGTTTATAAATAATGTTTTTTTTAAATTACCAATGCCACGAACTACAACTTCTACAATAAGTTGTGAATTGAGCAATTAACTCATTTTAATACATACATAAATAGTTTTTATTAACAAACAAACAAAAAAAAAACACCCAAATAAATATGTTTCATTTAACGTAATAATGAAAATATAAACATATAAATATAACATTGAAAGGAAGAACAAAAATGTAAATACATACATACATACATACATACATACATACATACTAGACTCCAATTTATTAATTTGGATATAAAGTTAACTTGAATTTGCATTTGTAGTTTTTAAGTGATCGAATTATGATCTTTTATAAAATTAACAATTTTGAAATATAAGTATGTACATATTAATTTCCTGCACAAGACCATTTATAAGACCTTTCAAGACATGATATTTTTCAACTGCTTTACTACCAGCGAAATATTCTAAAACAAACGCTAAACAACACTGTTGGCAAGGCATCTATTTCAATTGTTTGTCTTGCCAACAGTGTTGTTTAGCGTTTGTTTTAGAATATTTCGCTGTAGTAAAGCAGTTGAAAAATCTCTCATGTCTTGAAAGGTCTTATAAATGGTCTAGTGCAGGACTTTAGTACATATCAGCGAAAATAGTTAAAGAAAACCAAATTAAACATATCGTCCCTACCACGTCAAACTATCCAATATGCAAAATTCGTTTTTTAGATTCGTTACCTTGGTACCCTAATCTGTAGAATATGACTCATTTCAAAATGCTGAAATTTTCATAGACGATAAATAACTCAATAAGAAATATTTTAATCCTGACATTTTTAGGAATACGCCGACTTTAAATTCATAATTGACGACTCTTTGACCTCTTCTGAAAAGTACAAATTTGCATATTGGATAGTTTGACGTTGTAGGGACGATATTATTGATAACGTTTCCTCTATTTATTCTTTGAGTACTTTATGATATTTTTAAAGGAAATTTCCAAAATTTTCACGTATTGTATGTAGCACTAGGAAGTTTAAACCATCCTTTTTTAAACCACATCTTTGGATTACGATTTTTGGTAGAGTTATATATCGTCACCTTAATATAGAAAGGCCCTAACTTCTTATTTTTTTGAAATCGAGTTTGTTGTATATTTCGATAGAAGAACATCTAATGTATTGAAAAATGCAAGAATGTCGATTTCAAAAAAATAATGATTAGTCTCTGAATCTTCTATATTATAGTGACGATATGCATTGTATGTACATACATATGTGTGTTAATTTTTAAAATTACTCACAATTTATGTATTAACATTTATGTTTTCTTAGTGAAACACGTTTTTGCTGTTATTTTACAAGTTTGCTAAGTTAATTACTTAATTGATTTACAAGTTTAGTTAGAGAACGTATGCTAGTTGTATTTACTATGTCTGTAATCGAAGCACATATCGCACACTAAATCACAAACAGTCACAACTCAAAATTATCACAATGGTTTTGTTTTTTCATAAAACAGTTTACTGAACAAATTTCCAATGAATTGGAAAATTTCTTTTGCAAAACTGTCTTCCTAAACAATATAAAAGTACCCTTATGCTTGTTTTTGTGTTACATACATACTTGCGTCATTTGTACAGTATAAACAGTTTTTTGCCACTCCTCAGCATCTAGGATTTCTTGCGTTGCGACTGTTTATGATTTAGTGTGCGATATATACGTAAATAATTTGGGAATTTATGTATATAAAAATGATTTACTAATTTCAAATTAATAAAACTTCATTTGATTAGCAACCGAAGAAAGCAATACAAATTTTACTCCAAAATGCTCTATTTCGCGTTAATAAGCATCGGGTGAAATCAATCGATCGAATGAACGTTCCTATTTATGTACATATGTATGCATATATAAAAACTAAGAATTTATTTGTCTACTCAAATCTAAAAATGAATACACAATTCTTTTGGCTAATAAAAAATCAACTGAAACGACATATTACTTCAAACTTTTAATGAATTTTGTTCGATTGTGTTAAATATACCATATTTATTAATCGTATATAACAATAAAACATTTTAAATATGTATGTATTTTTATTTAACAAAAAAATAAAATTGAAATCTTTATACACGTATGTATGTATGTACATCTGTAAGACTAATAAAATTGAAAAAAAAAAATCAGCCTTATTCCAGTTGTCGACATCGACGTCACTTTAACACACTGCCAAAAAATTGGGGCTTGTGTACCCGTTTTCGAAAAAAACTGACTCCTGTTGACAGGTTTATGCTATTTTCTAGACCTTAGGGAACGGTAATAGATTGTCAGTAGAAGAAAAATGTTCTCGAGAACGAGTAAACAAGCCCCACTTTTTTGGTATTGTGTTAAAGTAACGTCGATGTCGACAACTGTAATAAGGGTGAATAATATATACAGATATATATGTATGTATGTACTGTATGTGATAGAAATCGAATTAAGGCCTTAAATACTAAAGGGACAATTAGTTTTTACTTTCTGTTCTGTTACGAATCAGCTATTTTTTATTTATAGAAATATTGTACAAGTCGTTAGTTTTTCTGTTTCGTTCTTTTTCTGCTGTGAAAATAAATGAACAGACCAATTAGTTATGCTGTCACTGACAATTACTTAATTTTTTTTTTTTTATTTTCTCAGGTTGAAGCGAAACAGAACAGAATGAAATAGAAAAACTAAGGAAAAAAGAGTCAGCTGATTAGTAACAGAGCATAAAGTAAAAACTAATTCTGCCTTTAGAGTATAGCTGCCCAAAGGAGCAACAGAGTGCCGAACATCAGTCGGCTTCTTATACAAATGAATACATATACGCGAATACATTTCTCTCGGTGGACACAGCAGTGCATTAGAAACTAAAAATTTTACAAACGAAAAAAAGACAAGTTGTAAGTAATGTGCTCTTTTTTTAAATTTATCTTAAATTTCCTTTCAAAATTGGTTTTTTTTATATTCTTATATTATTTTATATTACTTTTTATGTTCCTATTCTCGTTTGAGTGATTTTGAAACGACACAGCATAAAAACGGAAATTTTATATGAAAATGATAATGCGGTACTAGGGTAGCACGGTACATTTTCAATGTAAAATTGTCGGTTCTATCAGCAAACGAGAATAGGCCCGATTAACTTGGGATATTTTTAGAGTCAACGGCCCTAATTACGAGTGTCGTATTTTGACTTCGGCTACGACGATTTTGTGCTAGAATAAAGAACATTGCAACATTTTTTCTTTAATCTAGTACAAAATCGTCGTAGTCGAAATACGACACTCGTAATTAGACCCAATATGTATAGTAAATTGTTCTAAATCTTCCACACCTTTGCAAAATCATCACTGTGACACCGTTCGATTTCCATCACATACCAACTGATGAACTCCCTTTTTATCTTCAGCAAAATCAAACATTTCTATTATAATTCCGCTAGGAATACAGAACAAAAGAAGTATGTAGTTACAAATAAATTAAAAAGCATGCCCACAGAAAAAAAGTTTTCTGTTTTTGTATTAGTAATAAGAATTAACAAAAACTAAAATTAAAAAAAAAATAAAATAAAACTTACCTTAAAAATAACAAATTAATAATTAATAAATTGGTTTGATTTTTTTTAATAAACAAAAACATCATGTTATTTCTTTAAAATTAAAATTTTCATTATTTTACTACATCTCACTCTTGTTCTTGCATTTTGTTTTTTGATTTTGTACTAATTTATGTCTTTTAATTAAAATTTTTAAACAATATCAAAATTTAAATATTTATTAGCAAATTTTCTTCAAGTTGTACTGAAAAACGGCAACAATAATTCCAATTATTTATATTTTTTAAGGCTGGGTATTTATTTATTGGTGGTATTGGTATTGGTTGTAATGTTAGGATGGTATTTTGTGATGAAGGTTTTTTTTTTATATTGTATACATAAGTATATTTATCTATATACAAATATTGTTTGTTTGTGGTGGTAGGTGGTCGAGATTATGAACTAGTACGTCCTAAATCAAAATTTCGTTTTGTTGTAGAAGTGGTAGAATCCAATTTAAAAACTGTTTAGAAAGACAATTAAGAAAGGAATAGTAAAAAAGACACGACATTAAGAATTTTGAAAGATTTTAAAAAAATTTTGAAATTTTGTTTTTGTAAAAAAAAAAACAAATAGGAAGGATATCGTGGGTAGTGTGTTTTTTTTTAAATTGATTTGATTTGATAGTTAGTGTTTTTTAATGAATATTATAAGAATTTTGAAATGGTTTTTATACACATGAGCAGAAATGAGTTAAATGAAGACTTTTAATGGGCGGAGAAGAAAACAATTGGATATTTCAAAGTCATTCTAGTAATTTTAAAATTTTAAATGATGCTCATTGAAATAAAATTTTGCAATGTTTGGTACGTTTATTATTTAATTTGTCATCAAGGGTTAAATATATTTTTGCTCAAAGTATGTATGTATGTATATATCCCTATTTAAAGTTGATAATTTTTAAAAGGAACCCTAAATTAAAAACCTGTTACTACCATTTTGCTCTTATGGTATGTTTTAAATTGAACTTCTGTAGAAAATGTTTCCGTACAATCTGTAATATACATAATTCAGCTTGTTCTCGTTTGAATATCGTTTTTAAACGATTTTAAACGGAAATGGCAATACGGTAACTTTTTAATCTAGAATGTTAAATTGTATGTGTCGTTTTAAAACGCTACTCAAACGAGAATAGGAAAGAATATAACCAAGTGGCATCTCTCTTCAGCTGACTTTAATTAAATACATTTTTTTAATAGAAATAAATCATCAAAATCTTTAAAGTTGTTTATAGTACTATAAAAAGTAAATTAAAAAAACTAAATTATTCATTTTTAAAACGAAGAAAAGTTAAGATTTAATAACATAAGGATTTCCACGATGGGTAGCGCAAACTTGGCACTAAAAAACCTTAAACAAAAATTCAGTTTAAAAATGTTTTTTACATTATATAGGTACAGTGGTGTGGCCCAAAATGACCAAAGTGGTGTAAGTTTCTTATAACATTTTTATTATAAATTTGTTTTTTTTCTATTTCTTTGCAGTAAAGAAAACTTAAGGAATTTTAAATGAATCAGTATACAATTGAACAAAGTGGCCAAATCGTTGAACTTTATTTCTCAAATCAACGGTCGAATGTTTGGAATCAGCGCGCATATCGTCGTTATTTTAATGTGCGAGTTTTTCCAATTAAATGGGATCGTTAACCTACTTAAGTGGAAAGGATAATTTTCCCATATTTTTTTTTTAAATGAACACGGTACCACCGATATCCGACAATTTTGGAAATATTTTTAAGGATGGAAGATGGATGGAGCCACAACACAGCACACACCTTGCGAGATGCAATGACTCTTTTGCGCGATATTTTTGGTGAACGAATTATTTTGCGTGCAAGTGATTTTAATTGGCTCACCGGACTTAACCAGTCCAGTCTGCTTGATTTTGGGCAATTGAAGGGAAAAGTCTATATGAAAAAGCCTAAAACCACCAGCAATTAAAAAACAATATATGTACGTGACAAAGTCAACAACATAACCCCTGAAGTTTTGCGAAATATTATTTAAAATGAGTTGGAATGAGCACAAATACGCGAAGCAGAAAATGGTCACTACTTTCGAGATATAATTTTTCATAATTAAATTACAAATACTACCCATTAATATACCGAATTTAAAAAAAATAATGGCTCTTATTACGAGCAACTTTTGATATTCGACTGTAGTCAAAAGTGCTGGTCGAACAAATTATCATTTGATATTATGACTTGCATGCGACAAAGAATGTCGCAATTGTGAATTTTACTCACTGTGAGTTTTAAAATTTTGCAACAATTTTAAGATGTTAGCTCAAGAATCTTATTGAGTAATGGAAAATAAAATACGTTTGGTCCTGCACAGAAAATTTAGGATTTTCCTCCATAAGTGAACTCTTTCGAATTGAGTGGTCCTTATGACCTTAGATCTACATAAAATCAAATAAAAATAAAAAACATTCGTTTAACAATAAAATTTTTAATATTAAAATACTGCATCGAAAACAAAATTCTGTTCGATGGAATGTTTGTTCATAATATGAACTTGACATTCGATGTTCGATAGCCAGCGAAGATCGAATACAACTCATAATAAGGGTCAATAAAATAAAAAGTTATAATGGTAGTTTTGGGTCACCCTGTATGATGACAGTGCTGCCAGAATTTTTGACGAGATGCCAGATTTTTTTTTAAGGTTTTCACAAAAATACAATTTTAACTCATTGTAATCACTTACAAAACTTACTCACAATAAAATAATACATAACTCAAGAGCAAAAGAAGTAAACATCCGATTTGAATTTTAAAACATTTTCATTGAAATATTTTGTAATTTCGTTCTATATCTAGTGCCGTAAATTGTCCCCTGCTTATTAATTAGTTAAAATCAGCTTAAAATTGAATTGAGAAGACCAGATGTGCTTCTAATTTCAAAATTCTTAAAGTAAACTTTTTGGTTAAACACCATGGCGTACAATAAAGTCTTGCGTAGAGTAGTAAGTAATTTTTTTTTTTACTTTGAGCTTTATCTTTAATAGTCTAATATAGTGTTCTTAGTATGTTGCACTTATACTTGAGACATTGGAATTTTTTATTATGTATTATAAAATAAGTAAATAAGCGTTTACAGTACAGTTTGCTTTTAAAACATATTTATATGTATGTATATAGAAAAACAAGGCAATTATTTACATGACAAACATAATAAACAAACAAAAATTTAACACTAAACCAAAAAAAAAAAAAAACATAAAAAAATAATAAAAATAGATTTTATAGGTCGTTTTTATAGTCTAAATTTTTTAACAATCGAAAATTAAACAGCATGTATGCACATATAAAATAAATCAGTGTGTTACTTTGGTTAAAGGATATTTTAAAACTAGTTTAATTTATAAAAAAAAATATTTTAACTAGATATGTATGTATGCATACATATACGTAAGCATACGTACATCTGCATTTAATTAATTTTAATGTGTATTTAGTTGTTCATTCTTTAACATGCGCTCATAACAGAATTGCTAAACAATTTGAAAATTTAATCGCAATTAAATAAGAAGACACGGTTTTGATTATGATTTCATCAGTTTAAGCTTCTGTGCATATGTACATACATACATATATGTATGTATAGTATGCACATATGTACATACAAATATGAAGTCAGTTATTAAAATTTTATACTTTTGTATACTTTGGTAAATTAAAAAAAAAGAAAATAAGTTCGTCTGATAACACTAATGTGTAGTTTCCACAATGCAAGCAAGCGACTTGTCTAGAAAATTTGTATAGGAATCACTCAAAAATTTGAGTGCTTTTCATATATTTTTTCTAGACAAGTCGCTTGCTTGCATTGTGGAAACTACACATAAATAAAAATTATCTGCCTGTTTCACGATGTCGACAAGAAATTTTCGTTCGCTTATTTATATTGAAAACAAAAACAAATTTTCTTATTTTGTTTTTGTTTTCAATATAAATAAGCGAACGAAAATTTCTTGTCGACATCGTGAAACAGGCAGTATATTTTGAATTAGAAATTAGCACACGTTTGAGCCTAACAAACAAATAATCGGTCACATGATAAATCTTTAGATATCGTTTATGTATTTGCACATTATTATTCTTTGTCGCTTTTGTAATCGTAATCGTTATCATTATCATTATCATTATCATTATCAGAGCAATCTTGATCGAAACGACTCATCAAATTGATAGCATTATGAGGAGGAGAGGAAGGAGGTGAAAAAGGTGGTGAATTATCGTATTGTGCAAAGGTGTTGGCATTAGTAGCAATAATATTATTATTAGGTGAATAAGAATATAAGTGATCATAGAGTTCATCTTCTTTCTCCACTTTTGAATTGGAATATGATGATGAAGAAGGGGAGGATGATGATGGTAGTGGTAGTGGTGGTGATGGTAATGGTGTTGGTGTGGATGTGGATGATGTGTTATTATCATGGTGTTGTTGTTGTTCTTTTTGTTGGTGAAAAGATTCTTTTATGGAATAATTAGAAAATTCAAGCTTACCATCATCCGCATTATTACGATTTCCTACGATGTTATTCGTGTTTGTTAGAGCGGTAGAACTAGTGGAAGATGATGATGTTGAGGAATTGTTGTTTGAATTACGATTATTTAAATGCTGAATATGATGATGGTGACTGTTGTGTTGTTGATGATGGGCTTGTTGCAATTGCTGCTGTTGCTGATGGTTATAATTATTATAATGACCATGACTGTGACCGTGACCAGGTTGATGACTGTTACTGCTGCTGTTGCTGTTACTGTTATTATGTGTTGATGACTGTCGATTATTAGCAGGGGCATGCTGTTGCATTGCTCTTGCATCATCACCACCCATTATGGAATTTATTTCAGGACTCATGAGCAAGGGCTCCATGTTTAATTTATTACCACGTTTGTTTGTACTGCCAGCGGTACCCGGGATTGTGGAACTTGTTGAGCTGTGATGTACATGATGATGACTGCTATTGTTGCTGCTTATACATCCGCCATTTGTGCTGACATAAGGGTTCAGAGCTGGATCATTGGAAAAATGCGGCACTTTTGCACTTCTCGTATAATTATTTGTCATGGGCGATGTTCTTTTTACACCAACTGAAAACGATTGAATTAAATATATCAATTAAATTATGTACATAAATATGTGCATATATAAAACATCTGTATCGAGAACTTACGTTCCACCTTCATGGGAGATCCATTATGATGGTTATTATGAAGTGTTGATGCTCCATGTTGGCCATATAGATTGTTGTAATGTTCGGCGGCATTATGATGTTGACGATTTTGGTGATGTTGTTGCCCGTGAGCAGTCGAATGATGATCAGGGTTGGAGGCAGCTGCAGCTCGTTTCTGTCGTTCCTCATGTTCCTCTCGGAATTTGCGTGATGCCATTAAAGAGGCGGCCAAGCCTAAATTTAAAACAGAAAGCAGGCAGGATATCCGGACAGTATTTGTAGTATATATTTAGTAAAAGTGATATTTATTTACATATAGGTATGTATGTTTTCATTAGACTTTTCCTTATTAACACACAGGGATCCCATACTTACCTTCTAGAGGAGGATTTGTACCATTCAAACGACTGTTGCGCGACGAATGCCTTTCTTTGCTTGACTTGTGGCTGTGAGATGAGGGCAAATGTTGTTGCTGTTGTTGTTGTTGTTGTTGCGATTGCTGTGATGATTGATGATGATCTTGATCATGGAAGTAAGCCTCTATACAAGGTTTGATTTCAGCTCTGGGCAAGACCACAGGTTGATAATCTCGATTTGTTGAGGATGAAGCGGGATTTGAGTTTGGGTTGACTGCCGAATGTTTGCCAGAGGCAGTTGATGATGCTAACTGGTACGATGACATATTATTTAAATCTCTATCCCGTTGGCTATTGCTGCTGCTGCCAGCATTAAAATGGCGTAATGCAGAAGTCGATGACGATGAAGTTGTATGGTGTTGCTGCTGCTGTTGATGATGACTATTATTTGCAGCTGAATTTGCTGACGGTATTGTTTTATGCTGATACGCAACGTTGGCCAATGTCGCCAAGTTGTGGGCATAAGGTGACTTACGACCAGAATTTGCCGATTGTGTCATGGATCTCGGTGAAATTTCTGCATTTGCCACTTCGTCTGTCACCTTAACATGCACACGTTCAGGTCTTTGTGCATGGTTGTTGATAATTAAGCGGTCTCTTTCCCTTTCACGTTCCCTTTCCTTTTCTTTTTCCCTCTCGCGTTCTCTTTCTCGGTCCCGTTCTCTATCCACATCACGTTCTCTGTCGTTATTGTAGAGACTTCGTTCGAAAAGATATGGGTTGCGTTCGCCCGACCCCGATCCCACTGTTGACATATTAACGGCAGCGTTTATTATTGACTGATGGGTTATTTCCAGAGTTCTTTCAATTTCTCCATTGACCAAGTCCCCAATTGTCTTAGTGGAGGAGATGGGCGGTAGCGAATTGCCGCCTGACGAGCCTGGCAGGACCTGATTTAGCTTTTCTTGAGATAAATGACGCCTTAAGGCCATTTTTGCCGGCGAAACTTGAGTGTAATCGGGTTGTGATGAATTTGAACTGGGACGACTGGGGGGCTGTTGTTGAGAGTTTATCAAATGTCCCGATTCTCTGCTGCTACTTCTTTCCATAGACATTAAACGGTCGCGCGTAGGTGGATAGTATTGCAAAGCGGAGTCTGAATTGGCCGAAGAGGAACGTGCAGGTGGTGCTGGGTCCTCCATTAGCATTTCGCGACTAGTTGAACGCTGTTGGACTATATGACTTTCAGTATTTGGTGGAGGTTGTTTAAATTCCAATGATAAATTATGTGGATTATGTTGACCCATATTCATCATATGATGCTGCTGCTGCAGTTGATGTTCTCGTTCGCGTTCGCGTTGTTGATTGGCAACAAATTGTTCATAATTAGCGGCTGACACAGAACTGCGTCGTCTGTGCAAATTGTGCTCAGCTGTTGCATAAATATTGCTTAAGTGTTGATTATGTGGATTACTGAGATTAGGATTATGTGATTGCTGATATTTTGAGGATTTCGTTGACGAAGAGTTGACTGTCTGTGAGGAAGACAATGCAGAGCCGAGAGGTTGCAATAACATGCCTTTGCTGGATCCATATTTACTAAGGCTACTTCCAGCACTGGAGCCATGTGTTGGCGGTGCCTGGGGAGGTGGTAAAGCTGGCGTTATGGGTGATATAGTGGTGGTAGCATTAAGATGTGTCATGCCATGTGTGGCCACATTTATAATACTGCTCAAGGAGTTGTGAGTGCTTGAGGATCCGACATGTAGGCTATTGTTTGCTGTATTGTTTGAAAGCGATTGTTTGTTTCGTTTTGATACGGGCGATTGCTGATTTGAGGGAGAAACTTCCACTTGCACTTGGCTTACCACTTGCTGAGCCTTCCGCTGCTCCTGATCTTCATTGAGAGCAGATGTTATAATGCTCTTGAGTCTATCTTCGAAATTGGCCACTTTGGGTGATTCTTGTATGCTTACAATGGGTACATTGCTATTATTCGCTTTTCGCATGCCAGGCAACTCGCATTTGGGCAGGATAGAGTTAGAATTGTGTACCGGTCTTATAGAAGTGGCCGCGTTTAGCAAATTGTTTTCCCTTTGTTTGGGAGCAGGCATTAAGGTGCTGGGATCTTGTTGTTGCACACTGCCCGCATAACCACCTAAAGAAGATAAATGCTCATTAGTAGTTGAACGTTGCTGCTGTTGATGGTGGTGGGCATGAGTTGATTGGTGATGTTTATTTCTATAGGGTTTATCGTCGGGATGGTGTTGTGATGGATGCTGTTGTATATGATGGTGATTTTGGTTTATTAAATGATGTTGCTGTTGCTGCTGCTGCTGCTGCTGGGCTTGCAGATGTAGCTGCTGCTGCAGCTGATTATGGTGGTGATTATTAACAATGTTTTGATGCTGATGTTTAGAGGAATTTGTGTTGGAGTTCGAAGTCAACTTGCCTGCTTCTATTTTACGTCCAGTTTCTAAAATCTTTTGTGCCAACACCTCAGGATTACTCTCCTCTATCTTGCCAACGTCCGGTACATCAGGCCATTCTTGGGAACGACTTCGATGATCTCTATTTCGTCTTACCGATTTGCTAGATGTTTTTGTTACTGTAATCGACGGTTGCGTAGCACTATTATTGATATTGATATTTGGCACTAGAGAGGTAGTAGAACTGATATTGTTTGATGGATTTAAGGTTAGAGAACAAGAAGAGGACGAGGAATTAGACACATTGGCCGTAGCAGGTGCATGATTAATTGTTAGGGCATTTAAGTGATTATGGTTTGTTGTAAGTTGCAAAGGCTTATTCGACACATTATTATTGTTATTCGTGGCTACTGCATTGGTTAGTATGATATTGGTGCCCTGGGCCAAGAGAGCAGCGGCAGTTCTTCTCTCTTCCACAGATTTTTCCAAACTGGTTGCCTCCTTTTCTATGCTGGATACTTGGGCTACTAATTTTTTACGTTGGGCCAACGTATTAGCTATTTCCTTGAGCACCAATTCGTGGGCAGAGGCCTCTGATAATTCACACAATGAGAAGTCGTGTAATTTTGTTTTGCCGTTGATGCCGTACAAACGCTGGTATTCGGGCAAATGCAGCATATGTTTTTTCAATAAACGTTTTTGTTCCAGTTCACAGGCTGTTACTTGAGATTGGATTTTCTTGGCTACACCCTGCAGCTCTTTGTGACGTCCCACGATTTCTTTAGCTTTAGCTATAAGATCGTTTGGCGACGATACATTTATGCCCAATTCATTCATTCGTACTTTCAACAAGGCCACACTATCGTCTATTAGCACTTTGATTTGTTTATCTAGTTGGGAAGCTCGATTCTTTATGCGTTGCTTTCGTTCCTGTTCCAGTTGTATTTGTCTTTTTATATTTGGTATGAATGAATTGGATTTCATTTGCTCAATCATGGCCATATATTGCGAGCGAAAAACGTCCAACAGGATTTGCAAAGCATAAGGGGTGTCTTGAGGCGATGCGGGTATTTCTAATTCAGTGTGATCCATGTTTTCAGTTAACAGCGAGGTTAATTGTTGATCGATGGTGCCGGGTGCAGGGGGTAACTTTTTGCTCATAGCTTCCACGGAAGTAGAAAGCAAAGTTTCCTGATGCAGCACATCCAAACCAGCAATTTTGAGATTTTTTCTTCCCCTTGCGCCCTTTTTTAAACGCCCCTTGCGACCCTTGGCCACCGTCGAATTTCCACCCGTAGAATTGCCGCCAAAATCTTCTTTAGAAGAATGATCCTTCGATGCTTGAATGGCTTCAGCTCTTTCTTTTGCTGCTGCTTCCCTTTGTGCAGCCGCCGCAGCGCTTTTATTTGCTATGGCTGCTTTGCGCGTGAGTTTCTTGCGTTTTTTCTGTGTGGTTGTTCGAGCAGTACGTACACTCGTTATTATAAAATTATTATTCTCCTCCTCGTCGGACTGGGAAGTCTTGCCACCCTTGGAACTACCCCAATCAGACCAAACTTTGCGTGCTACTGGAGGACCCAGACTACAATTACTATTGCCATTAGTGGTATTCGCATCACCATCACTCTCAGTAGAAGTTTCAAGTTCTATATTGCGTTGTTGATGTTGTTGATGCTGTTGTTGTCTAGTTTTGGTTGTTGTTGTACTATTAACATGGGCAGCTGGCGAATTTGTACGAGCAGTATTCGAGTTGGAGTTGGAGTTTTGTGAATTTGTTAAAGCATGATTGTTGGCTTCACGTTTGGCACGATCACGGGTAGTGCGCGTATTCCCACCTGCAGAAGAAAAAGATAAATAAATTTTAGTTTTTAGAAATATTTACTAAATAAATATTAACATACATATGTATGTACACATAATAAATATAAACAAAAAATACGTAAACGAAATTTTTAAATAAATATGTATGCAAGTGAAAAATGCAATAAATGTTCTGAAGATTAAACTAAAACATTGACAATGAGAGATGATGACGAAGCAGAGAGCGTTTCATAGTTAATAAATTTAACTCCATAAATTTCCATCAGAAAAGTCGGCTTGCTTTTGTTTTTTTTTACTTTTACTCTTTCTGCAATTCTGGGTATTGAGAAAAGAGAGAGAAGTCCGTTTATAATTTTTGCATTAATAAGCTTTCTGATGAGATAAGCTCTACAACGCTTTTTGTTATGGGTGCAGATAATATTCGAGTGCTGTGTTTGATTTAGTTCGATTTTTGGAAATACTTATTGCAGGTGTAACTTACCCGCATGATTATCGTTTTCAGCACCTTTTTGAGTTTTGAGACGTTGAAAATAACGTTCTAGAATCGTGCGATCGATGACATGTAGATAATACGAAACTGGTTTACATGTCCATGAAACAGAACCCTTCAACGGCGGTATCTCGCTGACATGCATAATCGTACCAATATCACTTAAATTTCTAAAAAGCAAACAAAACAAATTCCATCATTAATTTCATACAATTCGAGCAAAAGCTAGACAAAATTTCAACTCACCTATCAGTTATTCGAAAATTTAAAGGGCAAAAAGATTTGGAGGACACAACACGGGCGCCATCTCGCAAATCGGCAAATCTTTCCTTCAGCTGATGATCAACATTGGGACCGAAAGCAAAATTATTTACAAACACCAATGACGAGCTGGTAATCTTTTCACGATGTTCATCGACCAGAAAATCACCCTTCAATAATTTGTATTCACAATAACGTTTGCCAAACCACGCCATGAATTGACGAAAAAACAAATCCATACGTTCGGCATAACGAGCCGGAGTATCCGCTTTTTCCACGCCAAGACATGATTTTAAAGGAAATGAACCGGCCATTTGTAAAACCACTTGACCAACACCCGAACCCAAATCAATGAATGTGTCATCGTTTGTCACATTCACGTGTTTGATCATTTGCTGTACCAGCTCGTAAGAGGTCTCACCATATACCTCGGGTGAAAATGGCTCGTAGTTATTTAATTTATCGGGATCGAGTACGGCAGCATTATAAACTAATTGTAAAATGTGTCTTAAAAGACTGGGATGAGCGAATTTATTTAAACGCTCGGCGGGCAGTGAGGTTCCTTTTTCCTAAAAAAAACAGACAAAACAAAGTGGGGATTTCAGTAACAAAAGAAAAGTAAAATTTATTGAAATTAATTGGTAACAAAACAACAAATCTTATATCTCGTATATATCCAGCTAACATCTCTATAAACAATTTAAATGTATTTTTGATAAAAGAAAAAAATATTTTACTGAATAATTAAAATAATACTCGTAATTTGGGATTACATTACAGTTAGGTAACTGAGCCTTTACCCGACTGTAATGTAAAGTAAGTGCAACAGTAGGAAACAGCTGATCGATATTGTTATGTGAAAAGTAATGCAAGTGGTTATAGAGATGTAATGTAACGTAAACTACTTTTCATATAAAAATATAGATCAGATATTTACTACGTTGCAGTTACTTTACATTACAGTCGGGTAACTGAGCCTTTAGTTAGTAAAAACGTGAGGCTGCCAGCGAACGTGTCAGTTGTTTTTGTATTTCCCTTTGCGTTATAAGTGTGTGTATTTATGTAAGCCAGAAGTTGACGTTTGCTACGAAAAAATCTATTTTCTGGAAATTTTTAACTCACATACTCATAAAAATCTACTAGTTCTCCCATAAAGGCTCAGTTAGCCGACTGTAATGGAATGTAACTGTAACGGTAGGAAACAGCTGATCGTTATTGTTATGTGAAAAGCAATGCACAGATTCTTACATTCCGGTAACATCTCTATAACCATTTCCATTACATAACAATATCGATCAGCTGTTTCCTACCATTGCAGTTACATTCCATTACAGCCGGCTAACCGACACTTAAGAGCTCTTCGAAAATTGGTTTAGCCAATTCATTTATTTGTTATCATAAAATTTTTAAAGAGAAATCTTTTGAACTCAACATTGGAATCCCGCGGGATACCAATTTGCAGGAAAATCAAACTGGGTAAATGAGCGTTTCACTTTTTTCTGAGGTAGCTTAAGTGATTTTCGATTATGAGCACAGATATACATATATAAAGATTATAAACAAACCTAACAATAAATTACGGTATAATATATAATAATTTAATTATGTACTTACCAATGCAACAATACTATCCACGGCTTTATTGAAACGATCGACAAGATTTGTCATAGTCTTATAACAGGCAGTGTCTATATGATTAAGGTTGATCTCTTCGAATGCCGATGAGATGCTTGGCAGTTCATCACAAACAAACTTGATGGTATCGATAATATCAATGCCATTGTCGTGTCTATCTTGGCCGGTGCCTACTTGTAAAGGCCACGCAAATGTTAAAACTTCTGTTGAACCAGCTGGCGAACGCAACACCAAGTCTTTGACTTGAGGTGTTGCCATATTTTGAATGAAATACCCGTTCTTGAAAAGTGGCTTTTAATGTTGAATTAATTAATTTACACAAACAGCAACGCACGCACTCTCAAACACTTTCAGCTGCCCAGCGAAATAGACAAAAGGATATAAATATATGTTTATACTAGCAGGCAGGCACAAGAAGATCCTCTAGCAGTTTTAAAAGAAATGAATAGAAGTGTTTTTGTTTTCAATTTTATTTATTTCTTATGTTGCTTAAGGTTGCCAATTAAGTAAGATTGGTGGTAGATTCCAAAACAGATGATCCTTTGATTGCTCAATTTGTTCGTTTTATGATGTCTCTATTTCTCTCTCTCTCTCTCTCCTCCTCCTCTTTTGCTATTTTTTATATTATTTTATATAATATCTTATAAAAATTGTTGTTTTAATATTTTTTGTTGTTATCCTTTGGTGTTGTGGAGTGAAAAATTTTAAATGTGGTAGTTTAAAGTTTACTAGATGTTAGACTTATAGAATGTCGCCAGATTTATTCGGTGGGTGTTTGTAGTAGTTATTTAATTATTTATTTTTAAATAATTCTTCGTCTTCTGGTTTGTAAAGGCAGTTGGTTTTTTTATTTATAATTTTTTTTATGATTTTTTATGATGAATGTTTAAAATAAAATTTAAATGGTATAGCGAGAAAATAACACAAAGTGGCGTGATATAAATAAATAATATAATTCAGTTCAACGTAATGGCAGGAAAGGATTCGTTTCTTATTTTGCGTTTCTCTTTTGGTATTTAGTCAAAATTTTTTCTTTTTCAATTAATAAAGTATTCAAATTGCTAGATTACAATTGTATTTGTTAATAATTCAACAGGTGTGCCTGGCTGTGTATAATAGAATAGCGATAGTAATTGTGAGAGAGTGCTTGATTATTTAAGGTTATAATAATTTAAACAGCGTTGGAGAGTTAATACTTTCGTAACAAATTCTATGTAAATATAATAAACTCTCCGATTTTGTTACGAAGAATAATGGTGTTTTAAATACATTAAGCGTTCGATTTAATTTTGTATTTACGTAAACAATTATAACAAAATATAACAATAGCTGATGATAATTGCGCAATTTTGTCCTTTTTAACTGTATGTTAAGATAACGATACATTTTTGAAAAGATACAACATTTTCATAGCTTTTTGCAAGGATTGTCTTTCTTTTCCTATTATTTGTTACTCGTGCAACAAAATTTGTCTTTTTTATGTTACGTACTACATAACATAACTCGATTTAGGCTTTTCCTTTAATATCCTTTCCGTTTTCTTTTATGTGTACGAAATACAGTGTTAATTTCTTGGGAGGAGATGATATTTTATGATATCTTTTTTTTATATTTTCACACGTGTCTGTAAAAGAAATAAAATGAGAAAAATGGTTTAACAAAAATTAAATTAAGTAATAATAGAAAACAGTTGATAGAAAAAATTATACATACATATGTATTTAGTAAAGTAAAAGAAAGAACTTTAAATTACAAAAAAGAACAAACAAATCTAGTAAATATTTCAATACTTTAACATGTTGTTAACTCCCACTATAATTGCATTAAGTGTGTGGAATTTTCCCTTAGTCCAGACTTACACGTAGATTTGGAAAGATTATGGAAATTTATGGCATTCAATAGAACTAAAACGAAGTGGCAACTCTTAAAAATAATCCTAACAATAAATCGTTGGTTGGTTATTGGTTTGCGGCACAGTATATTCAAAATACATTATGTCTGCAGCAAACCAATAACCAACCGACGAAATGTGATAAAAAAAAACCCAACTCATTTTATTGATCAGTTTTTAAAGTAAAAAGTGTTTATAGGTAGGTCTATAACTGTTTGGTCATTTGTTACTGGAGTCTTTCTTTTTTCGGGAAGGTTTTTCAATTTCCCACCCAGTTCATTATGATACAAAATATTATTTAGTTTAATTTATTTAAAAAATAAAAAACTCATAATTCATGAGATCTATTAAAAAATAACGTTTTATAAACACGTTAGTCAAAAAATTATATGCATACATACCTATGTATGTACATATAAGTCCAGTTCTTCATATAATAATAATTAATACATACATACAAAACTAAACAAAAATATTCAAGCGACTGAATTAAAACTTTATAGCGATATTTGTTTCAATGCAATACCCAATATTTATTTAAAAATGTGATTTGAAATTTTTTGTTAGTTACCTGGTTTTGCAGTTCAGCTACACACCGAAATTTTTCTAATGAAATTCCATTTTTTATATGTTTACTTTAAAATCATTTTCCTTTTTTCCCACATTTCCAAAACGAAAACTTAAATGTGTTACCAAAAATTATTTAAAATTTTCCAAGTTCCTGAAATTGTGTACCGCATGTCATTTTTCACTCCTCTCTCACATATAAACTCGAAATTTCTGAAAAAAATTCGCAGTGTGAATGGTGACATTGATTATTGAGTTCTAAATTCAATTATGATATTAAGTTAGACTTTTCATTTGTTTACTCGCGGTCTCCACCTGACATAAAATTACTAACTTTAAGATTAACTTCAAGTTAATGTTAAGGGCTAATAAATCAGTCAATGATTATTTGTATTTTATTTTTAAATCTTATTTAAACATAAAAATTTGTTTCTCACTGCACAATTAAATCAAACTTAAACAGCCAACACTGTAGATTTAAGTGTTGTTTAAATTTTACAAACACACCATATGTTTTGTGCATGTGTGTGTTTTTTGAAGGCACGTACATGAACATCATGTGGTCGTATTAAAATGAATTTCGTTTAATTTTCGCAAATGTGCAACAAATGTAACACATATTTTCATATCATGAAATATATAAATAGAAAAATGCATTCTGATGCTCTTTTTGTATCATAAAATGTGTTTTTAGCTATTTCACTTTTCTGCAAATTGATAAATCAACTTTCTTGTTTATATTGAACAGCTGTTTTTTGGAAAGCTTTCCATAATATTGTAGTGCTACCGTACTTTCAACTTAATTTGATAATAACTTTAATTAACCACTGAAAAAATGAAAGTGTATTTAAACACATTTTAATTTTTAATGAAAATTAACTCAAACTATATTTAAACATTCACTGATTTATTAGCTATAAGTGTAGACTGCTCAAGTTAATGCTTTTTTCAAGTTATAACATTATTTGTTTTAACAACTCAGTTATAACTTCAAGTTGCAGCAAAAGTTCATGTCAGGTGGAGACGTAGAGTTACATGAAACTTTGACAATATGTATCTCTATTTGATCTAAGATATTTCCCCATGCCTACGAGTAATTAAAAAAAAAAAACCTTTTACCAATAAGTAAAATAATAATTTGAAGAACAATAGTGCGATAAGAAATTTTGAGTTTAATTGTAACAATTCCCAATTATTTTTCATATATTTTTTTAAAGCTCTTTCGAATGCCAGTGGCTAATTTTATATATTTCTACAGAGGAATAGAAACGCATGCATATTTAATATACAAAACTAAAATTAAACTAATAAAAGAGAAAATGTATTTTCCTAAACCAAAGCTGATCGCATAAAACTGATCAATAGAATAGATTTTTCTTTCAATTAATTTCTAATAATTTATTGTACGACATTGAAACTATTTTTATAATAAATACTTATTTTTATATTAAGCAATGTGTAGGTATACATTTTTGTTGATGTAGATACTACATATTTTATTGATTGTGCAATTTATTCATGGTCTCGCTAACTGTTACTTCAGCGTTTATTTGAACAAAACCAGTCAGTCAGTCAGTCACTCACATCAAACTGTTGGTTAAACATAACAAAAGTTACTAATATAACGTTCACAAAAAGTAATAATAATAATAATAATAATAATAATAATAATAATAATAATAATAAAAACACATTTATAGTTTACTACGTAATAACAAATTATGAACAAACAAAAAAAATTATAATAATAATAATCAGGGTCAAGTATTTCATTGATAAAAAAATACAACGAATTTGTACATACTTACATACATACATATGTACATACATACATATATATGTATGTATGTATGTATGTACAAATTCATGCATATATGTATACGAGAATATTGTGTTTATATCCGCTTAAAGGAAATAATTATAGATAAATACAACAATTGATGTATTTTCTAATGTTTGTTTTTATAAGTAAAAGTTCTTATTTAAGTTTAAAGTTTTTATCAGAGCATTGGATGCTCTATATGTTTTTGTCATATCACATTGCAAGATACATACAGTATGTCAAGAAAATGTTTTGACATAGTTAAAATCGTTATAAATTTTGATTTTTATCATAAATATTTTTATTTTTCTTTGCATTGTGAAATTTTTGGTTATGGATTTCATTTCATTTACATTTAAGTGAACAAATAGGTAGTAGTAAGTTATACGCAAAATTAAAAAGTGAGAGCATAAAAATTACATGAAAGGCAAAAAAAATTCAAAAATTTCTCTGTCAAGAAAATGTTTTTACATCCTTGTAATATATAGTAAGAAAATAGGAAAGATTTTAAGGTGTACAAAAATAATTTTTTTTTTTGGCTCCATTGGTATTAAATCGGCTTGTAAGACGACTTCTCATGGAAAAAAATGTTCTTTTCCAAATATTCCGCCGAAATTTCTCATGTTGCCTTCGTATTACTGTTTTAAACTCCATTTAGTTCTTGAAATACCCTTTGGAAATACTATTTTTCAAATAAACCCATAAATTTTGAATAGGGTATAGATCTGGACTTTGAGATGGAGTATCCACAACCTTACCGCAATTGAAAGGACACCATGTTCTTACCCAAAGTGCCTCATGTTTGAGGTCAATACATTAATAAAATATTTACCAGCTATAAAGCCAACCTTACTCGCGCTGTCAACGAAAAACCATTTCAACGTATTGATGTACCACTCACACAGTTTCCCATGAAACAAAGGCAATTGCTCAAAAGAATCGACTGTACTTCAATAAATGGTCGGAAATCCCCGCTTTCTAGAGTGTAGCCCAAACAGCAACAATTGTCTTTTGTGATAACGCATACTTACAAGCTTGATGGCTTCTACAATAATGTGATTTTCGGCGACGAAACCAAACTTCTGCTTTATTAGAATGATGGATCTAACAAAGTATGGAGGAAAAAAATCTTTAAAAATATTGGAAAGTGAAACCGTAAACCCATCTGTAAAAATTAAAAAAGGTTGGTTGATGGATTGGAGGTATATATACATACATATGTACATATGTATATATATGGTGTAAAACGTGGGATAAATTTGCTTTATTGAGAACACCATGAATGCGGGGCAGTGCCTTAATATATTGAAGCATTTTTTTGGATGACAGCTCGAGTAAATTTGGGTTTATTGCTGGAAAACATGCAAGTTTCCAGTTGTTATCAATCTAATGACACCAAACACAATGCACTTTCGGTAAGAACATGGTGTCCTTTCAATTGCGGTAAGGTTGTTGATACTCCATCTCAAGGTCCAGATCTATACCCTATTCAAAATTTATGGGTTTATTTGAAAAATAGTAGATATTTCCAAAGGGTATTTCAAGAACTAAATGGAGTTTAAAACAGTAATACGAGGGCAACATGAGAAATTTCGGCGGAATATTTGGAAAAGAACATTTTTTTCTATGAGAAGTCGTCTTACAAGCCGATTTAATACCAATGGAGCCAAAAAAAAAATTATTTTTGTACACCTTAAAATCTTTCCTATTTTCTTACTATATAATACAAGGATGTAAAAACATTTTCTTGACAGAGAAATTTTTGAGTTTTTTTTGGCTTTCATGTAATTTTTATGCTCTCACTTTTTAATTTTGCGTATAACTTACTACTATTTGTTCACTTAAATGTAAATAAAATGAAATCCATAACCAAAAATTTCATAATGCAAAGAAAAATAAAAATATTTATGATAAAAATCAAAATTTATAACGATTTTAACTATCTCAAAACATTTTCTTGACATACTGTATGTGCAATTAAATAATTTACTTTCTTTCGAGTACATTTATGTTATTTTAGAAAAAAAGATGTTATGTTATTTTTGTAAGCAGATAGTAATGGCAATTTTTTTTTTCTGGAAAAAAAAAATGTTACACTTATTACACTTTTCAATGAAAATTCGCAATAAAATGATTTTCTGAAATATACATTTTATTAGAAATTATTCCTTGATAGCTTAAATATTTTCTTTAAGCGAACGCTAAATTAAATTTTAAATTTTAATAAAAAGTTAATAAATGGTACACTTTTTCTAGAAAAGAAAACGCCATAAGTGGTTTTGTTTTCGAAGTTTAATACCTAATTCAAATTAAACAAAAAATACTATATTGAAATTATAGTCAGATTTTTTTTTTTGGTATAAACTATCACCAAATAGTGAATAATTAAAGTTGATTTTTACGAAAATAAGGTTTATTTTCAATTTATTTATGTATTTATTTAAAAGTATTTTGTAAATAAATTTACAAAAAATACACTGACACTTTTATATTTTTAACATAAGAAACAAAAAACGTTTCAAAATCAATAATAATAATAGTGTTCTTGAAAATTTTCTTCAAAGTTTATTTGTACTATGGATGCTTATGTATTTTTAACCATTTATTTCCTTTTTATTTATATCTAAGCTTTTATGTTAGTTACGTTCTTTATAGATAGATAGATACATTCGTGATTACGTCCGTTTGAATTTCTTTAATAAAGTCGTCATTTTTTTTATCGCGGAGGTCTAAATATTTGCGTGAACATGTAGTTTAATAAAAATGAACCAGAATCAATCAAAAATTTTTGTGTAGTTACGTCCGTTTGCATTAAAGGTGACGATATCTACATATATATACATATGTACACATGTAGATGCCCTGTTGACAATGTCGCCAAAAAGTCACCAAAATAGTCGACAAAAGTGGCGAGTTGGAGACACTTAACCCCAAGTGCAGCGTGAGTTGCACTAATTTGTTGTACTAATTTGGTAGGTATGAGTACATTAGTTAATCAGTATAATTTTTAAAAAACAAATTATATTTACAAATGTTACAACGACTACTTAAGGAAATTTCGGCATTTCTCATGCACCATATTTATCGATTACCGTTTCTTTTAAGACAAAATCAAATTTAAAATTGGGTCAAGGAAAATACGAGCGAAACTTAGCGGCTTCAACATTATCGTCTTTATTATTATCCGTCTTGCAAGATGTCTGAAAGACATGGCCAAGTGGGATACTTACATACATACATACATACATACATATGTACGTACTCACTAGGCAATGTATAGTATACATAAAAATGCAGAATTTATTTAGTTTGCGCTCTCGCTGCTGAGTTTAATGTTGATTTGTGCTAGTTTCATATTTTTCTAAAATTTATATTATACATACACACTAAGTATGTACATACATATGTATGTATGTATGTTTACACAGTGATTTCACGACTATACGAACGATATAACGTTAAACCAATTCCAATATACTACATTTTCCACTCATAAAATATAATATTATAATTATTAATTACCAACTAATTTCGTTTTCTTTTCTAAAAGAAAAGTGTAACATATATGTTACATGTAATTTGGCAACATTTTTAAATGCTCAACTGATTTTTAAGAAGTGTTGCGTATTTTGCGTTTACAAAAGAACAATTTTCCAACAAGTTACGGCATAAAACAATGACGAACTATAAAATTATTCATTTTTTTCATAGACAATAACAAAAACAGCTGTTAATATAATGCTGCACTCATGCCCCTTTAATGAAAATGAGTGTTGAACATGTAGCATTTTTCTTCTTTTTAAGGGCAACATCATGAGAAAAGAGCGCGTTGATTTTTAAAATAATACATACTTTTCAGAAAAGAACACAAAGAAATGTAAAAGGCAGCATAAATGCACCATATTGCTCAGAAAAGAAAACGCCATAAGACTTGAGCAAATTTTCATCACACATCCTTAATAAAATCCAAGATACATTTAACTACATAATCATACGAAATTTGATAATATTCAGTGTATATAGGTAATACATTGTTATTTTTTCAGAACATTTCTTAATATCAGGGTTGCATTTTCTCAAAAGTTGTACGATTTTGTGGGATAGTGAATCTTGGTTTTTACTAAAGAGGTACAATATAAAATTTTACTGTATTCTTACTTAAGTGTTCCTTGCATTAAGAAAAGATAATGTATTACATGTAAAATTTTTAAGCAACGTGACTGTAATGTTTCTCTTCTTTCTGTAATTATAGACCAATTATAACAATAGATTATCATCCAAATTTTCCTAATTAAAATTAAAAAAATTAAACTTTTACACTTAGTTTAAGTACCTATGTATTTCTTCTTAATTTTACTTCGTTTTTTTTTTAATAAATTCAATATCAGTGTTTGTTTTATTTACATTTGTAAAGAAAATCGCCCATTCTTAAAACTGAGTATTCATTAAACCGGGAAACCACTGTACCTACGTAAATTTATTTTTTTTTACATCCATCATTTTTATTATTGTTTTGTTTTTAAGTATTTATTTTTAATTTAATGTTCTTTTACTATTTCACTTAACTGACCTTGACATGAAAAGAAACTACATGAACAATTTTTGCTTTACAAATAATTATGTACATACATATTTATGTATGTATGTAGTAACAAATTGAAAACTATTTATTAAAACAAACTAAATATTTATAGATATGTATGTATGTATGTATGTATATGTACATAGATATGTATACCAACATACCCACAATGAGTCCAACTCATTGAGGTATAATTCAATTGTTGGCTTTGGAGGACCTAACCTAGTCTCTAGAAAAAGGTGACAGGATCACGGAGGAAGGAAATATATTATTAATTATTTAATTGCTAAAAATAATTCTTTTTCATTTATTTCTTCTTCGATATTAATTTTATACAAACCGGCAACCCTGACCACAACCATATAAAATAGCTGTTCGAAACAAAATTGTGGGCAACACTGTATTTGATTACAGATAACTCGCCATATTGCCATGTCCATAACCGTAGAAAACAATTGAATTTTGGTTTTACGCCATAAGCTTAAATTAGACGTGACATAGCCATAACCAAACCAAAATTCAATTGGTTTCTATAATGAGAATTATGGCGTTATGGCGAGTCACCTATAATCATACAGTGTTGCCCATTAGTTTGGTTCGAATGACTGTTTTCTATGGTTATGGTTATGGCACGTCTGATTGAGCCTATAACCATAAATATCTGTTTGCTGGTTACAGTTGCTTTTTTTAAATGAATAAGCTGTTTATAGTTATAGCAGCACTAATGTCTACGGCATTATGGCAATGCACGTCTGATTGAACCTTTAATTTGACAGGATTAAGTGCCAATTATGGCTTGCAACCAAAATCGAGTTAGACTGCCAATTGGGAACCAAAAAGCTCTTGGCTGCCAGAAGTAAAATTTTGGCACTATTTATTTACCTATTTAAAATGACAGCTGCGGTCGGTAGCACTGGCATTGCAACTAAAGTTTGGTTGCTATTCATAACTATCGGTAGTAAAAAAAATATCTATTGTTTTCCAATCGGTTTTTTCTTAAGAAAAAAAAAAAAACAAAAACAAAAACAAAATATGTAGGTCTATTGATATTATCGATAGTGCAATTGAAGTTTTGAAACTTCTAAAACACAGTAACACCTATTATTTTAACTTCCCAGTAATTAAAATTAGGATATTAACGAACAGGTAATTATTTTTTTATTACATTTTACAAAGTTAGCGATAAGCTTACGGCGTGTTTCTTATCCCGTTAGATTTTAAGCATTTAATGCTGCCATATTTTTTGATGTACATATGTATTTGTGGTAACTTTAACAATAACATTACGAGTATGGGGCTATTCACATATTACGTAACGCTATTTTAGTTTTTATATCCCATCACCTAACGCTTTTTAAAAATATTTCAGTATGAATTTTCTAAACCATAACAAGTCCAGAAAATGAAATTTTTAAGCAAATGAAGCAGAATTAATCCTCATGTCGTTCGTCATATTATGTAAAACTTTTATACAAATATCTTGTTTACTCAACTCTTGAGAGAAAAATAATATTTTCTTTTTCCATTAAGTTGTGTGTAATTTTAAAACTTTAAAGTCGTTTTCTGACAAACTAGTTTTTTTTTTGGAGTTATGACGTTGTTTGATTAAACGAGTGATATGTATAAAGGTGTTGATATTCTTTCAAATAGGAATATAACACACAAAACAATTATGCATAAATTCAATTCTTAAGCAATTTATATTGACATTGAAAAATTTAAACAGGAAACATATGTTCGTACTAAATAATGGAGATGGTCGCCAATCACGCAAGATCGTACATACTGAAGAGAAAGGTATACAAAAAGGTATAGAGAAAGAGAAAATTGAAGGGAAAAATTCAGTTAAATTTATTAAATTTTTTTTAAATTATAATTGGTACTTGAAAGTTTTAAATAAAAACTAGGATTAGATACCCTATTATTTAAAATGTAAATTTGTAAAACTTAGGTAGTAAAGTTATGTTCTTGAAACTTAAAAAATTTGGCGGTATTTTAGTCTATTCAGAGGAACCTGTTTTATAATCGATAATCCACGATGGACCTTACTTAAATTTTTAATCAGTTTATATATCGTTGTTATTAGAATATTTTATAAGAATGTTAATGTTAATACTTTTTATTACATCGTGACCGCACGTTTGTGAATGAATGCTTATGACTTGTGTACATTTTAAAGATGAAGGAACAATTTTATAAATTTAAGTCAGTGAAGTTGGGTATGTACATATATATGTGTATGTGTATGTAAGTAATAAAATTTATTTATTAAATAAATAATATGTATACTATAATAATAAATCGATTTTAATTTTTTTTTGCTATTTGCATTGTTTCTTATTTATTTATTTATTTAATTATTTATAAGAAAATTATAAAGCATAATTTAAGGTTCAATCAGACGTGACATAAACATAGCCATAGAAAACAGCCGTTCGAACCAAACTAACGGGCAACACTGTATTTGATTATACGTGACTCTCCATAACGCCATAACTCTCACCATAGAAACCAATTGAACTTTGGTTTGGTTATGGCTATGGCATTATGGCTATGTCACGTTTAATTTAAGCTTTAAGACGAAATTTTTAATGAAAAATATCTTTACGAAACTATTTTGTTATTATGTTGGTTAACGTGCATGATCACAAACGAAAATTTACTCACAATTCCATCTCCATTATCTGCCTGGCTCACGATGTCGACAAGAAATTTTCGTTCGGTTATTTATATTGAAAACAAAAACAAAATAAGAAAATTTTTTTTTGTTTTCAATATAAATAAGCGAACGAAAATTTCTTGTCGACATCGTGAGCCAGGCAGTATGTGTCTATAACAAAGTTTGAGTGGGTGTAATTTCTACACTGTGTAAAATATTAATACATAGAAGAGACAAAAAAAAACAACAGAAAAAATCAAAAACGAAAAGAAAATGAATGGGAGAAACAATAATAATAAAACTTTCATTGCAAAGAGGAGGTCAATGACAATTTAATTACCTATATAATAATTGTATGTATTTTTTTAATACTATGTATGTCTCTGGGTCATTATTTTAATATTGTAAAAGCAAAAGATTTAAAAAAATACATATGTACATATATAATTTACTGCCCCATTAAGTTTGATTCATAAAATATTTATAACACAAACGTTGTGTGGAAATTTCTTTGAAAAAGCTTTTGTAAATCAAATATATTATTGAAGAGTTTTTAAGATGCAAAATGTGTGTATTTAAATTTTGTTAAAAAAAAGATATTTTTAGCATGTATTTTGAAAATGTATAACATACTCGTACATATTTGGAATTAGGTTTTGAAAATAAAACTGACGTATTAATGTCTACAATCTATATACCTACATATGTAGTAAGAATTGCTGCCTAGACGTTTTAACAAATTCGAACAGCTGGTAAAATAAACAATAATTTAAAAAATATTACGTCTTAAAAATAGGTACTAAGAATTTACAAATTATTAAGTTTCAGTAAAATATACCTAAAATAATTAAAAAAATAAATCTGTAATATATCATTTACACCTGGAGAAAATCTACGAGAGTTTTATAAAAAGAAACGATTCAATGCCATCTGGTAGCACTGTGATGCAAGTGGGTGTCAGTGTATATAACGTTGCGTAACTGTACAAATGTGTGTATGTATGAATGCACTTTACAAATTAAATCATTTTCTATTGTAAACACAAAATGGAAAAAAATTTACATACATACATACATATGTATGAACATATGCATATACTTACATACATGCATACATACATATGTATGTAGTTAGTATGCATATTTAAATTGTTTACATGTGCATATATACATACATACATAAGTATCTATAGCTGGTATATTGTTCGTAATTTTAATTCTTTGAATTCTCACTACTTTAGCTCATATTTATTTACATTTCTAGCTTTTTCTTTTGTATTAAACATCGCTTTTTCATTGCTGAGTTGCAAAGATAATAGCATTTTATTTATATAAAATTAAAGTGTATTTTTTTATTTATTTTTTTTTATTTCCGCGTTTCTTGGTTGCTGGCACAGTTGCCAGATTTTGTGATTTATTTGTATTTTTAGAACAAAACAAATGATTGACTCTTTAATATTAGAATCATTACTGGTTTAAAAAAGCCGTAAGTAATAAGCCAAAATGACATTATTACTTAATTAATTCTGGAACAAGTCTATATGGCTTTATTATCAACGCAGTGTGGTGCAATTATATCTATATATTTCAATTAGTTGAGGATTAAACAAAATTTACCTTATTACTTAAGCCTTTATTTTAGTGAGCCGACGAAAATCGGTACATTGTGCCGATAGTGGGATCCAGGCTTTATACAGGGTGTTTTTTTAGAGGTATAGAACTTCGAATTGAAATAAAACACAAGAAAATCGTTTTAATGTCCATCAATTTGGCTTTATTGGAAGGATAATTTTATGCCATTAATGTTTAAATATGATTTCGGGCATATGGCCGCCGCGGCTGGCTCGAAAAAAGCCAATTCTACAGGTCCAATTTTCAACCACTTTTTCGAGCATATGGGGCCGTATGTTGGCAATAACGCCACGAATGGTGGCTTCCAAGTCCCCTAACGTTTCTGGTTTGTTGGCGTAGACGAGCGACTTCACATATCCCCAAAGAAAATAATCCAATGGTGTCAAATCACACGATCTTGGTGGCCAATTGACAGGTCCATTCCGCGAAATTATGCGCTCATCGAATGTTTCCTTCAATAAATCGATTGTGACGTGCGCTGTGTGGCATGTAGCGCCGTCTTGTTGGAACCACAACTCATCCACATTTAAAATCTTCAAAATCTTCCATAAAGTTGATGGACAAAGCTCCAATTGCTGTGCACGGTGGCGAATCGATTCATTCGGGTCCTCTTCAACACTTTGCTCTACAGCGGCAATTGTTTCTTCGGTGCGCACTGTTCGACGTCTCTGCGGATGCGTATTATCACATAGAGTAAACGTAGTGCGAAAACGATCCATGGTTAACCGAATTAATTGCTCTGATGGACGATTATGTCGACCATAAAATGGACGGAGCTTGCGGTAAACTTCGCGAACTGAACCATTATTTTCGAAATAAATTTGCACGATTTGCAAGCGTTGTTCTTTTGTCAACCTGTTCATGATGAAATGGCAAACCAAACTAAATATTAATCACTTGGCAGCTGACAAAATGGCCGCCAGTTAAAAAAGTGATGCCAACTTAAAGTTCTATACCTCAATAAAAAACACCCATTACATACTACATACATACATACATATAGCACATTTTCTGCCTTATTCATAAAACAAATACTTCTTTATAAAACAAAACTGTTTCATAAACCTTTTATAAATCAAAAATATTTTTTTAAATAATGCGAAGTTAAAAAGAATTTCTGATTTCAACAAGTAGTTCTATATGAAACAAGATGGGTGCATTTCTGACATGATCCTGATGAGTTTTCCCCGATATATAGAAAGTTAAGTAGTTATTAATAATACATGAGAGCTGAAGCCGATTCGAAAAATATTTTTTATTCAACGTCTTTACTCAAAAAAAAAAAAACCAGTTTGCCCGTAAACGAGTTTGAAGTTTTTCAATTTACACACAAACTTAATGAAAAAAGAAAATTTTATCTTTCTCTCAAAAATATTGACTTTTTACTCGTAAAATTTCTAACATAATTAATATGTACATAGCTTTCATTATTTGATTAATCGATATACATACATACATATGTATGTACATTAGTACTCGTATGTAGGTTGTAGCGTATGCAAATAATTCCGTATTTTTCCAACGTAATAGCGTTTCAAGTATTTGGATTTTTTTTAATATTTATTTCAATACGTTTCATTTCATATTCAACACTTACAAATGAACATACATACATACATACATACGTAGTGCATCTTCCACAATAGATTTCCATTATGAAAAGTCTTTTTCGTGTTCTACTTGAAATTTCGATTATGATTTCATATTTATTTTTTCCTACGAGAAGTTTTATTACTAAAAGTGTGTTCCACATTTTGAATGAGGAAAATGTTTAAGACTTTTTTCTTCCATTAATTTTACTTTTATAAAGCATGTTGCTATAAGGAATATTTTTAAACTTTAAAGTAGGGATGTAACGAATGTTCGCATTCGCTTTCGCATTCGCAAATAATTCGCTTACTTTTGCTATTTGCATTCGCTCTTGCATTCGCTAAAATGTATGCGAATATTTAAAGCGAATACTAAAGACAAAAATATTTGAAATATTTTCCTGTTTTTTAAAAAGAAAAAACTGTTAAAACTTTTGAAAAATGGTAAGCACATCATTACTTCGTTCAAAAAATTTTAAATGCAAAAATATTAAAAAATCCTTCTTTGTTGTAAATTTTTTGCGAATCAAGTGCCACTGATATTATTTCGCACGAAAACTTAAAATGTTGAAGATATATTTCATATGTTTTTCCCAAGATGAACAGGGTACTACTTCTGGAAAAAATGTTCATGAACAATTCATTCCAATTTTTCTTAATATGTATTTTGGTAGCATTTTACAGGAAATATTGAACTTAGGGCCAAAGTACTAATGGGTTGATTGCATAACATTTTGTAAATTTATTTTTAATTATTATCTATACTTATTTTAATATTATTTCATATACTATCTTTCAGTTTAACAATTTTTATTTCTAATAAATTAATAAATACTAGATATACCAAACGGACGACACAATCGTCCGCATTCTAAACAGAAACAAAATCTCTTTATTAAATCTAATTCAATTTATTGAACTCTCGTCCTATAAGTTTTATGCAGCGTGACCGTTTGACCGACTAAAGTGGCAAATTGTCACTTTTTCGACTGCCTTGCCACTTTTTTCCCCTTTTTTTAGAGTGAATTATATAATAATACATTAAAAATAAAAAATTTTGTGTAGTTTTCACGTCTTTTTTTAATTTTGCCCCTTTTTTGATAAATCCCCTATTTGGTGCAACTTTTTGAAAAATGTCATCGGCCACCCTGGTTTTATGGCTTTCATACAATAATAAATAAGAAAAAAAAAATGAAATAGCATGAAAAGTAGTACACAAATACACACACACACAGTGTAAACTAACAAATGAGTGTGTACTATGTTTGCATGTAGTAGTAGCAACTTTAAACGCTTATAGCTCCCAAAATACTAAGCCGATTTCAATAAAATATAGATTCTGCACATCTGTGCAGAAATTCCTTTAAAACGATATAAATCTTTCCAAAATCTGTGCAGTAGTTCCGGCGTAAAAGGGATTACAAAAAACGTGTTCGCCTATTAATTATATAGATAGATTTGCTGAATGCAAGACTCAAGTAGATCTATGTATACAACACAATTTCATGTTCTTAGATAAATTTATTATCATGTGATTTTTTTAACGTATTGTAATATTTGCATTCGCTTTCGCATTCGCATTCGCTTTCGCAAAAATTAAAATGTATTATTCGTTTTCGCATTCGCATTCGCTAAATTGGTATTCGTTACATCCCTACTTTAAAGATGGCAAACGTAAGAACTTGAGATCTATCTCTGAAAAATAATTTATTAATTGAAAATGTACCTTCAATCAACGATATAATTGTTAAATTGAAAAACATTTACATGCATACATATCTACATATACATACATATATGTATGCCCAAAAAAGCTTAACCACTAATTACTAATGGAAAACTGTTTGATGCAGACACGTATTTATTAAGTTAAACAGTTTCATCCATACGAGTATCTAATAGACAATTTTATAGACTTGTGTCCAGCAGTTCTTTTTGAACTAGTTTGAGAGCGTTTGAATCAAAAGTTGTTTCAAACCCATTTAATTTACATTGATGTTTTTGATCGGACTTGTGTCCAACTGAACGAACTAGTTCAAAAATAACTGTTGGACACAAGTCTACAATTTTATAGAATAAAAAAAAAATCAAACAGTTTTTCATTAGTAATTAGTGGTTACGCTTTTTTGGGCACATGGCACACAGATGTAAACCTGGGGCCCGTTTCTCAAAACTACAAATTACAAATCTACAAATAAAATACACACAAAACAACAACACTTTTACAAATTTTATACATACATATATTACTTGTATTATGTATACATATATATTTTTATGTAAATATGTAGATATGGATTTTCTTGGGAATACAGGCACCAGTGATCCGCAATGAATCTTTTTTTTTCGCTATTCATACTGACTCATGATGTCATCACCATGACATTGATTTATAAGTATAGGTTGAAATAAATATGAATGCGACGTCGACATCATAGTCATACCACACTCACATTCATAAATCACCTCAGTTTGATTTCTAATTTCAAGAAAATACTTATACTACTCACATTGATTCAGTTCACTCAACTCATGCACGTATGTTTATTTAAAAGTTTAGTCATTAAACAGTTTGCAGGTAGTATACAATAGTAGTAAATTGGGTTGTTGTTCAATTCCTTCAAAAAACAAAAAAAAAGCAACTGAGAAACACATAACCTCATAAGGGGATCGATCTTTAATGTTGGTATGCAAAGTTCGCATTGTGAATCATACTTACGAGTATTTTGTATCGTACACAGGCATTGAGTTTCGAAATCAACAACGTCATAAATATTGCTAAGTATGAGATCGATGAGCACTTCAAACTTTCTAGTGAATATGATGCATAGTCAATATTGCAATAAGTATTAGTGTGCATAAGTACAAGAAATTAAAAGTCACAATTCAACTCTACTCACTTTTTCACTACTCATTGCTGTTCTCTGACAGGCACTCAGGTGTGTAACAGATATTGTACGAAAGTTAAAATTTAACACATTTTTCAATTTGTTACCGTTTTGTTGTTTTGCTTTTTCAACTTGCGTACGTTTTTATAAATCAAAAACAAAAAATTAAAGCATTGTTTTTTGTTACGTACAAAATATGATATTTCTATTGAACAGCTGCTTTGTAAACAAAAGAAAAGTAAACAAAAGAAAACAACGCAGAAAATATTATAGAAATAATTGTGGGTACACATTTTGATAATAAATTAAAAAAAAACTCGTTTGAAACTAAATTTTATTCTTTTAGCCCATTCAGCAGCCTGACACGAAATCAAGTAATTTCAAGTCGAAATTGTTAACAGTGCGTTTACATTTAAGCAAAATCTAGTACTTACGAGATTTCGGGCAAAATCTAAAATATTTCCCATACAAAACAAAATTTTTTTCGTCAAAATCTACTTCAAATTTAGTAGAAATTAGTAATGCAACTAGGATTTTTTCGAAGTTGTAGTAAAAGGTCGGTGTGTGAATAGGCTACACTGCAGTTGTTTGGTTTGGTGGTTTTGGAAAATGTCATTGTCATGGGTGTTTTCTTTTGGATAAAAATCTTAATAAATTTTCAAAATGATGTAAACGGTACAGATTTTCATAAAGAGTTTAATTAAAATTTGCTAGATTTTGTGCAGGTGTAAATTTCACCATAAGTGTTCATAATGATACCGAATGACATTTGAATGCTTTGATTTCGCAAACATCTGAATCATTGCAGTACATATTGGAGTATTTGTTCAGTTGAGTAAATGATTTGTAAGATTTATATATATCTAGGGGTATTTTGTAAATCGCACGTTTAATTTCCAGGAAAGAGCTCAATTAAAAAGTTGAATTATTGCAGGGTTGTAATTGGATTTAATGTTTTAGATGCTTAAGATATTTTATATGAACTTAACTTCGAATGCACTAAATTGTCCGGTTAGCAAAACACTGTCTTTGGATTTTGGAAATCGCACGATTTCCAAGCGCGCGATTTACAGAACACCCTTAATAGACACGAAAATCGTCTTCAATATAATAGTTTTTACTCATCTTTTAATTTTATATTGAATTTAAAAATTATTTTCTATTTATTATATTATTATTATATCCTTATACGAGTATTTTTATTATTATTTTATTATTATTGTCTATAATAATTTAATGTTGACTTTCACGAAATCAAGTAAAATGAATTATACATAATTTATGCATATTAAGCATTTTTCAAGAAATTAGTTGCATGAAATTTTTTAATTCGCCAATAAGAGGTCTGGAGATGCAAGTACGATCAAAAAATGTTGCCAAAAGTGCTTCAGAAACTCATGCTACGTATTTTTTTTATATCACTTCATCTTATAGCGTTGCAATTAGCAAATAGAAAAAGTTTCTTTCAACAAATTTCATCAAAAAATGCGTAATGTGAATTAGGTACGAGTACTAATTTTGCTAATGTCAATATACATACATGTGAAATTACTTTATTTCAACTTCATTTCGTCCTAAATCACGAAATTACTTAATTTGACGTTAGCCTGAACGGGATATTAAAAAATTGTTAAGTATCAATACTCCCGGTGCTGCAATAGTTGCAGTTACGCTAAAAAGAAATATAAAAACAATAAAAAAGTATGACAACGGCTCTTTTTGTTCATTTTCTCATTTTTTTCTGTTTGTAAACTCTAAAATATATACTTACATATCGTCACCCCAGAATAGTTTTGCTCCACCGACCATTCTTAAAAAAAATTAGGTATGGAATATATATATACATATGTATATCAAAAACGCGTTTCACGATTTATTATGGTTTCGGAGATATTAAGCATTAATTTTGCTTCATATCCACTATTTTTATGTTTAATAAGTATTGTTTTGCTGTACACGCCACTGCTTGGCGATTGCGTCAAATTATGCATACAAAAACGTACGAAGTAAAGTTAAGTCTTGTTTTGCTTCATATCTACAAGAAATCAATAATAAAAAATAAGGTGCCGGAAGAAAAATTCAACGGCGACTGTTAAGCAAAAACATCATCACCCAGACGCAGCCGCTGATCACATGTTTTAATATAAACTTATTAAACACTAAAATAAAATAAAAGAAAGCTTAATTATGCATGTTTGAGTATAACATTGTTTCATTGTTTATATTAAATACACTTCAATTACTTGTTTTTCTTGTGTAAGTGTGTAAGCGGATCGATAGTTAAAAAATAATACGGCGGCGGCTCCTTCGTCGGCGTTAAAATTCTCAATTCACAGCAGTAAATTATACGTATGGAGCTCAAAAAGCTACTTTTTGAATATAAATTAAAAAAAGTGGTGTATGCGGCACAAAATGTATTTTTACTTTTACAATAAACTAATATTAACTTCATTCAAGAAAGTTTACAAAAATTTAAATTTTTCTTGAAAACATGTGACGGAAGCCGTGATGCAAATACAAAAGAAATCCATTGGGTATATTTTGAGAAAACTTCATATAAACCTTCTTTGTCGGTTTTCTCCACTCCAACTTTGTGGCGTATGGGCTAAACCAATTCTGAGGCGACGATATAAGATTTGCTAACAAAGCTGGTTTTGCCTTTTTTTAGAACAGAAATTACGTAAAAATAGCGGTCTTTACCATTTGAAATACTTTTTAAAATTATATATTTCAATTTCTTGTACGAATTTGTTTTCCGTGACACATCTGACCATCTCAATTTATTATCAGTAATCTGCTGTCTATGACGTGTCATATTTTGGTTTGTTACATATGTATTTTTTTTTGTTGTGATATTTCTTAAGAGGGTTTCACATTTTGATAGAAATGCACATGCAAACCTGATATAAGTTATAAAAAAACTAATTTGTATAGTAAGAAAATCGTACCCACTTCTTATAAAAAAAATCCTTCGTATGTACGAACCTCTTATAGCCTTATATGTTAGATTTGCACCATTTGCAAAGTTTGCAAGGGATTTTGCAACAAAGAATGAATTTATCTATTTCTTCTGGGGCCATTATTACAACTGGTCGTTAGTTAAAGGTAGGATTTTATCCGGCGTATAGTTTTTCTTTATTACAAATTTAATGCAACCTACGAGGGCGGTTCGGAAACTTCTTAGCCTAGCACAAAAAGCGCGGTATAAACAGAAAAAAGTTAAGTGTTTTGGAAACTTCCATCTCTGCTATGAACACATGTCAAATTTTGTTTCGATCTGGCAACTCCTTCATATAGAAACAGGTGTTCACAAAAGATGCATCCGCGATTTTTTAACAATGGAAAAATTAGAAATGCGTGGTGTCATTAAATATTTACATAAAAAAGGTTTATCGGGACAAGAAATTCATAATGATATTGTGAATGTGTTAGGTGAAAGTGCTCCTTCATATGCAACAGTAAAAAATTGGCTTGCTGAATTTAAACGTGGTCGTACAAGCATTGAAGATTAACCACGTAGTGGACGTCCAAAAACAGCAACAACAACAGAAATTTTAGCCAAAGTGCATGATATTGTATTAAATGATCGACGAATAAAAGTGCGTGAAATAGCTAATATCATGGGCATCTCAAATGATCGAGTCCATTTAATTTTGCATGAAGAACTACAGATGAAAAAGCTTTCTGCAAGATGGGTGCCGCATTTGTTAACAGTCGATCAAAAACGCATAAGAATGAACATTTCTCAAGCTTGTTTGGATCGTTTTAAGCGAAATAAAATGGATTTTAAGCGTCGTTTCATAACTGTTGATGAGACATGGATCCATCACTATACTCCAGAGACAAAAGAACAATCCAAACAATGGACTGAAGCTGGAGGAAGTGCCCCAAAGAAGGCAAAAACAATTCAATCGGCTGGTAAGGTTATGGCAACGGTTTTTTGGGACTTCAAAGGTATTTTATTGATTGACTATCTGCAAAAGGGTAAAACAATAAATTCAGAGTACTATTGCAACCTTTTGGATCAATTAAATGTACAAATTCGAGAAAAACGTCCTGGCTTACAACACAAAAAAATAATTTTTCATCAAGACAACGCACCAGCCCACAAGAGTGTTTTAACAATGGCTAAAATCAACGAATTAAAGTACGAGTTGCTTGACCACCCACCTTGTTCTCCTGATTTGGCTCCCAGTGACTTTTACCTGTTCCCAAATCTAAAAAAATTCCTTGCTGGCAAGCGTTTTACCTCAAATGAAGATGCAATTACAGTGGTAAACCACTATTTTGAAGACCTTGAGGAAAACTATTTTAATCAAGGGATAGAATTGCTAGAAAAGCGTTGGACTAAGTGTATTGAAGTTTCAGGAGATTATATTGAAAAATAAAAATATTTTTGAAAAACTAACTATTCTCTTTCATTGATAGGCTAAGAAGTTTCCGAACCGCCCTCGTACATGTCAGGTTGAGGTAAAATTGTAATAAACGTAATAATACGTAATACAATAAAATTCTACCTTTAACAAACGCCTAATTGTAATAATGGCCTTCTCTTATAGTTTTAATCCAGACTGGCTTATTGCAATTTTTTTGTAACCATTTTTTCCTCAATACATTAATTTCTTTTTTTTTTTTAATTCGTTGAATCAAGCATATGTTTCTGTCAACTTATCAAAATAATAAAAAATTTTATGTACATATACAATTGTTGCTTCTTTTTTGATAATTGTTTTTAAGAAAGTCATGAATTTAAAAAACCATAAAGACGGATGTTTTAACCGCAACAAACGTAAATGCATAAAATTATAGACAATTTATTTATTTTATTTATTTTTTTTCGATAAGACGGAAAAGAAAACAAACAAAAAAGTAAGATACCTGAATAAATATAAGAACATGTTTCTTTAAGAAGACGACGACCTTAAAGAGATTTTTGAGTATATAGGAGTAACGTTCGAAGCTGGTTTTCTTTTTATTTTTTATTTTTTCAGGCACATGCTATTTATGATGCATTCATAAGAAAAATAAAAAAAATAATAAAACTATTCGTAAAGACGACTTCAAGTGAAAGAATACTGCAAACTGTTTAGCTCGTGCTAATGCCTTAAAAAGGTACTTCCCTGGCTAAAGTTGTTTGGGTTTTTTTGCTTTTAACGAACCCAATACAATTTCCTTACAGGTATTAAACAAGATTGTTAAACTGTTGCTTCAAGTTAAATGCTAAATATGTACATACAGACAGGTGCCTTTTTTTTGGAAGTACGAGCGAGGAGGGAGTACCTGCAATAAAATAAATTTACCCCTTTTTCCGTTTCTTTTTCTTTTATTACAATAAAATACCTATTTGTAATTTCCTTGTTAGGGACCTACGAAAAAAAACTTAATAATAACAAAAAAAAAAAATCAATAAAAAGATGGATAAGACATCTTTAAATATAACATGTTTAATATTTCATTGATGATATTTTTTTGTTGTCCTTCTAGACTTTGTGTATATCCATTTCAGTGTCAAGTTTATAACAAGAACAAGTATTACAGTACATACATACTCATACGTATTATAAGTATATAAAATTAAAGTTTATTTTGTAATGTTCACGATAATAAAAGGGAACTTAATACCTGTTTGCATAATATGAGTAGATTTAAAGATATGTACAGTATGTCAAGAAAATGTTTTGACATAGTTAAAATCGTTATAAATTTTGATTTATATCATATTTTTATTTTTCTTTGCATTATGAAATTTTTGGTTATGGATTTCATTTCATTTACATTTAAGTGAACAAATAGTAGTAAGTTATACGCAAAATTAAAAAGTGAGAGCATAAAAATTACATGAAAGCTAAAAAAACTCAAAAATTTCTCTGTCAAGAAAATGTTTTTACATCCTTGTATTATATAATAAGAAAATAGGAAAGATTTTAAGGTGTACAAAAATAATTTTTTTTTTTGCTCCATTGGTATTAAATCGGCTTGTAAGACGACTTCTCATTGAAAAAATTTTTCTTTTCCAAATATTCCGCTGAAATTTCTCATATTCCCCTCGTATTACTGTTTTAAACTCCATTTAGTTCTTGAAATACCCTTTGGAAATACTATTTTTCAAATAAACCCATAAATTTTGAATAGGGTATAGATCTGGACCTTGAGATGGAGTATCCACAACCTTACCGCAATTGAAAAGACACCATGTTCTTACCCAAAGTGCCTCATGTTTGAGGTCAATACATTAATAAAAATTTAAAACTTCCATATTTACCAGCTATAAAGCCAACCTCACTCGCGCTGTCAACGAAAAACAATTTCAACGTATTGATGTACCACTCACACAGTTTCCCATGAGACAAAGGCAATTGCTCAAAAGAATCGACTGTACTTCAATAAATGGTCGGAAATCCCCGCTTTCTAGAGTGTAGCCCAAATAGCAACAATTGTCTTTTGTGATTTTGCATACTTACAAGCTTGATGGCTTCTACGATAATGTGATTTTCGCCGACGAAACCAAACTTCTGCTTTATTAGAATGATGGATCTAACAAAGTATGGAGGAAAAAAAATCTTTAAAAATATTGGAAAGTGAAACCGTAAACCCATCTGTAAAACTTAAAAAAGGTTGGTTGATGGATTGGAGGTATATATACATACATATGTACATATGTATATATATGGTGTAAAACGTGGGATAAATTTGCTTTATTGAGAACACCATGAATGCGGGGCAGTGCCTTAATATATTGAAGCATGACAGCTCGAGTAAATTTGGGTTTATTGCTGGAAAACATGCAAGTTTCCAGTTGTTATCAATCTAATGACACCAAACACAAGGCACTTTCGGTAAGAAAATGGTGTCCTTTCAATTGCGGTAAGGTTGTGGATACTCCATCTCAAGGTCCAGATCTATGCCCTATTCAAAATTTATGGGTTTATTTGAAAAATAGTATTTCCAAATGGTATCTCAAGAACTAAATGGAGTTTAAAACAGTAATACGAGGGGAAAATGAGAAATTTCAGCGGAATATTTGGAAAAGAAAATTTTTTTCCATGAGAAGTCGTCTTACAAGCCGATTTAATACCAATGGGGCCAAAAAAAAAATTATTTTTGTACAACTTAAAATCTTTCCTATTTTCTTACTATATAATACAAGGATGTAAAAACATTTTCTTGACAGAGAAATTCTTGAGTTTTTTTAGCTTTCATGTAATTTTTATGCTCTCACTTTTTAATTTTGCGTATAACTTACTACTATTTGTTCACTTAAATGTAAATAAAATGCAATCCATAACCAAAAATTTCATAATGCAAAGAAAAATAAAAATATTTATGATATAAATCAAAATTTATAACGATTTTAACTATGTCAAAACATTTTCTTGACATACTGTATGTATTTGTTGAAATGTGTTTATTTTTTGTTTTTTTTTAAGTAGGCAACACTTGCAAGAATTGCGGTTTTGCACATAGCGTTGCCAGATCGAACAAGTTTGTAAACATGTATTTGTCTTGAGATGATGATCAATTTCTTGGGTTTGCTTAAAACTTATTACAGTATGTATTTGATAATTTTTTGTATTCTTAATAGAGAATATTTGTTTATATTTTTATACAAATTTGGACATAAAATATATATAAAAATAAAATAAAAAGCAATAATAAATTAAATCAATAAATTTAACTGGCACACGAACTAGAAATTTAGTGAAAACTATTTATTCAATTACATATATTTGAATTAGAGTCCAGGCAAAACTATACAACACCTAAACTATAGTTTATATATGCAATACTTAAATGCAAACTGGCAGCTGAAAATAAATTAAATAAAATATTATAAAACCCAAAATGAAGTAATTAAAAGGCGAATAAAAAGGGAAATACTGATTAAAAAAATGGATTAGAAGTAAGGAAAATCGTATTCGGTCTACTATTTCCTGCACAATAAATTGTGGATTTTGTATTTCGCAATCAATATTTCCAGGTAAATCAAAAAACGCTGTTTTTACAATTGCATAAATTTTCAATCTCAAATGCACATGACTGTGCATTGGGCTAATATGAATTCTGTAGTGCAAATGTGTACAAACATTTGGCGGTATTCGGTGTTTGAAGCAAATTGTCTTGCGTAAGTGTAAATGCAAAATATATTTAAAGTCCAACTACAACATATACATACATATGTACACACAATTCAAACAAAAGCTAAGATATTTTGCATTTACACTTACGCAAGACAATTTGCATCAAACACCGAATACCGCTATTATATTTTTACGTTTTGGAAGTCAGGCAAGGCCTTTAGGAACTGACGAACCAACATTTTTAATTTCAAACAGCTCGTTGCATGGGTTAACTTAAGCGGTAAATATTAATTTGTAATGTTTTCGTTTAATCCATTATTGATATTATTTTTTATTTAGATTCTTCGTTTACTAAAGAAAATTTTCCAATTTCTGAAATTCGCAAACATTTTATGTTATACGGTTTTATTAAATAATTAAGAAATATGTATGTATATTAATATTTGCTATAACATTTGTTTTTCAACACTTTTTGCTTTAAGTAATGGCAAAATCTTTTAAACTTTGCATGTCGCTTTCGTTCGTGTTCGATTATAATATTGTTTGCCTGTTCGTTTTAATTTTATGTATATTTTTATGTACAAGCATACACATGTATGTACGTAAATACATATATATGTATGTATGTAAATATTTTTAGTACTTTTCTCGCTTTTCCATTTTCAATGTTGACATTACAATCTTATTTTCAATTTGTTTTCATTACACTAATATGTATTTTTTTTTCTGCTCTTTTATTTTTTGTCGTTTTAAGTATTTTGCGGTCAATGTATTCATGTGGCATTTGCATAAACGCATGACCGTATGTAGGCAAGACCAAGACCGGTCGTCCATCAGTCCGCACGCATTCTGACTTTAAACGAAATAGGTACATAATTGTAAATTTTCATTTTTATGACACATATACATAAATTTATTAAAACATTTAAGAGAATTATAAAAAAAAAATAAAAATAAAAGAAAACAACATAAAAATAATAACCATGTGGTTTTTAGAAAAAGGAAATACACACAGTTTCAAAAAGTATGTCACATGAAATGGCTTTGAGTCATTGCAAAAATTGTATGTATACACTATAGCCAATCATACTCGTATTTGTGTATTGCTGCATATAAATAAATACACTTTTAAATACTTGTGTACATACATAAACGGTTGAACCTCGATTATCGGGGTCGCATGGGACCGGACCTAGCACGTTTAATCGAAAAACAATAGTACATATTATTATAAATAAAACATGAAATGTTAGTTTGTATTAAAAAATTTAAACTTGTTTTTTGCACGATTAATAAGAGATATATCACGGGTTAATAGTTATCTAATAAGTGGAAGCACGGATAATACAGGAAAAAGCACGGACAATGGAAGTCAAGAATCAAAGTGAAAGCCTGGCAAATAATATACACTAGATATACCAAACGGACGACAGAATCGTCCGCATTCTAAACAGAAACAAAATCTCTTTATTAAACCTAATTCAATTTATTGAACTCTCGTCCTATAAGTTTTATGCAGCGTGACCGTTTGACCGACTAAAGTGGCAAATTGCCACTTTTTCGACTGCCTTGCCACTTTTTTCCCCTTTCTTTAGAGTGAATTATATAATAATACATTAAAAATAAAAAATTTAGTGTAGTTTTCACGTCTTTTTTTAATTTTGCCCCTTTTTTTTGATAAATCCCCTATTTGGTGCAACTTTTTGAAAAATGTCATCGGCCACCCTGGTTTTATGGCTTTCATACAACAACAAATAAGAAAAAAAAATGGAATAGCATGAAAAATACTACACAAATACACACACACACACAAACACACAGTGTAAACTAACAAATGAGCGTGTACTATGTTTGCATGTAGTAGTAGCAACTTTAAAGGCTTATAGCTCCCAAAATACTAAACCGATTTCAATAAAATATAGATTCTGCACATCTGCGCAGAAATTCCTTTAAAATGATATAAATCTTTCCAAAATCGGTGCAGTAGTTCCGGCGTAAAAGGGATTACAAGAAACGTGTTCGCCTATTAATTATATAGATACATATGTATGTATGCCCATAATTATGAAAGTGGTCTATATTTAGTAGTTTACATTTGAACAGATCAAAAAATATTTTTATATTATCCAACATTTTAATTAAAGGCCAAATTTTGTAAATACAAACGAATTTTTCGTTTTGAAATTTGTATGGAAAATATATTTTTTGAAACAAATTTTCGTTATTTTTCATACAAATTTGAAACGTTTAGAAACGATTTTTTTTACAAAGTCTGCCTATAAGTGTTGTCTCGATTAATATAAATATACATACATACATATTTAATATTTATTAAATATTTGTTGAAGTTTTTTTAAGATTTATTTAATATTTCGAAGCAAAAATGCACATGACTTAGACCACTTTCATAATTAAGGGCACATACATATGTAAGTATGTAGCCGGTTGATAGAGACCCAAATAATACCGGTTCAATTGTATTCATATCGACAAATAGTTTTGTAAACCAATGCAAATATGGCAACATTATTAGAATTATGATCCATATAAGAAATATTAAGCGATGCCCCCTTCCAAGCAAAGAAGGGAAATATGGCAATAAAAACTCCCGCAATTGCTGGGATGGGAGTGTATTGAAAGCACTTTTATTAATCAAATTAGTATTTTACTAATTTTTTAATTTGACTTTTTGAATAATTTTTTTTTTCAATTTTCAATTAATTCTAAGAGATTAACTTAACCTTTGTTATTAACTTTTGGATATCGTCCGAATAAGAGAACAGAATTATGTATATAAATTCATTTAAGCTTACTATGCGTAAAAATAAGTTTACTTTCGCAATAATCTCTAATTCAAGAACATAAAAACATTGTATATATTTAAAAAAAATCTTTACAAAACGTATTTTTAAAATGAGTGTAGCTCCTGTGTTTCAGATTGTGAACTTTACAGTTCAATCCAGATGAAGCATACGCCAAACTGTTCAATGGCAAACATCCTGCGGCGGTCTCGCATCCATGCAAGCAGAACATTGCGAAATATTGCATATACCTACGTACATAAATATGTACATATGTATGTATGTGGGACGTCGCACAATGGGGCATTTTGTTAAAAAAAATTAAACAATTCTGTAATTTCTAAACGGGCAGTGCGATTATTATGAAATTTCATACATCGTTTGAGGAGGTGTCGGAGCTAAAGTCTGGAATTTGGAATATATATCGTAAAGGAGGCGAAGCCCCAAAAATCTCAAAGTGGGCCACCTCGGGTTAATGAAAAATTCAAACCGATGACAAGCTGATGTTTTTGATCTGATAAAAAAAAAAACTTTTTTGCAGGTAGATTTTTTTATCCAAGAGCTACAAAAAATCTACTACATTTAAGGGTTTCGCTTGTAGTTTAGGAAATATTCGAGAGAAAAATTAAAAGTTTGCCTTTTTACCGGCTGTTTGCCAGAGCTATCAACTACAGTATGTTTCTTCAAGAGCAGCGGTTTTTTCAAAGTGAATTTTATATCTTAAGTGTAAATACGTAACCCGTTGCTAATGCAACGCTCAACGCTCTTGTTAAGTTATAGATGTTAGTGATACAATCTCCCGTTTAGACAAGTGGGAGTGGTCACGCCCATTATTTCTACTCCATCGATTCCCCTGAAACTTTAAACAAGCCTTGCCAATACGATAAGTGAATAGTATGTTATCTTGGTACATAATATCATAAGTGTTGACATGCTTTAAAAACTGGAAATTTAAAATTAAAAGTGCATAAAAATTAATTTATAAAATAATTACATTTCAGTTAGAATGTTGTTTGAAGTCGATGCCAAAAAAATCATTCAAAATAATCTAAAATAATTTTATCCTGAATCATGCTTTTTACAAACCAAGCCTTATTATGAAAAATAACATTTGTACATATACATACTAATTCAACAAATGTCTGCGAAAATAAGATCACATTTTTTATTAATTCAAGAAAATTTAAAGATTTATTTTTCTTTTTTCCAATTAATTTTCCTTTTTTTTTTTGTTTTCTACTGAAACATCAAATGTGTTTCCATTAGTGAGCACTTCTGTTAAAATTAAACTCAGTCAACCATAAATACACCAAAAATTAATTCTGTTTTATAACATTGTTAGTTATTACTTTTCAGTAGCATACATAGTGAACTCCCAACCGTATGCCTCACTCGAACCAACGAACTTTCGAAGTACGTATGTATATACATATATTATTGCGAAAAAGGCGAAAAAATTAGAGATGCCAAGAAAAACAATTATTATAGAAAGTATTTTTTTTCTAGTCGTTGTGCTTAAAATACGTGACAGTATAATCTATAGTTTTGCTCCTTGACATATTCGAAAAAATGAAAAGAAATCGCACAAAAAATCTTTAATACAGAGGACTCTACAGGATAAAAAAGAAATATTCACGTTTTAGTAAAGAAAAAAAATGTGTGTATGTACATTATTTTGTATAAACAAAAACCCCCCAGCCCATATTCAAGCCATTATTAACACAAAAGCAGCAGACCACAGCAGAGCAGAGCAGCATCATCAAGTATGGCAACAGAAAATCCAAATGAAAATGGTGCTGGCAGGTTAAAAAGAAAAGAAAGAATGACAAAAATAACTATATATACTCGTACTATATAAAATATGAGAATATATAATACCCAACGAAACAACTATCAAATCAACCACCATTACTGCCACTACCTTCTTTCTATTCACATTGTCAGCATTATTATCCTGAAAGCAGTCACACCACCACTATTGAACTATCATCCCTACCAGCATTTGTACGATGCTTTAAAGCTTAAAATTACACCTAGCAGACTTTTTCTCTACGGTTATCTTATTCCTCTTCGCAATAATAATAAGAAAGTCATGTACATACATACATTCATCTATTGTACCTTATATACCCAAAAAAAAATTAAAAAATACTATGTAAATGCAATGATTTACATGGTTTAGGTGAATATATTTTTCTTTTAAAACATTTAATTTGTGTATTTTTGACCGTGTTAAATTTTCAGAGTCTCAAGAGATACATATATGATTTAATTTACTTATCTCTTTTCTTCGAAAAATATGTTGTCTTTTTGATTTTAAAGTTAGTTGCAAAGTTTTGCTTACAATTTTATCCGATGTGGCAGCACCAGCAAATGAGATCTAGTATGTAGTTGGCAACATCTGTTATGTTATATTGTTTATGCAAGACGAGTCATTTGGGTTTAACTGTAAATCAGCGTTGCCGTACACTTTGGTAATAAACTCTGCTCAGATTCGAATGAAAATTAAAAACAAATTGTTTAATATTGTTGTAAATACAATGCTACCATTACGCTTTGGCTCTAATAAAAGTTTGGCATAAGAAAAAGCCCCTATATATGATCCTAGAAATATCAATGTTGCCAGATCATGCAAAATTTGTTTTCTTAAATTTCAGGGAAAATAAAAATTTTCTAAAATACATACATACGTGCGTACATACATATGTATATCAGCCTAATGAAAAATAGGTATTTAATAAAAAATAAAAACATCCAATTCATTACCTAACATACATATATATGAGCAAATTGAAAAATGCAATGAATCAAACCAATTCACATATTCCATTTGCAATAAAGTTATGTATATAAGGCAGACATCTACATCAACTGACACCACACACGGTGGACCAAAACACAGAAGAACGCTGATGAGGAAGGTTTAGTGGCCTTCGAAAACGGCTGGCTGTTCCGTTCAACTATGTGTTGTTGTCAGAATATTTACAACTAACTTTGATGTTATTTGTTCATTAATAATTATCACATGTAATTTGGCTTAAAAAGCGTTACGAACTTTAGCCTATTCAATTCATAAGAATATAGAAACAAATACAGTTCGAAAAATAATAATTAACTAAAAACATCCAATGTTAAAAAAAATATTTAATAAAAAAATATAGGTGTCTATTCTGGAATATGCGTCGACTTGGTGAAAGTTATATGGAAAACAAAAACAAAACTGCATGTATGTATGTAAAAAAAAATCTTATTGTTTATCATACAAAATGCACCTTTTTTAAAAGATAGAGAAACGCGTTGAAATTCTTACGTTGAGCGTTGGCTGAAGTAAAGGGTGTTTTTTATTGAGGTATAGAACTTTAAGTTGGCATCACTTTTTTAACTGGCGGCCATTTTGTCAGCTGTCAAGTGATTAATATTTAGTTTGGTTTGCCATTTCATCATGAACAGGTTGACAAAAGAACAACGCTTGCAAATCGTGCAAATTTATTTCGAAAATAATGGTTTACCGCAAGCTCCGTCCATTTTATGGTCGACATAATCGTCCATCAGAGCAATTAATTCGGTTAACCATAGATCGTTTTCGCACTACGTTTACTCTATGTGATAATACGCATCCGCAGAGACGTCGAACAGTGCGCACCGAAGAAACAATTGCCGCTGTAGAGCAAAGTGTTGAAGAGGACCCGAATGAATCGATTCGCCACCGTGCACAGCAATTGGAGCTTTGTCCATCAACTTTATGGAAGATTTTTAAGATTTTGAATGTGGATGAGTTGTGGTTCCAACAAGACGGCGCTACATGCCACACAGCGCACGTCACAATCGATTTATTGAAGGAAACATTCGATGAGCGAATAATTTCGCGTAATGGACCTGTCAATTGGCCACCAAGATCGTGTGATTTGACACCATTGGATTATTTTCTTTGGGGATATGTGAAGTCGCTCGTCTACGCCAACAAACCAGAAACGTTAGGGGACTTGGAAGCCAACATTCGTGGCGTTATTGCCAACATACGGCCCCATATGCTCGAAAAAGTGGTTGGAAATTGGACCTGTAGAATTGGCTTTATTCGAGCCAGCCGCGGCGGCCACATGCCCGAAATCATATTTAAACATTAATGGCATAAAATTATCCTTCCAATAAAGCCAAATTGATGGACATTAAAACGATTTTCTTGTGTTTTATTTCATTTCGAAGTTCTATACCTCTAAAAAACACCCTTTAGTTAGCACGTTGACTACAAAACCGAAGGTCCTGGGTTCAATCCCTGTATCCAACAGTCATTAAATAACAAGACCACGCATTTTTCTGATGTGCATTAGTGTCCCTTTGTATCAGTAGTTGTAGGAAAGTTCAAGTGACTTCAGCATATACTAATCCTAATGTAACATCAGAGCGCTCTCCTTCGTTGTGTAGCAAAATCATCGGCGAAGTAAAATAACCAATAAAATGGCTACTAAAACACAGTTTCGAAAAAAATTTAATACGCCTCAGCGCTGCAGCACTGCATTATTAAAAACGTGCAAAAAAGCAGAGTTGTAAAAAGAATGAAGCTTTCCTCTATCTCTTCCTTCAGCACCTGTCTTCTCTATCACTATTCCTTTCCTAAAGAAGGTAACACGTAGTAATAGTAGTAGGCATTCATTGCCCGCGTGTTACTTCTCTTTAAAAAAAAAAGAAAACTAATTTTGAAACTTTGTTTTTGTTCTCCAGAATGGCCACTATAATTTTTTATAAAAAAAATTTTCTGATTAAATGTGTAGATTAAAAATTATATACATAATATAACAAAAATTAAAAATTTAAAAAACCCCTGATACATCTAGAAAAGATGTGATATCTTCTAACCGGCTGAACCGATTGATGTGATATCTTCTAACCGGCTGGACCGAGTTTCTTCAATTATAGTTAAGAACTTTCTCGAATAAATCACCTTTCAAACAGAAAAAACTAAATCAAAATGGGTCCAGCCGTTTGGTCTGTACGTGGACACAGACAGACCCACAGATACACAGACACACACTACACCTCTTTTTTGGTCGCAGGTTAATAATATTACTAATATATTATTATAAATAATCAATTCTGGCAACTCTGCTTGAAAACAAAAAAAAAGTGCTGCCAGATTAGACATGGCAACAGTGAAACCCATTATGGTAATGCGGCTAGATTTTTATATCTTGGATGAATAATTGAAAATGAAATGAAAAGTTATTGGAGTGTCTAAAAACATAAAACTTAATATTTTTAATACAAAAAACTTTAAAAATCAGAAGTTAAATAAAATGTTCAAAATAAATCTAAGAGTTAAGTCTCTTTCTCTAAATCTAAGTCGAAGTCTAAATCGTGTCTCCAAAGTGCTACATGCAAACAAAAACTACGAATATATTTTTTGTTTTAGTTTTGCGGGAAAATCAAAAGTATTTTATAAATGGTTTAAATTTTTTTGCTCGTTTTTTTCTATAAATACCACTTTGATGACGCGGTTTTGGGAATTAGGGCCTAAGTTTTTCGAAAATTAGCTTATTTAACTTATTGATAAATATTAAAATTTCCTAGATAAGAATATTCTTAATGGTTTAATGGCTGCTGCCTGTTCTGTTTCACATTTCTGTACTAAAAAAAGTTTTATTTGGCTGTTTTTTCTTTATAAATTTAATTTATGTTTCTTATGACATTTTTTTCTTCTCCACTGCCACTAGTTTTTCTTTGCATCATTATTTTTGTTTTTTTCTTTATTAATATTCCCTGTCTATTATGGATGGATTTTCCCACGTTACTCGTTTGCTGCGAAATAAATTTGTGTTTTATTTAGTCAACATTTATCTATTCATTCATTCCCCAGTGTAACAGTTTTTTTTTACAAACTTTGTTTTGGGCTGGCAGCAAAATTATCTTATTTAATTCCACACTCACCTACTCATGCCACCAAACATCATTACTCGGTACTTGTTTTATTACTTTATGTTGGAAAAATGAAAAAATACAAAAAAAAATTATATTATTCTACTTTTTTCTAATTTCTTCTCTGATGAAATTTTATACAGAAATATGTTTTAATAATTTTAAAAGAAATATAATATTTTACACCAACAAAATATTATGCAAAAAGGTGGGAAATTTAAAGAAAATATGGCAGCATTTTTCTCAATGTTTTGTTTATATAGGAATGATTATTTTGACAACAGCAACACGGTGGCAGGTTGTTGTCCATGCTGATTTTATCGTTGTATTCCAATGAGGTAATTTACACGAGAACAATCTTTGAGCCGGACAGTTTTAGTTCTTTTCCAAATGTGTGTGTTATAGTGGAGTTAATGTCGACGTCGTTGACGGCGTTTCAACGCCGAAAAAGTTGAAACAGATTGAACTTTTACGGCGTTGCAACGCGTTGAGATTAACTGCTCTCATACAATTTCATACGATTCAACTTTTTTTTTTTGACATTTGACGCCGTCGACGACGTCGACATTAACTCCAGGGTTAGTGTTTTTCGTATTCATTTAATATTTGCTGTTTTATTTAAGTTGTGTGTGTATTGGTTTTGTGCTGCTAATGCGGGGTTGTAGCTGGTTGAAAAATTGTGCCAACCATAAAACCATTCTCTCCACCGAATTTGTCAATAAACAGTCATGTTATGCCAGCATAATTATGCCCGTGTAAATCAGCACAATTAAATTAATTTCCATTTTTTTTGTTGGCAATAATGATCAAATATAGTGTTGCCAGTACAATAAAAATTGTTAAAAGAATGATAGCTTACAAGATGGGTGGCGCGTTTGCTCACAATCGACTATAAACGGAATCGTATGACAACTTCGCAGGAGCTTTTGGCGTTGATAATGCGCCGTTTCGTAACCATAGACCTAATGTGGATGCGACCACAACACACCAGACACCGAACAGCAATGAAACCAGATCGGCGCCAAAGAAGGGCAATATGTGTTTATGGCTGCTCGCGGTATAATCCACATTTAAAATCTATGACTTGTTCTACGAATTGTTCTTTAAATTGCAATATCATCTGGATTCAGCCACGAGTGACTATTTCTTGTTCGCAAACGTAAAGAAATGGCTCGATGGGCAGAGATTTGACGATGAAATTATCTCACCTGTTCTGATGACCTCGAAAAATCTAATTTATTGGAGAAACGTTGGACGAAGTGCATAGAACTCAAAGGAAACTACGTTGAAAAATAAAAATCGTTTTTATAGTTTAGCTTGTTTCATTCAAAAAGTCACGGACTTATTGAGCCCGCCCCATTTTTAACGAATATACATTCTTCGCCCTGAAGGCTGAAGAAAAGTTTTCGCATTATCGTAATTAATTCTTAAGTGCGATCATGCTTGTGTGTATTGTTTGGCCTTCGAGAATTTTGCGTCTAACTCGTATTTGTTAATGCTTACCGCAACTATTCGTATCGCTTACAGTTTTTTTTTTTGGTATTTTAGATTATCGAGTGCAAACTTTTTTAATAAAATTTAACTGAGCATAAAAAACTCTTGGAAACTCCTACTTCCTATACAAAGGTATAGATCGTTTCCCTAAGGCAGCTAGCGAAGGAAGCTCCTACACGTGGCATACTCTAGTTTTTTCAATTGGGTACTCGATACTACTCAATGCTTCAACCGCTTTTCTAATTTAAAATTAAAGGCACACATACTACACACGTATGTATGTCCATGTATGAGAGGTTCAAAATTATTATTTATTAAAGCAAATTAACTTGCAATGCATATTATATAATACAATATGTAAAACAATTAAATATATTTACATTAATTTATAACAAATAAAAAGAAATTACTTTGAAGATTTGTTTTTGTATGTTAATTTTTGTTGGTTTCATGTGCCTTCCACCACTCTAAAGGTGCACTTTTTATCTCCAATATATGTTCATGAGTGAAGTTGTTTAGCTCAATGAAGCATTTTGAAGTCCTTGTTTCATTAGGCGTTTTCATGTCAAAATAATTCCGAGCAGAACTCTTCTTCTTCTCGAGAGATATATTTTTATCAAGCTTAAGTTCGCACACAAAGTTCTATAAATTTGATGTGTTTTAAAGGAAGAATTTTATTTGAAGACTATAAAATGCAACCCTTAAAGTATTGAGCAGATACTTTTGTGTATTGAGTACCGGGAAAAACACTCGGTATTGAGTACCCAGTACTCAAATACTCAATACTTTTACAACACTAAAAAATACATAATTATTATTATTATATTAAATAAAAATTCGTTTGATCAGTCCAAGATGAAAAGGTGGTCATAATACTCGTTAGGAACTATACTTAAAAAAAAACACCCTATTAGCTTACGTCAAAATGATATAAAATATAAAAATTTCCTTATAACATTTAAACGCAGCATTTGGAAAGTTACTCTGTAACTGGATTCGAAAAAAATTAGTTTTGATTTACATTTTGAGCAGGGAGGTCTGTGTAATCGTCGCTTTCGATACAGAGAGCTGATTGGATTATGTTTTTTAGTTTGAGATTGATTGTAATATTCGAAATCGAATAATATTATTACACTGTTCGATAGCGAATGTCATAATCTCAAACCGAAAAAATGTAATCGAAGTAGCCCGTTATCAAAAGTGACTATGTATTGGGCCCCAATTTTCTCTTTACAAATCGAATTACATATTTATGTAAAAGAAAAATACATAATTCCAACTTGGCTTCTGCAGCAATTGTATACCTACATACCTATAAGTTGTTTCAAAATTTACTAGTGAAATTTAAAATCCCTTATCAAATCAATTTAAATTGCTAAATTTTCAATTTTCCTTTTATTTAAGCAAAAGCACTCAGACAACAATGAATAATACAATTTTTTTTTTTTTTCAATTTAAGGGAAACATTAAATTTTATGAAAATTAAAGTCAGCGCAAAGTAAATATTATGAATGTGTGTATTGATGTATGTACATATATTGTAATAACAGAAAAAAACTCACACACACAAACATACCCAAAATATATAAGAACAAAATTCCAATCTCATTTAACCATAACGTATTTATGTCGTTTCTTTTACCCAACTCATATACATACATACATACATAAAAACTTTTTACCCAGATGAAGAAAAAAAAATTTCATCATCGTCTTCTTCTTACCACCCAAAATAAACCCATTCTGCCTGGCGGCAGAGACGCTGCTGCAGTTGCGGCTCAAAGCAGTCTAAAAAGTAATAACAAAAAACTCAATTGTAAACATTAAACACACACATGCATGCAAACACATAAATAAATAAATATGTATGTATGTACGTATGTAAAAGTTTGTTATAAGCAAAGTTTCTCTTTTTCCATAAAACATTTGTTTGGTGTTTTTTTGTTGTTGTTGTAAAGGCAAAACAATAAGAGAAGAGGGTGGTGGGTGGGGGTGGGTTTTTAACGCCCATTATGGCTTTTAGGTTGCTGATTATGATGTTGCTGCTTCCGACAACAACGATGATGTTGATAATGGCTTAAACTGTTAATGTTCATTGGGATTAAATGGAACAGAGAAATAAAAACAAAATTTCGTATTTTATATGTATTGGGCTAAATTTCAACACAGCCAGTAAAAAAAAATTGAATATTTTTGACGCACTAAATAATGAAAGCCCTTATGTAGGCCGCTGCTATTACGCATTACATTAAAGTGACAGCAAAAGCCCTAAGCAAGTTTTTGTATTAAAAAGAAATATAGTATAAAATAGTCGAAATCGAAATACGACTTTCGTAATTAGTAGGTCCAATCTATTCTGACAGCATCATTGGACCCTACTTCTTTGTAAACGGTGTTGGTGAATTTATCGTCGTGAATGGTGAATGGTGTCCAATTTATTTTTGATACGAGTGATTGTTTTCTAAATCCCAATTTCTAGCTGGGATTTAACTTTTGTATGGTTGTCAGATGTGGCAACTCTCTTATAATTTGTGCTCAGTTTAGTTTGCTGCTCTATTGTGAATAGAACAACAGCAGAAAAATTCTGTAGTTTTCATGAATAACAACATATGTCCAATTTTTCTCATATCGAGTTTATGATGGCTCTCCTGAGAAATTTGATTTTTGGACATACACTGTTATTCATGAAAACCACAGAATTATGTAAATTCATTTTGAAAATCTTTGTTAAGTTCGGTAACATTAACCAACAAAGTGCAATTATTGGTATTTAATTCTTTAAAAAGGAGGCCGGGGAGATTACAAATATGTGACCTTCTCCGAGAAAAGGGACCTAGTGTGTGAAAATTAAGTTTTGAGAAAAACGCATTTAAAAAATAAAATTTTAATGTTTTTCTCATTTTTATCGATTTTGACACAGACCTGTTTTATGACACACTAGGTCCCTTTCCTCGGAGAAGGTCACATATAGCTAACAGTTATTAGGCAAAGACAAGGAGTAGACAAGTGATAATTTTTATTGTCGTCTTGATGTAACGTAGACGAGGACATTCACAATAAGGGGGATTATTTATAAGGGGAATTAAAAAAGGGAATACATTTCGGGGAAAAATTATTCCTGATTGCAATTTGGTGAAAATGGGAAATATTTCGAGGGAAAAAATGTTCGCGATAGGAGTGGAATATCTTTCTAATGCCGAACTTGCATCATAAATATCTAATTTCATTAAATTTGTTGCACTAAACTTATTCCATTCGTGTAAATACAGTCAGTAATTGAAATATTGAAGTTTTTGAAACTAAAATAAATATTTCTTATATTTTAAAAAATGTCACTATAGTTGAGCAACTTTTTAGTTCATGGGCGAGAGTGGAAAATATGATGGCTCCTCTCTCTCTCTCTCTCTCTCTCATCCCTACACACAAAAGTTGCTCAACTAAAATTGGCGTGTGTGCATGCAGCCAGTTTTATTTTTCAATTTTGAAGAGTTTCCCTTTAACTTTAAAAGTTGCAATAAAAGTGCTTTAAACATAAATAGACCATTTTCCTGCCATATTGAAATTCTATATTAATTTGTGTATATGCAGCATTTGTGTGAGTGGATGTATGTATGTATGATGTAAATATTTTATGTTGGTTGGTTGGGTATGAATGAAATGTCGAGCTCTGCCTGACTGCTAAGGGTGCTTTCGCATTAATTGCTTTTATCGATTTTTTTTAGCTTTTTTTTATTTCTTTACATTATTACATGCATTCTTTTTTATATTTAACTAGGCAGAGGCTTTAAAAGTAGAAAACATATTTTCAGTTGGATTTTTCTTTTTTTAGCACAAGGCCGAAAATGAAATGTTTTGAATTCTGTTTTTTTCACTTCTTCTTCTTAGCTTTCTTTCTCAATGATGTTGTGTTAGTGGTGGTGGAATATGAAAATTTGTGTGTGTGTGTGTGTGTATTTCTATGAATACTTGTGAAAGTATGTGTGTGAGAAATTGTTTGGATTTTATTCAAGTAGGAAAAAAGAAAGACTTACATACATTTTTCAAAAACTTTTTTTTATTTTTATTTTTTATTCATTTTTTATTTTTTTTTTTTTGTAAAATAATGTTGTTGCTGGGTAGAGAAATATGTATGTACCTATACAACCCATCAAGTAAGTAGTCAGTCCCAATTGTATACAAATAATGCAGAGTGTTATAAACTTAAAATGTGAAAAATATACCATGTAGTGGGTACATAAATAAGTATGTATGTATGTCTGTATGAAATGATAATGTTGCTATGTTGTAAGTTGTTTGTGTGTAAGTTGTTTTAGAGGATAGATTTCATTTAAATGTGGGCGTTGTTACTTTATTTCAAAACTTTTCTTCTCATCTCAAGCAGTAATTACAATAACGATGGGGTGGTAGTGAGGAGAATATTAATGTTGTGTACAAATTTCACTGGAATTTCAAATATTTCGTTTGAAAAGGATAATAGAATAGGTACTCGTATTATTTATGCATACATTCACACATTTTCAATTTTTAAATTTTGAATAAACTTAAGCGAATTTTATGCAAAACTTTGAATTAATTCAGATTATTTAAATCTTTAAAAATATAGGAATATACTTTTTAATTTTTAGCCAAGCCTTGTTTGTTGCTTTACAACTCTGCATTACATCTTATTAAGAAAGTTTAAAATATTTTTTTAAATAAAATGTCAATTCAGCATGCTAAAATTATTTACATACGGTGATGGTTACCTTCTTACATTTAAAACTAAGCATTTCTTACAATTCAGCAAAGTTTTTATTTAATTCAGCAGAGCAAAATTCAAACTGAACTATTTAAAAACCTTAACATTCGGCTCACTAATCACTCTTGCATTTAAAATAGCATACTTCTTATTAATCCGAAGAATTTCCATTTAATTTTGCAGTATAATATGGTTTATATCCCACAATTCAGCTACATTTAAATGTTTTTTATTAGTTAACTTCATTCCTTTTACAGTTAACACATAATAGTTCTTAAAATTGCATCTAATACAATAAATTCAGCAGCACAAAATACTAATCTAGCAACAAACTATCTATATACATATGGTTTGCATTCAGAGATTTTATCCATTCTTTTAAAATATACAATTTTTACAATTTTCTTATATTGTGAAAAGGGCCGTAAGTCAACTACATAAAGTGGTTTGTGCTAGATAAAACAAATTTCTAATACATATTTAGCTTTCACATTTGAAAATGCGTGCAAATCTTATATTTCAGAAAAATGTTCGTGTTATTCAGCAACATGATATGCCAATTCAGCTAGTTAAATTCATTTATCAATTTAATTCAGCAGTTTTTCTTTTATTCAACCGCATAAAAAAACTAATTTATCGGTAGTTTCCCCCTTCCATCTTTAAAGCAGAATACTCGGCAACATGATGTGCCAATTCAGCAAAAGTTTTTCTTTTATAAAACTAAATACTAATTTATCGGTGATTTCTCTTTAAAGCAGAATACTCAGCATCATGATATGTCAATTCAGTTGTCTAAAATCAGTCATCATTAGAATTCAGCAAAGTTTTCCTTTTATTCCCCCTTCCATCTTTAAAGCAGGATACTCAGCAGTATGATGTGTTAATTAAGATGGTTAAAATCATTCATTATTATAATTCAGCAAAGTTTATTTTATTTAACAACATAAAAAAGTAGTTCATCGGTGGTTTTCTCCCTTCCGTCTTTAAAACGGGATACTCAGAAACACGATATGTCAATTTAGCTGGCTAAAATCATTCATTGTTATAATTCAGCAAAGTTTATTTTATTTAACAGCATAAGAAACTAATTCATCGGTGGTTTTCCCCTTTCATCTTTAAAATAGGATACTCAGCAACATGATGTGTCAATTCGGCTGTCTAAAATCATTCATTATTATAATTCAGCAAACTTTATTTTATTCAACAGCATAAAAACTAGCTCATCGGTGCTTTAATCCCTCCCATCTTTAAAACAGGATATTCAGCATCATGATATGTCAATTCAGCTGGGTAAAATCATTCATTATTATAATTCAGCAAAGTTTATTTCATTCAAAAGCATAAAAAACTAGTTATTCATGGGTGGTTTTCTCTCTTCCATCTTTAAAACTGGATACTCAGCAACATGATATGTAAATTCAGCTGGCTAAAATCATTCATCATTATAATTCAGCAAAGATTTTCTTTTATTTATCGATTGTTTTCTTTCTTTCATCTTTAAAGCATAATATTTCTCATAACTCAGTTGTCATTTAATTCAGCAGTATAATCTGCTTAAAACATATCATGTAATTTTTTTCCAACCTGGCATTCAGCAGTCCAAGATATTAATCTTACAAGTCAGCTACATAAAACGATTTGTATTGAATAATTTATTTATTTTTTTAAATAGAAGTTTATCATAATTCATAAGAATTTTTATCTAATTCCGTGCTCAAGATATACACTTAACTTGTCTTTGAATTCAGCCACAATTAAATTGCACTGGTGCGGTTTTATTCCTTTTACATTTAAAATATTTTTCTAGTTTAACATTTTTGTAATTCAGCAGCATAAAATGTAAATAGACAGATATCTCTCTATCTTATTCAGCGGTATAAAAATCCCATTAATAAATAAATTTACTTTCGAGCCAAATCTTCTTTGCTACAAATCAAGTTACGATAAAACTTGATTTTGCAGTTTGTTTACTGAATTTTTGCTGGTTTTGCAGTTTTATGGTTCAGAAATACTTTTTGCAAAAAAAAAATATCTTTTTGTTTAAGACATTGTTCTAAGAATTAATGTTAAATTTAAATACATGTGTGTTCCAATGATTATTTGTGTCAAATTCGTAATTTAAAACAATATACATATGTATGTATGTTTGTTATGTTTGTGTGTATGTACATACATATGTATCTATTTAGACAAGTATGTACATATGTATGTAAGTATGTGTGTGTTTGTCTATTATGTATAACCAAACTGCATTTGTAATTGACCTAGTTCTTTTTTTACGTTATTTTTTTGCACTATTTTCTCTACAGCTTGAATATTTTAAAGCTTTAAAAAATCATAGTGCTTACTTACATACACACACCCTCATAAATACATACATACTTATGTATATTTACATACATATGTATTTCGTTGTTGTTGTAAAAAAAAAAATTTTAAATATGTATGTACATGTCTATATGTATATGGCTTTGTATACATATACATATGTACATACATATAGCGTTTATACGTAAATACGATGTAAAGTTCAATTAAACGTGCCGTAACCATAACCATACAGCTGTTCGAACCAAATTTATGGGCAACACTGTATTTGATTATAACGCCAAATCCATAACCACACCCACAGAAACCAATTGAATTTTGGTTTTTCGCCGCAGCCACAAACAGCTGTTTGCTGGTTAGACATATCTGTTGTTGCATTTTTGAAATGAGTAAGCTAATGAGCTAATGATAAACAGCTGTTTATGGTTATGACAGCACTAATAAATGAAGCAATTATATTTATGGTTACGGCAATGGTTATGGCTATGGCATCATGATATGGCACGTCTGATTGTACCTTTGCTTGATGCAAAGTGACAGCTGTTAAAAGTGGCAACACTTCCAGGATTTTTGTTAACATTTTAATTCTTTAATATGGCATGGCAGGCAAGTTTGTTGTTTTTTTTTTGTGTGTAAATCAAATTTAACACCAAGTGTCAAATTTAAAAGTGTATAGAGCATGTCATTTTCAATATGTCAATATGGTAATGTTAAACTAAATCAGTTAAAACTGTCAGCGCTGCTGAAGTTGATGAAAAAATAAATAAATATTAAATACATATTAAAAAAAAAATTTAATTATTCTAATACTGCAATACACAGTGTTTTATATCGTTGCCTCATCACAATGAAAATTTAAGATGGCACAATGTTGCCACATTAAAATTTTAAGATAGTCATTGTGAATTCCCTAAGTGTTTACTAGTGGCAACGATTGTCATTTCCGATATTTTTCGTTGTGTGACATTGTATTCCAAAAAAAAAAATAATGCATCACAAAATGAAAGCAAAATAAATGTAAAATCTATACTCAGCATAAGTTAATGATTATCACTACTTATGTATTATTTATAACTATCACTAAGCTTATGTCCGATATTGGTCGGGCCTAATAATTATATTTAGATTGAAGATTTGATTACTTATTGTTAGTTCATTTTTGAAGATACAATAAATAAAGATGTATATGAAAAAAAAAAAAAAAAAAATAAGTTAATGATATTCGTCAAAGACACACGGTATTCAGAGACTCTTCATACTTATTTTCCCCAATTAATTTCCGTAGAACTGTTTTTTTTTTTTCGAAGTCAATTGTATTTATTGACGAGCACTGTTGCCAACTTTTTTTCAACAAATATCGCTAAAGTAGACAAGAAAATAGCTAGAAAATAGCTAAACTTCAAAAATATTTGAAAACTTAGCGATAAATAGCTAAAAAAACAATTTATTTTAGGATGTTTCAAAAAGTTTACGGTAACTTGTTAACTTCTTTAATATCTCCCAAATTTCCCTACAAATTTTATAAAATATCAAATAAGAGCAATGTAAAATTAGCACCAGAGTGTCGAACATCAATGGGCTTCTTATACAAATGAATAGACAGACATACGCGAATAGTCTCGTGTTTCTCTCTGTGGCCAGCTCTGATATACATACATACATATGTATATGTAACATATTCATTATATAATTATGTATATTCCTATGTGTATAAAAAAAATTATAGGCGGCTTTATTTTTAACTAAAAATTTTAAGCGAATCTTCAACATTAATATTTTCGTAGGTAGAATTCGTACCTAATTTGTTAAGTACTGAATTTGGTACTTCCACAGTAAAAATATTGCTTCAAATAAAGCAGGCTTCTACTATTATAGAGTAAAAGTAGCGCTCACAAGCCTGCTGATTTTTTTATGATGAGTTCACTGTTTGGAGTGCTACATTTTTTCTCAAAAAGCCCTTTTTTAATTGCTGTGGAGCTAATCAATCACCTTTTTCCCATAGCTTGCTTCATATACGTTCACTACTTCTAAGCAATCTCACATTTTAAAGCGAATTATGATGGACAAAAAATCGCTAGATTTCCCGCCAATAGCTAAATCATATCTTTTCCCGCAAAATGTACTTAAAAATCGCTAGATTTGACGAGAAAATAGCTGAATTGGCAACAGTGTTGACGAGGCTAGTATTGCCGTTATTTATACTTTTCTAATACAGCTTTTGTAGGTTTTATTCAGCGGCGTTTCAGTGGACCTTTAGTTTAGACCAGAACCCTCCAAACGTGACTGAGCGCTTTTGTGCGCATGTGTATGTTCTTTCTGCTTTTTATGTGTGTTTGTTGTTCTTTTTGCATCACACACACTTTGTCCGAAGTAGCTGACGAAACAGCCAAACACACAACATCACACATACTTTGTACGAAGTATACGTGTGTCACCAAAACGTCGACTGCGCAAGCCCATGGGCTTGCAAATGAAATTTTGAGTGGCTATGATTTAGACCTTCAGTTAACAGTCTGGACTTTTTAATTACATAATACATACACATTTTGTAGGCACTTCGTTGTAATGGTGTGATACCTGTGAGATCTTCAATCAACATTTTTAAAATAAAAATAAATAAATGAGACATTACTAGATTAGAAATAAATAAATAAAATCAACTACAGTGTAGTAAAACCTAGTCCTAATTTTAATATGCTTTAGCAGTTGGCAGCACTGATTTCATAAAAACGTTAAACGTTTGCAAGGTTGCCATATTATAATATAGTACTAAATTGGGCTTCTTTCGGTATGTAAGCTACTTTTTAAATATTTTATTTGAAAAAAATAAAATATTAAAAATTTTATAAAGGAAATACCTATGCATTAGTCCCCTTCCATTATGTTTTTGAAACGACTCCCAAAATAGTTGAAAGTTAGGAATTTTACCATATTATATTTGTTTTATCTATTGTGCTAAAGTTTTTAAAGCTTTAGTTAAATTTTAATTTAGTTTGTGTGTTGTTATTATATTTTTAATTTCTTTACTTTTATGCATTGTACTCGTAATCTTCACTTATTTATTCTTTACTTACCCAATTTCAGTAGATAATTTATTTTTTAGAAAAATAAATTAAAATTTTGTATAAATAATCCATATAATTTAAGGCGTGCTGTGAGTGTAAAGGATGATGGTTGTTTCCTTTCCTGAAACAAATAATATAAAAAATATATTAATGGAAGCAAATAAATTAAATTCATTTCAATCAAATCAAATTAATTATTCAGCAAGCACAATAATACAGAAAGGACTCAACCGTACTTTGAGGATAATTAAAAGACGAGTCACGTTTTGCAATAAACTTCGCTAAAGATACATAAACAAACACAAGCAGACTTATTTTTTATTTTAAAATATATTAAGATATAAAGCAGAGTGCATAACTGAAAATAAAAACAAAATACAAAATATTGAGGGAAAAAATAATAAATTTCTATCAAAGCCGAGGAAAGAAAAACTTCAATACCATAACAATAAATATTGGTTGAAAGGAAAAGAAATGTGTGTGGTATAAATACAGAAGTGTGTATGTAAAGGGTGATTTTTTTTTGCTATTCGCCATGAACTGTTTGTCCTGCTTTGGGCCTTAGGAAAGTTGGATGCAGATTTTTTCTATCGAAAAATAGTATTAAGCGACAAGGCTCATTTTCTGATCAATGGGTACGTCAACAAACAGAATTGCCGAATTTGGTGTGAACAGCAGCCAGAGGAAGTTCAATAGCTGCCAAAGTGCCCTGAAAGATGGGCTGGTGCCACATGCTACACGGTACGCGATAACATGAACTTTTATAGAGGCGAATTATTAATTCCACGTTTTTCAGCATAATACTGGTCGCCAAGATCATGCGATTTGACCCCACTAGACAATTTTTTTGTGGGGCATCGTGATGTCTCTCGTGTACAGGGACAAGCCACTTATAATTCCAGCTCTGGACGACAACAATATTACAGCTGCCGTTGGTTAGATACTGGCCGAAATGCTAAAAAAGTATGCCCAAATTGAAGCTCATGACTGGACCACATTTGCTATTGTTTTCGCGTGCAACATTTACAGGAAATAATCTTTAAAAAGCAAATGACAGGCATTCATTCATTTATCGCTCAAAATATATTTAATTCACGGCTGTGCGAATTATCGATTAATTGCAAATCCTCCCAAAAACAAAAGTGTAGAATTGAGCAAAAATTGTTGTAAACAAATTGTGTGATGGTCCATCGACTTTGGGTGAATCAACATTTTTAGAGATTTGGGTATTTGTTCACAATGAAAAATTGCAAAATTTCCACAAAATGTTAAAAAATAAAAAAAAGTTTAACGCACTAATAATCCCAAATAATTATTTTACTTATTCAATAAAATATTTTTTATTTAAAATACATAGGTACATTGAAACTGGTTATTGAGGGGTTTAGCTGGATCCTGTGCGCATTTCCATCTTTGCTAATGCAGATCATCAGAGAGCCCTTTACCCAAAAATTTCTTAGCAAGAACAATTTTGGACGTTCCTTCATTTATTTGCACTTGGGCGGTAATTCGTACAACTTTAATTCGTTTTTTCAAATTTACTATTTTTTTCAACCTTCAAAACCCAGGGTGTTTGAAAAAACACCCTTTATTATGTATGAATGTATAAATACACACAACATACCCACTTTTATGTTTATACATACATACATACATACATTCGCAGCAGAGTAGCACGTTTTATCAAATTTTTTTTTTACAAAATAAAAGTAAAATGTAAGAACAGCAAAATTTTTTCCAGTGTTTCTTTTTAACAGAGTTGCCATTTCATACGTACTAAAAAATAGCGGCTTAGCAGCATTGCCAAATTTCACTTTGGGCCACACATTCAACTCCCAAATTGAATATGTCTACACATACACACATATCCATACTTAAATATCTACCCAGACTCAATTTACGGCAAAATTATATAAACAAACAAGCCAAATCAAAACAAAGCAAAACAAAAATAAAAACATTATAAACAAACTGCAAAATTTTATTATTATTTTCAGCAAACCTCTGTTTTCTACATACTGGCAATACCACTTACATACATAAATATGGATAATGTACCTACACACATACATACATACATACATATATGTATGTATGAATGTAAACTTTAATGCATGTGCTGTATATGGATACCATTTTCTCTCAACTCCATCCTGCAGAACACATTAAAATCTGCGCTGATTTATAAAATGACGATACATAAATATGTATGTATGTATGTATGTATATACCCTCTAGTCAGCCTAGAACCATATGTCTCTATGTCAACACTCTTTTCGCTAGCGACAATTGCAATAGTTGAAATGTCTACAACTTTCCTTTTATGCGCGAGTAGAGATACGTTAGAGACAACAGTTCTAGTGTATTTCTGGTGACATTGTCAATGAACGTGTCAATAGTTTGTTTTTCTTTTTTATTATGCTATGCAATAATGTTAAAAACTTACGTACATATGTATGTATGTATGTATTTAAGTTCGTTGCCCCAACTCTTATAAAATTTTAGACGAGGGTCACTAAAATGTACTAGTGAATCTTTAGTTCAAATGTCTCCATATGGTCGTAAAAGAATAGTGCTAAAGTCTACTGGTAGATTTCCAATGACAACCCTATGTAATATGTCAATAGGCAATCACATTGGCTGCGGTACACCTATTCGGTTGTACTATTGACAATGTCACTAGTAAATCACTACAATTTTAATATTGATATGGAGCGAGGAAATATCGATATTGTAGACTGGAGCCCCTAAAATTTACTAGTGAATCTTTGGTTCCAATGTCTCCATGTGGTCCCAAAAGACCTACTTAGTCAGTATTGCTAGAGTCTAGTGGTGGATTTTCAATGACAATCTAATGTTAAATGTCAATAGATAATTACATTGGCTGGGGTACACCTGGTCAGTAGTACTACTGACAATGTCACTAGTAAATCACTAAAATTTCAATATTCGCATTTTCTGCAGGGTAGATATGTACATACTGTGTTCTACTGCCACTAGATATACATATACTCGTGCAGCTACTACTTTCCTTCCTGTATAAAAGAAATCCTGTCTGTTTCTATTTTATATATTTTTTACAACGTGTATTCGTATTCCATAAATTGTAGGATTAGGAATGTGTATTTATGTATTTACATACATATGTATGTGCAACAATGTACATCCATATACAGTAAGGGACAAAATTGTTCACAGAATAGTAGTTATTAAGAATATGTTGAATTATATTATTGTAGATATTATTTTATTTGAATATTATATACTTTTTGTAATTCATAGGCAATGATATGATAGAAAACACTTTAACTTAAAAATATTTTATTTCATAAAAAATAAATATTTTTTTAGAGTGTAGGTGTGAACAATTATGACCCTCGTAGAAGCAACATACTAATTTAGCTGTTTATACTTTGTATGTTTACCACGAGCGACTTCAACAGTGTTTATCCTTCTGGGCATACTTTCCACAAAATTTGTGAGAACAGTTTTATCAATATCTTCCCAAGCTTCAATGGCGTGATCACAAAGCTCATCCAAAGTGCTAGGCGGTTCTTTTTTAGAAAATATTCTCCTCTTTAATATTGACCACAGGTGTTCAATCGTGTTCAAATCAAGCGATTGAGGAGTCCAATCTAAAGTCTTAATCCCATTGGTAACAAGCCTCTCCTTAGTAATTTTAGCCGTGTGCTTAGGGTCCTATAAAGATGTCGCTCTGACCAGGTCACAAGCCAAATATATCCAGACTTGGGAGATATGAATCTTTCAGAATGGTTGTGTAGTTAGTAGCACAAGTTTTACCTTTTATTCGTCGAAGAATTTCAAGCTCATTACCACGAAAACAACCCCAAGATATCAGTGAACCACCTCCAAATTTTAATGTGCTGCATATGTTGCTCTCTTAAATACCAACACTTTTATCTACCCATGTCCACTGCCGTCCGTCTGATCCTATTTTGTTGATTTTGAACTCATCTGACCACGTAACGCGTTTCTAGTCTTTTACAGTAAAATTTTCATATTTTTTGCAACGGCTAATCTTTTTTTCGATTTTTTCACTGAAAAATGGCTTTTTAGCCTTGGTTCCAGCAACGAATCCACGTGCTCGTAAATTCCTCCGAACTGTTTTAGCGCTAACATCTATATAATACTCTTCTTGAAGATTTTTTTTGCCTCAACACCTGTATTAACCGCTCCTGTTGTGATCATTCGCTTAGCTACGCAGATATCAGCAGGTGAAAGTTTCTTTGGGCGACCTGCTTTGTTGCTGATGATATTGAAATCACCTTATTTTTCTATTTTATTTACTAATCCAACTGAAATTTTATAATTTTGGGCAGTTGTATGATATGTGAGCCCTTCAGTTAAATCTTTGATAATATTTTTCTTCAAAGAAGCTTTGACAGGGATTGGCATTATACAAATTTTAAATCTAAGCAAACTATTATTTAAGATTAAGCTTAAAAACAATTTTAGACATATTTTATTTACTTTAGACCGAATCCACAGAAAATCAATTAAGAGTAATTAAAAAGTTACTAATTTTATGTATACCTTATTTTATAAGGGACAAAATTGTTCACACACGTGTTTTCTTTTCTCACTTTAGAATAAATAGAAACATAACGGTATTTTCGAAACAGATATGTCATACAACATTAAACAACATGCCACTCAATATGTACAATTTTAAGACTTGATAGATGTATTATGAACAAATATTTTTTGTATAGAATATATTTTCCTTTTTTCTGTGAACAATTTTGTCCCTTACTGTATATGATATGCGTACATACTTGATGTACAGTATGTATGTACATATATACATACATAAGTACATATACATACACATATGTATGTACGAGTATGTATGTATATGTGCGTGATAGGCATGACATAACGTCGAACAAAATCTGCAATAGATTGAATATATTTATGCAGCTGTAATCAGTACAAGTGATCTCAGATTTCATAAGAAAGTGGTAAAGTAAATTAATCCAACCTTGACCTTTGGTCCTCGTTTTAATAATAATTAAAAAATTCTCTTGTTAGGTGTCACACTTTTTCTTTTCTACTTCCTTTGATTGGTAAAAAAAAACTAATTTAGGTACTTCTGTAAAACAGAGGAAGCATGCCCTATGTTTCGAAATTTTTATGATTATGAACTATTTAAAATGGCGCCTGTGGCTAAAATATAGAAATAAATCTATAGCTTCTAAATTATTGTTCAGGTTAAAAAGCAATGAATAAAAATCAGAAGGGATGCTCTTCTTTCAGATTTTGATATTGATATTGATATTGATTGATTGATTAAAAATTTTCGGTGAACGAATAATTTCGCTAAATTGCTCTGCGAGATCATGCTCGCATTCAAATAAAAATGAGCAAATAATCTTTCGCTTAAAACGAAATTCATAACAACACTATGTATTTATATCGGATGATTTTTTTGCAATTTGTCTTTTTTTTTCAGTGTAAAAAAAAGATTCATGAAATGTGGCAATGCCAGAAATGTTCAGTAAAGTTTGCCATTTCACCATGAACAGTAGGAAACAGCTGATCGATATTGTTATGTGAAAAGCAATGAAAATGGTTATAGAGATGTAATGTAACGTAACCTACTTTTCATATAAAAATGTCGATCAGCTGTTTCCTAGGTTACAGTTACTTTACATTACAGTCGGGTAACTGAGCCTTAAGGCTGAGTTTACATCTGGCATTTATTGTGTGCCATGTGCCAAAGAAAGCGTAACCACTAATTACTAATGAAAAACTGTTTGATTCAGACATGTATTTATTGTTTTAAACCAATGATGCGCACACAATGCCCCCGGGGGCCGAACACTTTTCGCGATTTACACATACACAACAGGAATGTTGACGAAGCGCACTACAAAGAGTACAAAAGTTATAACTTTATTCAGTTGTATGCCAAATTTTAAGCAAGAAGGTTGATGTCGCTTGATTTGTTATGATGCAACAACAAAATACACAGTTGAGATTACAAGTTAGAGAAAAAGAGAAGAACAACTGAGTATTTTTATGATTTTTTTTCCAGCATTTCAATACACTTGGAATAATTGTATGTTTACATATTAACCATTTTTTATTATTTTGAAATGTGGAAGGTATATTATGAGAAAAAATTTTTATTTTCACTAAACATATTTAATGAAGCTGAGTGCCTTGTATGCAATCAAAAATTAAAAAAATAAGTGCATACAGTTTTAAGCGTCATTATGAAAGTCGCCATTTAGAACTGTGTAGTTTGTCAGGGGAGGACAGAGATATGCTTATAACAAAATTAAAAAAGAATTTGGAATTGAAAAATAATAAAGCTTTGCGTGATTGTAAAATCAATACAAATACCGCAACATGCAGCCAACTAAAGGCTACATACCTAATTGCCTTAGGTTTAGCAAAAAAGGGGCGGCGTAAAACAATCATTCGTAATTGAACTTATTTTTTATTTCCACTTAATCTTTTTCATGGATATACTATTTAATTTTTTTAATGCTTCATTCATACTTCAGTTCATGTTATTAATTAAACATAAAAAATGTATACAAAAACATTATTCAATACATTTACCAGCAAATTTCTCCCAGTGCACTCACCACTACACACACATTTTTAAGCTGTTTCTCTTTGTGGACAACGCTGTTTTAAACTGTTTCCAATCATGTTGGATTCTATAAAATTGTCTATTATTTATCAAACAGTTTTTCATTAGTAATTAGTGGTTACGCTTTTTTCATGCTTGTGTGGCACATGGCACACAGATGTAAACCCGGCCTAACAAACGAACAACGCTTGCAAATCATTGAATTTCATTTTTAAAATTCGTCGTGCTGTGTGAGAAATGTATTTCTATTGGCTTCAGCGACGAAGCTCATTTTCATTTTACCTCAACAAACAGAATTTCCTAATTTGGTGTCAAGAGCAGCGCGAGGTAGTTCAAGAGCTGTCAATGCACCTAGAAAGATAGACTGCTTGGTGCGATTTATAAGTCGGCGGCATCATTAGACCGTATTTCTTCAAGAACGATAAATATTGCAGCGTTACAGACAATGGAGTAAGGTACTGTGTGATGATTGCCAAAAAATTAAAGAATTGGATTTGGTTTATATGTAGTTTCAATAAAGCGTTACCGAATGCTACGATACCATGAACTTATTGAGAGCCAAGTTTGGCAATTTTGTTGTGGGGATAAGTGAGTTCTCTCGTGTAAAGGGATAAGTTATTTATAATTCCACCTCAGGAAGACAATATTGCAGCTACCAGTGGTGACATACCGGCCAAAATACTGGAAAAGGTTACCCAAAATTTAAGCTCAAGGATTGATCCATAAACAAAGTAACCGCGGACAACATTTAGATGAAATAATCTTTAGAAAGTAAATGACAGGCATGCATTTATCACAATAAAAAAATATTTCATTCACTTTTGCAAACTTTCTAATTTTTTGTACGTTACTTATGGAGACCATACACTACACAAGTTCACTGCACAAGTCTGTCACTGTACAGTGCGTTTGTGTAGTGTATGGGGATGGTTGTGCTATTTACGCAGTGAACTGAGTAAATATCAAAATGATTTTGATATTTGCTCTAGTTTGAAAACTGTACAGTGAACTTGTGTAGTGTATGTTAAAAACGCTCAGTTGTGTAGTGATTTTTTAAGAGTTCACAACAAGAAATGAGCGCAGAATAAATATTCTGGACAGAGTTCCTAGAATTATACAAAGAATCCCAGCATTATGGCGAATTAAAATAAAAAATGCACAGTTTACTTATATAGTGTGTGCCACAAGCTTAGTTTACGCAGTGCCAGACTTGAGCACTGAACTTGTGTAGTGTACGGCCGGCATTAGTGACAGCTATAACTTTGAATTTGTTAGGAATGCTGCCATGATAAAGAAGAGGAGGAGACGAATAGCGTCTACAGGTTTTGATACCCATCGCCGGAATTTCTTATTCGTTTTCATTCTACTTATAACATTTATTATCCTTCTATACAATATAGGTATTCTGTAACTTAAGGAGATATACTTAACCTGAAAAAATATTATTATTATCTGTTATCAATCACTTCTTTTAAGCATCTGTTTAGGAATGCAGGCATAGTTAATAATATAAATATATGTATATACATACATACATACATACATACATATGTACACACATATGAACATACTACGTAATACAATTTTTTTTAACTTCGTATACACATGAAGACGAACCTGCCATCGACAGACATATGATGGCAAAACAAGTAATCTTATTGCATTAAAACGCAACAAAAAAAAAATAGCAACAACATCTTTTAAAATACAACAAAACAGAAAATTCTACCACACAAATTATAGACTGTATCAATCAGTGTGGCCAGTTCGGCATTTTTTCCCAGTTATATTTGATATTTTTGCTCTTATCTTATATTTATAAACGCCCGCCATAATTTATCGATATTTTGAATTTTTTAAAGCGATTAACAACTGATATACAAAGACTACAAAAATAATTATGTACTAAAAATAAACAAATAAATTTTCCCGAAGTCTAGATTCATATGGGAAACTACAATTATAAATATTTTATGTTATTTTAGTTCTAAATTCGAGAATTGTATTTCCAAATGCAAATTATTTTTTAATTTCTAACAATAATGAAATTTTCTATAAATTTTTTATGGAAAATTTATATTTGATATTTAGTTTTAACTTTAACAGTAGTTTACCCACTGTAAATGTTGCATAAATATAAATATTTCATGGTGTTTGGAATTTAAGAAAAATAAAAATTTTTTAACTAAATTTTTAATTTTTTCCAAAACAGCATATTTTTACAGTTTCACATTAAAATAATTATTGTAATTAAAAATCTAAATGCATTAAAAAGAAAATTAATTATAATTTATGAAATTTATAACTATACTCGTCGTATAACCTTCCAAAATCAAAATAAATATATGAGTAAAAAGTTTATGAATTAAAAAATGTTTTTGAAATTTTATCATAATTTATAAGAATTTTCTTTTTTAAATTATTTTTAGCATTATTACAACGCCCATTTAGCTGTATTCTTTTTTTTGAGTCTGGTCACACTGATGCTCATACGCATACAAACATACCAGAGTGCTGCCAGATGAGAAATTCGTTTTCCGGAAATATTCAACATTTTAAGTTTATTTATATTTAATATTTTTAGAATTTTTTAATTCCATTTTTTTTTATAATGGGAGTTCCTAATGAAATAAGAAATTAGTTGAAGTATTAAATTGTCATAGACGAAAATTCGACTCGATATACTTACATATGGGGCTTTAATTTTGAACGTGAGAGAAGTGAATTTTTGCAAATAGTTTGCAAATAAAAATCATAACAAGTTTGTTAAATAAATCCTATTAGAAATTTTAATTTCTTTTTTTTTTAATTTACCTTGCCTTGCTTTCGAAACGAAGGGCTCATATATATACATGTATGTACTTAAGTACACATTGCTCTTTTATTTCAACAAAAGAATAACTCAAAAAAGTTACGTTTTGCAGAAAATAAGTTTTCAAAAGTTTTCAATTTACATACAACTCAATGGAGATATAAAAATTTGATTTCGGTTCCAGATAAAGGCCCTTATTATGATCGAATTTGGATCTTCGAAAGTACTGATCGAACGAGTTTTCATTTGGTATTATGACGAGCATTCGATCAAGAATTATTGTGAATATCGCTCAAAGTGATTTTTTGAATTATTATAGGTATCATATAATTTAAAAAAAAAAGTTACACGTTTCACAAGTGTATGTTGTCAGTATTAATGTAATGCTATGTTCAGACGGCAACATGAACCACTTCGTTCGCTCGCTGAACCACGATTGCGAACCCTCGTGTTCAGACGACACATTCGTGGTTAATTTTGACAAATATTTTTGATGCAGTGATGCCAACTTAGAACTTTTCGTGCTGGATTTAATCCGTTTTCAGTCACTCAAAACGCGGAAAAAACACGAAAATCTAGCAATTTTTATAATTATCAGGCCTGTCACAGAAATCCATCGAAATTGTTTTGATTACGAATTTTCATTTCGATCGATTTTGTTTTACCTTCTTCAGATTTCGATCGATTTGTTGATTCCGAAAAAACGTCAATTCGATTGTTTTCAATTTAAATGTAATATTTGGCAACAAAAAACACATTGTACCTCACATTAGAAGATCAACAAAATACCAAAGGATACATTTTTTTATTGAAGTGAATCAAATTAAAAAAATTATACATTCATTGTCTGCAATTGCAATAACTGCAATTTTGGATGCCCAGAGCGGTCAAGATTTTGCCGAAAAATTGCTTCAGATCCACTTTCATATCCAAACGTAGTGTATGTGTTAAAGTTTTATTTAATTTTATTTAAAGGAATAGAATATTTCAGTTTTTATGATGATGCATTTTTTTCTTTAAGACTTGAGAAAATATCTTAAATACATATGTAAATAAATTAAATAAAACAAACATATTTTAATTAATAATTGTATCATGGATACATACATATGCATATATACTTCTATTATGTATATATGTAGGTACACTATTTATATCTACCTTATTAAAATGTAATATGAAATGTAATATCTCGAGCTAATGTTCTTATGTATGTATTGATCTTATGATAGGTACATATTAATTTTTAATAAATTACTTAACAAAATTTGTTGATGTTTTGATTTAAAACAGAAACATTTTAAAACTAGCTCCTTTTCGCGCTTATTCAAAAAATTTTACTTTATTTTGCGCTAAATGTATATATTTTCAATTTAGCGCTTTTTCAAAAAAATTTTACGCGCTTTGAGTATCAAAAGTTGGCATCACTGTTTTCATGTATATACATACATGCATACTTATATATGTACGTGAATAGTTGATACGCGTTTTATCACACTTTGTGGTTTTATATTCTGTGTTATTTGCTTTTTTACAGTAGATAAACAAATTAAGCAAAAATAATTAATGAAATGTGTTCTAATATTATTAATTCATACTTGCAATCATTTTTTGTGTGTGTTTTTGTTTAAAAATGTGTATGTGTATGTATGTACTCATTTTGTTTTGATAGCTAGTTCAGATAAATTAACGATAATTTGTTATCAAAACTAGCGATGATAGCAATTTCTTCATGGTTCGCAGCTAGGTTCAAAATGAACCAAGTTGGTTCGCTCTCAAAAATTTGTATGGCGAACCATGTTGATTCAATCAAGATTCGACCGCGAACCGTGAATGGGAGAGCGAACCTCGATAATTGCTGTCCGTGTGAACATACTATAAGATCGAAGCACTACGATTGGCCGCTTAAACTAGCAAGTAAAAGCAATAATCTACTACCCAAAAACCACAAATAAAAATTAAGTTTAATTTAATCTCTAATCTTGAACTTAAAAAGTGGCTCTTAGAAAACAGACAACAAATAATTTTTAATTAATTACAGGGTTGGCGTATTTCGACTATGCCAGATTCGTCCTTGATTAAAGAACAAATGTTGTCGTAGTAAAAATCGAAAAACGACAAGGGGGCCAACATTATTCATGATGCCAACATACCGATTTCCGGGAATTAAAAAGCAAGCAATGCCAATTGGCATCTCTAAAACACACCCAAAGTATAAGAACAATAAAGGCAACAGAAACAGGATAAATATTGAACAACAACAAAAAAATATACATATTTCTATTTTGGGGTGTGTGTTGCTTCAACTTCTTCTGCTGCTGTTGCTGCTGCTGTTTCTGGATTTATAGTTTAGTTCGGAGGCTCGGATGTTTCAACAGCATTAATGTGTGTGTATATACATATGTATGTAATAAGTACTTGCGGATGTACATACATATACATATGTACATATATATGTATGTATACAAACTATGCTTTTCCTGAGAATAATTTCCGGGTTGTATTATAAGATACAGCAAAGATAAAACGGCAGAGACAAATCTCAGGCAGAATATGAATATATTTTCATTGTTGTTTTATAATAAAATTATGTATAAACACACATGCATACATACATACATCTATGTATGTATGTATGTATATGGTGCTGCATTTAAACAACTGGAATTTATAGGAAAATAGACAATTCCAGTAGCGCGTGTAGCTAACAGTTACATATAATAAAATTCATAATGAATATTGCGAAAAATAAATTTAAATTTTAAATGCCAATTTTTCCTATTTATTATTTACTTCATTTAAAGTTTTTTATAAAAATGATTCACCAAAATTAATACATAATAATAATCTGGCCACTTTAGTGCCTATTAATAGCAGTGATGCCAATGAGTGAATTTGAAAAGCAGCCTAATACTATGTTTCCACCGGCATGATTTAGACAAATCATGTTAATTTATACATGATTAACCATACATTTTGCATATGGATAAATCACCTCAAAGTGGTTGATTTATTTTAAATATGTAATGACGATAATAATATTTTTCGAACTCGATTTATGTATGTAACCCTGTGTTGCTTTTAAAATTACAAACTCCATCCCTGGGTCATCCATCAATAGTGATTGATAGTTTCGAAAAATATTACATTAAGGAATATTTAATCAATTTTAAATGTCAACCACGTGTGAATAAAATTCTCGAACACTTTATAAAGTACGTGTATACATTGAATACGAAAATTCGAACAACAAATCACTCACAAACTCTGTGGAAACACTTTGAAGTGATTTACTTAAACCTACTTGATTTAAAGTCAGTGGATACATAGTATAATTAAGTAATATGTATGTGTGTATGTTTTTTTACAAAAAAAAACCCTACATTTATAAAAATAAAAATAAAATGTGTTTGAAATCCATTTTAAGAAAATTGTGTATGAAATATTTTAAATAAAATACATTTCAAACGCATTTTAAATTTTATGAATATGGGGGAAAGAATATAATCCGAAATTTCCTTGTATTAAAAGCTTTCAGATTTGGAAACTCAGTTTTATTGACCATTTTATAGCGAATAGACTTTTTGACAATGGTTATTCCAGAATTAAAGAAAATTTTTCAGAATTTCTATGTTAAAAACTTTTATGGAAATTCATGTTTTTTTATAATACCTATAGATAATAAGGTATTGACTAATTATTTACCTGAGTAATCAAATTTCAAGTATTTTGTTATCGATTTGTAATTGCATATTTTCTCATATTTTGGTGATAAGTGCATATATTTACATATTTTGGTAATAATTTCATATTTTTGCAGTTTTAACCATTTCTTAAGTTGTTTTTCGTCCAAAAAATTCTCTTTCTCAGCATTTTTTTTATTATTATGTTTCAATTGGTAGTTACTTTTATTAACTGGTATAAACATTATCAGCTGCTTCTGGTCATTTTAACTTGGCAGCACTGAATTCAGTACAGCTAAAACAAAGTTGATTTTTTTATGTGATCGAATGTTTGTTTTTAATTAAATTTTAAGCCACGTGTCACATACTTGTAGAATTGTGTCTGATATCTAATGATGAATAATTTTAATTCAAACTTTTAACTGTGCTTTGAACAGATTAAATAAGTTATTATTATTTATTTTATTTCAATACTTAAAATATGCATTTTAATTTTTTTTTTTAATTTAATTCTTGAGCAGGTGTAAAGAAATTAAAAAAATTTATTAAGTATATTATACACATCTACGAGTATGTATGTATGTAATTTGGTATTGATTTAAAATTATAATTATAATTTCGTTAACGCCCTGATGGACTGTAACACTGTTTTGTTGGCATGCAATGCTGGGGTTTTCCTTAGTACAACAATTATTTTGATTCATGGGAAATTAAATTTTTTTAGATCCCATAACAAAATTGGAAATTATTAAGCTAATGATGAATGTGTTTATAATTTTATTAATATTTTTTTAATAATATTATGCATATATTTCACAATTTTGTATTTGTGTATATGTATTTGATAAATCTACAAAGAAAGCATGACTCCATAATAAATTTGTTAATAAATTTAATTTTTTTTTTAAATAAGCATAATTCTTATTTGAATCGTTTCAAAGTAGCATGTTTTATAAACATAACAGGTTTTAAAATTTTACAATTACCTTCGGTAACAAACATGAATTTAATGAAGATGCTGCATAAAACAAACAAGACTTGTAATGGTGACATAGTTTAAACTTGATTACAGTAATCAATAATGACGTTATATGTATGTATGTATGTATGAAGACTGAGATTAGCAAAACTGGTCGGTCTACTGATACTTTTGCACAGATTAAATCATTCAACCCCTCTGCTACTATTAAAAATAATAAAAAAAAAATCTAAAATTTTAAAGTCCATAGTACGAGCAGGTTTAAATAAACTGAACTAAAAAGCAATAATATAAATATTCTGGAATTATGTATATTACGTTATTCGTTATGGAACGAAATTTTATAACATTTGCATTTAAATTACAATGTACATATGTATGTATGTACATATATTAAAATATTTTAAAAATTTGTTAGATATTGAATGCCATTAGCCATTTAGCTCTCTATGTTCGAAAATTAAAATCGAAATTTGTGAGATAGAGCACAAAAGAGATTAGATTTTGTTAGCAAAAAAATTAAAAAAAAATACAAGAAATTTGCTATCAACGATTTTATCATAATTTTCTAAGCGACTTTTTAACTTTCATATGGCAACTGCCAAAACAGTTATACTTTAAATACGGGTAAAACAAAAACAGTGTTGCCAGTCATTTCGATTAAATGCAGGGATGGTTAGGTTGTCTGATTGAAACGTAAGCAAAGAGAAAAAAGGAATAATAAAAACTTATCCGAGGCTTTGCTGCAAAAATAATAATTTTACAGTAAAGAGCTTTAAAGTTTTGAATTTACCAACGATTTTACCATTAGTAAAATAAAATAAAATTCTGTAATATTGTTAAATAAGTTTGAATGCAATATAATCAAAAACAACTGCAGTTTGTTTGCTACAATAATATTTAGGTACATAAGGTAGAAATCACTACTCTTGTGATAACCTAGGGTTTACACGTCCAAGTACAAGTTCGAAAACTCAATACACTCAAACTGTTTTACTAACACAACTACACTTGCGGCACTTGCAGTCTACTTCAAAGGTCAGCTACCAAGGAATTTTACAAGACAGTGACTTGTTTTCACCTGTAGCAAGTAAATGAAAAGTTAGTTAACAGTGTTGCCCTATTAATACTTTAGTGCAAATTAATTGGATTGTAGTGTAATGTTATTTAAGTTTTTACTTATTTTAAGTACATTTAAAAGCTAATTTGTTATTTTTTCTTAAATATTTATAAATCAAGTAGTTAGTGAATTTTTTGAGACATAAATATCATTGAAACAATACGAATAAAGTTCAATACTATCTGTTTCCCCTCAAACTAAACTTTTTAATGTTATGGACAACTCTGCACTAACAAGTAAACGATCAAGTTGCAAGACAGGCGGTAATTTTAGCGAAATTTTCGTTGTAATACATACACAGAACTTACATGCAAGTACTTTCATGTCTAAACGCAGTGTAAGTATTATATACATATAGTTGTATGTATGTATTTACATAATTTAAGCTACTTTAGATTTTTTTTAAAATCACATTCAGTAACTTTTTATGTATTTACTTTGTTTTAATATTGACTTTTTTGAACTAATTCTTGAGAAAATTGTGACAAATAGTTCTATATAAATTACCATATTTGAATGCATACATATGTAAATTCTTTACATGTATAAACATTTTTGCAAACGCCCCAATAGAATCAAAATCCGACAAGTTTTATTAAACATTCTATTTGCTAACACGTGTCAAGATTGTTATCTACTCTTTTATTTTCGCCTTCATCTGCACGCTAAGATTTAAAATCCTTCTTTCATGCAATTTTTCTTAGACATGTTATTTGGAAAATATATGTACATACACTCAGGCAAAAGTTGCAATTTAAAAATAAGAACACGACGTCATATTAATTCAATAATATTCAATGTATGTACATAATAGAAAAATTATACTGAATTACATTAAAACAAACATGTTCAATTTTTAATTAATTTTGTAAATATATTTCAACATTGGTTTAAAGGACATATTATTTAAGAAAAATTTATTTCATTAATTTCGTAATGAAATTTAAATTGCAAAACATTGAATTAATAAGCAAACATTTTAAAATCTACATGGCATCACTTTAAAACAATAGCTAAACCACATTGTTTCAACAAGACGACAATATTGTTGTATAAAAATTCAATATTAATTCAATGCCGAAAAAAATTATTTCTAAATTTGTTTCCATATTAAAATTATCAAAATAGGGCAACTTTAAATTAGACTTTTCTTAATCTTTCTTTTCTTTATGGATTTTAAGTTGTTTTTTTTTTGTGTATATACATATATATATATATATAGATACTATAAATATTTATGCACGTCTGTATGTGAAAAATCCTTTATATATACATATCAGAAAATTTATTTATTAAGATTTAAGGAATGTTTTCTTTATTTGCCAAATAAGCAGAAAACTAAAATAGAAAACATTACAAATAGAAAAAAAAATTGCAGGCACAAGAATGTGTTCAGCCAGCAGTCAGGGCACATAGATAGACAGAGAGACAGACATTTGAAGTTGTAGATAAGAAAACTATGTTTGGCAATCGCATTAAGTAAACACAAAAAGAAATACTCGCACATATGTACATAAATTGAGTTTATGAAGACACAAGGCAAATATTTTTTTACCCTGCTTATTCGTACAAAAACAAATTAACAAATTTTTCTTACGAAAAAAAAAAACAAAAGTAGAGTAGGTATACAGAAAATAATAGAAAATATTTGAATGTTCATATCGTTACCTTAACATGGAAAGGCCCTAACTCATTATTTGTTTGATATCGAAATTGTTGCAGTTTTCGATAGAAGAACATCTAGTGTATCGAAAAATAAAAAAAAATCGATTTCAAAAGGATAATGACTTAGGGCCTTTCCATGTTAAGGTAACGATATGTATGTATAGACGTTTGCTGTAAATATTGTAAGCAACTTCAACGTACAATTCATTAGTTTTCTTTTACAAGAAAACCGGCGCATGAAAGGTCTGTCGATAACTAACAATTTTATATATTAGACATTTTTTGCAAGAAAACAAATTTTTAGCGCTAAAAAATCATACTACATATACATATACATACATATATGTATATGTATTTTCAGCTGATTTACAAGTACGATATTCATTTATATAAAGATTTATATTTCCAAAAGTCTGGTAACGTGATTTTTTTAAAAGCTGGTCTAAAGCAGCTGTTTGAGTGGGATATTGTAGATATCTTAATTTTGTAAGTCTTAAAAAAAATATGCACCAAAAAAAAAAGGGGAAATGGATTGGGGGTCAAATACTCAGTCCCCTGGTTTGAAAGTAATGGTAAAGGAATGCAATTTCACAAAAATATCGCCACTGGAGGCTTCATTCACTTACTAAGGTTGCTCCCATGTAAAAATCACAAAATGGAGAACAAACCTATTGAAGCTGCTCATAAGTTTCCGACATCAAAGTATTCATTGTGTCAACTTCCTCCGTCGTTGTGTTAATGTCAATTGGAAAATGTCATGTTAAGGGTTATTTTTTAGCAGCTTTCTTTTTGGCAACACTGTTTGTGGCAACTCAGCTGTTGTCGTGTATCATGTTACTGTTAAACATGTTCAGCTTGGACGATCTTCTGATGCGGCAAAACCAACCCGTATACGTAGAGAGCGGACAGAGAAAAATATTGCAGCTATATCCGTAGTGTTGTTGATGACCGTGGTTTGTCGATTCGGCGCCATACGCAGCAATTGGGCCTCTGTTACTTTTTTGCCCAAAATGGAAGAGCTGGACTTGGCTGACATGTGGTTTCAGCAAGAGAGTGCCACATGCCACACAGCACGCGAAACAATGGCCTAATTGAGAGGCGAGTTCAGTGAACAGTTTATTTCACGTTTGGACCCGGTCAATTAACTGCCTAGATCGTGCGGTTTAACGCCTTTAGACTATTTATTGTGGGTCTATGTTAAGGCTCATATCTATAGAGACAAGCACGCAACGGTTCACGCACTGAAATATTGAAGAATTTATTCGTCAGATACCGGCCGATATGTTGGCGAGAGTATGCCAAAGTTGGACCCATCGTAGGAACTATTTCAGGCGTAGCAGCGGTCAACATTTACATAAAATCATCTTTAAACATTGAATTATACAGATCGTTCTACCGACTCAAATAAAGTTTTCATACATTTCTGTAAGTTTTATGTGTTTTTTTAAGCAGATTCATATTTTAGTCAGTGTTGCCATATCTGATTTCACTTCAGAAACGCACGAAAAATATATCTATGGCAACACTGCCTGAAAAAGATGCATGTCAAAATGTGTCCAAGTTTCGATCTGACCTATTTAGTACATACAGAGAAACCAAATAAAACTGTTCATAATAATACTTAACACATCCCACACAGCGTTACCGTTGTAAAATTTCAAAAAGTGGCACAAAAAGGGGATTTTTTAAAAAAAGCTGGCATCAAAAAGGGTATTTTAAGAAAAAAAGAGGCAACCTTAAAAACAAGACAAATTAACGCAAATCTGCTTATTTTGAAAAACATCATGAATAAAAATCAGGGTTTGCATATATAAAAACTAAAAAATACTATTTTTATGATAAAGTAAAGCCACAAAATATAAAAATAGTTCACATTATCTGTGCTTATAATAATAAATTACTTAAATTTTCTGAAGATATATACATATACATATGTCTAATGCTTTTTTGGCATTGGCACATATTTATAAAAAAACAAACTCATGCTTAATTACTTTAGATAAAATTTATTTAACTTTTGCTAAATATCAGGCACAATACAATTCTATAAATTTTTTGTACATTGAATTTTTTAATTAACTGAAAAAGGTAATTTTTAGAGATTTTTAATAGTTAAGCAGATATCACGGAATGACAAGTTTCAACTTTTAGCCCGTTATATAATTTACTTTCTTATGATGCCAATTTAGAAAAAGAACCGCTTAGCGGGAGCACTATTATGCAGCAAACTAAATATATGTATATGAAGCAAATGTAAACAACTTTGGATATCAACTTTCATCCAAGCAATTTGAGAAATTGCTGTTTTCGTATCAACATTTCAAGTTGAGATATTTTGCACGTTGCATCACAGCTTTCTTTATTCGTTTAGCTTTCTTAAGGTACGGTCACACTTGACAAACATTTGCCCAAAAAAGCGTAACCAGCAAGTACTAATGAGAAATCTGTTAATTCAGACGCTTGTTTATTAAGTTCAATAGTTTCCAATAATATTGTATTCTTTAACTTTGCCTATTTGTTAAATCCGAAACTAATTAACTTAATAAACACGTATTTGATGCAAAATATTTCTCATTAGTATTTGCTGGTTACGCTTTTTTGGGCAAATGTTTGTCAAGTGTGACCGTACCTTTATACGCGTAACTTCAACTCTGTGACAAAAACCTCAAGTTCGCTTATGATATTATTAAAAACGGAAACAATTTAATAAATATCGGATCTAAATATATACTTAAATACAATCAGTCTTTTATTGCTTGTGCATACAGGTAGAGGTATACGAATACTTATAAGCAAGCGTACTAATTATTCGAAAGATATGCATAAGCTAACCATGTTAAGAAAAAAGATGTACAAGCTTGCTTACATATCAATATATTAAAACAGAATAACTTATATATTAATAAAACCGAAAGAACACAAACTACATCTTCATTTACGAAAAGTATCAAAAGCGGCAAAAATTAGAAAAAGTATAAAATTTGGGTGCATTTTGTAAAGGTAGCACAATAGTTTCCAAGCAGTCAAAAAAGTGGCAAATTGCTACTTTAGTAGCACCAACGGTAACGCTGATCCCACACCGTAAATGAAAAGCTTACAAGGTTTCCGGTGTCCATTCACAAAAATCTGCAAACAAGCGGAAGTGTTATTTAAGGTTCAATTAAACGTGCCATAACCATAGCCATACAAAACAGGTGTTCGAAATAAACTTATGGGCAACACTGTATATAATTATAGGTGACTTGCCATAACCATAACCAGCGATGCCAATTTAGTGCGTTTTAAGTACGAAAAAAGCACTTGTTTCGTCTTAGTGCGTTTTTTTTTTTATTAAAAATTAACGCGATTTGAATAAAATCAATAACAATCACCCGTATTGCGTATATCGAGTCGAATATTCGACTACGAGAATTTTGTATTTGATTAAACAAACTTTATACAAGTTTTCTTTATTCTATGACAAAATTCTCGTAGACGAATATTCGACTCGACATACGCAATACGGGTGAATATTTCAGTTTAATATTTTTTAATTTCTTTTTTGTATAAATTTAAAAATTTTTAATAAAATTTTTATATTACATAATTATGTCGCAAATAAAATTCCCTTGACTGTGGTTATAATTAAGAAATTGCAAATATTTTGAAATTTCACAACTAAAAATATGTATGTATGTAATCGTATAATGACGAAAAAAGTTTACATAAGTTATCAAGCATTTCTTCTAGTTGAAGCACAAAAAGCATTTGAATTTGAATTTGAATGAAAACTATTCGACAATTTATATATTTAATTTGTTACTAAGTTTGACAAATAAAATTAAAGCGAGAATTAAAGAATCGCTATGTGGTGCAGTGTAATATGGAATCTATGGGAGATAACGTCTGATCGAAAATTTCCAAGCATTGCTATACTGCAATTCCTTTATTATATATTTCCTTAATTGTATGTAAAAACTGGACTTTCAATTAAAAAAATAGAAAGAAATAAAAAAAGACTAAATAAAAAACATAGTATGTACTAAAATAAAAATGTTGAAATAACCCACCCAGACTCCTAAAATATTTCATTTAAATTAAATACAAATGGGCGTTAAAAAACACCTGCGTGTCATCATCTGTTTTTTTTTTTTTTGAAGCAGCTTTTCAGTTTCAGTTAAATTACAATGTTTAATGACAGTGTCTCAAACGAAACCTTTTCTAACGCAAACGCAGAGAAAAAAATAGAAAATTAAAAGTTAGATAATGAAAACTAGTTTTCCAACTATGCATGTACTGACAAATTAGTTGTTTTGTTTTTTTTTCTTTGTTCTTGGATTTAGTTCTATTTTTAAAATGCAATTAATTTTGTTTTTTCAAGTTTTCTCTACTCAAACAAAAACAGCTCTTCTCGGTCTTCTATTTATTTTTATTCTTATTAAGTATTGTAATAGACAGAATAGCCTTAATACGTTTGTCAATAGATTTTCTTATTTTTCTTTAACTATTTAAAGTTTCTGTGTGCAGTTGACTAAATAATTTGTGAGAATAAATTACTCGTATCTCGTACTGTGCTGTTAAAGGAAGGTTTAATTACAGGAGATTAATTTGTATAATTGTTAAACTTTATTTTGGTAAATAAACCAAAAAACCAACTGATAGTTATCAAACTACTCAGCGTACGTAAACAGTTGCCCCGCTTTAGGCTCAAATGTAGGAAACAGCTGGTCGATATATTATTATGAGAAAAGTAATCTGCAGATTCTTAAGGCTCAGTTACCCGACAGTAATGTAAAGTAACTGCAACAGTAGAAAACAGCTGATCGATTTTGAAAAGTTAGGCAAATGGTTATAGAGATGTAATGTAACGTAACCTACTTTTCATATAAAAATATCGATCAGCTGTTTCCTACGTTGCTGTTACATTACATTATAGTCGGCTAACTGAGCCTTTACATTCCGATTACATCTCTATAAAAACTTCCTTTACTTTTCACACAACAATATCGATCAGCTGTCCTACCGTTACAGTTGCATTCCATTACAGTCGGCTAACTGAGCCTTTTAGTACTTTGCGTTGACGGTGACGTCAGAGAGACACGGAGAGCTCATAAGAAAACATGTATTTCAACTTAGCTGTCAGTTGAGAAAAGCGACATATAACGTATGATAGGTTCTAAGTATGTTGGAATCTTCTTTTCGTGGCGAACTTTATTTTCCCTAATACTTTGTGTGTGTGTGTGTGTGTCTAAAATTAATTTCTTCTTCACTTTCCCCTTCATATTTGATATTTTTTGCTTTTTTTCTGCTGTCCAGCAGATACGTTATAATAAAAATCTTTTATTCATTTATACATGTACATATGTATGTAACTCCTTGTTTACTTCAAATATCAAATAGCAATTAAATTATTGCTGTAACAGCAAAACAAAAACATTTTCAAAATTTTATTTCGACTGAAAATTTTTGTATGCATACATGAAAAATTAAACTTTAGAAAAATATGAGCTTCATATTTATTTAAAGAAAATACAATATTTTGTGGTTTTTATGTTAAGTTTCTTCTGCAGAATCAGCTAAATAGAATAAATTGTAGTTGTTTACAATCACAAACAAATTATTTCTATAAAAAATATTTAAAAATTATAAAAAAATAGCTTAACTTTATGCACAATTGCTAAATTCACATTAAATGTTGTAACGTTTAAAATTGTATTTAAAAAGAGAATTTAAAAAAAATCTCTCAAAACAAAAATTATATAAATTTTTTGTTCTTATTTAGAGACATATTGATTGAAACTTTTTGTAAGTTATTCCCTAAACCTTTTAGATGGCTAAGTTTTGTCTCTTTTTATGCCCATTAAATCGATTAGATTTTGTTAGCGGTTTCTTTTTCTCCAACCAACTAAAACCTAGAAAAATATTGGCATCACCGTTTTTGTTCAAACTTAATTCACAATAATATTGTAGCCAAAAGATGCCACTAGTTTTCTTTAAATTTTTTGTCGATTTTAACGGCAGCGTGAGTGAGAATAATGACCTAAATGTGTATTTCTTAAGCTGATCGACATTTGATTTTACAAAACTCTCTGTGTGTATATAAAAGATAAAAGATATTTATTTTTGAATCTCGCTATGTATTTTCTTCAAAATCCCGACTACGTCCCACTTTTTCCATAAACTATCTGGCCACGTTATACACAACTCAACTCATAGAATCCAATATTAACTATTCGAACCTGCTAGTCTTATTTATAAAAATTATTAAGGCTTTATAAAGGGTTTTTAAAACAGATTTCCATATAAAATTTTGCTTATTTATCCTATATAAAGTCTTCATAATTTTTATAAATAAGGCTGTTAGTATTTAGTGGTTATGTTTTTTTTGCGAAAATGTATGGCTACTGGGAACGTAGCTTTAGTGTGTCTTTCACCAAACATACGAGTATTTAAAGAAATTATAATTTAATTAAAGATCTTTATTTTAAGCCTGTTTAAAAATATTTTATTTTCACCATTAAATAACGGAACACAAGAAATAAAGTATGGCAACCCTTTCGCAATTTTCAGCTGTTTATCTAAAAAAAAAAATCACAATACAACAAGTATCCATAGCACCGATGCCAACTTGATGCTTTTGGCACTATTTATGTGCTTTTTGAAGACTCAAAACGCCAAATTTTGAGCAATAGTGTCAAACTAAGAAAAAGCACTAATTAGTGCTAATAAGAAATTTGCGTATTTCTTAAAATTATTTTAATAAAAACTTGGTGTATTTATTTTTTCATTAAAGATGATACTATTGCCGAAATAGGGAATAGCTTAGAAAATACCTATGTATGTAGTAAACATTTTTAAGCTTCACTCGTTTGAATCTTCTCGTTTTTAACGTTAGTGATTTTTAGATTTCAAAATTACGCCTTTTAATTGATTTTTTTTAATATTGATGCGCTTTTAGAGCCAAAAAAGTTGGCATAACTGATCCATACGTACCTACATATGTATGTATGTATGTTGATGAAAATGAAAAACGACTTTTAAATATGAATTGATAGGTATTTAAATAGAATTGGTGAAATAGACTCTTATTAATGCTAGTGTTATTATTAATTGTGTTTTACTACTTTCCCCGTAATACGTAATAATCCAGTAATTTTACGATAAAAGTTTGTATTTTTATAGCTTTTTATAGGTAGGTATGTACCTAGAAATCGAAAGGCATCATATAAAATTTTACGCTTTACAGATTATAAATTTCTTTGTTTTTTATATTAAGCTTCAAACATAATAACTATTCCTACCTATTCACGAATATCTAAAAATTTACATCCATTACATCACCAAAAGCTGTAAATGTATGTACCTACGTATGTATGTAGCTTTCATGTTCTATACAACTGATACACATACATACATACATACACAATTCATTTTCAAACATTTTACAAACGCATACTAAACGTCTTATCTACAGACATGTAATTTCATTTTAAACTTTAAATAATGTCTATGTATGCATTTGTTTGTTTGTTCATGCACAAGAGTGTGTGTGTGTGTGTGTATCTATGTGTCTGTACGTGTAATCATGTCTGCATTAGGTTTGTGCAAGTGAAATGAAGTTTGGCAACACTGCAAATAACAATATTTTTTTTTGCTCAAAAGGTCATAAAACTCGCTCTCAATATTATACATGAAACAAACAAAAAAAAACAGTACAACAAGAATAACAACATTGGAGCAACATGAAAACGACAATGTGGTGTGTGTCTGTTATTATTTTTTTACGTTTGTGTGAATGGAGTATGTGTACGTACACTGTACGAAATGGATGGATGGATGTGTGTGTGTGTGTGTGTGTATGTAAGCATGTATGAATAGAGTTGTGTGGCGGGCCATTGCAACTGGCGGTTGCCAGTCGTAGTATATTGTTATTGTTTTTATTCTGTTGTGTTATTATTTGGTTTTTTGTTTTGTTTTCTTTTTTCGGTTTTGTTGTGAGTTTGTGTTCTGATAAATAGTTTATATAAACAACTAAAACATGTTTTAGATTTTATTGCTTTTACATTCATTCCAGACAAGATATACATACATACATACATATGTATATACATACACCCATGCAAACATATACATACATACATGTGTATGGCTGTATCCAGGGTGACCGATGACATTTTTCAAAAAGTGGCACCAAATTAAAAATAAGCGAGAAAACTACACTAAATTTTTTATTTTTAATGTATTTTTACATAACTCACCCAAAAAAAGGAGGAAAAAAAGTGGCAAGGAAGTCGAAAAAGTGGAAAAGTTGAAGCGATACCTACATATATCGAAAAAGCGGCAATTTGCCACTTTAGTCGGTCAAACGGTCACGCTGGCTGTATCTATAAAACCGAAATAGCATGCATCCACACATACATACATAGATACATGCAGATACATCTATATAAATATGTACGTGTGTAAAATAATCCAGTTTTGCTGCTATTTATGGATTATTTGCTTCTTCTTACCCAAATGTTTTTTTAGCCATTATTATTTCATATTCACGTACATACAAACATACTTACATATTCGCATTTAGATTAATAAAAATGTTGCATTAGGTAGATATTAAATGACGGAAATACAGAGATAAAGTTTAAATAAAGAACTACAGGCAAATCTTGATATAACGAACAATACCTATAAGGTCAAGCTCATTAACTGTAGCAAAAAAATTTGTTGTGTAATACACCACACAAAGTGACGAAAAGTAAGGAACGCATTCTGTGGATCTAAATTGTATTTAGAAAATTTTTATTTAAATTGTATTTAAATATGATTTCACATCTTGAGTGATTGAAAGTACGGCAGCACTAAAAAATTTCCAAATATTATGAAAAGCTTCCCAAACAACAGCTGTTTAACATAAATAAGAAAGTGTAGACAATTAAAATGGCATAAAAACACATTTTATGAAACAAAAAGAGCCTCGGAACGGATTCATGATAGATATGAAACTATATATTTTGTATCTTATATATTTATGAAAATTAAACGAAGCTCTTTTTGATACGACCACATGATGATCGTGTACATGTTTTTAACAAGCACACACAAGCACAAAACATATGGTATACTCGTAAAAGTTAAATATAATTTAAATACTCACGCTTGGGTCTTTAAGTATTATTTAAATATGCACTCAAAAATACAATTTCGTATTTAAATGGAACTTAAAAAGAATTATAACTTAATTACCAAGTCAAAAATTGGTACTTACTATAATTAATAAAAATATTTCATTCTGTAACAAGCAACGAAAATACTGAACTTGAGCCCGATTAAAAAATTATTAATTATTACATATTATTATTAATTAATCTTTATTGCAAGGAAAAAAAAGTTCAAAAACATAATAAAATGTATGTATGCAGCCAAAATCTTTGCAATTGCTACTTTATGGTCCAAAATATCTGTCAATTTTTGCCTATGACAACCTTGTGAAGTGACAATTTTTTGACTGACGATTTTGTCAGATAAATTCAGTGTCATAAAATCGTCGGGCAATAAATTGTAACATTTTCTGACAAATTTGATACAACCGTGTGAACTGACAAGCTAAATTCCGCGGGCATAAGGTTGCCAGTTCGTTGTTACCACATTGCCAGATCTGACCATCGTTTCTAAATAGCTCAATAAATAATTAAATATTACTCATACTCCCATAGTGACAAAAGAGAAATATGAAAAACCCCATTGGAATTTTTTTTTCAATTACCCCAAGTTAATCAGAGAAAACATTTTTAACCAATTTTACGTACATATGTATTTTTTTAATTAAAATTACTGCAGCAATTTTCCTTAAATACAATTACCAGTGTAGCTAATTATTTTCAAGGGTGTTAAATTCGAAAGTATGCAATAACTCATTAAAAATATTTTAAATAATTAAGCAATAATATTTGTTAAAAAATAAACGAAAATTTTAAAATAACAAACAATAGCTTAAGAAGAGTAGGAGAGATAAAATTATTTTTTAACAAAAAAAAAACGTATCATAAAAAAAATTGTACAATGACCTCTAAATGATTTTATCTGTGAATATTTAAAGGGGGAAAAACAACAAAATTTAACAAGTACACAGTACATATTGTACATTTATACTAATACATATAATTAGTTAAACAACCAAATAAAATAGAAGTGCAAATTAAGTGGAATGTATAAAAAGAGAATTAAAACAAAAAAAAAACGTTAAAGTTTGTTAACATGTAAAATAACAAGTACTTGACAAATACATACTACATGATGATCAACAAGGACTTTCTAAAAATAGCTATCAACGGCTAATGTCAAGTTTACTAAAAACGCTTCAAAATCAAGACCCATACATTTAAAAATTAAAGTTACATATAAAAAATAATTTAATTACATACACAAACCACAATTTTTTATACAAAACAAAATCCAAAAATAGAATTTAAAACTAATAGACAATTACAAAGTTAAAAACTTGAATTAAATGTTATTTGTTTTGTGTAGATATCATATTATACATACCTACATATCGTTACCTTAATATAGAAATCGAAATGTTTGCATTTTTCGATACATTAGATGTTCTTCTATTGCAACATACAAAAATCTCGATTTCAAAAACAAATAATAATAATAATAATGAGTTAGGGCCTTTCCCAGGTGAATCGATACCAGGTGGTCTCGATTTGCAACTCTGCGTATTCGCCTTGTATATTTTTTAGTGCAAAATTTTTTGCTGTCAGAATATTCCACAACGTTTTGTTTGATTTGACAGCAGAGAAGTTATGTCAGCTGGTGAATTAAGATCACCTTATGTGAATTCGCCTTGGGCCTTTCTATATTAAGGTAACGATATGTATTTAAATGCGTATTTATATTTATGTAAATTTCTACATATGTGACGCGCAAAATAGAAAGGGAACTAAGGGTAAAAACCGGTTTTTGTTCAGGGGAGCCATTTTAAAGATTTAAATACGTGTATCTTTGGTTTACCATCACTGAGCGTGTTGGTATTGGTCTCATTTGAAAGCGACACATCTCATGACGTGAGTAACGTGTTGGTTAACCTTGAAAACGCGCGTAGGTCGTCCCTACCTCTTGTTTTGTGTAGTTGGTTTTTACTGTTTTCTACCTAGCGCGCTGTTTCCATGAGTTTGATATCAATTTTGCTCGCGTTTTTTCGAATCCAGGTTTATTTTCTGAAATTATTAATTGTGAATTACATATAATAAATACTCATTTCTAATTCTTTTAAATCGTGAATATCACTCTGTTAGTATGAAAATTTTTTAACATAACCTTAGAATCGTCGACTTCAATTTCATAAAACGCGCATATCTCTGGAAGAAAACACTTTTGGAGCATGGGATCGGCCTCATTCGATGCTCAGGTGTTGTCCACATCAAAAAAAAAAATTTAAAATTTATTTTTTTTACCCTTAGGTTCCTTTCTCTATGCGCTGTCACATATGTACATATTTAGCTTTGAATTTCTATATTCCGGCACATGCGAGGAGCAACTCCCCTTTTCACCACCGACTGTATTTAAAGACGTTGAAAAATCAGTAAAACAATTGCACGTGTGTCACAGGAAACGGTAAAAAGTTTTTCACAATTTAGCACTTACAATATTTTTTTTTTATATTTAAAGTCAGTTTATAATGTTATTTATTTAGGGGAATCGTTTTAAAATTGCTTCCTCTGCTGCTGCTGTTGCTGCTAAGTCTTCTTCTTTTTCTTGAACTTTACTATTGTGACTGTCTTTAAATTGCTATAAAGTCATAAAATTGCCAGACTTAACTTTTTTCTTTTTTGTTGTTTTAAAGGGAATAAAACAACAACAACATTGCTTTCAACACTCGTAGTGCAGGAACCCACCACGAGTCGCGTGTCATTGTGACATAAATAACGGGTAAAAAGCTGTTTTTTTTTCAGTTTAAAAATACATACAACTGAAATAATAAATAAAGCACGTCATAAAATTTAGTAAAAGCAAGCGAATGAGAGAGATATGGGAAGTTTATATTATAAAACAACAATGAAAACAACAACAATAACAACAACAGAGATGACGAGGACGTTGGGTGCGATAAAAAAAGACCTTAAACTTGTTGAAGCAGTTGGATTCTCCGTTGTTGTTGTTGTTTTATTTTGCAACCTGTTTTTTATGCACAATATATTTTTGTTTGTATTTTTTTGCCTCCTGTATTTAAATGTTTAAAAATGTGCTTATGACAAAAAAAAATTAATAAAATTAAGCAAACTTTTGCTAAATGTGGCTTTTTTCATAGGCAGGTATGATACAATAGTTACGTCGTACATCACGCTTTAGGCTTATTATTAATTTCATATTTGAGAGTATATTTACGAAAATCTACTTTGATGGCCAATTTTAGGGTTCCCATACACCAAAGTTTAAAAGGAACACTACTACAGTGTCCGTCTGTCTGTCTGTCACAGGCGGTTTTTTTTTAAGAATCGTAAGAGTTATGGACCTGTAATTTTCACACAATATGTAAAACTTTGCCCGCTACAACAACAAATATATGACAGTTAAAAATTAATGGATCTTCTAAGGAAAGCAACGAAAAATATGGTAATCATAATGTATAATATACAGAAAATTATATATAGACACTTGAAATTTTCAAAGCTAGTGTATTTTCATGCAGGCTGTACCAATTAACACTGAAATTTAAAAAAATAAAAATTAAAGGGTACTCCATCATTTAATGTAATTTTAACTACACTCAGGGAAAAGCTGCGACTTAAAAATACGAACGCGTCACATTAATTCAATGATTTTCAATATAATAGAAAATGTATGGTGAGATACTTAAAAATAAATAAAATTAATAAATTAATACTGTAAAATAATATTTTTCGATATTGAAATAAGAAATTTCAACATGACTAGACTTTCGTTAATGTTTTTTATTAATTCAATATGGTTTTTTATAGATTTTAAGCTGTTTTTTCCCTGGGTGTATGTATGTAATTTTGATAATTTGCAGTATCTTGGAAATCGTAAGAGGCAGACTTGAATTTTTCCAAAACAATATAAATAAAAAAATCGCCAAAAACCAAAAAAAAAAAAATCGCAAAAACCAAAAAAAAACGCTAAAGCGAAAAAAGCGCCAAACCTGAAAAAATCGCTACAACAAAATTAAATCGCCAACAACTGAAAAAATCGCTAGAGCCAAATTAAATCGCCAAAAACCGAAAGAAACGCCAAAACCAAAATAGTCCCAAAAACGAAAAAAAAAACACCAAAACTAAGAAAATAAATTTACCGGCTAGGACACAAAATTTAAAAAAAAAAGTTTATATACCACCTAAGATATTCGATAATGAGGCATGTTCTGAAAATCACATTTTTCAAATCACATGTGATTTCAGAACACATCGAGCCTTATTTTCGATTTGATCGTAAGTGACAAAAATTACATTTTTCAGAAGTTTTTTTTTTTTTAAATATTCAAATTTGTTTTTGTACGTAAATTGTTGCTTACGATAAAATTGTACAGCATGTATCTTAAAAGTTATTAGCAATTTTGCCATTTTGATAATTCTAAACTATGTGTAGGCCCATAAAATTTTAATTTCAATAAAAAAGTCTATTTCCGATAACATGTCGCTTACGATAAAATCGAAAAAAGGGCTCGATATGTGTGTTAATTTTTCTATTGTATAGATCAAACATCATTTCTGAAAAAAATTTATCGTATATGATTTTAAAAACGTCTGCAGAACCATTATTACTTTTAAAATCACATGTCACTACTGCGCTGATTTTTCTTTTGAGATTTTCAAAAATATTATTATTTGTGAAATCTCAAATAGTTTTTGAAAGTCTGTGCATAAGATAATAGGTTTGTGTAAATGCTTAACCACCAGCAAATAAATTTCAATTAAAATAAACTTATGACAATATTTCGAACAGTAGTAGATTTCTTACAAAATAATTAAATTGTACGCCCCACAGTTATTCATAAAATTTAAAATTAATGAAATTTTTTAAGTACTGCGGTACTTTCAACGTAATTTACTAAGAACTTTAATGAACCACTAAAAACCGTAATGGAAACGTATTTAAACACAATTTAAATAAAAAAAATTAGCCAAATATGTATTTAAACATTAAGTTAAAAACTAGGGCTAAGACTCTGCATAGAACAAATCTTAAATTTAATTTAAACTCCAGATATGAGAAGTTGGGACGCAAGATGTGTTTTTGGATTAATTTTCTACTTACTCACATTTCCATTTTATATATGTATATATAATGTATAAGCTGCGTTCGATAGACACTTGTGTGTTTAAATCATGCGAAAAAGATTTTTGTGTGATATTTTAACCCTGGGTAGATATTTATTTATAAAAATCTGCTGGAAGTATCGGAATATAACGAAAGCCGAAATTCATCTTTAAGTTAATCTTTGATTAAATTAATCAATTAAACTTAGATTATATTAATTGTCAGTGTAGAGAGAGAGAAATTAAGCTTAACCTCAGACTTGAAAACTGTTGCCAAAAAGTCGTATGAACTAAATGCATAGTTATGTTTGTATAACAAATTAATAATTAAAAATATACATACATATGTGTATGTATGTATGTATGTATGTATGTATGTGTTTGCATATATAATTAAATATTTGCAGTGTTATATAATGCATGGATATTAGCATATTAATTTATATATTTACCATAAAGCACTAAATTAGATGTGTATTCCAAGGATGGGCAAATTGAAATTACCTGCAATTAAAAGAAAGAATTTACATAATGAAAAATTTATAAAGCATTTTTTGTTAAATTTGCTAGAAATTAAAATTATTCGATGCTTTTTTCATCTGATTTTTTTTTGTTTGTAAAGATGTTGGTTACTGTTTTACTACCTACAACTTATTTTATACAAATATGTATGTATGTAACAAATACAATATAATTTATTTAAGCAAAAATAAATTAAAATTTATTCTAGCCTTAAGTTGTCAGCACTTTATTTTAATCACAAACACGTGACTTGAAAAAAAATTGTCTAGAAAGTAAATTTGATGTTGACAATATTTAATGGATTTGTAAATAACAGAGAGGGAGAGGAGAGTGAGAAGTTCTGCTCCCTTAGTCTTAACTTCCTTCTTTTAATGATAATAAAATTAAAAAGAATTAAAAAAAAAACAAACGCGAGACATCACAAATTTATGGCCACACTACAGACAGCAGAATTTCATTTTTTCTTTGCTTTTAATATGAAATCAAGTTGCCAGACGGACGCAAATGCGCAAATGAAGTTGTTTTGGGTTTGGCGTGAATAAAAAGTAAGCACATATTGCTTAAAAAGGCAAATAAAGCAAATAAATAAAGACGAAAAGGGGGAAAAATATTAAGGTATGAGTAAGAACGATAGGTTTTAGTATATGGCAATTTTCTACAAACACTTAATCATAAAGAAATAATGGAAGTGAATGACATATTCATGATACCTATAAATTAATATACATACATATGTAATTTATGAACTCAATACATATGTACATATAAGGATAATAAAAGTACAAAAGATATACGAGACCATCACAATAAATAAAGGATGGAAGTTTAGTAAAGGCTAAAGGCTCAGTTACTCCAGTGTAATGTAATGTAAATGCAACGGTAGGAAACAGCTGATCGATATTTTTATATGAAAAGTAGGTTACGTTACATTATGTAATTGGGTAGATTTATATACATACATACATAATACATATATATTATTAATATATGTATGTAATATGATTATATACATATGTACATATACGCATGTGCGAATCACTTAAATAAGGAATTGAATTTTATTAATTTGACCCTAAGTTTGGTCCGAACAGCTGTTCTGTATGGTTATGGTTGTGTTGCGTTTCATTAAATCTTTAGCCAAATTATTCATTATTTTTTGGCGTTTGCAGCATAATTTTTCCCCCCATATATCCCGGAGATGGGGTTTACTTAAGATTTACTTCAGATTATGCGCTTTGAAAATTTTTTTAACAACGTTATGTGGTCAATTTGAATGAAACCATGGCTCAAATCGTTACATCCGTGATCGTATCGACAATCGTATGGTACGTCAATCGTATAAAATGAATGGGATTTTAGTACACCCAGAGAAAAAACAGCTTAATATCAATAAAAACCACATTGAATTAATAAGAAACATTAACGAAAGTCTAGTCATGTTGAAAAAATATTAATTTACAGTATTAATTTATTAATTTTATTTATTTTTAAGTATCTCAATATACATTTTCTACTATATTGAACATTATTGAATTAATGCTACGCGTTCTTATTTTGAAGTTGCTGTTTTTCCCTGAGTCTACGTTTACGTATGTCATAATCCGAAAATTGTGTTTTTACGTGACGAGTTGTACGTTCACGGACGTGAGGATTCGACACCTGGGGGTCTATACAGAGTAGAAACAACATACATACAAATTCGAAAGTATTTGCTTTCGTTTCGAATAACAGAGTAGACCCCCTGGACTTTGAAGAGTTGTTATTTGCATTTGTAGTGTCTGAAAAAAAGACAAACCTTTCACAATTCGGTCTGTGTACTTTGAGCCATTGTCATGTGGAGAGTAAGTAGTTCTCGCTATATAAAAAGTTTTTAAATGTGAATTCCTGCAGATTATTATTGATTTATAGTATTTACAATAAATGCTTAGGTACAAGCTTTCCAACACTTTATGATAACGCACGTACAATAAGACTTTAATTATGTACATGGAGGTGTAACCTGACTTTTGCTGGCAACTGTATATGTAAATATAATAACAGTTTATTTAGAAAAGCTTTTTTTTTTGTTGCTAAGGCCTACTTATAAATTTCTACGTATAATGAAAGTGGATACGAGAACATACGAGAATGTATTTATGTATGTATGTATGTGTTAACGATTTTACTTGTAATTCATATACCTACACACATTCTATGTAAATATCTATACATATCATACATGTGTATGTATATATGCACATACCTAATTTTTTTTTTTTGGTAAAATACATATTTCATTCATTCTTAAAAACGAAATAAAAAATTAAAGAGCAGACTGAACAACAAGTTCTCTTGGAAACCAATTTAGAACTTTTATTGGATTGAAAATAACTTTAAGTTTCTTTTTTTTCTTCCACAACAATCGTAATTAATGGGCAACGACCTTAAAAACACACATATGTATGTACATATATATGTATGTGTACATAAGTACATACAGTTGTACAGTTTGTAAAAAAAATATTTTCAATGCCCAAAAATTCTAGCCATTTTACATTTACCCCCTTATTCTGAACTTTGTGACAAATGACAAAATTATAACAAATGACAATTTTTGTATTTAGAATACAGGTGTTAAACATGAACTACAACAACAACTAGAATCATTTTTAGTGTTTTTTTATGGGAATTGTTAAAATTTAAGTTAAACATTTTTAAACGCACTAATAATCCCAAATTATTATTTGACTTATTAAGTAAAATATTTTTTATTAAAAATACATTGAAATTGATTATTGAGGGATTTAGCTGGATCCTATGCGCATTTCACTGTTGCTAATGCAGATCATTAGGGCACCTTTACCCAAATTTCTTAGAACAACTAGAATCAACAACAACAAGAATAGATTCTAGAATTTAGAATCATTTTTGTTTTGTTTTTGCTCATACCGTTAGCTCTTCTTGTCTCACCCGAAGATGAATCATTCTTCAGCATGACAATGCGAGCTCTCACACATCTCGTCAAAAAAGTCATAAGATCAAATTGACGACTCATCCTCCGTACAGACTGACTTGGCAACCAATGGCTTCTTATTTTTCCCGAATATCAAAGTAAAAACTGCGTGCTTAACGATTTACGAGCGCCGCAGAAACAGTTGAAGCGTTCAAAAACCATGGTTTGGAGGTGTCTCAAGAGGAATGGAAAAACTGCTATGGCAAATAGTTTGAACGAATGCAGGAGTGGATTGATCATCAAGGGGAATATTTGGAAAAACAATAAAGCCATTTTCATTTAAAAATGTTTGTTATTGTTTGCTATTCCCGAAATATAAATAGTAGCCCTCGTAAACACGCTGTTTATTGAATGTGATACACATTGAAAACATTTATTTGACAGTACAAAAACTGAAGTATTTTGTTTTTAGCTGTCATTAGAAATTTCTTCTTGAAGTGATATTAATTTTTTTAAATTAATATACGGCCATGTCACAGAGTTCAATTCCGTTCGGAATTGGAATTGAAAAAACCTGAAAATGGCAAGCCCTAGCCGGAGCATACCACAACATACCACCGCCTCCCACAGTCTGGACACACCTGGTAAATTTCCGTATTTAAGTTTTCTTTTTTAGACACCATCTCCCACAAAAATGGGGTGGATTGAATTCCGATTCCGAACGGAATTGAAAAAAAAATATAAAAATTTTTTCTGATTCACTTCAAAACCAGCGTTTCTTTGAAGAGTATTTGATTTTTCGCAGCAATGAAAATATTTTTTTGACAAACTGTACATACAAACATTTTATACTTACATATGTATGCATGTGTGTACATATTTTTATTTAATATTGTTGTTATTCTTGGCTTTTTGATTGCAAGCCATCATTTGTTAGTCTTTTCCCAATGGATTTTTTTTTACTAAAGAAAAAACACGTTGTATTGGCCTTAACATATTATTGTGGTTAATTGTTAACAAGTACAACAACAAAAATGGCTAAAATAAAATTTTAAATTAATGAAAAAAGAAACCCACAGAAAAAGGTTGGGCTATGCAGCAAAAAGACAAGTGACGTCTTCATATCGTTGGCCGAAATGCAAAATTACGCAACTAAGCTTTTTCAAATTTTGTAGGAAAGAGAATAAACTAAGCAAAATTGTTCAAGTTACTGAAATAAAGTTTCTTTATTTTTATTTTTAATTCGGCTGATTGTCATGAATAAAGGTTTTTAAATTTATAGGGACACGTGTTTCAAAGTAATAGGTACCCATTAATTAATTAAAGATGCGATTTTGGGTTTTTATTTATCAGTTGCGCGATTTTGCATTTCAGCTGACGATATGTTATATGTACATACAAATATTAGTATACATACATATTTATGTACATACATATGTATATAAAATTATAGTACCTAAGTACGTCGTTCTTAAGTATTTTAACACAGCTCCAACGTTGCCAGATATTTATGTCCCTTTTTATTAAAAAAATATAAGGCTTAGTATTCATGTATTCATGTATCTTTAAAAATAATTTTTTTAAGATTATCCAAACTTAATTACGGTTGGTAGTTATTTATTATCGCTTATAAATTTTTTTAATTTTTTTCTGTCAATAGCCGATTCTTTAATTGTTTTGTATTGCTAAGCTATTTTGTATTGCAGAAATAGAGAATAGCTTAGTGTTAGTGTCACGTTAGTGCTTTTTACGCCTTTTAGACCTCAAAATTGCGCTTTTTAATGCTTTTTATACATTTTGATGTGCTTTCAGAGCCAAAAAACTTGGCATCACCGAAATATGTATAGTTTTTTTAAAGCATATGGCAACACTTGCAAAGTGTAGATGTTAATCAGCTGAATTATGAATTTTTCCCGGGGATTTTTTTCTCTTCCATATCATTTGTTCCTATTCTAAATAGCCGGGAAATAAGCAAATACGGGAGAGAGAGAAGAAGAGAGTAATGTTTACATTTTATTCTGCACTAACGCAATAGTTCAGTGATAGAAATTTAATAAAAATCTTATGTTTTCATTGCCAATAAATTTGTTAATATAAATGTGTAATAATATAAATATATTTTTGCTTAAATAAAAAGTACAATAAACGGCATAAATCAGCGAAAACTGAGCGTGGTGAAGATGCAAGTGGAGTAAATTCCCAATGAATGTATGTAATGGGTGTTTTTTATTGAGGTATAGAACTTTAAGTTGGCATCACTTTTTTAACTGGCGGCCATTTTGTCAGCTGTCAAGTGATTAATATTTAGTTTGGTTTGCCATTTCATCATGAAAAGGTTGACAAAAGAACAATGCTTGCAAATCGTGCAAATTTATTTCGAAAATAATGGTTCAGTTCGCGAAGTTTACCGCAAGCTCCGTCCATTTTATGGTCGACATAATCGTCCATCAGAGCAATTAATTCGGTTAACCATGGATCGTTTTCGCACTACGTTTACTCTATGTGATAATACGCATCCGCAGAGACGTCGAACAGTGCGCACCGAAGAAACAATTGCCGCTGTAGAGCAAAGTGTTGAAGAGGACCCGAATGAATCGATTCACCACCGTGCACAGCAATTGGAGCTTTGTCCATCAACTTTATGGAAGATTTTGAAGATTTTGAATGTGGATGAGTTGTGGTTCCAACAAGACGGCGCTACATGCCACACAGCGCACGTCACAATCGATTTATTGAAGGAAACATTCGATGAGCACATAATTTCGCGGAATGGACCTGTCAATTGGCCACCACGATCGTGTGATTTGACACCATTGGATTATTTTCTTTGGGGATATGTGAAGTCGCTCGTCTACGCCAACAAACCAGAAACGTTAGGGGACTTGTAAGCCAACATTCGTGGCGTTATTGCCAACATACGGCCCCATATGCTCGAAAAAGTGGTTGAAAATTGGACCTGTAGAATTGGCTTTATTCGAGCCAGCCGCGGCGGCCACATGCCCGAAATCATATTTAAACATTAATGGCATAAAATTATCCTTCCAATAAAGCCAAATTGATGGACATTAAAACGATTTTCTTGTGTTTTATTGCAATTCGAAGTTCTATACCTCTAAAAAAACACCCTGCATGTATGTATGTATGTATGAATAAATGAAATTGTAAATTTTATAAAATTTTTTATGGGTCTTGATAATATTAGAATTAAACAAATCTTACATTATCCTTAAAGGAGGCGTGCAAAATTAATTATTTTAATATTTTTTCGGAAGGCTGAAGTAGATGTTTTTGAGGTGCACGTTTCCACGGCTTGAATAAAAATTCCTCAAACAGGAGACAATTATAACATTCCGCTGCTTATTTAATTTAAACTTTTTGTTCTATAGGTATCATTGTTTTACAACAGGTTTTAATTACAAAATGTTTGGGGAGAAAACTGTCGATAAATTCTCCCTCTCTCTCATATTTAGAATACCCACTTTTTCCCCCTGGGAAATTTTAATTCATAATAGGAATAAAGGGAAAAGGGAAAAAACTCCCGCGGAATTGTTATTCATAATTGATCTGGGCATGTGCTGGGAAAATCTGGCAGTAAATTTTACTGAGTAAAACCAATCCGATTTAATATCGCAAACATCAGGAAATATTTTAATCAGAGTTCAAGTTTTTCTTTAATCTCTTTGAATAATGCATACGTTCGATTGATTGCGCGTTTTTATAAAACGAACAAGTAAAATATAAACTGTTTTTGTTTGGCATTTAATATTGAAAATTGTTGTTGTTGGTTTACAAAAAGCAACCGTTAATAGATAAGTATGATGTGGGTTTTCCTGTAATTTTTTTAAAGTATTATATTAATGTACATTTTATAAAATTTAATAACTTTTCATTCAGTCTTCTTTTAATATTTAAAAATAAATGTGTATTTTTTTATCACTCAATTGGCATCACTATTAAATATTAAAGGAATGGTTTATGGAATAAAAAAATCGTACTCGTATTATTGTCTAGACTCTAGACGTATAAGTATGTTGTATTAAATTTTTGGCTTCAAACAAATCCATATGTTTGTATGTTTCGAAGTTGTCGTGCATGTGTGCATCATTAAATAAATGTACAAATATAAATTTTATTGGAAAAATGTACAATATAAAACCTTTCTATATACATATATACATTCATACATACATATGTACATATGTATGTATGTATGTATATATGTATGCATGTAGCATATGTATGTAATTGTCTAACTCTAAAATCAGCAGCGGCGGTTTGTCTGCATTTCAGTCCTCAGGCTACTATTGATATGTGTGTATTAGTGATGCACGAATATTCGTATTCGAATTGTCGAATATTTGGCCATTTTTAGATATTCGTATCCCAATTCAGGCGAATACGAATATGAATATATTTCCACTGAAATTAAATAAATAAATGCATCCTAAGCGAAAATGAAATAAATGGGTAAAAATATTAGTTTGTACAAATCCATTAAATTTTTTATAAAAATTTGTGCTTTGTATCATTTTCAAATATTATTTAATGACGATTATTAAAATTTTGGGTAGTTTTTATTAACTTTAAAGTACGCCCACAGGAGTATGAAGTCCTTTTTCATAAAATTTTTTTAATATTTCATATTGCAGACGTATGTAAATAGAACCCCAATTTAATGTCTATAAATTCAATTATTATATTCGTATTCGCATTCGCGAATATCGTTTAAAATATTCGTATTCATATTCGCGAATATCAAAAAATGACATTCGTTACATCACTAGTATGTATGTATGTATGTATTTAGGCTTTTAAAAATCTTCTTTTTTTTAGACTTTCAGCCAGGTGTGCCAGATTGCAGCTATTTTTGGTTTTCAGCGATTTTTTTTTTTCAAATAAATTTGGTGATTTGTTCTAGAGATTTTATAAACCCCCGACCAAAAAAAGGGGTGTTATAAGTTTGTAGTGTGTGCCTGTGTATCTGTGTGTCTGTCCGAGTCCACGTACAGCCTAAACGGCTGGACCTATTTTGATTTAGTTTTCTCTGTTTGAAAGGTGACTTGATCGAGATGGTTCTTAACCATGTTTGAAGAAAATCGGTCCAGCCGTTTAGAAGATGTCACATCTTTTCTAGATATATCCGGGGTTTTAAAATTTTTAATTTTTGTTATTTTTGAGGTTATTAGTCGTACAAATTCTTATTTATAAACTTTTTTATTTCTTTATGCTCTTTCATTTACACGTGGTTTTGTTTATCTCTGGCAATTTCGCATATTGATACATATAGTAGAAATTCCAAGAAAGCTTAGATGTTTCTTTTAACAATCTTAAATCAACAGTTTTGGACGTTTTTAGGGTGCCATACAGCAAAGATGAAATTTTCACAAAATATGTAAAACTTTGGCCGCTACAACAAACAATATATGTATGTATGTATATCAGTTACAAATTAAAGAGTGTTTTAAAGCGAATCATGAAACATGTTGTTTTCACATAAAATACACACTTAAAAGTATCTGAAAATAATTGCAAAAACGTCTTTTGTATTTATATATACATTACCTATGTGAATTAATAGAATACCCAAAAACTATATGGAAATACAGGCAAATCTAGGTATAACGAATCTCGCTTTAACGAAAATCCGATATAACGAACGTCCAAATATTTTACATTAACAACCTTATATGTATAACGAATAATATCCTAATTTTATACTGGATATAACGAACGATAAAGAAAAAATCTCAAAATAAAAAACAAAAACTTGCTAGCATCATATTCCTAACATTTATTTCTACTTTATACCTACAGCGAATTTGTTGGAAAAAGTGTGATATGTATAACGAACAGCATATTTAAAAAAATATTTAAGAAAATCTACTGCAGCATTTTTCAAAAAAATGTGTTAGTTTGTATTTGGTAGCTTATTTAAAAAAAAATATTGTTTTCATTCTTTTTATGGTATTGTATCATGTCTACAGTAATAAAAGTTAAAATAATGCTTGAAAAAACCTTTGCGATATAAAGAATTGTTCGGTATAACGAAAGGGCCTGACATTATATCGTTCGTTATACCGGGATTTGCCTGTACTTTAATGGAAATAGTCAATAAAAACCTAGGTTGGGATTTTGCAATTAGTTTGCTAATTCATAGTAGCTGAGTTCGCTATAAACGTGTTTTACTGTATGTACTTAATTTAATTATCAAGAAATGGCCATTTTTAATGTGATAATTAATTTAGGCTTATCTAACGCGATTAACCCAAATATCTTTAAAAAAAAGAAGAAAGACGCAGTAAACAGAAAACGAGGCGATAAAAATTAAAACTGAAAATAATATGAGCAAACACCGTTAAAAAAATACAAAAAAAAAACATTAAACTACTTTTGAATTTATGTAAATTTAGGTTAAAGCAGCGAGACACAAACATATACATACATATGTATGTATATACATACATACATACTTATTTACACGGTTCCATACACAAATACATACATATCTGTAAATTTGGAAATTTTTAAACCTGTTTTTTGTGTGGTATGATTCATGTTACCGCCGGTCTAACTAACTCTTGGCCATAGGACATTTATTTAGGTCAACAAAGAGCTACAATGTAAGCCAATGATTTATCAACCATTCGGCTATTTGTAACGCCTTTCAATGCAGTATAATGGTTTGAGCAAATAAATAATGCGAATATGAATCATAATTAGGCACTATGTAACACAGTTGGTATCAAGTTCAAATTAAATCTTTAAATAGCGTGTAAAAATTTGATTAAAATCAGCATGTACAAATAAGTACACAAAGTATATGTACATACATATGTATGTATGTATGTAGTATGTATACATACATACATACATATGTACATACATACATACATATCGACAAGTAAAGTCGAAAAAGCCGTAAGTACACTTTTAACTTTTTTCACAAGAATCAAACAACATTAAACATTTTTGGAGCAGGAGTTCTTTCCCACTAGCCAACCCCTTTTAACAGGTACCGATTGGTGTTCGGCACTCTGGTGCTACTTTGGGCAGATATGATGTACATACATATGTACATATTGTCCTTACCACGTCAAACTACCCAATATGAAATTTTTTTTTTTTGGATTTTTTATCTTGGTAGGTACCCTAATTTACACGAAATGCTGAAATTCTCATGGACGATAGACAACTCAATAAGAAATGTTTTAAGCCTGGCACCTTTAGCAATACGCTGCCTTTAAATTCACAATTGACGGGTCTTGGCGCTCTTCTGAAAGTTAAAAATTTGCATATTGGATAGTTTGACATGGTAGAGACGATATGTATGATATGCCAATTGTCATAGAAAGATTGATTTTCGCTAATTATGTACATCATAATCAATCAAAAAATTTAATCGGATTTTTTTTTAATTTACGCCTTTTTAGATTTCATATGACGATATGCGTGTACATACACACATTTGTATGTATGTAAATAAAGCGATGCCGTCAAACGACCGACTAAATTGCCAAATTTCTTTTTATTATACCTGCCTACCTAAAAATAAATAATTTTTTGTTTTTAACACGAATATTTTTTAAGAATTAAATTTTTTATTTAAAAAAAAAAATGAATGACAGACAAAAGCACACGCACCTGTAGCTGCTTTTCCTTTTATGTATGCGTGCATGTGTATTTTTATGCCCACGTAAATTAAATTCAAATAAAGACGAAACAAAGTGACCGCTCGCAAATGTAATATGTATGTATGTATGTATTTATTTATGTACATACACACATATGTACGTGTGTATGTATGTATTTTAATCAGCTGACCAAAAATAAAAATAAATTCTTTTTATTAGTCTCAAATATATGTAAATTTGTATGTAGGTGTATATAAACGTTCGTTTGTATGTTTACCTGTGTGTTTTCATATTCAAAAGAAATTCCTTTAAGAATATAACGGCATTTCTTTTCTTTGCTGTGACATGAAAGTTTAAATTAATTTTACACGAATGCCATATTTAAATGTGTGTATGTGTGTGTGCGTGTGTGCGTGTGTGTGAAGGTATGAGCCATACATCAAAACAAATAAACAAAAAGTGATGGCAACACAAAAACAAACAAGTGGCAACAACTTGATATATTGAGGGGGGATACCGAGAGAGAGAGAGAGAGAGAGAGAGAGAGAGAGACTAAAAATACTTAAATTAACCTCTTGTAAAAAAAGTGCATACATACGTGATCAAACACAGCAATGCCATTTAATGTTTTATGCGCTTTTCAAATAATCCAACGAGCTGAGTTTTTTTTTTTTTTTGCTATTTCTAATCAAAATAACGCAAAATCTAGAGTCTTGGCTAGAAACTGCGAAGAACAAAAACCGCTGAATGGAATAAAACACGGTATTTTCTTTAATATGGACAAGGTCACCATAATATCTTTACATCTTGGGAATATAAGACAGTAACATCTACTGAGCCCGAAAATGGTCTGGTTAATCGACGAAAAGATTGGCAGACTAATTAATCACTGCGCACTGGAATTTCGACACGAAATCCACTTACTGGCTTAATAATTAGTTTTACACTCTTGGACATTGAGTTTTTGATCTTACACAGAGCTTCAATAGATTATCTGCGCAACGTTGTGGACGGCATCACTTTTGTATCTTCTTGATCCCACGCACTGTAGCAGCAATAGTTTCTACCGGTACGCTTTTTACGAAACCTCTGAGAATGGTTGTTGTTCAGTATTGGTGGTTGGTTGGTTTATGTGGCTGCATACTTCACGCAGGCATTCAAGTAGAATCTAGATGATTCCTTTTTGAAGATACCGTGATGATTACTAGATCCAACCCGTCGCGTTGAGATATCTGATAAGGTCACTCAACCCAATCTCAGATAAATCTGCCTAAAACTTTGTGTCTCGAGAGATGCAAAGCTGGACATTCGCAAAGAAAGTGGAAGATTGTTTCTTCTTTTTGCTTTATTATCGACAACTTCGGCAGACAAAAATATGTTGTTCATTATAGGCAAATAATATTCATGCGAAAACGATGTTCGAATTAATTGAACGAAAAGTGCAATGAGTTTCTCGAGCTGAGGCATGTTTCGTCATCTTGCGGAAAGCTTTCTCTTACCAAAGTGATCATTCAAAATTCAAACCACTGAGCCATGAAAGATGCCTATGGCTTCTACAATCTCTCTAACATTCAATTTCGGTTCGGCAGACACCATCTCCTAAATTTATTCAAATGGCTCGAGTGTAGATCTTAGCTGGACATCCAAATCGCTAGTCATCTTCCATGCTTGCACTGCCATTTTTTTACCATTGAAATTGATGGTGAAGGTTTCCATTGTATTTATCAAGCTTATTAGTCTTTTTTGAGTGAAGGTTTTTTTCCGCAAAACGTAATGCGACTCACTTTTTTCCAGCAGCTTGTGCAAATTTTGCCACCAGTCAACTGACAGTTGCATCTTCACAGCAGCAGGGGGACTAACGCGTATTTCGATTCGAAATGTAAAATTTTAGAAAGAAATTTCAGAAAACCGTACTGCATCGTACCCGTGTTGCTTTTTCAGTTAAGAGTAAGGAAATTCAAAAAGTCACGAATTTATTAACCCCACCCTCGTGCATTCATATTTATTAGAGCTTTAATGGAAAGAGCGACTTATTTCTCAGACTATTTTCCCAAGCTATTTGAAATAACATTAAATTTTCATTTATAAAATATGAAAGCAAAACACTTACGAGAAAAAAGGAAAAGTAGTGAGGGAAAATATAAAAAGAAAATATTGTAATTCATGCTAAAGCAGAATAAAAAAGAAAATTTATTAAAATGTATGTATGTAGGTATAAAACATAATAAATAAAATATGTGCATACATAAATACGAATGTATGTATGTATGTATATGTAAGTATGTATGTATGTATATGTAAGTATGTATGTATGTATGTACATATGTATGTATGTATGTATGAGAGCTAAACGGTCGGTAGAAAAACAAAATGGAAAGAACTGTATTTAACCAGAGATGTTAAAAGTAAATACAAACGTACCGAGCAAAGTAGAACACCATTTACAAACTTACAAAATATGTAACACAATCAAACTTACATAAACCAAACAAAAGAATTCCTTAGCAAAAGGCAACGGAAAAAGTCGAGGAAAAATCATCATCATCGTCATCATTATCATGTTATAAATAAGCACGTACATACATACATACGAGTATATATTATATTAGTAGTAGCAGAGCAGAAAACAGAAAAAAGGATCCATAACGACAGTATTTATCCTTAAAAACCGTCATTCACAATCCTGTGTAGTCGCAGGCTATAAACCTCACTAACACCCACAACAAATTACGGCACGGCAACACGACATGCTGTTTGTTTGTTATTAAATAGCAAAACTTTCACAAAAACCCATGAAGAAAACAGGGAACAGAAAAGGGAAAGAAATTTAAAAGTAATCCAACATGTTTTTCATATACCACACACATACATACATACACCTGCACGCACACATTCATCTGTATGTGTGTATGTATGTATGTATATATCCAGATATATATAGAGATGTAAGTATGTACACGAATTCCTTAAAACAGCTGTAATACACATACATACATATCCAGAAGAGCCGAACGACAAAACACATCTATACCTAGATGAATAATAAATTTTTACTGTAGATAGAGGGGATCACTAAAACTAGTAGCAGGAATAGGAAATTAATTAAAATAAGAGGAACCGAAGGCAGCAGATTTAAAAGGAAATAGCGTAAGAGTTCCATGCATACATACCCAGCGGGAACTAGACGGAGTGTGGATGCCTTCTAGAAGGCCTCTGTACTCCTTCTTTTGGATGTAGAAGGCCTGCTCACTCCATTCCATACTCATATCTTTTTTACACGCATTGTAATTCTGTTCTTGCTTCTTTCGCCAGAGATTCTGGAGGGCCTTCAAATTTATGAATTTTGCTTTTGCTTTGGTAAAAAAAAAAAACAAAACAAAACATGTTACTCCTTCTCTTCTCCCGTCTAATAGAAGGGAGTGTGGAATGTATATCGTATTTTTTATGCGAAATAATCCTTTAATAAGGCCTGCATCAAGAAGGTCTTGCGAGTTTTACCGCTGGGTATCATTACCTTAATATAGAAAGGCCCAAACTCATTGTTTTTTTTTTATTTTTTGAAATCGAGTTTTTTTGTATATTTCGATAGAAGAACATTGAATGTATCGAAAATATATATAATGTGGCAGGTCCTTTCAATATTCAGCTAACGAAATGTATGAATATACAATTGCCAGAAATATCATATCTTCTAATCTTAACTATCTCAGAAAGTAGATATTTTGGATGGGCTACAAGTCTTACATCGGCTGCTTGAAATCGATTTATATATATGTATGTATGTATGTAAATACATGTTAAAAACAAAATGGACCTCTACGGCAATTGTTGTTCCCTACTACAACATAGTAAGGATTTAGAGATCTGATCTCAAGAAGTTTGCTTTTTTTCGTTCGACAGATTTTTAGATCCTACAGATCTTGGGGAACGCTAAAAGGAGATAAAAATAACCTTTTTGCTTCTCTTTGTGCAGATTGTGCAGAGTACTACTAAGCTATTTCGAGTTCGACTTTATCATTTTGAGATTGCAATGAAAAATTCTTACCAGGTTTCGTAACTCGAACCGACTTTTTCTCTGCTAAAGCCGGACAAAGACATTTTTTTAACAGTCTTCCTATCATCCTTTTCGTCTTGAAAGCATTAGATCCCAGTAAAAAAAATTGGAAGTCATTCTAAAGGAAGTACATTTTCATTGCTTCCAAAAAATCGATATTTTTAATTTGCCGATAGTTAGCAGAAAACCAAGTAGAAGTTTATTTTAGTCATACAAAACCTGGTAATATCTTTATACTTTTAGAAATTACTCACCAGAATTTACAAAAAAAATCGATTTTTTTGAAGAAACTTATGAACTAATTTTGGTCTAAAATTTTGAAGTTACATATTTGCTTAAATTTACATGAAAACACTGTTTCGCGTTTAAATTCCTATAAATAGAAACTAATTGTTAAAATAGGTAACTATTATTCATTTTTCCTAGATGAAAATATTATCATAGAACACAAAAAATGATATTTTTCTTAAAATAGCTTCCAATTTGGTGACCAGGCATCGAAAAAGAGAACTTCTTGCAATGACAACCCTATGTAAAAATCATTAGATCGGATCGAAATTTGCACTACTTCCAGATCGCAAACTCTACATTTTCATGACTTTTTTGGAGTGTCTTTTTTTACTGGGATGTTCCTCTGTATTTTCCATTCTCCCAGCTGCATCTCTAGCGGCCTGACAGATTTGCCAATAGTCTCTCTGTCTCTCTGCCCAGGTTAATAGGCAATGAATGCCTATTACTATTACAAGGTGTTACCTTACCTTCGTTGGAAAAGGGATAGTGATAGAGAAGACAGGTTTGTGAAGGAAGAGATAGAGGAACGCTTCATTCTTTTACAACTCTGAAGTGTTGCAGCGTCTCGACCGACAATAAAAACACGTCAAATATATAACAGAGACGGGACTCTCGATGTCAATGAGGCGTATTAAATTCTGAAGCTGTGTTTATTAGCTTTATTGGTTATTTTACTTCGCCTATGATTCTGCTACACAATTTCGACGAAGGAGGGCGCTCTGATGTTACATTAGGATTAGCATCCACTGAAGCTGGTGCAGTTTAGTGACCAGTGTCTATGTCTTCATCACTAGAACTTTTCCTACAACAACTGATACAAAGGGTCACTAATGCACATCAGAAAAATGTGTGTTGTTGTTATTTAATGATTTTTGTCGGTGACAAAAGAAGAGACTTGCGCCGATCTTGTGCTCGGGCAATGAGTTCAAAGGCCCGACTTCGATTTTCATATATTTTTCGCGGCAATAGCTGAAAAGCAGGCAAATGGGCGCCACGGAGAACCTTTTTGCATTTTGACAATTTGACGCTAGTGGTCTGTAACTTTATTTAGATAATTATCATTGGCTTCAAAAACGTGATATGTATAAAGACACTTTCATTTGGTTTGCTCCAAAGATATTTAATAAAATCGAACCTTAGGTTAGGCTAGGTTTTACAGGCCGACAGTTCCTCGAGGACAGGCTTACTTGGGTTCTGTTAGGATGTGTTATGTTGCCTGGGCGGATGAGAAGATAAGGAGAAAAGTTGTTCTTATCATCATCCCATTTGCTCGGTACTAAATTAACCCGAGGATGTACTCTGTAATTCGGAACGCAAGGAAATGCTTTCGAATTAACACACAAATTCGAAACTATTTTCTTTCGTTTCGAATTACATAGTGGATCTCCTGAGTTATGTACGAATAAATTCTTATTATATCGCAAGATCCTCCGAAAATGTACAGCCTATAAAAACGCTATTTTTTATCAGCAATAGAGGTCCTGTGACAGAGTAGTTGTTCAACCGTTTCTTCCTCCTCCACCTCGCGACAACTTCTGCAGAAGTCATTAGACAGAATATTTGTACTTATGGGGCAGTGGCCTGTTAGTAACACCACTAGTGTAAAAATCTGATCTCTCTGGCTTCTATCTATGATGGCGGACCATATTTGATTGTATCGTGGCCAAGTTGATTTTGAGCTTGAGCAGGTAATCTCGTTTGACTTTATAGTCAGCACAATTGTGAAGAGCTTCTGCTCTACTTGTGATTTGTAGTGTTTCAATGGAGTTCGTTTCCGAATACACCTTCGAGCTACTGCAACCAGACTTTATATTTATTCTAGGTTAGAATATCTCGCCATCTCATTAAGAGTCATCCGACATTCATAAACCAAAGTAGTTGTTGTGTATTCTCTAGCCCATCCGCTATAACGTTTCCGAATACACTTGTGTGCTACGGTAGCCAGATTTAAATTTATTCTAGGTTAGAATAATTCTTTATCTCATTCAGCGACACCCGTCATTCAGAAACCAAAGATTTATTAGAATATCTCTCCATTTTATTAAGAGATTTGACCGCAGTTTTACTGTCGTTATATATTCGAATATCCTCATTGCATATTATTTAGTTCCTTAACCAATTAACCGTACTGAAACTGCTGAAACTTCAGCATGTATTACACTACACTGATTGTCTGTTTAGCTTGAAACTAATCTTTTGCTCGAAATGGGGAATAAAAACTCCACCAAACTACAGCTTGTACTGTCTGTGAAAACATCAAGAACGCTGGAAAGAGTTCTTATCATCGATTCATGCGGGTCAGATGCGTTAGCAACAAATCTTCTATCGAGCAAGGGTTTTGGATGAGCAGTAGTTTATATACTTCGGAAAATCTACCAATTGTTTCAGTTACCGCCTTTTTCTACACATTGGTTTTCTGTAATCTTATCGCTGAATAAATTTAATAATCTCATTGTACAAATTCAGCACACCGCACTGATCCCCAGGTTTTGAAAACTTTCTCGAGATATATGAAATTATTCCGTTTACAGTTGAAATCAGATTTTTTTCTAATAAAAAAATAGGCACAAACTTAAATTTCCTACTTTGTTTCCAAAATCCACGCCCATTAATTTATTCTAATTTAATGTCAAATTCTATATTTATTCATTGCCTTTTGCTTTTAATTAAATTCAATCCAATAATTAATTCCAATTTTCATTCATTCAATTTAATTCAGTTCTGCTCAATGAAATTTAAAAAAAAATTAACACACAGGCAAAATGAAAAAATTGGGTAAAAATTAAACTTAAAGTGTTTTTTGCAAAAATTTAAGCTGCCTCTACTTGTGTTATATTATATACAAGTAGAATATATTGAAATGTGTACATGTACATTCACATAAATATGTGATATATACTTACAAACACGCAGAGTAGGTACATAAAAACAAAACGACCATTGAAAACTGGGTGGGACACATAAAATTGGGTGGTTGTGAGACGACACTACAACGACGATGACAACAGTGATGACAAAAAAAAAAGCAATATATTAAAATTTTTTCTACTCTCTATATATAATTACATACATACATCTATATATATATATCTATATGTATGTACATATGTAAATACTTTTCGTATACAATATGAAAAACTTTGAAAAGACAAAATAAAAGCAGAAAAAAAAACAAACTGTACATGTAAAAGCATCCGTACCGAAATAATAATAAAATTTTATGAATAAGACAAAGTACACATAGAATAAATAATGCAAAAGAACCAACAAACCGGCCGATGTGGGAGGGGCAGTGGGGGAGTTTGCTTGGGTACAAAGTAAAAGCCCTAAATACCAGCTCTATTAAATATGCATGCATACATAAATGTTAGAACGAAGAACGATTCTAACGAAAGAACAAATTTGTACATACATATATATGTATGTATGTACATACGTACAAAAAGAGCCGAGCAAGGGTTGGGTTTTTATTTGTTTTTTTTTTTTTTTTTGTTGTGATGGGGAGGCTATTATTACATGGCAATTGTATGTATGTTTGTATGAGTGTAACTGCATACAATATTCACACATACACAAAATGTAAAAGAGCACTACAGGAAAAACAATCGATAATATCAAGGGCAGACAATATACAAAAACACTAAAATGTTGAAACAGCGGCAAGTAAACACCACGTGGGATTGAGAATCAAAACAATACACACACACACACACACACACACACAAAGGCAAAGAGACAATACGTAACGGCTCAAATTAAACACGCACACACTCTCACTAGCTGGCTTAAACTTTGCACCAGAGCAATGAAGAAAGCATAGAAAACATAAAGATAGACAGAGAGAGCGAACACAATGTCGGAGCTTACATTATTATTTATAAGGAAATATCACCATATACGAGCAGTGCTGTCAGAATGATGATTTTATCATATTTTTGATGATTTTTGGACCAAAATATGATTTTAAGATTTTTGTTCTCGAATGATGATTTTTAATTTTGCAAATTATGATTTTTACTTTCAATACATACATACATACATATGTATGTACAATTTTCTTTGTTGTTCTAGAATGTTTATCAATAGCTACACCTATAAAGAAAACAATTTTGTTCCAGCGAGAGGGGCTGGAAGGGAGCACATTTAAAAAAAAGAAGAAAACGTCACTTTACAAAAAAAAGTCATGTTAGAGAAGTGACGAAAAATCGGTCCGGAATATATTCAAATCTTGCACAAATGTATACCAAATCGTTTAAAAGAAGTCATTCGGAAAAGCAATTTGCCTCTAAATTTTAGAGTACAAAACAACTGTACATCAGTGATGCAAAATGTGGCACTATTGGGCCATTTGTGGCACTTTTGGATGTTTGTGGCCCTGTGGTACTCTCTAGGATATTTTAGCCCTTTCAGCTCAAAATTCAACTAATTCCTTGAAACCTTTGAGTACACTTTTTAATTGAGTTTTCTTCGTTTTAAAAACTACTTTTATTTTTTGAAGATTTTTATTTAAACTGGTTTCCGAAATCTGCGACAGATCATGTCTTGAGTGGGGAAACCAATAGTATTATACCACTTGCTATTAAACTTTTTGAAAAGGAAATAGAACAAGTAAATAGGCAATATCGCAAGTTCCAGAATTTAAAAAGCTCAAAGATTTAAGTAGAAGTAAATTTTGCAAGGATTTCTACCATTAAAAATTGTTTATGTAAACTTTTGTATACAAATATATACAGAATTATTCAAGGAACTCTTTCTATTCACCAATAGTCAGCAGGACTGAAAATTTATATTGAAATCAACAATAAAATTTTAAAATTCGCTTTTGTTTTCAATATAAATTTTCAGTCGAGAGTTTTCTTTCGATATTGTGAAACAGGGCATAATAGAAGAAATCGTCGTCATGTAAAAAATACTGTGTCATATTTAATACAATTAAAAAAAAATTAATGAAATCTAGTTCTAATAATTGTTATGATGAAAATATTTTAAAACTTAACACAAAAAAATGCTTTTAAACAGGAGTAAATGGAGGAACTATTGGACTAAGAATGTAGAGATTATGTTTAATAAAATTATAATTACATAAATAATGTTTTTTTAACTAAAATTTAGTTTTTTAAGCAACATACATGCATACATATAAAATATGTATTTACTTTAATTTAACAAAAAATACTTTAAAACATTTTAACTTTTGTCGCTAAGTTCTGTTTTTGCTCTAAACAAAATAAATCACATATTATTTTGTCTCCATTTAAATTAAAAGATTATAGTCGAGTACATTAAAAAACTTTTTTGGCCCTATCAAAGGTATTTTGGCCCTTTTAAATCGTTAATTTGGCCATAAACTAAAAAAGCCAAAATTCATCACTCCTGCCTTATATGATAAAAACATTGGTAATGTCGAATACTTACGGCCCTATGTATAAGCAAAAATTGGCATGAAGTTAGCATAAGTGGCAAAATTAAACATGATCTTAAAGAGTTTTGTCATTATACTTCACCTTAAAAATCATGCTAGGACTTAGAGGTGGGTTGAAAATAGGTAATGCGACCATTTTTAATGTCAAATTGTATGGAGGAACTCGTTAACATCTAATTCAATTTCGTCACTTATGCTAACTTCATGCCAATTTTTGCTTATACATAGGGCTGTTATTTTGTTTGAATTTCTTAACTAATTTTTCATTAAATGTAATTTTTATATAAGTTACTTTAATGATCTCACTTTTTTATTGAATTCAATTTGAAAATGCTTTCCAAATTCTTTTTGTAAAATAAGCTAGTAAATACCTTTTTATTGATGAAAACAAAATAAAATTGGTATACGTCGAATAGTTTTGTTTGTCCACTGTAAATATGTCAATTGTTACTTTTATTATTTGAAAAAAAAATTGGACTTGTGATGATTTTTTTCTTCAAAATATGATTTTCTTTCCGAAAAATGATGATTTTCTACGCAAAACTTCTGGCAGCCCTGTATACGAGTACAATTTAATTATTATACAGAAATAATGAACCAAACATTTTTTTTAAGATAAAAAATTTTATATTTTTCTGAACTACGTTCACAATATTTTTATTTCCGGCTCCTATAAATATGCAATTATAAAAATTATTAAGGCTTTAAAAAGGGGTTTTAAAACGAATTTTCATACATTTTTTTTTTTTCTTTTTAGCTCCACTTATAGAAACGAGTGAATATTTAATAATATTTATGACAAATGTATGTAATACAATATATCATTTAATAGGTATGTAATTGAGTAAATGAGCCCCGGTGACCTAATATGTATTGTGCTAAAATATCAGTGGGGTGCCGTTGGTTGCATTTCCATCAAGGATTCTACGGGTCTACTCTGTAATTCGAAACGCATGAAGATGCTTTCGAATTTACATGTTATTAACATACAAATTCGAAAAGACCTTCTTTCGTTTGGAATTACAGTGTATACCCTCTGTAGGGTCTGTTTCGCTTCAATGGGTGGTAGGTCTTTATTATGTACTACGCTCATCAGAATAATTTACTATGTAATTTGTAATTAAATTTGTAACACCAGCGGCGTGGCCCATGAAAGAAGGCATTACAGGCAAATCACGGTATAACGAACTACATATACATACATATATTGTTAGGTCCATTTGTTTTACCGAAAAATTACTTGCATCGCAAAGTTTTTTAAAGTGTTATTTTTGTTATTATTATTGTTAATAAACAAAAATTATTCAGTTCCTACCTGTTATAAAAATAATATTTTTAGTTTTACTGCCTTAAGCCCGGTACGGAGTTCTTACGGAATTTCAGGTTTGTAAATTTACATTTATTTCTACACGGAAAAATAATCATGTAGCCTTTTGTGTAGAATTATATGTATTTGCATAAGCACAAATTCGTTTATTTTTGAACTTAGAATGCACAAAAACACTAAAAATTAATTACTATTTGATGAAAATTAGAAATGTCAAAAATTCCGTCACCAAACAATTGTTTGAACATTAATTTTTGTTTCAGTTGACTGAAAAAAGTCTCCACTTATATTTATAAATCCCTAACATAGGCACCAAATTTAAAATTCCGTGTACTTTTCTTTTGAAAGTCCGTACTACCAAATGGAAATTCCTTTATGAAATTTACCAACCTGAATTTTCGTAATTTTTTTTTACATACAGTTTGTATGAGAACCTGAAATTACGTATAAACTCCGTACCAGGCTTTATTCATAAAAAATAAATCTGTTTTATAAAGCCTTTTATACAACAACTTTTGTATGGAAATCAGTTTTATAAAGCTTTTATAAATAATTTTTTTTTAATAAGGCCTTTAATATTTAAAGTGAAAAATAGAAAAAACAAAAAAAAATATTTGCATATCGACAACTAAAATCCAAAAGGCCGTAAGTACACTTTTTACTTTTTCCCAGGAGAAGCAAATATTTAAGACTATTTATTTGTTGAATAATGAATAAAATTGATATTTTTGAACATACGTGAAAGATAGATAGATAATAAATCAATAAAAAAAATTTTTTTAATTTTTTGGTTTACGGCCTTTTGGATTTTAGGTGACAATATGTACATACATATATACATATCGAACCATAACCGATAAAAATACTTAACCGACATATTTTTTAACGTTTTTTTACGAAATTTATGTATTTAGCTTGAGCTTTTTTGGCGGGTATGGCGGACACGGTTATGGCACGGTTCTATATTTAAAGAATATAGCTTGCGGTTTGTTTTTGGCTAATTTGTATACTTTTGGATCGCTTCTTCCCGAATTTATCTCAAGACCAACGATTTGGAGAAATCAATATTGTTTATTACTAATGAAAAACTGTTTTATTCAGGCACGTATTTATATTATATTAAAAATTAACAGCCTTATTTATAAAAATTATTAAGGCTTTATAAATGCTTAATTAGAAAAATTATGTATGAAAATCCGTTTTATAAACCTTTTATGAAGCTTTAATAATTTTTATTAAAAAGGCTGAGAAAATATAAATAAAATATTAAATAATTTTTTTTCATTGTTTATTTAATAATAATTTACATAATTGCTTCTCATTTTTTCCCGTTATGCGTGTTTATTCATATTGCAATGCTGCCACACCGAATTTAAAAAAAATCCCTAAAATGGGGATTTTTCTTTTAATTTTCTGTTTTTCAATTCCTTGGCCTTAGAAGGTTTGACAATTTTAGCTTTTTGAATAAATCTGATATCCTGACTACACTTTTTAATGACATATTCTTAAATGATGTGTCTTTTTTCCTTGTCCGATAAAGCACAAGTTGTTTAAGACAATTTTCTATATATACACCGGCTCGAAAATCTATTAAAATTTTCTTCAAGTCTTTTTTATTTTTAATTGGTCTGTATTTTCAAAATTAGTGAAGGAATAAATGTATTTCTTTTAATAGTATGTTTCCACCGACTTTAAATCAAATCAATCAAAGTGTTTCCACCGAGCTTGTGAGTGATTTGTTGTTCGAATTTTCGTTTTCAATTTATGCACGTACTTTATAAGGTGGGCGCAGCAGCTGTAATGTGAATTTTATTCACATGTGGACTACATTTAAAATTGATTAAATATTCCTTAATGTAATTTTTTCGAAATTGTCAATCACTATTGATGGACGACACAGGCATGGAGTTTGTAATTTTAAAAGCAACGCAGGGTTGCATACATAGATCGAGTTCGAAAAATAGTAGTTTCGACATTATTTAAAATAAATCAACTACTTTGGGGTGGAGACACACTATTAAGCTTTAAAAAATTAATTAATTCTAAAAAAAAATTAAACCCTTGATTTTAAAAATTTCTATTGCAGGCCATTATTACAACTTGGGGTGTTACTTAAGGATAGGATTTTTTTCATTTTTCATTATTATAATTTTACTTTAGACCTGAAGTGAGCGATAAATATCTCACCTTTAACTAACGCCAATAATGAAGGCTTAGCCATGCTTCTTTTGAGAAAATGCAACTCTGACCAAACGAGTTGTTATTGGTAGTTCAAAATTTCCATAAAGTCCATTAAATCAGTATTGCAGTTTTTTTCTTTTATGTTTTTTTTTTCTTTGAGCCATTTCCTATTTCCAACGGCAACATTGGGTCTACCTCAATATCAGCTGATTGTAGTGTACGTAACTGTACTTTTCCATATGATTAAATAGGTGTATTGAAATTAAAAATTCTAAATTTAGTTTTACAAAAAAAAATCTCAAAATGGTCACACTGAGAGAGCCACCCACCGCTCCATAGAGAGCATAAATAAACATTAAATAGGAACTTTCAATAAATTTTTGTTACATTGACAAAAAATGTGAATTTATTTTCCTTTTTTTTTTTTGTTTGTTTTATTTGGTTGTGTGATTAAAGAAGCAAACAAATCCTTTTTGTTCTAGGAAAAAGGAAAACTACAAGCAAGCCATTATTATTTTATTTTTTTTTTTTTTTTGTAACTTTTTCTAGATGGTAAAAATTACAGTGTAGCTTTTTAAAGAATTTTAATAAAAATGAAAAAGCAAGACAAGGAATACTAGGTATTTGCTTTTTCTTTTGGTAAAGTTACAAAAAAAAAAGAGGCGTTGGTAATAAAAGTGTTCCTTTTCATTTGGAAAAAGGGAAAAACCTAATAGACGATAATAGATTTTGTTGGGTATTTTTGTTTAATAGAGGGTGTGTTAAGGGAATTTTATATTGAAACTTTGTGTTTGGAAGAAACAAGAACGTATTGTAGACATCTACTTACATATATATGATGTACATATCTTTATATGTATGTACGCATGTAAGTAAGCAGGTATGTATATACGAGTATGTAGATACATACATATTTACTTGGATAATGTTTGTGAAAACTAAGTTTTACATACATACATATGTACATATTATTTTTATTAGCATTTCAAATGTCTATAACATAAATAGAAAATTCGTAATTTATATTAAAACTATTAATATGTATAAAGAACAAAACTTAACTTTGGCCCACTAAATTGATAGTTAATTTAATTATAGCTTTAATTGTCTTTCAGAGATGACCGATAAGATAATCACCCTTACAGTGGACAACAAGTATAATTTTTGTTCCCATTAAATTTTCATTACCCTTGAAGGGAATAATGCTATCGAGCAATGTTTTTCCCTCCGTCAGTTCTCAGTGAATGTAAAAAAAACGGTAAGAAGATTTGTAAAGCTTAAAAGCTGGGACTCACTATCCCACACAATTGTACGTCTTAAAAAAAAATTCATTCCCGATCTAATGAACTCTTGTTATATGTATTATGTAAATTTTCACAAACTACGTCATGCCAGGGGGCCTACACTGTTATTCAAAATTCGAATGAATTTTCTTTCGTTTCGAAATACTGAGCAGAACCCCAGGGTTGTATTTTCTCAAAAGGCATATGATTTAAATTCAGCCTTAAAAGTGATATGCAAACAACAATAAAAAATCTTACATTTAATAATAAGAAATAAACAAAATTTGGGTTTCAAAGGAAATATTTTTAAGTGTAAAGCTGTATTTTTAAATATTTTAGGTGCAGTGTAAAAAATAATTACTTAGTATGCCACCGCCACCAAATTTACTGGGAATTATTGTTAAGAATATAGAATAGCGAACATTATTTACTCATCTTGTTTTTAAAAAAAAAGTATTTATAACCTGTAATCAGTGTTGCCGTTTGAAAAAAAAAATTTCCGACCAAAATTTTCCCAAAATCCGACCAAAATCGCCTGCTTCCGACCAAATTTGAAAATTTAATAAATATTTGTGTTTTTTGATGTACATTTTATTTAATATTTAAGTAAAATAAAAATTTCAGATATAACATATTTGCATTAAAGAATTCAGGCATGTAAATTAATATTTATGTAATGTAACTAATAATTAAATACATTAAAATTGTAAATTATAAGAAAAACTTTTTATTCAGTCTTTTTAACATATGTTGTTTTCATTTACTTATGTTATAATTCAGGCATGTATTAAATATATCACATTAAAAATAAAAAGTTAAAGTTCTTGATTTTACATTCATAAGGGCGAAAAAGCATAACACAAATCGCTGTCACTAAATTAAGCTAAACGTCGTTTATAATTTAATGGCCAACAGCGGAATTCGGTTAACGTATCGCAGAGTTCACTGTCACTGATCTAATATAAACGTCGTAAATAACTACTTACCCGGCATCGAAGTGCATAATTTATTGGTAAATGGTAAACAGTGTGAAAAAAATATTTTTAAGATAATATATATGAGATTTTAAATAAATTATGCGAAGAGAAAAATAGTTTGTGATTAGAGACAAAAACCGACCAAAATTTAATTGGTCCGACCATCCGACCAAAATAAATATTTTAATTTTTTTCCGACCAAAACGGCAACACTGCCTGTAATATTTAATTGGAAGGAAAATATTGAATGAAGTGACACAAATCAAGGCAAAAGTTAAAGAATTCCCATGAAAAATATTCGAGAGAGCTTTTGCCTTTTCTCCTATTATGAATAAATTTGTTCCCTCTTTTACCAAATGTGTTGAAAAAATCCCCACCGGGGAAGAAGTTGATGTTATGAAGGGAGTTTACACTGAATTAAAACAAGATGTACATATAAAAATAAAATAGTATTTTATAGTGCTGGTATTTCGGAAAACACATATAATATCCAAACGCATCATTTGTAAACTTTTATATATTATATATTTATTGAAGTTGTTGAATTTCAATAAAAAAAGGGAGAACACAAAATGTCAATAAGAAAAACAGCTGACTTTCAATTGCGGTGATGCCACTTATTACTCTTTTTTGTTCCCAAGGAATTTATGATTTTAGAAACTTTTTCTCGAGAAAATTTTTTCTATTGAAATTAAAGACGGCAGATGACATAGTACAATCTTACCCTGGGAATTAGACTCTATTTAATTTAATAGAAAAAGTCTTTCTGTCGTTTACAAAATGGAAATTTATTTGTTAAACGTTTTGTAAAACAAAATAATTTTTTTTTCTGAATAAGACATTTTGTATTTTGCCCAACGGCACTCTTTAATTTAGAATTGAGTGTCCTGCTGTACTCGTTCTTGAATTGAACTATTTATTTTGAGAGGAATCTGTTCGTATTATAGCGAATTCTCTCCAGGGTTGTCAGATATGGCGATTTCTCGCCGAGCCTGGCAGTTTTTCAACATGTTTGATGTGTAAATTTTTGATTTGGCGACATGAAGATTTCTCTGGCGATAAATAATTTGTTGGCGATTTTTATGGTTGCTTTTTTAAACAAAATTGAACTTCAAGATTTTTGTAAATCAGGAAAATGTGTTCTTGGCGAAGAAGTAGTTTCAAAAATAAATCCTACCAAAACTCGTCTGCAAGAAATTAAAACAATTTGATTTTGATGATTTGTCATATATTTTTCATTATTTTTCACATATTTTCATATATTTACATATAAGAGAAAAATTTACAAGAAATAATTTTTGGCGATTTTCTGCTAAATTTTTATACGATTATTTTATTAAAAACTTGTATAAAAACAAATTTATTATCAAATATGTATATACATATGTATGTATGTATGTATGTACATATGTATATTAAGAAAAAAAAAAACTACATAAAATTGATTTTGGCGACTTTTGGCGATTTTTAAAATCAATTTATCGAAATAGGTAAAAAAATTTAACAACCTTGTTCACAGCATATTCAGAAAAAATTTTGAAAGAGAGAAACAAAAGTGGGTCGATCCTAAAATTCTCTTTATATGGGGATCACATTGTGAACTGAAGATAGAGGGAAGGTGTAATCCAATAAAATTTTGGTGCTGAATGTACATGCAACATAATATTCTAGCTTGTTAAAGAGTCTAGGAATGAAAGGAGTTAAGTCCTACACTTCATCCCACCAGGGGCATGCCTTCATCCATTAGTAAATTTAAAATACTTATGAATATAAATCATGCAACAAATTCATCATGGGAAAATTCAAAATGTACCTATCTAAAGTTTATAGATTCTAAACCTATAATTTAATATAAATTATACCTGCATACTTAATTTGCAAAAGTTTTAAACCAAACCCCCTTTAAATACATTTCAAAATGTTAAACTTTAATAAAAAAAAAACGTTTTCAACGTTAATGACTTTAATTTAGAACTTTAATTTTTATTGCTCTTACATAATTCAATTTCATTCTAATGCCAATAGATTCGAGTAAAATTCTAGATTTATTTTTAAAGCTCAGAACAACACCAACAACACAAAATGATTGCAAAAAAAATGTTAGAACATTAATTCTGCTGTTGTGTTACATATACACCGCACGGAAAATCGATTTTTTATCAAGAGATTTAAAATGTTGAGTTTTTCTACACACACACACACCCACATACATATACACATGCACACACACACACACACACACATACAGACACAAGCACACACATAAACTCTAGCAGAAAAAAGCTACTTAGTCATAGTTGCCAGAGCAAAAGATGCAGGATATTAATATTTAAAATGTTGTGATGGCTGTGCTTTTTTACCTACACATACATAGATACTCGTACATACATACATACATACCTGTATGCCCATGTGTTTGTGTGTTTGCGTCTGTGTGTATCATAAAACAGAAATGCGTACATGCTGTACGGAGAAGAAAATTTATATTAGCAATTTATAAAGCATAAATCTGTATGTCAGTTTCTATATACATACATACATACATACATACTTTCATTCATACATACATATGTACATAAATACCGTTTTAAAACTTGCCTTCTATGTACCAGAAAGTACATACCTACATATGTATATAAAACACAAGTGTGCGCAAAACCAAAATATGTATATGTATGTATGTATGTACATAATACTCGTATCACAGAAATTGTTGATGTTGACATTTTAACGCACCGAATCAACAAAAAACAAAATAAAAACGCTGCTTGCATGAAAAGTTTTTTTGAGTAGCAATCGATGGCAAAAGGTTGGCAACAATAGTGAGCGGGTATTTATTTTGAGGACTTACGATTGTAAAAAGTCTGGCAACGCAATTTAATTTGCCATTTTATCGTTAACAGCAGAGGAAAGCGGCAGAGACGCGATCAAAATGCTTGATGGTAAATTCGTGTACGCGTGTGGAGTGTTTCGATGTACACATGCTGGATGGACCAGTCAAGCATTCATTTATTCAACATCGTATGAATGTCATTAGCTGAGAATTAATTTTTAATTAGATTTTCTGCTGTCAAAATCGAAAAAATTTTAATATCACAAAAGAATTCAATATCAATAATGGCAGTGTGTTTGAAACAATAAGCATTAAAAAAAATCAAGGAAAGGAAAAACGTTTGTGAATGAGAGCGACTTAAAAAATTCATCTACCATTTTTACAACTGTTCAACTTAAAATCTTGTATAAAATGTGTTCGTGCTTGAAGAATGAGCACAATAGACACATAAAAAATCGAAATTTTTGATTTTTCATTAATCATCGTCTTCAGAAATATGTACTACCATAATGCTGTTGTTGAGTATTTTGATATTGTCTAGATCGCTTAAGACCAGAACAGTACCTGGATTCAGTAAATCTTTTCGAAGGCTGAATGCAGATGGCGCAATATAGTCACGTGCAAGAAAATGTTACCTTTGGTAATAAACTTGATTTAGACATAAACAAAAACTATAAATTTGCCAGCCCATATTAAAGTATTTAAATTGAAACGTTGCAATACTAAAATATATTTTAAAACGCTATTGAGAACTCCTTAACTAAAACTATATTATTTTATATGACAATTATTACTGAAAGGATTTTTTCTAAGTAAAATTTTATTAAAATTAAAGAAAAAATAGTTTAAAACCTAAACATTTGAACCAAATACTATTTCGAAAAAAAAATTATTTTAGAATATCTCTTTAATCTATTAAGCATTCTAGAGAAATTATCTCACTTAAGGCCGTTATACACTATCATACAAAGTCGTGCGATTTTTGAATGTGATGTAGTTTATGAAAATTTTCAACAGATTTATTATTAGTACATATTTTTAAATGTTTTCTCGCTTGATTTAGTACGATAATTCTTATTTTTGTTATGTTATTTTATTTTATTTTATTTTGTTAATAAATTAATTTAATTAAACTATTTTTTTTATAAAAAAAAATAGTAAATTTATTAAAATTGTTTTTAATCGGTTAACTGATCAATAAAAATTATCACATTAAAACAAAAAACCGATTAATTGAATACCCTATTATTTACCTATTAGGTTTAACAACTTACAGAATATTTCAATTATGGCAACATTGCATCGAATGAATCAAATGTAGTTGCCAGAGTTACCGTTGAAATATCTTAAAAAGCGCCAAAAATGGGGGTATTTCATGAAAACCAGTGTTATTAAAGAGGAAAATAGGGGCGATAAAAATGATTGTACTAATAACAGCCAGAAGAGGACTTGCCGATAAAAACCGCTAACATTTTAGGGGTTTTTCTTCATTGGGTTGCAGATATCGACTGTGGACGGTTTCTATGTGTGTCTAAACATTAAAGAAAGTGTGAAAGTGTAGTTTACCTAATGGCTACAATAAATAATTAAGCGCTTGAAGGATCCGAACTTGAATCAATTGCTCCGTACTTTTGAAATCGCTTTGGCTTGATTTTTATTTTGAACATATATTCGTTTACATATCTTATATTTCATTAATTAGAAAGTGATCATAAATATTTCGATTAGAGCAGGCATCTGCCAAAATAACAGTTACTACCACTTTGCTTTTAACTGAATATAAAATTTTGCATATAAATTGCAAATAAATGGACAGTAAAATTATTATCCACACGACAAATACATATCGTATGCATGCACTTTTAATAAGGACTGACAGTATGTCATTATTAATCTTTTTTTATAATTTTATTCTCTTTGTTTCAGCAAGAAAAACACAGCCTGGGCTTCATTATGTGTCTATGTGCTGCTTAGGAAACACCTTCTTTCATCGGGTTTAGTTTCATATTTTTAAGACAAAATGAAGCAATAAAGATAAAAAAACCAAACAAAAGCAGGCCCGGTGACTCTTATACTGCTCCAGTCATCCAGCCAGCCATCTGTGCACTAGATACATATGTATATCGCTCATTTACCCAAAGAACGTCATAACTCCTAAAATTTAATCTCCGAGTTAATGATTCAGAATTAATCCTGATATCGTTCTTCATATAGTATAAAAATATCATATAAATATCTTGTTTACTCGACTCTTGAAAGCAAAATGAAGCTTTCTTTTTCCATTAAGTTGTGTGTAAATTGAAAACTTTAAACTAGTTTTCTGGCAAACTAGTTTTTTTTTTAGTTATGACATTGTTTCAGTAAATCAGCGATATGTACATAAGTATATGTATCATACTTATATAGGAGGTGTACGTGTTGTATTTAAACCAAATCACAGCACATATTTCAACTATTTTTTTTCCCTTTATTTAATGTAAAATCGTTCATTGTCCCCCTCCACAGCTCCTGCATGTTTTATGGAAAAACCAAAGTCAACTTTATTGCACCTTCCTTAACTATTTGCAAGATTGACATGCATGGCATTTGTTTGTATGCACATTCTAAGCGAAATGACAGTGTGCAGACTTACATGCATATATAAAATGCAGTTATTCAGCATGGATGCAGTCAATATATTTGCAGTAACATTCATTTAAAAATGGGAATTAAATAATGCATTTCTTTGAAATATGTATATTTCAAATACAAGTACATACATATATTGTAGAAATAAAAAAAAAATAAATTTATATTTAAATAAACTACACAGTGCAACAGAAAATATAACTGATGCTGATACTGAAGTCGATAAATATCTATACATATTTATATATCGGCGCTTCGAAAGTTCTCGACTGAACCTAGTTTCAAAGAGGCGGTTGAAGGTTAAACATTAAACCTAGAAACCTTTGCAGGTTTATGTAAAATCGTGCGATTTTTGTAGATGATTTCAACCATTTAAGTCTTCTATGTAAAATCATATCTCTTTTGCCCCTTTCGAAAAATGGGACACAAAAGTACTTTTGAATGTTCTCCAAAAATATTCTACTATAAGGGTCAATTTCACCAATTCTATTTAAATATCTATTCATATTTAAAATATGTTTTTCATATGTTTAATTTATTTTTTCAATAAAATACAACACTTTTAAATATAAATTGATGTTTAAATAGAATTGGAGAAATTGGTCATAAATCTGTGAATACATCTGAACTCCAAAATACAATAGACAAAACTAGAAATGCTTTTAAAAGTTAATTTCGCAATTATTATACCTAATATGCGGCAGCTTTATGTAACATCATGCGAGAACTTTTTGTAAAACATTTTATTTATTAATTTTTTATTCTCTGTATAAACCATTTAATCGCTTTTCCCCAGATAATTACTCTTAAACGGGTATTTAACGGGTTAAAATGTTCGCCACAAAATTCTAGCTCGAAATTCAAGTTAACCATCAGATATACGCCAGATATACAGCTGTGTGTCAGACGTTCCATAACTATAGCCATAGAAAGCAGCTGTTCGAACCAAACTTATGGGCAACACTGCATTTGATTATAGGTGTCTCGCCATAACGCCATATCATTGAAACCAATGGAATTTTGGTTTGGTTATGGCACGTCTAATTTAAGCTTTAAATTTTTATTCTATCGTTATGGCGTTATTGCGAAGTCCTTAAAAGAAAAAGGTAAAAAAGATTACTGCAGTACCCCAGAAGTCATATTCCTCTACGTACATATGTACATATATTGGGCATGAATGAATCAGGTATGGATACCACTCTACTGTCAAGATATGAACATCTAGTCTAATGAATTCTAGTTGTCTTTTGAAAATTTTCAGAGAAGTATGTATGTATGTATGTGATTAAAGAAAATTTAACTTATTTGAAAAATATACTGTTTCAGAAGAAGATATGGAGGAGTTTTTAAGACTTATTAAAAATCCCAGCACTTCTATTATCAGGGGGCTAATTACGGCATTCGATACGATACGAAATTTACAAATATTTCCATATAAACTCTATTGAAATATTTCGTAATTTCGTTTGATAACGAGTGCCATAATTTGCCCCCAGGTTTCAGTATTCATAACTTTTAAATATACATACATACATACATATATTTACATAGACCTATGTATGTATATTTATCTATTCATATTATTAAGTAAAATTAAAAGTAATAAGCTAATACATACATATATACATAATAATACATGCACATACACATATGTACATATGTATTTACAAATTTTTAAATTAACACATTTTCCTTTTAAATTTTATGCAATTACTTTTTTGCTGTTATGTTTTGTGTTTTAATATGAGTCTACTGTACAAATCGGATGGCAACACTGCGTTTGCGTTAATCATTTGTATGTGTGTAAATGTGCGAGTGTTTATGTTGTTGGTCTAAGTCGGTCTCTGTTAACGTCAGGTCATTGGGTGGCATTGTGGGAGTCGAATATACTAAACATACAATAAAACTGTATTTCTTTTTTAATGAAAAAAGAAAAAAAAAACAAAATAAGAGAGGAACTTTTACAATGTACACACACACAAACTTACATATGCAGCAGCAACACTACAGTAAAGCCGATTTTTATGATGCTGCTTCGCACTCTGCTGTAACATACTGCTCGTGCACAGATGTACATAAATATGTATGTATGTATGTATGTTTGTATGCTGGGTTAAAGTTTTTTTTTGTACACTGCACAAGCTCTCTGTTATGGTATATTCTATTAAATGGGGTCGTTGGGGTACGGGTTTACACGAATGAATGTTTATATGTATGTGCATGCATAAGCGCTTATGTACATATATATGTATATACATACATACATACATATGTATGTATGCATATGTACAAACCTTCATACATTCTAAGTATGTATGCATGTACTATGTAATTTATATGAATCTGTATGTTGTGCAAAATGAAAAAGTGCTTGACTACTACTATTATTATTGCTGAAAAATGCCTTGTCAGTTTGCCTGCAAAAATTTCGTTTGCTGTTGTTGCTAAAGTATGCTTTAAATCCCATTTAGTTGATAAATTGAAGACCAAATTGCACATGAAAAACTTACACATACATACATATGTATGTATGTATGTATGTATGTACTCTAATAAAATGCATTCATACACAAACATGTACATACATATGTATGTACAAATGCCCAGTCAGCATGTGGAAGATTGTTTCACCAAACTGAGTCTTTTTCGACTGCCTTAGATGATCAAAAACTGATTTATCAGCTCTGCGTTTAAAATAAGGCTCGAAAATGATTCCCAGAAATACTAAGAAAGTGATTTGTTTAAAAAATAAAAACAAACAGCAAGCAAGTGCAGTAAAATCAAAAAAATAAAAATAAAATTAAAAAATAAATTTAAAACAAAAAAAGTGATTGTAAAGGCCGTTTCACACTATAATACAAGTATTAATACTTTTGGGGAAAATGCAACTCTGACATGTTGAGTTGTTATTGTCTTTTGAAATTTTTGAAACAGAAATTAGATTAGGGATGCATTTTCGTCAAAAGTATTAATACTTGTATTATAGTGTGAAACGGCCTTAAGTAATACCACAAACTGTCTCGAAAGTGAGTCAAAATTGATCAGAAACGCGAGTCATAAAAGACTCTTTTAGAAGACTCCCGGCTAGGATACCATTTTCTCCCGAATGAACAGTCATTTTCGACTCGAAAACGAGCGCATAAATGCTTATTTTAATCGCGCGGAGGAGTCGAAAAAGACTCGAATATGATCATTAATTTCATAAAATGCTGACTGGGTGTACATAGATATACATATGTACATATGTACATATATGTATGTATTATTTTTATGTGCAAACTTTTATTTGTTTTTTCGGTTTGTAAAATATCAAGTTTGTACGTGCCTTTAAATTTGGAATTTAATTTATGTATGTACACGTGCATACATATTGACGTTCGTATTTATTAAAAAAATAAATAAATTCTAGGAAATCCTTTTTAAATTTGGGTGTTTACCCGGCTCCTGCATTGCGAATATTCCAAGAAATGTTTGATTTGTTGCTGGCATTAAGTTTTGCTATTCAAATTAGGCACTTAAAAATATCTCACACTCCAAATTATTTATGTACGTCAAACTTAGAATTAATATTAAGACCAATTTCCGTTTAGATAATTTGATAATGTCTGATTTAAATATATATATATATGCTTAAAAGTTTTCTTTTATTTCGCAAAATAGTAATAAATTAAAAATGGAATAACTGAACGACTATATAATGTATTATAAGGAAAATTATAACGGCCAACAAAGGTTAACCGACACCTATTTTGGACCTCATTTTTTTACGAAAAACGATTATTTACGATCGGAAATAAAAGATTTTGTCCAAAGAGTAAAATTCGAATATTATGTCGCTTAACCCTTTTTGGCAGTTATGGCACGATATCTGTTTTCATAAAGTCTCTAACATTCGTACAGTCCAAATTTCGGATAATTATTATAATTATCTGATTATTTTCTTTCTCAACATGACAAATATTTGAACAATTTTTTTCGTTCAATTGAACAAGTTGTTCAAATTTGCTAAATTTCTTAAATGTTTGCATTTCCATTGTTATGCTTCCGCTATACTTCTACACAACATCTGTATGGAAATATGTATTTATACAAACAGTTGAACCTCGATTATCCGACTTGCATGGGATCAAAAAATATTTTTTGAGATTGAAAGAAAAAAATTAAAAATTAAAAAATAGATTTCCTGAAAAAGTTAACAGAAAGAACGTTAATGAAATATCGTTAACAAAACTATACATAAATATGTAGACCTAAAGCTTAAAACGATCATTTATCATTTTGGCTCAAATTCACAGTATTTAGTTAACTAATAAAGTTGGTTTAACCATTGACAGTTACAAGAAAAATTGTTAGTTAAACAATTCTATGAATGTGTGGAATTCAAACACTTTGTTGAGGTTTATTTGTGATGATTGTATGCAATATATACATAATGTGGATTTTGTATTAAAAGGTTTGCAAGACACTGTGGATAAGAATTCTAGATATCTGAAAGAGTATAAAAATGAATTTGATAACTCTCTGAAAATAAATCAAAATGAGATTAAAAATCTACTAGTGGCGATAGAGGACCGTAATTTGAAAAGATTAAAAGAATTTGAATTGTTGCAAAAAAAAAATGGGAAGACAAAACGATTGAATTACAGAGAATAACATCTGTATTGGAAAATCTAAATTCTTCAGATAGTCAGATTGTGAATAAAATTGATGATTTAAAAAATGAAGTAAAGAGGAGCGTAATTGGAAAATCTGGTACACTTAAGTGCAATTGTGATGGTGCGCGTTTGAACAAGACTAACACTATCATATCAGATACTCTTCATACTAATGAATCTCTTGCAGACATCGTTCAACTTAATACATGTAATAATAAAAGTGATGACGTTGTTGCTGTAAATTCTATTTTATCTTCCTCATTTATACCATAATCCTTTGAATGATGACAATTTGCAGAGTTCGGATATATAGCCATTTCAACGCAGGTGTCGGAACCTGGAGTTTCTAATAATAATGCGATTGGTTTGGAAACTGTGAGTTATAAAAAAAGCAAAGAAAGCAGAAACTCGAAAACTGTTTATGGTAATAATGGGGATATTAATCTCGATGTTGCTGAGAGAAAAAAATGGGTACATATTTCTTCGTTCAAGATATCAGTTAATGAGAACCATCTTGTGTCTTATATTGAAAATAAATTGGGTATTGACAAATCAGACTTAACTTGCTACAAATTAATCAAAAAGGACACACCAATTGAAAGTTTAAAGTTTGTAAATTTTAAGCTCGGTATTTCTGAACCATTTTATGATTCCCTATTTAATGCATCTATTTGGCCTTCAAATGTACGTGTTCGCCCTTTTAAGTTTTTTCCCAATACGATGCCCAACAACAGAGATCTAAAATAAATATTCATTCTGTATCTCAATGTTCCAATAATAGCCTCAAAATGTTCTTCCAAAATGCTTCTGGTATTCGCACTAAACTGGATAATGTTTTTAAATTTACTGCGCAAGCGGATTATGATGTAATCGTTATTGTTGAGACGTGGCTAATAGCTGATATATGTGATGGCGAATTTTGTGATTTGAAACAATACCAAATATTTCGTAAGGATCGTGAGTATGAAAATACTTTTAAGTCTCGTGGAGGTGGAGTTTTTGTAGCTGTTAAAAGATCTTTAAATGCTAATTTAATACGATTAATCGACACAAATCCTGTGTTGGATCAACTTTGTGTATGTATCAACGGGCTGAATCAGTTTTATATTTGTGTTTCGTATATACCACCTAATAGTAATGATTCTATTTACGCGTCCCATGTTGAAAATGTGGCTCACATTTCAAATACTGTGGGTGCGGGTATATTGGGCCCTTTATTGTTTTTAATATTTATTAATGATATTAGAAATTGCATTCCCGACTCTCATTTCCTATTATATGCAGATGATCTAAAAATGTTTAAGGAAATCCGTTCAGAAACTGATTCTTTTATTTTACAAAATTGTATTGATAAAGTATCTAATTGGTGTTTGCTTAATAAATTATTGTTAAATATAAATAAATGTTACCAGATGTCTTTTTGTAGGTCTAGTTTGCGTGTTCAAAGAGTTTCCCAATACAAATTATGTAATGAAAACTTGAAAGTTGTTACTAAAATAATAGATCTTGGCATTGTGCTTGATTGTGAATTAAATTTTAAGTCCCACCTTGATTATATGATACCTAAAGCGTATTCTTTTTTTTTTTTTTTTTAGGTAGGACCAGCACTCAGGGGATAACCCCTACTCATGCAATGCATTGTGCTAGAACTAGGAAAATAGGTTTTGGAGAGGAGGATAGAGGGAGTAGTGTCTGTGGACATTCGATTTAAACTTTCCCACGTTGAAAGTGACAGGAAACACTTCCGCAGGTAGATTATTCCACATACGAATAGTACGGCTAAAAAAGGAATTCTCTCTGTAATGCGTAGTGCGATTTATTGGCCAATCGACCACAAAAGGATGTGCCCTGAATGAAGCTCGTGTTGTGCGTAAAAATGTACGGGTTTCAGGAACAAGTTCCCTAATTTCATTAGAACACATTCCATTGTAGTAGCGATAGAACAAGGAAATGCACCCCACATTGCGTCGATGCTCCAATGAGTTAATAGAGTTGGATACCCTACTGTCACCAATGAGCTTCTTCGCCCTCTCCTGTACGTGGTCGAGCATCCCCAAAATAGACTTTGAAGCGCCGGCCCATACATGAGAGTTGTATTCCATCTTCCGTCGGATATAAGTAGTATAAATAGTAAGAAGATCAGATGGAGTGAAGTATTGTTTGCACCGTTTTAAAAATCCTAGGCACTTGAATGCTTCTTTTGAGACCTGAAAAATGTGTTCAGTCCAACGAACATCACACTGAATTTTCATGCCAAGAACATCAAGAGCTTCCGATTCCTTAATATTTATAATACAAAGCGTATTCTGCATGTGCTTTTATTAGAAGGAATTGCAAAGAATTTTTGGATCCATGTACATTGAAAATGTTATATACTAGTTCTGTTCGTTCCAAATTAGAATATTGCTCTTTTGTATGGAGCCCATTCTATAATGTTCATATAAATAGAATTGAGAGAATCCAGAAAAAATTTCTTAAATTCGCTCTTCGTGGCAATCCTGTTTACTTAGCGTCACCTTCATATTACTCTCGTTGCTTGCTTTTAGGTTTAAAGCCGCTTTATATGAGAAGAACTCTTCATTCTCTTATGTTTATTTTTAATTTAATTAATGGGATCATTGACTGTGAATATCTATTTAATCTGATCTGCTTATGTATACCTTTTAGATCACTAAGGTCTTATAATATTTTCTTTGTACCTACGCATAGTACTAATTATGCTATGAATGAACCCATGTTAAGAGCTTTAAATATTTTAAATAAATTAAATAATATTGTTATTTTAGATTTTTCGCTATCTGTAAATGATTTTAAATTGTGTCTAGAGAATAAACATTTACTGAATGTATTATTAGAATAGTATTACTTATTGCTAGCCTGTAAGGACATTGTAATCCAATAGGCTGAATTATTATTAAATAAATAAATAAATAAACCACGGACGTTAGTTAACTGTATACTGTGAATTTGGACCTTAAAGATACGGTCATACTTGGCAAACATTTGCCATAATAAGCGCAACCATTAAATCATATTGACAAACATTTCGAAGGCAGCCATGTTTTCTTTTAAGTTAAAGAGTTTCCAATAATATTGTTTGCCGTGACATATTAAACTGTCTAACTTAATAAAAAAAATATCTGAATCAAAAGGTTTTTGATTATTATTTAGTGGTTACGCTTGCATATTTTTCAATTTTTTCTTTGATTTATTTTATAGTGTGAGTCCATTAAAAGTTTAAATGATGGTTAATTAAAATATTTTTTATTATTATTATTATTATACGCTTACATAAATATCATTAGCGTGAGCTTTTGCCCAAAAAAAAAATATAAAAATTGATATGATTTATAAATCAAACACGCAAATTAATTAAACATTTACTGGGGTATTTATAAAAAATGTTTTAACTTTTAACTACTTCATAAATTGTAATTAAAGCCGCAAAATACAAGTTTTTTTTTATATGTAAAAAGAAAGTAAAAATTTTCATGTATTTAAATATGTGTATACATACTGAAAATTTATTTTTAAAATATTATTTCATAAAAGTTGATGTTGAGAAAAAATATTTTTTCTAATAAATAATACGGCTTTAAATAATTTAAATGGGAGATTCAAACGGCAGTCATAAGTGTTATATTGTCATAATGTTTTAAAATTTTTGTTTGAAAGAAAACATGAAAGCAAAAACAATTACATATACATATGTATGTATGTGACGCGCAAAATAGAAAGGGGCCTAAGGGCAAAAACCGGTTTTGTTCAGGAGAGCCATTTTAAAGATTTAAATACGTGTATCTTTGGTGTTGGTATTGGTCTCATTTGAAAGCGACACATCTCATGACGTCAGGAACGTGTTGGTCAACCTTGAAAACGCGCGTAGGTCGTCCCTACCTCTTGTTTTGTGTAGTTGGTTTTTACTGTTTTCTACTTAGCGCGCTGTTTCCATGAGTTTGATATCAATTTTGCTCGCGTTTTTGCGAATCCAGGTTTATTTTCAGAAATTATTAATTGTGAATTATAATAAATACTCATTTCTAATTCTTTTAAATCGTGAATATCACTCTGTTAGTACGAACATTTTTTCACATAACCTTAGAATCGCCGACTTCAATTTCATAAAACGCGCATATCTCTGGGAGGGAACACTTTTGGGGCATGGGATCGGTCTCATTCGCTGCTCAGATGTTGTCCACATCAAAAAAAAAAAGTGAAAATTAATTTTTTTACCCTTAGGGCTCCCTTTCTCTATTAAAATGGTCTCAGACATTATGACAATATGGGGCACTTGAGATTTTTACAGAAATTTCTGCTAGACAATTTAAAAACCCTTAATTCCCATTCTCTCTCTTTCTTGCTTTTAAATGCATTCTATATTGACATCTTTACAAACTTAAAAACAAAAGACTCCACTTCCAATAAAAAAAAACGAAGCAACCTCTTAATTTGCTAAATTTAGACAAGAAAGAATCGTCTAAATTATCATAATTTGCCATATCTGGCAGCCATGCGTGAGTTGTTTAAAAATACAATTCATACGATTTCTTTTCTTTTCTTTTATTTTCGAAGTTGAATGAACTCATCATACACGGTTAAAACAAAAATAAGCTCGCTGTATATGACTAAACAGTAAAACTCCCAGAAAATAAACTCACTCTCTTTAAAAACAAACACACAAAAGCAGCATATTTAAAATTCAAAAATAAAAAAAAATATTCAAAAAAGTTGGTCCAACATATGCCTTTTAAAGCAGACGTATACAAACAGAATTTAAAAAAAAAAAAGATAACAGACAAGGTCTATAAAAAACCGTAAAATACAAAAAAATTAAAATAAAATAATCTGACAGCATATGAATCAAACTGAATGTAGAGACTACTACTATTCATTTTGATTCATATGATACATTGTAGAGTAAAAATACAAACGGCCAGGCCAAATAATGTAGAGAGCAGCACGTTTTCAGCTCATATGTATCGTTATTTTTCAGAAACAAGACATAATTTTTTATTTTAGTGACTAAAACAAATGGGACTAAATTTTAGTCCCATTTTTTTTTGCTGTCGTTCTAACGAAATAGATGATGTATTTCGAATTTCTAACAAATTTTACATCAAAGAAAATATTTTTTCATTAATTATAGTTTTCATGGAAAACTTCATAAACTGAAATTTAAAATTTCAACAGTTTACGAGTTACGCACATATCATTTACTCACACAACGTCATAACTCAAAATAACTAGTTTGCCAGAAAATAAGTTTAAAGTTTTCAATTTACACACAACTTAAAGGAAAAGCTTACCAAACAAGCTTTTTGTACAAAATTTTTACACAATATGAATAACGATACGTGAATTAATTCTGCATCATTAACTCAAAAAATCTATTTTTTTAGTTATGACATTGTTTAAGTAAATGAGCATTATGTACAGGCTACATACATATGTACATATATAAATCTGCCTACAAACTATTTTATACATTTTTTATACAAATCGGTATTTTTTTCAGATAAACATTTGAAAATAATGTTAGGCGTTTTTTTTTTCAGCATTTGTAAAGTGTGGTAATCATTGGCTACTTAAAAATAATGGTATGGCAACTTTGCGTGTATGGAAAAGTCTGCGTACATAGAAATAAACGGTACCCAGCAAACATTTTCGGAGGGCTCAGAATTATGAGTCCGAAATAAGTATAAAATATGACGGAAATATGAGGCTCAGAATTATGAGTCCGAAATGTATGAAAATAATGAATGAAAATAATTATGTTCTTGCTTTTATTTTCTGTTGTTTTACTATAAAAGAAAAGATATGTTATAGGAGCTCTTATTTTCTCTAAAATATGAGTCATATATGACTCATAAAAGAGGCTCACATGGTATATGAATTCGGACTCATATATGACGACCATCGCAAGAAGGTAAACACACTCTAATTGGACTCCTAAAATAACTCATAATGAGCGCTCACACTCCGAATTATGATTCCAAACGGACTCATATCGGACCCCAAATGTTTGCTGGGTACTTTTTAACTGTTTTTTGTTATTGTGTGATACTGTAATACTGCACCCAGTTGACCATGGCATTCGTTAATGAAATCAATTTCGAATATATCGTCGTTGTTTTAACAGCGACAATATCTCGAACATTTATCGTATAAAACTATCAAGAATGACACTCTAAAATGAATCGAAAAAAGTTCACCTGTCGTTCAGTTTTGTCCCAAAAAAAAAACATTCGGGTTTGAAGTTTCAACATACATACGCAATACGGGTGATTATCCATATCGCAAAAAGGCAGTAGAAAAAGTTAAAAAGTTATTTTATTTTTTAATTTATGTATTTATTTTAAAATACTTATTTTATTTATTTAGTTTTTAACACTTAGGCGGGGTTTACATCTGTGTGTCATGGGCCCAAAAGCGTGACCACTAAATACTAATGAAAACCTTTTTGATTCAGACATGTTTTTATTGATTAGTTATTAATGAACAAATAACAACTAAAGTTAATTGTAAATATTCTGACAAGCATTTAGAAGAACGGAACAACTAGCTGTTTTCGAAGGCCACTAAACCTTCATCATCAGCGTTCTTTGTGTTCGGTCCACTGTGTGTGGTGTTTGGATGTAGATTTCTGCTTTATATACTCAGCTTTTTATTGGAAATGGAATATGTGAACTGCTTTCATTAATCGTATTACAATTTGCTGGAAGCTTTTTTGTAATGAAAGCTCAATTTTACCATCTCTAAACTTACAACCAGTCTTGCCATTCTCGTTTGTTCTTTACTAATTATGCACATGTTGGTTAATTTGCCTATTAAGGTTCCGTACACCAAAGATGAAAATCAAACCTATTGTTTTCGCTACGCTGTCCGTCTGTCGGTCACAGGCTATTTTCTCGAGAATCGTAAGATCTGCGGACCTGAAATTTGGACAGAGTATGTAGATCTTTGGCCGCTACAACAACAAATAGATGAGAGTTAAAAATTAAAGGGTGTTCCAAAACGAGCAACGAAAAATGTTAAAATAACATGTAATATACACACAATTGTATGTAGATACACTTGAAATTTGTAAGGTTAGTGTATTTTTATACAGACTACAACAATTAACACTAAAATTTAAAAAAATTTAAATTAAAGGGTGCTCCATCAGTTAATGCAATTTTGACAACTTGCTGTATCTTGGAAACCGTAAGAGCAAAACTCTTGAAATTTTCAAAAACGGTAAAACTAAAAAATCCAAAATTTTAAAATCTTCAAACCGAAAAAAATCGCCAAAAACCCAAAAAAATTGCCAAAACGAAAAAAAACCAAATTAAAAAAAAAAATCTAAAACTAAAATAAATCACGAAAAACCCGAAAAATCGCCAAAAAAAATCGCCAAAATGAAAAAAATCGCCAAAAAGAAAAAAAAAACCAAAAACAGAAAAAAAGTCGCCAAAAAGAAAAAATCGCCAAAACGAGAAAAAATCAACAAAATTAAAAAATAATTGTTTAAACTGAAAGAAAAAACGCAAGAAACGCCCCATTAAAAAATGCTCAAAACCGAATGTACGGAACCCTTCGTGCGAGGTTCAAAGTCGCACTTTATTATTTATTATTCTTGTACGCAGATTTATGCAGCCTAGTGAAAGTGTTTACAGAGTGGTTTTATTTTCTAAATGCATATGTATATCGTTTCTAATTATTTAGTTATGTGGCCACCACTGTATACATACCAGTATATATTCTTTACTTCTAGCCAACCTATTTTTGTGGAAATTGGCAAAAACACTAGGCTCCTGATATTTTGTAATTGAGTTTTATGGCTTGAAAAGTGGGCCAATGACCCGTAATTAATTAATATATGTAGCTGGGTATTGATATTATAAAAATAATGAATTATATGTATTCATATTTACATACATACACATGCATTTATATGTAATGGGTGTTTTTTATTGAGGTATAGAACTTTAAGTTGGCATCACTTTTTTAACTGGCGGCCATTTTGTCAGCTGTCAAGTGATTAATATTTAGTTTGGTTTGCCATTTCATCATGAACAGGTTGACAAAAGAACAACGCTTGCAAATCGTGCAAATTTATTTCGAAAATAATGGTTCAGTTCGCGAAGTTTACCACAAGCTCCGTCCATTTTATGGTCGACATAATCGTCCATCAGAGCAATTAATTCGGTTAACCGTGGATTGTTTTCGCACTACGTTTACTCTATGTGATAATACGCATCCGCAGAGACGTCGAACAGTGCGCACCGAAGAAACAATTGCCGCTGTAGAGCAAAGTGTTGAAGAGGACCCGAATGAATCGATTCGCCACCGTGCACAGCAATTGGAGCTTTGTCCATCAACTTTATGGAAGATTTTGCGCAAGATCTTGGCTTGCAACCTTACAAGATCCAGCTTGTGCAAGAATTAAAGCCGCGAGACCATGCAATGCGTCGTGATTTTGGTGTATGGGCCGAAAATGAGATTGATCTCGATGCTGATTTTCATCGCAAAATTTTGTTCAGTGATGAGGCTCATTTTTGGTTGAATGGCTACGTCAACAAGCAAAATTGCCGCATTTGGAGTGAAGAGAATCCACGTGAGACCCTTGAGACGCCATTACATCCACAAAAACTGACTGTTTGGTGTGCTCTATGGGCTGTGGTTGAAAATTGGACCTGTAGAATTGGCTTTATTCGAGCCAGCCGCGGCGGCCACATGCCCGAAATCATATTTAAACATTAATGGCATAAAATTATCCTTCCAATAAAGCCAAATTGATGGACATTAAAACGATTTTCTTGTGTTTTATTTCAATTCGAAGCTCTATACCTCTAAAAAAACACCCTGTATATGTACATATGCATGTAATCAATATTTGTAATAACCTACACGTGATTCCATCAGATAGATACACAATTTACCTAAAAAAAATATTTTTCATAGAAATCAAAAAATACCAGTTCATGAAGGCATAAATTTATGTTGAGCCAGAAAATGGAAATCGTGAAAAATGAAAACAAAACGTTAGAAAGAAAATTGGTTTTGTTGCTGCTGCTGTTGTTGTTGTTGTTGTTCTTGTAAAATTTACAACAGAAAAAATAAATAAATTCAAATAATGAAGCAAGAAAAAAAACATGAAAAGTAACGCACGAATGCGCAAGTGCTGGCTGGAATGGTTGGCTGACATGGCAGTTGCTGCTGCTACGGCTTTAGATATTTGCTGTCTTTAATGCTGCGAAGATAAAGTTACTGAAAGCATTAAAAAAAGAAATACATATTCAAACAAAAACAATCAACGTTAATGCAGCAGTAACAGTAAGAAATAACAATAGACTTGGTATAAATAAGAAAGCAACAAAACAAAAAACAAAAATGGTCTCTACTCTTGTAACAGACCCAGGGATACAAATGCAACCAACTCCTTCACGGCAAACGTCTGAAATATTATAAAAACAAAAATAATAAAAATAAAACGACAAAATGTGAATATTTTCTACAACGCCATACATACATACATACAACATTAAAACGACCGTCCGTCCGTCCGCAACGTCAGCAACAACGCCAATAATTAAATAGAAGCAGAACAATTTAAATAAGAAATAAGCAAATAAACTCGTACACATACAAAGTATGTTTCTTAAACTCAAATTTGCAACAAAAAAAAAAACTTCAAAAAATGTCTACCTACACAAGAACACATATGAAAACACAGACATATTTTCATGCCACGATTTGTGGCAAATTATCAGATGAGATATTTTGAAAACAAGAAAACACATGAATAAAATATTAATATAAAATATTGTTCAGATTCCGAGAAAATTGATCGGACTGTGAACAAAAATTTTTAATGGAACTCTTAACAATTTTTTATTGCTCCGACGACTCTGAACAATTTTTTTACATAAAAATTGCTCAGACGAGTCTGAAAAATTTTTTTAAAAGAAAAATTGCGCAGACGACTCTAAACAATTTTTTGCACAGAAAAATTGCTCAGACGAGTCTGAACACAATTTTTTAATAGAAAAATTGCTCAGACGACTCTGAACAATTTTATTTCTAGAAAATTTGCTCAGAAGACTTTGAAAAATTTTTTTTATAGAAAAATTACTCAGTCGACTTTGAACAATTTTATTTATAGGAAAATTGCTCAGAAGACTTTGAACAATTTTTCAGACAACCCTGATCACAAATTTTTAATATAAAACAATTTCCAGACCACTCTGAACAATTTTTTTGATATAAAAATTGCTAAGACGACTTTTGAAAATTGCTCAGACGACTGAACAATTTTTTTTAGAGAAAAATTGCTGACTATTCTGAACAATTTTTTTTAATAGAACAATTGCTCAGGCAAGTCTGAACAATTTTTTTTATTAGAAAAGTTGCTTAGACGAGTCTGAACAATTTTTTTATAGAAAAATTACTCAGTCGACTACGAACAATTTTATTTATAGGAAAATTGCTCAGAAGATTGAACAATTTTTTTAATAGAAAAATTTTTCAGACGACTGAAAATTTTTTATAGAAAAATTGCTCAGACTACTCTGAATAATTTTTTTTATAGAAAAATTGCTCAGAAGAGTCTGAACATTTTTCTTAATAAAAAAATTGCTCAGACGAGTCTAAACAATTTTTTTAATAGAAAAATTCCTCAGACGAGTATGAACACAATTTTTTAATAGAAAAATTCCTCAGACGACAATGAACAATTTTTTTTACACAAAAATTGCTCAGACGACAATGAACAATTTTTTTTAATAGAAAAGTTGCCCCCAACGTTTTGAAAAAAAAAAATATGTCTAAGACTTTGAACGAATTTTTTTTAATATTACCCAGATTTAGAACCATTTTTATCAATTCCTGGAACATATTTTGTTCATTATTATTATTTAAGAAGATGAGATGAGTAGATTCATCAGTTTACTTCATCACGTAGACCAAAAAAAAAAAAAAAAAGATATTTTTTAACGACTTTGCTGTTCTTGCAAACAGATAATGTTTGCATACAATGTTATTATGGATGAAGAAACAAAAAAATGAAGAAACGAGTTAAATTCCAGCTATAGCCAAAAGTATTCTTTGTACTCAAGTCAAGTCAAAGAACAAAAATCATAAAGAAAACAAAATAGATACCTATAGACCGAAATTAAAAAGGACAGACGGCATGGCATGAGAGACATAATGAAACCCACAACTGGTAACCACGTAGCCTCCATGAATAGATAGATACACACTGCATATACATATCTATGTATGTATGTATGTATGTATGTATGTATGTATGTATGTATGTAGGCACAGTCAGTAGTTTAGTCACGTTAAAAGCAGAAATATATAATTTCTGTTTCTCCTGGCCATCATACTCTGACTGCTGTTGGTTGGTTTTAAGCTTGAATTAGACGTGACATAGCCATAACGCCATAGCCATAACCAAACCAAAATTCAATTGGTTTCTATGGTGAGAGTTATGGCGAGTCTCTCTCACTCTCACTCTCACCATAGAAATCAATTGAATTTTGGTTTGGTTATGGCTATGGCGTTATGGCTATGTCACGTCTAATTCAAGCTTTAGTCGAAATGTTGTTGCAGTTGCAGCGCCAAATGCCGCAAAGGAAATGGCAATAAACTGCTGTTGATTGTTTTTTATGTTTTTGTTTTTGTTTTTATTTTATTTTTTCTTCATTTTATTTTTGGCTTAGATTATGCGTTTATTATTATTGTTGCTGTTTGTTGCCTTTTGGCTTTAGTTGTTTTTTTTTTATTTTGTATTATTGTGTGGCTTCTACATGTCATTTTGTAGATGCAATTTTGTTGTTAAATTTAAAGCAAAGTTTTTCTGTTTTTTTACTTTTGCTTTGGTGTATATCTAGGTATTTTCTTTTATGTTCTTAATTTTTCTTTTTCATTCTTCTAATTATTTGTTGTCGTATGCCTCTTATGAAGCATTTAGATTACCATAGTTTCACTTAATTGGTTTTTGTGCAAATTTAAAAAAAAAAAATATTACATGAAGTGCGTATATTTGCAATAAAGTACATACATACGTATGTACATACATATTGTTACCTTAATATAGAAAGGCCCTAAATGATTATTCTTTTAAAATTTTAATGAAAATATCGAGCCTTGAGCGCGACATTATCGTAAGCGACATCCGGTAAAAATTTTTTTTATTTGAGAAATTAAGATTTCGTGACATAGCTCAAAATTCGAAATTGTCAAAATATCAGAATTGTTTATAGTTTCAAAAATACGGCGCTTGAGATTTTATCGTAAGTAGATGTTTACATTTAAAAAAAAATATTACACATATTTATTGAGATATTTTATTTTTAATTATGAAACATATAAACTATTGGAAAAATTAAATGAAAATTTATTTCACCGATTCTTACGAAACTTGTCACACACCCTAAGCTTTAATAAAGGCACAAAATTGCGTCCAAAAGAGTGGGGGGCACGCCTATTAAATTTTAGCATAATATTTCATGTGCTTGTACTTAACCTTTATTTTCGAAACTTGGCACACACCTTGAACTCTTAAAAATACACAATCTTGTTTTAAAAAAGTAGGCGTAGCCACGCCCCATAAAATTTAATACTATCGGGTATGTTCTGTAGTCCACGTGAAATTAAAAGGTGTGGAATTGCCACAGAATTGTTGTTATAAATACATATTTCCAGCAACAATTCTATAGCAATTCCACACCTTTTAATTTCACGTGGAATACAGAACATACCCGTATATTTCACGTGTTTTTACTTAATCGATTTTTATGAAACTGGGCCATATTTCTAAATAAAAAAAAGATAATTACAAATAAAACTTTTTTGAATTGACCAGAGCTCAAAAGTATGCACTAAAAAGGTAAAAATAAAACTTTTTAAACACATAGGAACATGCCCGGTAAAAAAACTGCAAGTAATTGTTAAGTACATATGTATGTGCTTAATTACCAATGTTGCTGGCACCAACTTCAAACGGCACTGTAGGTAACATATATATAAAAATCTTTTATTTAACTAGATCTATATTATTTGTAGCTTTTTAGTGCTTATTTTTGAAGGCGGTTTAATTTTATTTTTAAGTTTTATTAACAGTAATTCCCTACTTTTTGAAAACGTCTAAGTGCTTGCAATCTGTAAAAGTAACTTTTTTGTTACCAGGACACACAATGATACCTGTAGACTCCGTTCACACCACAATTGAGAATTTTATAAAAAATAGAAGTATTTGGGCACCTTTTGAATGGGCATCACAAATTTCTAATTCGCATTGTACTAAATTATACTGATTTTCAAAATTGGAAGACATACTCCAACGTATTTTTGTCACATAACATTAAAATAAAATTTAATAATTTACGATCAGTTAACTTTGACAAAAATAAGTTTCGCACACAATTAAAGTATGGATACAATGATGATAAAATCGAAGAGTTAAACCTTAATTTAATAAAGCGCTCAAGAAAAAATACAGAGCTCCTTGACAATGGACCGCAATTTCTTTATTCACAAAAATTAGAAATAGCACAAAAATTTAAGGATTTGTGGACATTATGTGACAACGGAATAATCTCTGAAAGATATCATCAAGAATACATTAATATGAAAAGTAATGATAAAATTGAAGATATACTAGCTGAGAGTGACGATGATGATAATTAAAAAAAATTAAAGCCATTTCCATAAGTATTACTACTAAATACCTAACATAATTATATTAATAAAACACTTTATAATATTTAAATAATATTGTTTATAATACATAATACCTATTTTTTACCAAAATAATATTGTTTTGACAACCTAATTGTAATCAGATTGAAAAAAACCCAAATGTACCAATTTATTTTTCTATTAAATAAAAAAAAAACACAAAAAAAATATCGTAAGCGACAAAATTTTTTTAATTCCTCCATTAATATGAAAAAAAAAAAATTATCGTAAGCGCCATAACTAGTGCCAAATATGAAAATACAAAATTATTTTTGCTCCCAATCACTGGCCAGGACAAAATTATCACAAACTGCATAAAAACATTTTCAATTTTATCCATACATTTGGAAATAATCAATAAAAAGGCTCTCCTGTAAAGTTTGGTTATTGTCGCTTACGATAATGTTGCGCTCAAGGCTCGATATGCTTTAAAGCTAAAGAGTAGATTGTTAAAACTTGTTTTAATTTATAACATTTACCCACAGTTGAGGCGGTAATTCTAAAGTGCCGTCTGATAGATGACATATGTATGTATTAGGGAAGTAACGAATGTTCGCATTCGCTTTCGCATTCGCAAATAATTCGCTTACTTTTGCTATTTGCATTCGCTTTTGCATTCGCTTAAATGTATGCGAATATTTAAAGCGAATACTAAAGACAAAAATATTGGAAATATTTTCCAGTTTTTGAAAGAGAAAAGGCAGTGTTTGAATTGCGCGAAAATATTTTTTACTTAAGACTAGTCTGTTAAAACTTTTGAAAAATGGTAAGCAAATCATTACTTTGTTCAAAAAATTTTAAATGCAAAAATATTAACTAATCCTTCTTTGTTGCAATTTTTTTGCGAAACAAGTCCTACTCATATTATTTCGCATGAAAACTTAAAATGTTGAAGATATATTTCATATGTTTTTCCCAAAATGAACAGAGTACTACTTCTAGAAAAAAATTTCATGAACAATTTTACAGGAAATGTTGAACTTAGTACAAGGTCTTAGGCCGAAAGTACGAATGGGTTGATTGCCTGACATTTTGTAAATTTATTTTAATATGATTTCATATATCTTTCAGTTTAACAATTTTTATTTCTAATAAATTAATAAATATTTGCTGAATACAAAACTCAAGTAGATCTATGTATACAACACAACTTCATGTTCTTAGATAAATTTATTTTCATGTGCTTTTTTTAACGTATTGTAATATTTGCATTCGCTTTGCATTCGCATTCGCTTTCGCAAAAATTAAAATGTATTATTCGTTTTCGCATTCGCATTCGCTAAACTGGTATTCGTTACATCCCTAGTATGTATTATGGACTTCCTTCTGTTCATTAAAAATTATTTAGTTCAAGTTTTGTATGATAAATAATTCCCCTTATTGCGAATGGCGGCGTCAACGCCACATCAGGACGACAGTAAAAACTGGCACCTATATATTCTTTGTCGACAAGTATTGACTACTATTAATATGCTAAATTAACTTACAAAGCCTTTAAGATCAGTGTTGCCAATTTAGCGCGTTTCGCGCTAGATTTAGCGCATTTTAACTACGCCAAACGCGCTTTTTTTCGTTTTAGCGCGTTTAATAAAAAAGCGCTAACTTAGCGCGTTTTGGATAAAGTCAGTAACATAATTTCAGTTACATTTTTTTATTTTTTTGTATAAATTTACCAATTTTCTAGTATCCAAAACTGTGATAAATTTTTTTCTAGTTTCGTTATTGATTCAGCTGTTGCAAATAAAATTCCCTTGGCTGTGATTTCAATTAAAAACGCATTTTAATACTGTAAATGGCAAATATCTTTAAATTTCACAACTACAAATATGTAGTCGTATTCGTGACCCAAAAAAATATATATAAATTATCAAGCATCTATTATAGATGAAGTACAAAAATCATTTGAATCGCAAAGCTATTCGACATTTTATACGAGTATGTTGTTACTGCTACAAAGTTGGTTAAAGAAAATTAAATTATTTTAGTTATTTAGGATATAATTTCGAAGAAGCAATATTTCAAAATCTGAAAAGGGGTTGCTAAAAAAAGTATATTTACTAATACATACATCGACTTTTATTAAAATTTAATTTAGCGCGCAGAAAAATAGCGCGTTTTAGCTATAAATAGTTGACTATGCTGTAACTCAGCGCGTTCTAGCGCGTTTTGAGAAGGGGAATAGCGCGTTTGGGTTGTAAATAGTTGGCATCACTGTTTAAGATTAGTAAGAGATTGTCAAAAAGAGCCAATTGTTGCCGATAAAGAGTAGACAAAAGACAATCACGGGTGTTCTGTGAATCGCACGTTTTGATATCGCCTAATTTCCAGGAAAGCGCTCAATTAAAAAGGTGACTTATAGCAGCTTTTTAATTGGTTTTAATGTTTTACATGTTTAATATATTTTATACGAACTTAAATTTGAATGCATTAAGTCGTCCGATCAGCAGAACACTGTTTTCGATTTTGGAAGTCGCACGATTTCAAAACGCGCGGTTTACAGAACATGCCTGAATATTTGCTGACGTCTTGAAGTGACGTCGACGACGCCATTCACGATAACGGGGAATGTTTTAAGCACTTCTCTACTCAGGGCTGTCAGATATAACGATTTCTCGCCAAACGTAACAATTTTTCAACTTGTTTGGCGTCTAAATTTTTGGTTTGGCAACAAAGCGATTTTTTGGCGATAAATACATTTTTAGCAATTTTTATATACATATACATATTTTCAAACAAAATTGCACTTAAAATCTTTTGTAATTCATGAAAGGAGTCAAGAGTAGATTCAAAAATAAATTCTATCAAAACTCGTCTGAAAAAAAGTATAGCTTGATTTTGATGATTTTTCTTATATTAATTATAGTAATTAATGCATTTTCATTAACGATTTTCTGCGAAATTTGTATACGATTATTTTATAAAAATTTTTATTAAAATAATTGTTATTAGATTAGGTTAGGAAGGTCTCCCGTCGGAGACCCAGTTGTGGCCATTCTGACCACCTTCTATTAACTGTTACATATATTAAAACAAATTTATTATCAAATTTATATTAAGAAAAACTACCAAAAATTGATTTTGGTGACTTTTGGCGTTTTCTAAAATAAATTTGGCGAAATAGTTCAGACAAAATCCGGCAAACCTGCTTCTACCTAGCACATCAGTTTTTGTGAAATCAGAGTCGAATTTTTAACAGCAACTGCATTGCATATAATTTTGTTATTTTCAGTGGCCTGTCACACACGAGACTAATTTTTATGCCGCACAATTTTTGTTTTTTTAAGAACACACGAGACTAATTCATCCGACATAAAAATGTATACGCATACATAGCTTTGTGTGTGTTAGTGTTTTTTGTATGCATTAGATATTTGCTGTTTTTTTAAGTTATGTGTGTATTGGTTTTGTGCTGGTGATGCGGGGTTGTAGCTGGTTGAAAAATTATGCCAAACACGAAACCCCTCTCTTTGCCTCTCTCACCAAGAAACTGACATGTTATGCCAGCACAATTGTTCTCGTGTGTGAAATGCCAGTGAGTAGAACAGTGCCCCGTTTCTATAACGAATCAAAGAGTTTTTCATCTCGAAACCCCCAGGATGATTAAGAAAGAAAGTTAAGTTAAATTATGTGGGATTATGTTGTCACAGATATACATTCATTTTGTATTCCTCTCGCACTTTGTCTCACAAGAAAATAAATGATAGCTGCAACAAAAATGGCAAGTCTGGATGGAAACATATGCTTCTTCTGATTTCTCTCAGGGATGGAAAAGATATTATCTTTTACACAGATTTTACTTTGTTTTAGGTGTTGACAAAAGCGAAGCAAATAAATTTAAAGAAAAGTTATTGTAGAATAATAGATGTGTAATTGTGAAAGCAATTTCAGCAGAAATGTTTAAAAAGTTGAGCAACAAAAATTGATGTGTGTGAGACTAGTCTTATACAGCAGAAACGGCTGTCAAGAGATGTACACACAAGTTGTTATTCGCGATTAATTGAAAAAAAGCATCGAAAAGAAATTGTATAAATATTAAATCTTACCGTCGAATACAATCAGGCTTATCATAAATAAAATTTCACACGAAATTTCCGAAAGTGTGAACAATTGGTATTAAAAAACTTCATACGATTGCGAAATATTTTAACAATTTATGAAGAAAATTATTCACAAAGATATGTATGTTGGAAAAATTGAAAATATGTAAGTTTTTAATTTTATTGGAATTGATGATACGAAAATAAAATCCATGTGAACGAAAAATTTTATTCGGAAGTTTTCACATGTGGAATTTATGGTAAGGCTGAATAAAGAAAGTTCTTGTGTGTGTATTTATATTGAAAACTAGCCACTTAAATTTATTTTTGTTGTCATGTAAATAGACAGACAAGAATTTTTGATTGTCTTCGATAAACTGGCAGTTAATCTAAATAATTCCCAATAAAGTGTAATTGTACATAAATTACAAATTAAAAAAAATTAAATTAATCCTTATATCGTTCTTCAGATTGTGTAAAATGTTCATACAAATATCTTGTTTCATCAACTCAAATAAAATTTTCTTTTTACATTAGCTTGAGGGTAAATTGAAAACTTTGAACTCGTTTTCTGGCAAACTAGTTTTTTTTTTGAGTTATGACGTTGTTTAAGTATACATATGAGCGATATGTATGCATGTATGTATCAAATAGTTTAGAAGTGTTTTAAATAAAAATGTGTCATTAAATAAACTAAAAGATTCTAATAATAATTATTATTACTTATCTGATTTGATTCAATTAAGTTTTTGCCATAACATTTACTTGGAGTATAATTAACTATATAAGGCCACCAAAACTTGGAAGCCTCTCCCAAAAACTACAGCTACATGTAGGAGGCTGGAATCACGGATTCTTCTTACGTACACAGGAGCACACACAAAGATTATTTTGCAAAACTTTTGAATTTGTAAGAGTGAAGGGGAAAAAAGAATGGCAGTGAGTACCACAGAGGATGTACTCGCATAGTTGCTTTGTTTTGCTTTCCTTCGTTTTTACGAGGTACATTGGAAATTTGTCAAAGTAAACTGCGTGTGCAGAAGTGAAAGAAACTTCAAAAGACTTTGTTGTGTGCAAAAGGATTCCAAACTATTTGTGTGTTTTTCCACCAATTTTATATATTTTGGCAGTGGCAGCTGGATTCCATTAACCGGCGTAAACTACAAAACCAACACGAGAGATCGGGACGCAAAACTCTTGATGGCTTAATAGTGGCTCAGTTGCAGTTAAAAAATAATTGCCAACGATGCGTGATCCTTTATTAACCCAGAGCTGATTTGCGACTCCAAACTACTTATCTAAAGATGTGAAAAATTTAATTAAAAAAAAAAACTTGAAAAAAAACTTGGTATTAATATTAAATATTATACTGGTATATCAATCTTACTAATTTTAATAAGATGTAGTTTTTCTGTGTGCCACCCTAATGTAATAAATTGTTCGGCCTTATAGGCTTTATTATTACTGAGTTGAAAATAAATGAAATGAAAAAAATGAAAAAAAAAATTAAATTTAAACAGCTTAAATTGACAAAAAAAATGCTAAAGATATGTCAAAGATCTAATAATTTTAGATACATAGGTGTATGTACACATTTATAAATTTGTAGGAATCTTGCAAAGTATTTTACTTTTTGCTACTTTTAATATCAGTTTTTTTTTTCAATAAATTGTTGGATTATATTTTCCAATTTTGACAATTTCTAAAAAATTATAAAATAGTTTCAAAATTTCAATATTAAACAGGCATGTCATAGATTCCGATCGGAATGGTTTCGATTCCGCATTTACAATTCCGATCGATTTTGTTTTATGTTCTTCAGATTCCCAACAAGTTGTTTATTGCCAAAAAATAATAAAATCTCTAATCCTCAAATAAACTCTGGCATTATTGTGTTTTAATAATATGTATTTTTCTATAATAAATCACTAAAAAAAATAACAAAACCACTTTGAAAATATGAAGTGGTTTCATTCTCAAGAAATTTTGTTTTTCGTTTTCGAAACACTTGACTTTCGGAATTGAAACCACTTTCGTCGATGGGAATTGCCTACTGTGGTAGTGCTCAATATGAAGAAATATTCTACCTCATCGGGAATAAAAGCTCACGAGAAATGCGTTCCCTTTCACTATCGCCAATGTTTGCGATTTTCTAATTTTGTTCACCATTTTTTGTGCAAGGAAAATATTTCATTCACGTGAGGAAAATGTTCGATTTTTAATCCCGATAAGGCTGATTATAGTCTAATTTCGAGTTTAATTTTAAATACACGAATTTACCTTTTCATTGGAATTATTTACAAATCCCAAATCAACCCACCTTATCAAAAAAAAAAAAACAAATTTAAGAGATAAGCGTTTATTCATGAAAACCAATAAGTTTGTTGAAAATGTTGCCAGGTAATTAAAAAGAAAAATTTGTTCTTACCTTTTTTTATACTTTGGTTATTTAAAAAAAATCCAATATTCCAATTATTGCAGACTCTTCTCTAAATTTTTAGGGAATACAAGCAAAAACAAAATTCGCGTATTTTAAGCAGACAGACTGACAGCCATTTTTTAAATATGCAAACACATTATACGTGTGTATGTGTGTATGTTTGTATGGGACCTTCTATTGTATTTTATTTTTAAATTTTTTTCTTGTTTAAATTATATTTTATTTTTACACAATCTCTATTTTAATTTAATTATTTTCTATCTCTGTTTTTTTTTGGTTGTAAATTGTTGCTTATTTAGCAATAAATTTTTTATTACACAAATTTTCTTTAGTTTTTTTTTTGCTTTTCAAGTTTTAGTGGTTGTTGCTTTAAATGGCTGACATTTGTTGTTTTTGTTGTTGTTGTTGTTGCCTTTGTGAGTTTTCTCGTTTTACACTTTCAGTCTATATTACAATTTAAGAATTCATTCTTTATAATTTTCTTTACAAAATATTTAACAAAATTTCGTCTTCCTCCTTCTCTTTCTATTATAAAGAATTTCTTTTTAATTTTTTGTTACTTTTTCACTTATTTTCTATACATTCACTTCACAAATGCACTCATTCACACACTACCATACACTTAAATTTTCTTTATTATTTGATGATGATGTTGGTTGTTGTTGTTGTTGTTAAAGTTGTTGCTGTTGTTTTCGTGTTTATATGTGAATTTGCATTTTTTGTTGGAATCGTTTACACATAAAAATCACGTACACAATTTTTATTCTTCCATCATACTTTTTTTTATTCTATGCTATGTTATAAATTTATATTTAATATTACTAATTCACTTTACATCTATTCTCTAATTCTATATTATATGCAAGTTTTTTTGTTTTAAATTTAATTAATTTCTATTCCACTCATTTACAATTTGATATTTTTAATTTTTTTTTTATATTGTTATTGTTGTTTCTGTTTTTCTCTTGTTATATTAAATTCTGCTTCACTTGTTCTTAATTTTTTCTTTGTCTGGTTTAACTCTTTTTTTTATATTTTGTGGGTAATATATTTTTATCTTCAGCTTTTATTTCCCTTTTGAACACATTTCTAATTATTATATATTCGTTTTTGTGGGATCTTCCGTTATTACCACATACACTGTACTTTTTATGAATTTCAAAATATTTTTTCTTTTTTGTAATTGCAATAATTGCTTTAAGAGATACGTTTAGACTAAAAAGTTTTTATGTTCCCTTTTCTTATTTGCTGTAGTAATCGTTTAACACATTTATTGATTTTCTACTGTTTGTGTTAAATTTTGTTTAATTAAATCTTGATTAAACACATTGATTTTAATTGAACTACACAACGCCATTATAGCCGCCTACTTCTTCCGTCTAACTCGTTCGCCGTTAAAAAAGGAACTGAAATTATAAGAAAATTCGCTGATTTCTTTTTCTTCATCTATCGGCGGCCATTTTGAATTTTTTTAGACAAGGACAACTGCATTGCATACGATAAAGACAGAGTAGCTACAAAGTAACGAGCAGTGGTATATTTTCTATGAAAAATAAAAAAAGTGCAGCCCTTTCGGATTAACTTGAAGAGTAAAGTGATGCCTAGTTGATACATTTGGGGATCATAGAATTACTGTTATTTTGATTTTATTCTCAGTCAGTGTGACCCTTTTAGCATTTTCACTGCTAAATTTAGCATTATGTAGTTTGGTTTAGCAGTGAATTTTTTATTTTGCACTTAGCATTTTTTTCAGCATTTTTGTATTAATTTTTTAGCGTTATTTAGCATTTTTAATTTTATAGATTTCATATACTCCTTTCCATTTATAACAGTAAAAACCTCTGTCAATTAATGTATTTCATTGTATTTTGTTATTTTTATACAAATGTTTAATGATGGAAACCGTGTAAACAGCATAAGACGTCTTAAGGGGCTATTAAGCTGTCGTAATTGGTATTTAAGAATGCAAAATTCGTGTTTTTCGGCTTGGTTTGGTTTTAAAAAAATTTTGGATTTTTGTATTTGTCATCATACCATTATACTTGTTTAAAAGATCTTCTGTCAAACTCAGTGCAAATTTGATGACTTGGTTAGAGCGCGCATTATTAAAAAAGGTTTTTATTGAAATGTGCGAAAGTCTGTCATGTTCATATACCGAGTATGACCGTCTAATAGCCGCTTTAAACGTCAAACACCTAATAATAAAAAGAAAAGAAGTATTCAAAATTATGTTTTTTTTCGGGATCGAACACTTCAAAATTCATCGTTGCGGAATCCGGCTCCTGGACATACAATGAAAAATAAAACTGAAAAAAGTAACTAAATACATTTTTTAATGCAAAAAGTATTTTTTAAATGTCTTTCGCATTATGTTGATAGCTGGCATGCGTATCAAATAAAAGTGTAAGATTATTTTATTTATTTGATTTTTATAAGAAAACTACCAACAACAAATTTTACACCATTATACATTATACAATCATACAAAGATACAAGAGGTTTTATGAATTCAGCAATTGTATTTTGCATCGTCTTTAATTGTTGTTTTACTTTTGAATAAACTTTGTTTGTGTTATTAAAGTTAAATAAAATACTTATTCGTAATTAAACCGGTAAAATTATTAAAAAATCATTCCAAATTTTTAGCATTATATTTTAGCATTTTCAAATATTTTTTTAGCATTATTTCAAGCCTCATTTTTCAGTTGTGGCCACACTGTTCTCAGTGCATAGAAAAATATGCTCGAGAAACAGTGATGCCAACAATTCAGAGGCAAAACGAGCCAACCGATTAGTCATAAAGAGCTAAATGAATTTACATATTTATTATTCAATTAGTAAGTACTTCAAGATTTTTTAACATTAATAAAAATAATAGTAAGAAAATATAAAAGGTCAATCGCAGCATATAATGCAAGATTTTCGTGAGCAATTTGCGTTTTTGTCGGAACGTCTGGTGAAAAGGATATACATATCTGGCTAGGATAGCACAATATCGTTAAATGGAGCAATACATTTTTTATGGTTTTCAGTCTCCGAATGACGTACTAAGCCAAAATTTTTCGCTCTTATAATTGAATTGCAATATTTGCACTAGGCTTTAGATGGATATTTTGTTGGTTTAATTAGTTTTTTAAAACGCTGAGTTTGTTTCCCAAGCTTTCCTATATTTTTGGCAGTAAGAATACATAAATACATCTGACATAGTTGCAAGAAAGTATCTGCATTTGCAAAAAACATATTTACCAAGAATGTAAATGCCTCAAAGACGAAACAATAGGGCAAAAACGAGAAAATTTACTATAAGATGCGAAAAGTGCTAAGCATGCCATTTCCAAAATTGAAAAGAGCTGCATTACGCTGCAGCCACATGTTCAATAAATAGTTTTCAATTTCATCACATATACTGTTTTTCAAAATTCCTTGAAATTGGTAGCTGTTGCACAAATTGATAGTCAATTTCATTTTTTAAACGCCACCGACGAAGAAACAACTCAAATTTGGCTGTGACCAGCCGTTCAAATTGAAAATTAAATTGCCATTTAAATGGATAGGTGAAATTGATAGCAATCTAGTTTTCAATTTAAAAAGCTTGAGTGTGTTAGTAAAAAAAGTGTGAGTGTATTGAAAATTGAATGAAATTGAAAGGCAAAACTTGAGCGTGTGGCCCCAATTAGCTTTTTTTTTTAAAAAGAGCTAAAGGGAAAAATTTGGAGCTAGAAGCAATCAAAAAGTGCTAAATCTAGCTCTAAAATAGCTAAGTTGGCATCGCTGTCAAGAAACATGTATGAAGAGATAATTAACTTAAAGTAATAAGTAACACACATTCAGATATAGACGTTTGATAAGGAAAGCGGCTAAGTGCCTATACACATTATGCCTTTTTAGCCTGCCTTCTTTCGACAATTTTCTTTTAAACCCCCTACGAAAAGTCAGGCATATTTACATTAAGACTTTTTTCTTCATGACATTTTGAAGATTATTTCAAAAACATTTACATTGAAGCCTACGTGCATGGTGTAATTATACAGGTGACTGCGTAAGGATTTGTTATACAAAAATACGGCAACCATAGCTGTGTAAAGAACCGAAGAATGTCAAAAGCACAAAAATAATTGCACCAAAACCAAAACAAAACGAAGTTTTTGACATTCGTTAGCTACAAAGCACATAGAGCAAAAAATGATCAGCTGAAATAACGCTGCCACCTGTTTAAATACACCTTGCCTACGTGCTTAACCAAAAAAAAAAAAAACCAGCAAAATTTCCCGTAAATCGATAATTAACATGGTAGTGCACTTCCCACACCTGCCTTAAACACAACACTGTCGTTTTTTCTTTTGTTTTCGTTTAATCTTTTACAGCATTGCCATCTTCCTGTTTCAGTTCATCGTTTTTTCTACTTTACTGATTTTCCCCTATAAAAATTTTTTCAGTCTGTCTTATCGTGCGCAGCCAATTTCATGAAAAATACGCCAGAAATTAGAATTTTAAACAAATCACTTTGTATGTTTAACTTATTATATTTGGAAAACCGAAGGAAAAGTGTAAAAGTTTAAACATTTCAATTTTACAACCGACAAGAAAGTGCAAGTGGTCAGGAGAGTTTCTGTTGCTATTTAATAAAAAATAATTGCCTTGAAAATCTGGCCAAGTTTTCTTTTATTAAATATTAAAGTGATAATTATTTAACATGTATTGGAAATATTAACAATATAAAAATAAAAATTGCATGAAAAAATATAAAAAAAAAAGTAAAGGAAAGGTGTGTATGAGTGTGAATACAGAAAAATAACCAAGAAATACATATACGAAGAGGAAAGAAAGATGAACTTTGTAGATTTTCACTTGGTTTTATTTATTTTGTTGTTATTGCTGCTGCCGTTTTTGTACTTTATTTCACATTTGTTCATTTAATAAAAATATCGCAAGTGAAAAGTGTGTTTGTGTGGTGTATTTGTTTTGTTATTTGTTTAAATATTTATGACATGAAGTGAAAAATTTATGTAATTTTTTTTTTGTTAAAAGCAGACGAGAAACACACAATTGCTTTCAAAATGTATGCAATATAAAACACAAATTGCCAAAAACTAAAGGGTGGATAAAATTAATAAGAAAGTAAACAAAATGTGTAGTGCCTAATAACACAATTAATTGCTTAAACAAACATTTGTCAAGATTTTTATTATTAAAAATTATTTAACAAAACTTTAATTGAATTTTTGTATGTTTTTCTTTTCCAATCAGAAAAACGACGTTCATGGGACTATTGCAAATAATTCTGTTTTAATAAATGAAAGGTCAGCTCTTTTACAATTTATTTTTTATGGAAAAAGAAAACTTGTTTTTCTACTTTCATTGCAATACATACATAAATATTTATAAATCGAATTTCTGTATATTAAAAAAAGTTAAATATGGTTACAGACATACACATATGTTCATAATAATAGATACACATTAAAAAAAAATATTAAAGTTATGTTAACTTTTGAAATTTCTTCACATGTTGTCAATATTTGTTTTCTTATTAACAGTCTTATCTGCCACTAACATTCAAATAAAAAATCTGGCAACTATGTGCACTAAAGTTCATTTAAATAATCGGTTTTATTTGAACCTCAAAAAAATATTGATCATTATAATAGATACACTTGGCTTAGTTGTCATTTTTGATTAAATAATTCAAATCAATTTTAGCTTTTTCGTTTGATTTTGCACGTTACGGAAAGAAAAGTTGAATTTTGTTAAAAAAATTAGACAGTTATAATACTTTTTGGAATAAAATGGGAAGAAATTGCCATTGCACCGAAGAAGAGAGAAAAATTGTCCAAATAATGAGAAATCAAGGAAAGTTCTTGCGCGAAATAGCAAAAAGCTTAGGAAGGTCTTTACATTTGGTCCAAAATGCGTTATTCAAAAAAAAAAGATATAGAAACTCGCGGAAGACCAAAGAAAACAAGCACAGAAACTGACAGACGGATAATTATAATGGCCAAAAAAAAATCCTTTTATATCTTCGAAAGCTATTTCTGCTGAAATTCATAACGAAGTGAGTCCGCCAACAGTTCGTCGTCGTCTTCTACAAGCCAATTTGCCAGGAAGAATCGCGAGGAAAGTTCCACTAATGCGTATACAAAATGTAAAAGCTAGATTACAGTTTGCTAAGGATCATTTACTTTGGTCTGGATATGACGGCGAGAAAAGATGGAGAAACATATTATGGAGCGATGAAACAAAAATAAATTTATTTGGAAACGATTGCCAAAGAAATGTCCGCCGACCTAAAGGCAAAGAATTCCACGTTAAATTTACAAAAAAGACCATGAAACACGGTGGAGGGAATATTATAGTTTGGGGATGTTTTTCGTGGAATGGTGTTGGTCCAATATATCGCATTGAAAACACTATGAATGCAGATGGTTACAGAGATGTATTGGAAAATGTAATGCTTCCATATGCAAGTGAAAACATGCCATTACTGTGGACATTCCAACAAGACAACGACCCTAAGCATAGCTCCAGATTAGTTAAAAGTTGGTTCTCAGAAAATCATGTTCGTGTTTTGAATTGGCCAAGCCAATCACCCGATTTAAATCCGATAGAAAACTTGTGGAGTTATTTGAAGAAAGGGCTGTCCACAGAAGTTTTTAAAAATAAAGCCGATTTGTGGCAGAAAACCCAAAAAATATGGTATGAAATTCCTTTGGATACCTGTCAAAGCTTGATCTCTAGTATGCCTAGGAGAATGAAGAAACTTATGAACAATAAAGGCGGATGCACTGGATATTAGCCTAAATTTAATATTAATTAATTTTTATCTACTTATTAATATAGCGGTTTTGAATCATAAGCCTTTTCTTAAATGTATCTATTATTATGAACACAATAATTTAACCCGTATCGTTTCAATTTCTGAGTTAAAAAAAACATCAATATTATTTGTTTCTTTCATTACATTATTATGCCCTAATTCAGTAAGAAGATTTAGGACGTATTTGTTTGAAAATGCTTCTGAGTTCTTGTCTTTGAAGTCTCTAAATTATTTTCTTCAAAAACGGTTGTTGTCTTTGACAATGAAAAATATAAATATTATTGCCATGTTTTTAAAACATAAAAATTCAATGAAATTATTATGCAATAGTTTGAAAAATATATGAAAAAATATGTGTTGGATATAATGTTTGGAACAAAATCATAAAGCAAATACACGAACCTTCTAGCATAGACAACAAATAATAATCGTTTTAAAGAATCAAAACTGCTTCTTTTTTTCGTCCATAGACAAGACGATACATTCGTCGAACAGAATTAGGGCATTAGTTTTTTAAAATAAGAATGAATTGTTTTTTTTATTAAAACTTGAGTTTTTTACTTTTTAAACTTGAGTTTTTTTACTCCTTCAATAAAACAAATGAGTGTATCTATTATTTTGAGCATATGTGTATTTGTTTTTTTTTTGTTTTGTAAAATGTTTACTTTCATGTAATTACGAGTATAAATGTTAATGCAGTATCAAATTTGCTATTTAAAAAAAAATAAAAAAATAAAATATATAATGCTTGAAAACAGTCGTAAAAAATATTTGATTACTTAAAAATTTAACATCTGCGAACCTTTTTTAAGCATAACTTTTGTTGATGAAAATAACTTAATTTTACTCTTTACAAGATACGTTTTCCAACTGGACATGTTTAGGTTAGGAAAGGTAGTGGCTAATCACTTCTGCTCGCAGACCTTTAAGTCCCTTGTTAATAGCTTCATAGTTTCCTGACTTCCTTGACTCGATGAGGAGAATTAATGTGCACACTATCTGTTGCCGAGCTTACACTCCGTGATAACTTTTACTTCCTCATGAAAACCGCTACACAGCCAATTAGTCATTCGCCTTGTAACCTCGAGCAATGATAATGTATTCCAGTGATTCTGGCTCCGGCCCATCTGTGCATCCGGAGTGCACCACCTTCTCATCTGCTGATTCTTGCTCTAAGCGGCCGATGACCAGTTAAGACTTCTTTACTGAAATGTTGCTTAGATTTTGATATGTCGCCTTGGCCACAAGGCCTACGAGACCCTGCAACAGCAAATTTCTCCCATGCATTTCACTATATATGTAATTTTTTTTACTATGAACGTTTTTTATTTAACAACTCAAATAATTTTGAGGCAATTTTTTCTAACGAAACTTTTTCAATAATCACTTCCTATCGGGGAAAAAGGTGAACAGTTTTTTGTTCAGGTGAAAATTTGCTTTTTTCATACAAAATACAAAAGTTTCACTTGAACAATTTGTTCGTCTTTTATTTCCAATAAGGTTCAATATGTATTTTACATCAGGGTGCAAATTACGGCACTCGTTATAGAAAGAAATTACGAAATATTTCAATAGAGTTGATATGGCAATATTTTAAAATTTCGAAACGTATCGAATTCCGTAATTTGCCCTCAGGACTTAATTTCGATTTAGAAGAAATTTTTGGTTGCAAATTTTGCAAAAATTGTTTTCCCATCTTTAATGGCAAGAAATCAATTTCCTTCAATTTTTCATTTATAATTTGAAGTTTACTTTCGATTTCTGAAACGTTCTCGAACATTCATAATTTTTGCTTTAAAAACAAATTTTTAGTTTAGACTTTTTATTCCATATTCAAAACTGTTTCCTTGTTTGTTCTAACAAAACAATTTGTAAGATCTATTTGCTAATAAAATCGAAAAAGAAATCAACAAAGTGGTCCCACTGTGATTACATTCTAAATACCTTATCGTGGTTGGCGTATTTAAAATACGACTACGACTGTTTGGTAATAGATCAAAGAAAAACTGCTGAAGTCTTCTTTAATCTATTACAAAACAGTCGTAGTCGTATTTGAAATACGCCAACCACGATAAGGCAGATTATAAATTAAATCTAAAAATGTCTCATTATAAACCAGGGACCGTAACTATTATAACTTATATCGTAAAAGTCAGAAAATAAAAGTTATTTTTTGACTTTTATTTTTTCGAGCAGAAATAAAAGTTATTTTTTGACTTTTATTTTTTTGAGCAAAAATAACAGTTATTTTTGACTTTTATTTTTTCAAGCAAAAATAAAAGTTATTTTTTGACTTTTATTTTTTCTAGCAAAAATAACAGTTATTTTTGACTTTTATTTTTTCGAGCAGAAATAAAAGTTATTTTTTGACTTTTATTTTTTTGAGCAGAAATAAAAGTTATTTTTTGACTTTTATTTTTTTGAGCAGAAATAAAAGTTATTTTTTGACTTTTATTTTTTTGAGCAGAAATAAAAGTTATTTATTTCCCGCTTAGTGAATGCAAATACTCGTGAATAAAATTCAGTAAAGTGCGACAGCGACTCACACACGTAGGGTTCCGTACGTACAATACATGTGGAGCCTTATTTTCGATTTAATAGTAAGCGCCAAAAATTGAAGTTTTCAGAAGAAGGGGTCTTTATTATGTTAAAATTTGTTTTACTTACGTAAATTATCGCTTGCGATAAAATTTCCTAAAGTTTTAATATCAATAAAAAAGTAAATTTTCGCTTACAATAAAATCGAAAATAAGGTTCGATATTTATGTAATACTATACGAATCTTAGCCTATATAATCGATATATCTTACTTGATGTAGAAATTAAAAAAAAAATTAAGTACCTGGTAAACTTTTTCGGTTTTTGGGTGATTTTTTAGCTTGGCGCTTTTTCTCAGTTTTTTGTTTTCGTTATTAATTTTTTCGGTTTTTGGCGTTTTTAAGATTTGGCGTTTTTTTTCGCTTTGGCGATTTTTTTTTCTGTTTTGGCGATTTATTTTAGCTTAGAGATTTTTTTGTTTGACGCTTTTTTCGTTTCGGGGATTTTTTCAGTTTTTTGGCGATTTTTAAATTTTGGGATTTTATAGTTTTAGGGTTTTTTGAAAATTTCAAATTTTGGGATTTTATAGTTTTAGGGTTTTTTGAAAATTTCAAAGCTTGCCTCATGGTTTCCAAGATACAGCAAGTTGTCAAAATTACATTAATTGATGCAATACCCTTTAATTTAGATTTTTTAAATTTTAGTCTTAATTGTTGTACTCTGCATAAAAATGCATAAACTTTGAAAAATTCAAGAGGATATACATATGTATGTAAAGGGTGTTTTTTATTGAGGTATAGAACTTTAAGTTGGCATCACTTTTTTAACTGGCGGCCATTTTGTCAGCTGTCAAGTGATTAATATTTAGTTTGGTTTGCCATTTCATCATGAACAGGTTGACAAAAGAACAACGCTTGCAAATCGTGCAAATTTATTTCGCGAAGTTTACCGCAAGCTCCGTCCATTTTATGGTCGACATAATCGTCCATCAGAGCAATTAATTCGGTTAACCATGGATCGTTTTCGCACTACGTTTACTCTATGTGATAATACGCATCCGCAGAGACGTCGAACAGTGCGCACCGAAGAAACAATTGCCGCTGTAGAGCAAAGTGTTGAAGAGGACCCGAATGAATCGATTCGCCACCGTGCACAGCAATTGGAGCTTTGTCCATCAACTTTATGGAAGATTTTGAAGATTTTGAATGTGGATGAGTTGTGGTTCCAACAAGACGGCGCTACATGCCACACAGCGCACGTCACAATCGATTTATTGAAGGAAACATTCGATGAGCGCATAATTTCGCGGAATGGACCTGTCAATTGGCCACCAAGATCGTGTGATTTGACACCATTGGATTATTTTCTTTGGGGATATGTGAAGTCGCTCGTCTACGCCAACAAACCAGAAACGTTAGGGGACTTGGAAGCCAACATTCGTGGCGTTATTGCCAACATACGGCCCCATATGCTCGAAAAAGTGGTTGAAAATTGGACCTGTAGAATTGGCTTTATTCGAGCCAGCCGCGGCGGCGACATGCCCGAAATCATATTTAAACATTAATGGCATAAAATTATCCTTCCAATAAAGCCAAATTGATGGACATTAAAACGATTTTCTTGTGTTTTATTTCAATTCGAAGTTCTATACCTCTAAAAAAACACCCTGTATATAATTGTCTGTATATTATATTAAAGTTTCAAAATTTTGCGTTGCTCGCTTTAGGACACCCTATAATTTTTAACTGTCAAAGTACCGTACACCAAAGGTAAAAAGGAAAAAGGGAATGATAGAAATAATTACACAAATGTTTGGTTTAAAATGAAATGTTTTTAAGTGTAAAGTTGTACATATTTTCAGAAATTTTGGGTGACAGGGAAACAATTCTTTAGTATACCACAGCCATAGAATTTGCTGCATGTAAACCGAAGAAATTCATGTTCAATGGAAAAAGGTGTTGCAAGGAATTATTGTTATTAATAGTGGACACAATTTACGGATTTTGTACTATAAATAATTATTTATAACTTTTAATAAATAATTGTAAGTATAATATTGAAATTACGCGATTGTTGTTAATTCAGTTCGTTTGCAAAAATAAAGTGATCAAAAACAAGGGAAACGTAAAAAAATCCATGTGAAAAATGTTATTCACGATAAGGGCAATCAAAAAAGGGAAAAATTATTCACGATTGCAATTTGGTGAAAAGGGAAATATTTCAAGGGAAAAACTCTTTTCACCATAGGGGTGAATATTCAATAACTTGTACTAGAACTGTTAAGTCCTTAGCAGTCCGCTGTTAATTGCAAAATGTGCTCAGCAAACTTTTTTGGTTTTTGTCTATGCTATTTAAATTTAAATTTATCTTCACATAGATAGACAGCCGCCAATTCACAATCTTGTGCAAATGGTCTTGCATCGTAGCATGTGCAAAATGGAATAGCATATTGATACTCACCACTAAGAACTGTTAAGTGGTGAGTATCAACATACTACGATGCAAGAACATTTGCTCAAGTTTGTGAATTGGGCTATTGATTAAAAATCCACTACACTTTGTTTTAATATCTTTTTTTAACTTTTGCTCAAGTTACCAAAGTCGAAAAAAAAAATCCAATTGGGCGGATGCCTAAAAGCAACTTGTTCCAAATATTTATTTTATCTTTAGCTGCAAACCTTGTTGCACAGAAACAATAAAAAATAAATCAAGTGTTAAAATTTACAAAAAAAAAACAACATAAATAAATGAAAATCCGTGGGGGTTAAATTTATTTTAATATAAATAGACAAATATTGTAGCGAACGAGCGAACAGCCATCATCATTATTATTATTATTATTATTATTATTATTATTGTTTTTATTGTTATTATTAAATGAAATGAATATAAAAAGTTCAACAAGAATAATTCAAGTGTAATAAGAGTAACAAGTACAACATACTTGTTATTTATATAAATAAGTATGAAATAATAGTCATAATGATGCAAATAATGATTGTGATAGATAATTATGATGGTAATGATGTTGATAGCAACATTATTAGACAATTGCAATAGACAACGAACAATGGCAACAAAGACGAGTAAAATGAACTGCATGGCTGGCTGTTCCTGTTGCTGTAGACGACAGTGGATGCGTAGGTTGTGAAAGAAATAGTGAATGATAGATAGATACGAGTACATATTTATGAGGTTAGATTAAGTTTAGTATTATTTCTGATGTTTAAAATAAGCTTAAAGCTTAAATTAGACGTGACATAGCCATAACGCCATAGCCACAACCAAACGAAAATTCAATTGGTTTCTATGGTGAGAGTTATGGCGGCTCTCTCTCACTTTCACTTTCACCATAGAAATCAATTGAATTTTGGTTTGGTTATGGCTATGGCGTTATGGTTATGTCAAGTCTAATTTAAGCTTAAATTTTTAGCTTCGCTCTACACAGAGGCTTATAGTAGACATTAATGGCAGATATTTTTTAGGCATACTTTAACAAATTATGTCCGTGCTGCTGTTGCATTTTTAACCTTTTTTCATAAGTAAATTTCCACTCTGGTATTATTTATAGAAATATAACTATCCTTAGAAATAAACTTTTTAAGAGCAAGATAATGGGCCTTTTTACTAGTGTCGTATTACGACTTCGACTGCGACAATTTTGTAGAACACTAAAGGCTCAGTTACCCGACTGTAATGCTAAGTAACTGCAACGTAGGAAACAGCTGATCGTTATTGTTATGTGAAAAGTAATGAAAATGGTTATATAGAGATGTAATGTAACGTAACCTACTTTTCATATAAAAATATCGATCAGCTGTTTCCTACGTTGCAGCTACTTTACCTTACAGTCCGGTAACTGAGCCTTAAAGAACATTGGAACATTTCTTCTTTAATCTAGTGCGAAATCGTCGTAGTCGTATTTGAAATACGATACTCGTAATTATTATTATTATGTTATTGTTTTTACAAAAGCATAGACGTTTAGAAAATTTTGATAATAAATTTTTGTGGGCGTAATACTGCTTGCTTTTCAACATGATGAACGCGATTACAAGAACGTGAAAGCTAATGTTAAATTTTAGAATGCTTGCAAAGTTTCATAGATAACGTTTCCATGGTCCCTCCCGCCCACTTTTTTTTTTAAAGATAAAACAAAAATATTCAAATTGGTTAACAGCTGACGCGAGTTCTGAGGTAACAAACTTAAAAAAACAGATTAATAAAGTCTTAAAACAGTAAAACCGAATTGGGGAACCTGTTGTTTTTGTAAGTAATTTTTGTTGAAAATAGAAAATCTGCTATTATTTTCTGTACTTTTTAGGGTGCCGTACACCAAAGGTGAAAAGGGACCACCCTATTGATTTCGATACGATGTCCGTCTGTCTGTCATAGGCTATTTTCTCGAGCACTGTAAGAGTTACAGACAGAACATGTAAAACTTTGGCCGCTACAACAAATATATCATAGTTAAATTATTAAAGGGTGTCCTAAAGCGTGCAATGTAACCTGTTGAAATCCTAATGTAGCATACAGACAATTATATATAGACACTTGAAGTTTTGCAAAGTTTGTTTATTTTTATGCAGACTACAACAATTAACATGGAAATTTAAAAATTCAAAATTAAAGGGTATTCCATCACTTAATGTAATTATGAATATGTAATTTGAACAACTTGCCATAGGAAATCGTAAGAGGGAAACTCTTGAAATTTTCAAAAGCGTTAAAAGTAAAAAATCGCCAAAACGAAAAGAAAAGCCGCAACGAAAAATTTCCCAAATGAAAAAAGCGCTTAAATGAATTATATTGCCAAAAATAAAATAAATCGCTTAAATGCAAAAAATCACCAAAAGTAAAAAGTTCGCCAAAGGACTAAAATAAAGAATCGCCAAAAAAATCGCCAAAAGAAAAAAAGCGCCAAAACTAAAACAAATCGCTAAAACTCAAATTGTTGAACTCTTGCGTTAGTGCAGAATAAAATGTAAACATTAAACAGCTGATCCATATTTTACTCTCTCTCCCGTAATTGCTTATTCCCCTTCTATTTATTCCTATTCTAAAAATCGCCTTCTAGGGAAGAGAAATAATTCCCTGGGAATATTCATAATTGAGCTGATTAACATTTACACTTTGCAAGTGTTGCCATATGCTTTGAAAAAACGAAAATTTTGGAAAAAATATATATTCACTGATTTTTATAGACTTAAAAAGTATAAATCTGTAAAATGTCGAAAATTTACAAAAAAAAGCTTGTGTTTTATTAATCCCCCATATCTTGTCAAATCGTTTTTCGAAATAAGAACTGCCGAGAAGTTTTATGAATGTCTTCTCAGGTCATTCGAATCCCATATTTTTTTAAAATAGTTTTGTAAGTATTTTTTATGCTACTTACTTTTTATCTTTCCCTCGTAAAAGAAAATTTTAAAATTTTATTGTTTAACAATAGCAACTTGCCATCGTCTGCCCCTTAAATTGCGCTTTTATTGTATACAATATGTCTTTTATATGCCAGTCAATTAATTTCATTACTGTCTTCATAATCATTCATATTTATAAAAAATATAACTTGTAGCTTTTTATTTTTGTTTTTTTCTTTCTTTCTTATAATTTCTGTATATTTTAATTTCAGCAAATGATAATAACAGAGTCCATGAAAAGACCATATTGTCGCAGCATTTATACGATGACACTCATCAATCTTTGAATTTCTGTGGCAATAGGGAAAAAATGCTTAAGTCATATTTTACTGTTTCAAGTCGATTTTCAGACATTTTATTTATTTTGCAATTAAATTGGGAATTCGTTGTTCATTTTAATTTTTTGTAGAGAAACATCGCTCTGTGTACTATAAATAATACATTGAATTTGAAAAAGTATAAGCTAACTTAAGTCATTATTCCATATGAGGTTGTGAAAACTTGCTGAAAAATCGTTAAAAATAATTGAGATTTTGTTCAGAAGTACTTTTGAATATGAAGATTAAAGGAGTGCCATTAACGTAAAATCAGCTCATCTCAAGTAAAATCAGCTCATAAGCAGTTTGAACTTTTTACCGCAGTAATATATCATTAACTGAAATGCAAAACCACCTAACTAACAAACAAAAATTCAAAATAGCAATTTAAGCCGTATTAAAAACGAAATAAAGAAACTACTTCAGTCCAGAGCTGTTAAATTTCGATTACGATTAGTAATCAATTAGATTACATTTTAAAAAGAATTGTAATGATTTTATAATTGTCTTCAAAAGAATTGCTGATAAATAATTGATTACGATTACTAATAATCGAAAAGTAATCTGAATTACTTAAAATTACTAAGAATAATGAAAAAGAATCAAAAGTAATCAAAAAGTAATCCGACTACTTTCAAAGATTACTTTTGATTCTTAATAAATAATCAAAAATAATCAAAAGTAATCCTTAGAACTAATCGGATTGTTTTTTGATTACTTTTGATTCTTTTTGATTATTTTTAGTAATCTTAAGTAATTCAGATTACTTTTCCATTATTAGTAATCGTAATCAATTAGTAATCGTGCTAAACTGAATATAATCGTAATTTAATCATTACTTCACCTTTAAAAAAAAAGTAATCAAATTAGTAATCATTACGATTAGTAATCATTACTTAACAGCTATGCTTCAGTCTCTGGAGTATTTTGATTTAGTCTTTTCTCTCTTCTACAAAATTTAAAAAACTGTAGTTACGTTATTTTGCCTCTCAGCTAAAGATATATGTATTTATTTATATATATTATATATAATATATGTATATAATATGCATATACATACATATGTATGTATATAAAACTTCCAACTGCGTTTGATGGTGAAACGCAGTATCATGTCATAATCCAACAAGCAAGTAAATGTCGTTTTGAGTTTGTCTGTTAGTCTTTGGACTTTATTACTGTCTTGCAGCAAGTCAAGTCAACGAAAATGAACCACTTGTGGCAAAACTACAAGTATGCTCGTACGATTACAAGAAAACAACATCATTTATTTTATTTTTCTATATTTTTATTTAAGTTTTTTGCTATCTTAAATTAAACTACATTTGTTGGTGTATAGTATTGCTAGTTGCAGTTGTTGTGGATTTCTTTATATTTAAAAGGGTCATTTAAAGACATTATTCAAACATCCTCATGCATGATATTGTACATGTATAATATCGCTGCGTATCATTTAATTCATTCTCCTCCTTCGCTCATTTCTTTTTTCTTTTTTTAATAAGTTTTTAATAAGTTTTAATGTTGATTTAAAAAATAATGCAACTTAGCAAGTACTAAAGGCCACTTAAGAGATTGTATTACAAGTTAAATTTTATTATGAACACGAGTAGTTTGTCAAAGTAATAGAGATGTTAGTTAAAGTGCTTAAACATATTTGCACAATGGCTTTGGATTTTTTTTTTTTTGGAATATTTAAAATGAAGGTTAATAAGTTTCACTTGGAATTTTCATTTAATACAAGCTTAAGTTCATTAAGCTTAAGATCTCTTGTTTTTATGTTAAACATTTGGTGGTTGGATTCTTCAGGAACATGAAAGGTTCCGTATCGACACTACGTACATATGTAATACTATACGAACTTTAGCCTATATAATCGAATAACTTCCCTGATGTAGACACTTATTTTAAAAATTTAAGTACACGGTAAACTTTTGTTGTCGGTTGTTGGCGATTTTTTTTTAGGTTTGGTGCTTTCCCTTAGTTTTGGCGCTATTTTCCATTTTTGAGATTTTTTCGGTTTTTGGCGTTTTTTTAGTTTTGGCATATTTTTAGTTTTTTAGCGTTTTTTTCTTTGGTTTTTGGTGATTGATTTTAGTTTTAGTGATTTTTTTACTTGCAGTGCTTTTTTGTTTTGGCGATTTTTGTCGTTTTTTGGAGATTTTTTTAGTTTAACGATTTTTATTTTGGGATTTTTTAGTTTTAGCGTTTTTGAAAATTCCAAGAGTTTGCCTCTTACAGTTTCCAAGATACAGCAATTTGTCAAAATTACTTTAAGTGATGGAATACCCTTTAATTTTAATTTTTAAAAATTCAGTGTTAATTGTTGTAGTCTGTATAAAACTACACTAACTTTGAACATTTCTATATATAATTGTATGTACATATGTACATATATGTATTACATAAGGATTTCCACATGTTTCGTTGCTCGCTTTGGAACACCCTTTAATAATTTAACTGTCATATATTTGTTGTTGTAGCAGCAAAAGTTTTAAATATTCTATGAAAATTTCAGTTCCGTATGTATTACGGTTCTCGAGAAAACAGCCTGCGACAGACGTACATCGCAGCGAAAACACTAGAGTTCCTTTTCGCCTTTGGTGTACGGAAACCCTAAAAAGAAGCCCCTTGTGGCGAAATATCGAAATAATTTTTAATATTAATGAAATTAGAAATGATTGTGTATTAGATTATTTAAAAATACTTGTTTTTTTTTGAACAGTCATGTCGTTGGTTTTTCCAATCACTTTATCATCACACACTCACTATTCGAATAAATCTTTTTTCTCTTTTAATGAAATAAAATTCTAGACTTAATTTATGCCGCATTATTGTTGATGAGAGATTGTGTGAGTCTAAGAATAGAATTCATTTAAATTGCATTTAATTCAATTTATTTTATAGCAACAATGCAATGCAAACAATATAATGGAATTAATATGTTTATTTAAAGAAACGCTTCGATTTAACTTCACTTGAGACTTGGGTATTGTGAAGCAAATTAAATGTATTCATAAAAGATTTTTCGATAAGTTTTTCTTTATAATTTTATAGAGGAAAATAAAAACAATTATAATATGCACCGGCTACTAACACTGTGCAACAAAATCTAACTTTTTCTAAAGTAATAAGACTTCAAGGAAGCGAAAAATAAATACATAATTTGGCATATGAGCCAAATTAAATCTTAAGTGTCCATGGTAGACGATCAAATAAACTTATCAAGCACATACTTGTGTGCGTGTAGTCGGGTTTTTCCGGCAGTGATTGCGTAAAATCAAAAGATTTTTATTTTTTTTTCATTCGTCTCCAACTTTGATCGATCAAAAAAATTTTATTGTTTTGTGTTATTTGCTTTTTGACGTTATGGAGAAGTGCTGGTGTGAAAAAGAAATTTATTTTGCATATTATCGAAAATTATTTAAATACCAGATATAAGGCTCAATTTCGATCTTACGAGAATTTTACGAATTGGGCCTAATAATCCATAAAAGGGAGACCTAGAGTTCACTCTGGTTTCAAAAAAAAAAATTTGTTTGGCTTAAATTTTAAAGAGAATGTAAGAACCGTTATGTTTTTTTTTGTACACATGCAGGTTATAGCATAGAAGTGTTGCCATACATTATGTGCAGTGTTGCCATTAACAAAATATTTTTACTTATTAAATTGCCTTGGGATCAGAGTTGGGTGTTGTTCAAATATTCCCAAAAAATGTTAATTACTGCTTGTCTCTGGTGGAAAATTTGGTGTAAATATATTTTTTGTTCTGATACGCACTTTTTTTGCATTGTTTTTGTCATCTATTCTGCATTTTGTGGAATATGCTGCTTTTAAATTATAAACTACTTGATAACCGCGTTAATGACCTAATCTAATCATAAATTTTAATCTTTATTGGGCAAATACTGCTAAAAGAGTGCCAGGCAGTAACAGTTTGTTGCGCATATGTATTTTTTTTTCCAATATACATTCATACTCTATAAATAAAACGATAATGTTGTGGAATTTGTTTCCCAATTTTGATAAGAATTCAATATTATCTCTTTTGTTTTTTGTGCAGTTTGTTTAAAATAAAATTTTAAAATTTATAAAGCTTAGAAAAATTATAAATATATTTTTTTTTTTATAAAAAAATATACCCGGAAAGAAATTATGTATGTAACCAGCAATTTGATAATTATCAATATTATCAATTATCAGTTTTTTAACTTTATAATGAGACAATCACTTCTATTGTGAAAATTTTTTCCTTCGAAATTTTTCCACTTTTCACAAAATTGTGTGAATAACTTTCACCTAGAAATTGTTTACCTTTATTTTATCCCCTTATCATGGATAATATTTTTCACCGGTATTCTTTCTTTCACTTTTCCCTCTGTTTTGTCCATTTTATTTTTGCATGGCGAACGAAATATAACATAGAGTAACTTCAATATATTACTTCCAATTAAATATTATGTGAAGGCATAGGTCGTACGGAACTTTTTTGAAAATACTGTTAATAACATCTTGGGCATATGGTCTAGTTACTCCGCCCATATTCGTGCAACACCATACTATGCAAATTAACTTTGTATAGTATGTTTAATAAATAAATAAAATATTAAAGTCAATACAATATCACAAAAATTTGGGGATTGCCTACTCGCGCTCGAGAAAAATGTGTTATTGACAGTTAATTTCTGTTCCCAAGAGGTCTAGAAAATAGCATGAGCCTGTCAATAGCAGTCAGCTGTTTTCGACAACGGGTAGACCAGCCCCAATTTTCTGGTATTGTATTGATTGACGTGACGTCGATGTTTTACCTACAGTGATGTTTGAAGTCTATAAAAAGGAGTTTTTTAACTAAACGCCTTCATTAAATAACACTAGGTCCTTGTAACGAAATGAAAGCAAGTTTTCAGTCATAGATAAATATATTTATTTGTTTACTTTTTTATAACAAAAAAGGAATCTTATATTGATTTTAAAGATTAACACTTATATTTACCCAGAAAACTTGTAAATTTTTTTGAGGTTCAATTAACTGGTGATTACTGTAGGTAGACTTAAGTATATAAGCGTTTGATGCTAAAAGATCAAACTATTTTTGTTAACGCTAATGGAAAGTTATATTTTTTAATCGTAAAGCTCCAACGCCTTTCACATAGACATACATATATATATATATAATACAGTGAAACCCTTCATAACCGGGCACTCACATTCGTGGTATTTTTGTCCGGTTATTAAAGGTGTCCGCTTATGAGAGAGGTACATATTATTTTATTTTAATTTTGGATCTACAAAAGTTTTACTGTTATTAGAGGGGTCCGTTATGAAAGGTTTCACTGAAATGTACATACGTTTCATGTATTTCAGCATGCCAACTGTCGTGGGAATTACTCATCATTCTACAGAGCATGAATTCCAAATTGTGGTTCGCTCGGTGTTATAAAATATGTTATTATGTACATATTTAATATAAAACATGAGGCAACACCTTATAAAAATAAATATAAACAACAATAGCGTTTAAAACAATCAACAACAGACTACTCACATAATAAAATTACAACAGATTCAACAACTTACAAATTGTGTTATGGAATATCTTTACACAAGTCAAATATTTATAATAAAGAAAAGCAAGCAGCAAAAACAACATTTGCGGGAGCTGAAAGGAAAACAAATACTAACTAAGCACACCAACAAAGTGAATCATGTACAAAAAAAATAAAAAATAATTCAGGAGTGAAAAATATATGATAATTGTTTTCGTGTTATATCTTGTCCGTCGGTCTGCTTGCGAACTTTTGCCGCTTCTGAGTTATTTGTTCCGGTTTTAGTTAATGAAGTCATCAAGCCGGCAACACTAAAATAATGCAAAAAAAAATATAAAAATAAAAAATATTATCATGAGCCATAAAATGACCTACACTTTGGACAGTTTGCCTAACACATACACAGTGAAAAATAATATTGACGAAACTATTAAAATCACCTGTCGTCCACATCAGTACGACTATCAACCAATTTAGATAGAAAGAATGCGATTACATATTATGCTCGAGTTCTTAGAAAATCTTGTCAACTATGAAATCTATGAATTTCTGAGAAGTAAAATGTGACACAGAAATTATGGCGAAATTTTACGAAAGCAAAAAAAAAATCTAAATGTTGAATACCGCTTTGGACCACTGTATAGACATTTATGATTTTTGTTTTAATAATTTCCCTCTACTCTCAATAAATAAATTTTATTTTCTGCTTTTACATATCGCTCAGAAATATGCATGTACTCGTATGTATGTTTGTATGCATTATGCTGCATGAATTTCCCTCTGGTGTTTATTTTTTTTATTTATTTTGATATCGCACGCCCAATCATAAAGAACAAAAACAAAAAAGCAATAAAAATGTTACAATACCAACAAAAAAAAAAACTAACAACAACTCATCACTCTGAGTTAATTGTCTTTAAATGAATCACCCACATGATATTTACGATAGCACTTGTTCACTTTAGCGCCTCCCCTCCCCCTCTCTCTGTGTAAGTGAAATTAAAGCACGCCAGCCGTGTCAGCGGAGAGGGCCTTAGGTAGTTAGTTAACACGTGTTTTAATTTCCATTATTAAAGTGTTTCAGCTTAACACACAGTGAAAAATAAAAAAGAATGTTTTCTGTGTTTGTTACTGTGTCGTTCTTTTCTATTAATTTTATTTTCTTTGATAAATTTTTGATTTAAATTTATTTGGCCAGTGCTATAGGTATTTAATTTATTTGTTCATATGTATGTGTACATTTTATTTTTTAATTTATTATCCAAATATCTGCAATATGACATTCGAATTGCTTGCTGTCCATGTTGCTACATAACTCTGCCCATTTGCACAGTGGAATAAAAAAATATTTTAAAACAAAAAAAAAATAAATTTATTAAGTAAATTTTTACAGTGGAATAAAAAATATTAACATTCCGTCGGTTGGTTTCTGGTTTGCGGCACAGTATATTCAAAATACATTATGTCTGCAGCAAACCAGAAACAAACCGACGATTCGTAATTAAGCTTGAATAAACTATTTGAATGTCAGAGTCAGCTGTTCATGCGAGAAATCATATTTTAAATAAAAAAATAAGCTTGTAAAATGGCCGGAGCAAAAGTTTGCCCAAGTGTTGGCCGCACCTTAAGGAAACGTAATTTTTCTACTATTCAATCGGGTCTAGAATTTCCCACTGAAATGAATGGCTTGGTTGAACTATTTTTTGTCCACAATGCACTATGTGTGTCCAATTTCAATTTTAGCGGCAAAAATGCCAAATTTTCAACATTCTCCTTTTGGAGAAAAAAAATTCACTTTTCAATTCCTAACATGAATACCAAAAATTTGTGCTAGTTGGCAACTCTTTTGAAATATAAACAGCTGTGAATGTTTACATATTTTTAAATTAAGTTTTCAAACTGTTGGGTGGTAAAAAAACTGCAATAAAGAACAAGTAATTTTTTTTAAAGAAATTAGTTTTATTTAAAATTTTACCAAATCGGATTACAATACTGGAGGCTTCATGTCATACTAGAATTTTTTTGCAGCCGTTTGCAGATAAACAAATAATAGCTTAGTTAAAATTTACTTATAGTGGATCCGCAAGAAAATGTAAGGAATAACCTATCCACCTTTGCATAAATCCTATTTGTTTTAAAGTGGCATGCGGATAAAAATTGAACTCTTTTTGGAAAATTTTTGGTGAAAGTGATATGGGGGGGGGGTTGGTGTGGAGGGAAGTGTATTAAAAGGGAGGGGGGTTATTGTCAACTTTAATTGCTTATTTTAGCAAAAGGGGTCTCTACAGCAAGTTTTATAATGTTTGCTCATTTGGAACTAATTTTTGCCGCAATTTCGCTTTTTGGACCCATAGTGCAATGTACCTAAAACACATATTTTTTGTATAACTATGTACATATTGATTTTGGAATTTAATTTCTAAAAATGTCATGTAGTGATATTTCTACATTAATAATTAAATAATAAAGCGATCTAAACTAAGCTAAAATAAAACCGGTTTTTAAAACCGAGTATGTAATTGTTAATAACGTAATATGTATAAACTAAAAATTCGGAAAACTTAACTAAAATAAAACCGGTTATCCGAACCGGTTATTTAACCGGTTTGTAATGAAAAACCGGGTTTTATAATTTATACATATCGAATGATTGTTATTAACATAATGTAAATTAAACTCAACTAAATCCGGTTATTCGAACCGGTTTTTAATAAAAAAAACTGGGTTCTATAATTTGTAAATATCGAATGTCAATTAAACTCAACTAAATCCGGTTATTCGAACCGGTTTTTAATAAAGAAAACTGGCTTTTTAAATTTATATTTATAGAATACTCGGACATACGTACATATTAATAATGTAACATAAACCAAACTAAAATAAAACCGCTTATCCGAACCGGTTATTTTAACCGGTTTGTTATACAAAAAACCGGGTTTTATAATTTTTACATATCGAATGATTGTTATTAACATAATATAAATTAAACTCAACTAAATCCGGTTATTCGAACTGGGTTCTATAATTTGTAAATATCGAATGATTGTTATTAACATAATGCAAATTAAACTAAAATAAAACCGGTTATTCGAACCGGTTTTTAATAAACAAAACTGTGTTTTTGAAATTATATTTGTAGAATACTCGTACATGTTAATAATGTAACATAAACTTAACTAAAATAAAACCGGTTATCCGAACCGGTTATTTAACCGGTTTGTAATAAAAAAACCGGGTTTTATAATTTATACATATCGAATGATTGTTATTAACATAATGTAAATTAAACTCAACTAAATCCGGTTATTCAAACCGGTTTTTAATAAAGAAAACTGGCTTTTTAAATTTATATTTATAGAATACTCGTACATGTTAATAATGTAACATAAACCAAACTAAAATAAAACCGGTTATCCGAACCGGTTATTTTAACCGGTTTGTAATGAAAAAACCGGGTTTTATAATTTATACATATCGAATGATTGTTACTAACATAATATAAATTAAACTCAACTAAATCCGGTTATTCGAACCGGTTTTTAATAAAAAAAACTGGGTTCTACAATTTGTAAATATCGAATGATTGTTATTAGCATAATGCAAATTAAACTAAAATAAAACCGGTTATTCGAACCGGTTTTTAATAAACAAAACTGTGTTTTTGAAATTATATTTGTAGAATACTCGTACATGTTAATAATGTAACATAAACTAGACTAAAATAAAACCGGTTATCCGAATAATTATTATTAAAAACCGTGTTTTACAATTTTTTAATACCGAATGATTGTTATTAGCTTAATATAAACTAAACTAAAATAAAACAGTTTAATCGATCCGTCTTTACAATCCAAAAAAGCTTAAGCAACATAATTTTCGAACTAAGTTTTCTTTTACCAAAATCGATTATTTCCGTTCGATATTCGTCAAAAAAATAAGACTCAACAAAATGTGTCGTCGATTAAGCTTTTTTTGATGGTTATGGCTCGACACATTGAATGATTGTTATTAATGTACTATTCGAACCGGTTTTAATAAAAAAACGAATTTTTATATTAGTATATATCGAGTAATTGTTAATAACGTAACATAATATAAATTATTAAATAATGTAGTATAAACTTGACTTAAATAAAATCGGTTATCCGAACTGGTTATTTTAACCGGTTTGTAATGAAAAAACCGGGTTTTATAATTTATACATATCGAATGATTGTTACTAACATAATATAAATTAAACTCAACTAAATCCGGTTATTCGAACCGGTTTTTAATAAAAAAAACTGGGTTCTACAATTTGTAAATATCGAATGATTGTTATTAGCATAATGCAAATTAAACTAAAATAAAACCGGTTATTCGAACCGGTTTTTAATAAACAAAACTGTGTTTTTGAAATTATATTTGTAGAATACTCGTACATGTTAATAATGTAACATAAACTAGACTAAAATAAAACCGGTTATCCGAATAATTATTATTAAAAACCGTGTTTTACAATTTTTTAATACCGAATGATTGTTATTAGCTTAATATAAACTAAACTAAAATAAAACAGTTTAATCGATCCGTCTTTACAATCCAAAAAAGCTTAAGCAACATAATTTTCGAACTAAGTTTTCTTTTACCAAAATCGATTATTTCCGTTCGATATTCGTCAAAAAAATAAGACTCAAAAGAATGTGTCGACGATTAAGCTTTTTTTGATGGTTATAGCTCGCCACATTGAATGATTGTTATTAATGTACTATTCGAACCGGTTTTAATAAAAAAAACGAATTTTTAAATTAGTATATATCGAGTAATTGTTAATAACGTAACATAAAATAAATTAAAATAAAACCGGTTTTCCGAACTGATTATTGGAACCGGTTTTTAATAAAAACACGGGTTGTACAATATGTATATGTTTATCGAATGGTGAATATTAATGTATGTAATTCAAATTAAACAACTAAACCCGGTTATTCACACCGGTTCTTAATGAAAAAAACCGGGTTTTTTAATTTATATTAATTTTAACTTTCGTAACTGTACCTGGATTATTGAAAAGAATTTAATTTTCCAGACTTAGTTGTTTGTATTTTTGTACATTTTCATAGAGTAGCGAAACTTTATGGTTAATGGTATGTATATTTTATCACCTCAAAAGTTCATGTTCTTCTATACTTTGCAAGTGTAGTGCTGCCTGCAGTCTTTAAACACTTCGCCCTTCCTTTCCTTTATTTTTGTGCTACACTATTTGAAATATTATCGGATTTTTTGTTATATTTTTGGCTCGTAACTAATGCCGTTTACAAAAATATACACACATAAAAATACTCGTATAATTATATTTGCAAACTACCGGCCTGTCCTACGATGTCACCAGAAATCGTTTGATCGACAACTTGTATTGCAAACAACAATAACATTAGAAAATTTGTTGTTGTTTGCAATACAAGTTGTCGATCGAACGATTTCTGGTGACATCGTGGGACACGCCGTACATATTTATCTATTCTATTCTCTTTTTGTTACTATGTACATACATTCATATTTAAGTTTGTTTTGGGTTTGAAGGCTCTAAATTTGATTAGATGCCAAAAACAGAAAAATCAAAATATTTGTTGAATACAGTTTATACATATTCTTTCATCCATATAAACATAGATATACTTTTGCTTTTGTACTCTCAAAGAGGATTAAAACAAAGATAACAAAACGTTTGTATGTGCATTTGAAAGATATATTAAATAGATAAATATTAAAATCTTATGATATAATTTTTTTTCTCGTATGTTTCTTTACGAAATTAATCTATTTCAAATTGATCAAAATGTCTTGTCATAAAGTATTTCTTTTTAAATTGCCAAACGAAAGTGATAGTTTTTATTAAATGAAATATGTACTGGTAGATTTGAAAAACTATTTTTCGTTTGTCGATTATAATTTAATTCATTTAATTCTTTAAGTCCTACTGCGACTTAATTTGGTATTCAACAATTATTGTTATTTATTAGGAAAAAAAAAATTAATCACTCTTATGATTTTTTTGTTTAATATTTAATAATAAATTAAGACCTTACACAAAGATAAACTTTTGGGGCGACTTTTTGGGTTCGAGATTAACATTAGTTTATTTCTATAATTAGCTAATACGAAAATTAACTTAATCTCACATTAATTGAGTTTAATGTTTTTGAGTGATAGTTTAAACTTGTTATTATGTATAGTATTACCATACTGAGGAACAAAATAGTGGCAGCATTTTCTGTGCAAAAGTCATACATGTTATCAACACACTTTGATTTTTTTGCGGTAAGAAGAAGAAACTGCCATATTTTATCTTTACAGGTAAAATATTGCGCGTGTTAAAGGAAATACATAAATAATATAAAATATATACAGGGTGTTTTTTTAGAGGTATAGAACTTCGAATTGAAATAAAACACAAGAAAATCGTTTTAATGTCCATCAATTTGGCTTTATTGGAAGGATAATTTTATGCCATTAATGTTTAAATATGATTTTGGGCATGTGGCCGCCGCGGCTGGCTCGAATAAAGCCAATTCTACAGGTCCAATTTTCAACCACTTTTTCGAGCATATGGGGCCGTATGTTGGCAATAACGCCACGAATGTTGGCTTCCAAGTCCCCTAACGTTTCTGGTTTGTTGGCGTAGACGAGCGACTTCACATATCCCCAAAGAAAATAATCCAATGGTGTCAAATCACACGATCTTGGTGGCCAATTGACAGGTCCATTCCGCGAAATTATGCGCTCATCGAATGTTTCCTTCAATAAATCGATTGTGACGTGGGCTGTGTGGCATGTAGCGCCGTCTTGTTGGAACCACAACTCATCCACATTCAAAATCTTCAAAATCTTCCATAAAGTTGATGGACAAAGCTCCAATTGCTGTGCACGGTGGCGAATCGATTCATTCGGGTCCTCTTCAACACTTTGCTCTACAGCGGCAATTGTTTCTTCGGTGCGCACTGTTCGACGTCTCTGCGGATGCGTATTATCACATAGAGTAAACGTAGTGCGAAAACGATCCATGGTTAACCGAATTAATTGCTCTGATGGACGATTATGTCGACCATAAAATGGACGGAGCTTGCGGTAAACTTCGCGAACTGAACCATTATTTTCGAAATAAATTTGCACGATTTGCAAGCGTTGTTCTTTTGTCAACCTGTTCATGATGAAATGGCAAACCAAACTAAATATTAATCACTTGACAGCTGACAAAATGGCCGCCAGTTAAAAAAGTGATGCCAACTTAAAGTTCTATACCTCAATAAAAAACACCCATTACATATATTTATTTATGTGTTTTTAAATTATTTTATCACATAATTTTTACAAAAAAGTTATATGTTTCACAAGTGTATGTTGTCAATGTTAATGTAAGATTAAACCATCGCGATGGGCCGCTTAAACTAGCATGTAAAACCATATAATCGACCACCCAAAAATCTCAAATTAAGATCAAGGTTAATTTAATCTCTAATCTTGAACTCTAGAAGTCGCCCTTAACGTTATAACACTGTTATAACATTTTAAAAAGTATTTTAAAATTTAATAAACACGTTTATGAATCAAAAGGTTTTTCCTTATTTGGACAAATGTTTGCCCAAGTATGACCAATGGTCATTGACCATACCCTTAAGGCTCAGTTACCAGACTGTAATGTAAAGTAACCGCAACAGTAGGAAACTGCTGATCGATATTGTTATGTGAAAAGTAATGTAAATAGTTAGTAGAGATGTAATGTAACGTAACCTACTTCTCATATAAAAATATCGATCAGCTGTTTCCTACGATACTTTTACATTACATTACCGTTGGGTAACTGAGCCTTAAGCCTTAAGTCTATTATTTCTTTTATTTTAAATTGCAAGTATTATTATCTATATTTAGGAAATTATATTTTAAAAATTATCATCAATTTTACCTGATTAGATTGCACAGATAAGAACAACCACTTCATTAATTTCTCTTTCATTTGCAGAAATTTTCAACTTAAATGGTTTAGAAAATTTTCCTATTACAATCTATTTTTTCCCTTTTTTTTTTTTTGTTGTAATGTATGTAGATATGTACTTTATGAACAGTATCTATACTTTGGCCTACAATAATGCAGCCAATGTGGGATCGATAATGGCAATAAAAAGACGACAAGTGTTATAATTTCCATAGATTAAAATTTGCAAGAACTACTACAAAGCAAACTATAAAAAGCTGAAACTATACCAGTCAAATTATAAGATACATATGCACGTACATACATATAACTTAAGTAGTAGGGAACTGCCGCTCCTGCGCCAATTAAAATTTTGAAATTTTAAAATTTTAATTACCCAAATTTTAAAATTCTTGGAAATTTGTGAAATTTGATACCCTACGAGGGTGGGTCAATAAGTCCGTCCAACTTTTTGTTTACATAAGGAATTTTTTGTTTACATAAGGGGCTTTGTTTGTTTAATACATACGAGGGTGGTTTAATAAGTCCGGGTTTTTATGACCGTGGGAATTTATATGTATGTTTGGATTAAGGGGTTTCATAAGATTAATATTTCATAAATATATATGCCGACGGGAAAATCATGAAAATGATTTTTCTTAATACCAAAGGGGGAGTGGGGTGAAATAGTGAAAATTAATTTTTCTTAATGCCTACGGCAATACATGATTTTCCTAATCCCTACGGCAATATATGAATATTTTCCTAATGCCTACGGCAATATATGAATATTTTTCTTAATGCCTACGGCAATACATGATTTTCCTAATGCCTACGGCAATATATGAATATTTTTCCTAATGCCTACGGCAATATATGATTATTTTTCCAAATGCCGACGGCAATGCATGAATATTATTTTTTTCAAATGCCGACGGCAAAACATGATTATTATTTTTTTCAAATGCCGACGGGAAAATGATTTTTCATAATTCCGACGGGAAAAACATAAAAGTTATTTCTAATGCTAATACAGGAGTTTAAGGCTGACTGTGATTTGGGGTGGGTGGGGTTGTTGTCGTAATACATAACCGAGGGACTTTATGGATTTGTCTGTCTGTCTGTCTGTCTGTTGTGCGAGGCTGTGATTGGCCGGGAGAGCGTGGTATAGTTGAGGTAGATGGATTGAGTGTATGAGGGTGTGATTGACAGGGGGCGGGGTGTAGTTAAGGTAGATCGACTGCGTGTATGCAGGTGTTGCTAGTCTGTAGGAATTCAAGGCTTATAGTGATTTGGGGTAGGTGAGGGTGTTGTTGTACGAGTAACATGTATCCATGGGAATTTGTGGATGTGTCTGTCCGGAGGAATTTAAGCGAGGCTGTTATTGGGAGGGGTGTGGTTGAGGTTGATCGACTGCTTGTATGTATGTCTATATGTTTGTAGGAGCTTAAGGCTGATCGTGATTTAAGAGAGGTGAGGATGTTGTTGTAATATTTATACGTAGGAATCTGTATGTATGTATGTCTGTGAAAATTTAAGGCTGATCATGATTTAGGGTAGGTGAGGTTGGTGTAGTAATATGTCTGTGTGTATGTACATATGTTTGTAGGAGTTTAATGCTATTAGTGATTTGAGGATAGGTGAGGGTGTTGTCGTACGAGTGATATGTATGCGTGGGAATCTGTATGCATATTCGTAGGAGTTGAAGGCTGATCGTGATTTGTGTTGTTGTCAGTGTTGTTTGTAGGAATGACCGTGAGAATTTTTGTATGTATATCTGTAGGAATTTAAGGTTGGCCGTGTTTTGTGAGGGGTGGTGTGTTGTTGAAATAATTTGAAATTTTCTTAGATGAAATCTGGTATATATATGTGTTTGTGTGTGTGTGTGTGTGTGCGTGTGTGTGCGTATGATTTTCTCACGCTAGTAGTTTTATGTACGTAGAAATAAATTGTATTCAATATCGAGATTTGGTTCTATAAAATATTTTCATATATCTGATACATATACATAAGTATATTTTCATACTCAAGGTTGCTGGGTATTTTGTCATGCTTAAAATTGTCCAGCTTTAAAGTCTGCCTGCGAGAAATTTGTTTATATTACAGATTTTGTTTATTTAACTACGTCCGGCTTCTTTCGCTGAACTTCTTTTCATACGATCATGGGAATTTATAGTTTCTCTGTCCATAATAAGGTCGTTTAGCTTGGGCATGTGCTCTGGCTATGGTTTGCGTTGTTCATATATTTTTATGATGTAGATATGTAAGTGTGATTGTCAAGATCTAATAAATACTTGAGTATTGATAAGAAATTTGATATTATGTGTACATACATATCTACAAATTGATTTTATGTATGTATGCGGTCTTTTGTTGATGTTGTAAATATTCGCCGAGTCTTTTATGTATAGATGTCAAATATCTTCATAGTTTTTTTTTTTATTTGAAATTAAATAACGTGGATTTAATTTTTATCTGTATTTACGTCAAAGTTTGTGAGGATTTTCTGTTTTAAGTAAAACTGAATTCCTTAAGATACATACTTTAGAATAATAGTAACTATAATAGAAATATTTCCTATATTTAATTTACATTTGTTTAAAGTTGATGCAGCTTATCTTCATTCTTAGAAATATTTTTATATAAAATTTTTTCCAGCCGTAGGCTTTTTTCATCACCTTTTACATTTATTTTAGAACATCATGCATTGCCTTTTATACATTTATAAACATTTTAAATGAAACTGATCCAGCAGTCCAGCTTATGTAACGATAGTTTTTTGTTAGCCAGGTTGCTTCTTTTTTTATTTTTTTTATTTTTTTTTATTGATTATTGAGTTTTATAATGAAATAATTATATTCGTAATTGTTGAAAACAATCTCTACTTCTTTTTTTTGCGATGAAATCATTTGAATTACTTTTGAAACCTTGTACATCTATAAAAATTATGTTGTTTTCCATATTACTCAATTTATAAGACTTTTCGAACTTGTCCTTTGATGGGTATATATTCTATTATACGATCATGAATAAGAATACAGTAAGCTGATTTCTTTGCTTACTATTTCAAATTAAAATTTTATTCAATTGCCCCGCTATTGAATAAAAGGAGCTTTTATCTTAAACTCTGGTACAGGTAGAAACGCATGAGATTCTTTCATATACTACCTTTGCTGGAATCTTAGATACATATATTAACTATATAGAATTGCATTACGTTTATTTTTAAATTTTATGTTAGGATTATCATCATATGAGACTGAACTTAAATGTACTTTTAAATTAGTTAATTCATAATGAACAATCTTATTTTCTTCTTGAATAGCGATCAACAGAAAACGAAGTCGTTTTCTTACAATTTCGGTCTAACCTCTCAACTGGTCCTCTAGTATACAATATGACTTTGTATGTCAGCATTTCTGTCTCCTCTTTGTTAGCGTTAGGGATAATTAAATTTTAAACTTTTTATTCTTCAAATTGTGTTACTTTATACTGATAATATGTTTAAGTACATTAATAATGTACGAGTATATGTTTATTTTATGACGGGTGAGCGCCTATAGCTTTTATTTGATGTTCTGGATGAAGTGATTTTTTTTTTCATTTTATTAAAGTTTAGCGTATTGCGTATATATTTCTAATATATTTAAGTGAGCTTTTTGTATCTGTCAGACAGAATGAACGTATCAATTGGTCAGTCAGTCTTTCTTTTTATTAATTTTTTCTTCTAATGTCACTACTATTTTTTCAGATTTTACTAGTTGAAATAGAGAATATTTGTGTAATTTTTAAATGTATTTATATAGGTAAATATATGTATGTACGTAGAAATTAGTTCATATACAAAGAAATACATCTTTAATAATCAACTATTCTAGAAAATCGATCTAAAATAACACATTTACCACATTTACCTCCATCATCAACTCACCATCAATATTTTCATAAAGTGTTAGAATATCTATGTTTGATAGAATTTTTACTTCAAGTGTTTCTATATAAGATTTGGTGTTTGACCCCTTGACGTTATTGTGGTTAACGTAGACTGCGTTGTATCGCATTCAGATCTAATCATTTCTCACTTAGAAAAGGTCCTCATCACCATCAATCATACCTGTATACAATTCATTCATGAGTGGAGTTGATCCAGATACAATTGCTGTCTACAAATTAATGATTAGAAAATAGCTTTCTCATCACCTTCTAACAAGTTTAATATTTTGCTAGCATGCATGCTTTAGCATGCTTCTATCGATAGTGACGCGAGAGTCCGACATTTAGTGCTGTTTTAATTAAAAATCTATAATATTAGAGTTACGAATTCACTCTTTTGAATTTTTAACAAAGTAGATACATATCTATTTCATTTGCCACAAAGTCTTAAAATTTCTTTCCTTATAAAAGTATGACGTGAGGAATTTTTTGAAATTATACATGCTTCGGCATGCTTCCAATATTTTTTTCGGTAAATTTATTTCATATTCATACAGATACAGATATAAAGTAAGATCTGTTTACTTTCAATTTTACAATTTATGCATGCTTCAGCATGATTCTAGTTGAAGTCTGTATTTATTTAGTAAGTTTGTTTGATACCCATTCATACACATGTACATTGGTAAAGATTGGATATCAAAGTACAATTTCCTTAGTTTATCTAGAAATGAAAGGAGTGAATATCTATTATAATAACCATATTCACATTTTAACATTTTGTGTGCTAGAGCTTTCGAAATGGAAAATGTACACCTTTTACTATAAAAAGTGATAATATGATGTGTTTCTGAATATTTTGAACTCTTAAGTTTTCACAATATTTCATACAGACCATCAAGTTTAGAGAATTCAGTACATTAAGCTAATAATCTTCCCTGAGACCTAACATTCCTAATCAATCCTTCAAAAAACCAATACAAACTAGATTTTTCCTTTTTAATTTTATTTGTATTTTCATGGAATTTCAACATTTTGTACCTCTTCAAATTAGTGTACCTTTTTCTCATTCGTTGAGTTAACTTTAATCGCAAATATTTTAATGATGAGATGAACTTTTCTATTGTACGCATTAAGTAAATCTTTGTGTATATCAATTCACTTATATGAACCATTATAGCTAAATTCTTAACACATAATTCCTTTTAATGATCTATTAATTTATTCTACTATTGATGCTTTCATATTATGAAATTTTTAATCCTCTGTTTATGCATGAATTTTGCAGTGTTTATTAAAAATTCTTTACCAACATCTATTTGTATTTTTTTGTTTTGATACTCATATCATTTCAAAAATATTTTCCATTGCCTTGTTTTTTTTTTTCGAGTGCAGCTTTTATTTTCAACGATACTCACCATATAAATTTTGAGAATGAATCAGTTACAGTCAGCAAAAATCAATAATTTCTATTTTCTCTAGAATAGCTACCCACTTCACCTAAATCAGCTCCATAAAAGATCTTCTATTCCATTCATTACATCACTACAATACACAAACAATTTTATAAATTTATTATGGATTACGTTTACTAAATTTCTTTTTAAGGACATTGAGTTGTTTTACAGTTTTTTGGAGAGTGTTGTGATCTACTTGATACATTTTCAGCTATTTATACTAAAATGTAGTTAATTTTCCAATCTATAAATTTTATCGCTCAGCTGTTCAATTTGTTTGTCAAAAGATGATTTAATTTTTAGAATGTCTTTTTCAATTTTATACCTATCTTCTATCGTTAATTTTATTTCACACTCCACTCCATTAATTTGAATTTGAATATATCCTTGAATTATATTAATGCCTTAAGCTTTATTATTAATTCATCCTTTAGTTTATCGATTTGAGTTTCCAGAAATAATTTACTGATAACATTGTTCTCCGTCAGTGAATGATGATGATTCTCTATGTATACATTGGCAGAAATTATGTATTTTATTTAGTTTTCAAAATCAAATTTGTCATAGTATTTTCACGTTTTCTCAATCATTAAAGAAAATAAACCCACTTTTAAGCCTCATATTTGACCATCAACTTGTATTTTATCTTTATTCAGTTTTAGATTTCTATCACCAAATTTCCATTCATTATTGAAATCTTTAGGTTAGCCATAGTTTGTATCTAATTCATTTCTTCCTTCTAAGACTAATAAGTCAATATAAGTATCTTCGGTGTTAGAAGGCTGTGGGTAAAAATCATCTTCTTCATCATCATAATCATTCACACTATTAGCATCATTAAATAAGATAGTATTATTAAATATTGTTCCTTTTGAAAGTTTCTTTAACTTCTCTCTATCTTGACTGATGGTTTCTGAGACTTAAATACTTGTACTATTTTCAGATTCTATATTGTTTTTACTTTGTTCTTTCTTGTGTATTCTGTCATTATTTTTAGAACTATTCATAAATTCTTTGAGAGGTTCTGTTACAGGATCAAATATATCTCTTAGTTCTTCACGTGTATCTACATCACCAGTTTTTATACTACGAAGCTTTTTCTTCAAGACATTTCTTGTCAACACCAACTGTTTTAAAATTTTCTCATTCATGTTTAATAATACCAAATAAGAGGTATCAACTATTAGATCAGGTATCAGCTTATCAGGAGCTGGTCTGGTTTTCAGATCAGCTTATCAGGACCTGGTCTGGTTTTCAGATCAGCTTATCAGGAGCTGGTCTGGTTTTCAGATCAGCTTATCAGGACCTGGTCTGGTTTGCAGATCAGCTTATCAGGACCTGATCTGGTTTTCAGATCAGCTTATCAGGACCTGGTCTGGTTTTCAGATCAGCTTATCAGGACCTGATCTGGTTTTCAGATCAGCTTATCAGGACCTGGTCTGATTTTCAGATCAGCTTATCAGGACCTGATCTGGTTTTCAGATCAGCTTATCAGTACCTGGTCTGATTTTCAGATCAGCTTATCAGGACCTGATCTGGTTTTCAGATCAGCTTATCAGGAGCTGGTCTGGTTTTCAGATCAGCTTATCAGGACCTGTTCTGGTTTTCAGATCAGCATATCAGGAGTTGGTCTAGTTTTCAGATCAGGTTATCAGGCAGCTGATCTGTAAAACAGATCAGGTTATCAGGAGCTCTTCAGATTTTCAAATCAGATTATCTGTTTCAGACTGGGTTAACAGTTTACAAGTAGCTGAACACTTATAACATCTAGATGAATGAAGTTTAAGGTCAGATAAAATGTGAAAAACTGTACTGTTATGTAGTCAAATTATTTTCTAAGACGATCGTCACTTAATTCAGTATCTTTGCTTATAATCAAAATTCAATATTTTTAATACCAACAAGATTTATATTTTTCTCACATTACTTAAACATTCTAACTACATTATGATTATTTCCTATCAAATGTATGGTGATTCTGGTATAAATTTGACATTAGTAGAATGCATCAACATTCTTATCTTACCCCATACAAAAATATGCTTCTCACAACATGGTTAAATATCGTATTGGTATTACTTCTAGCTTTCTTAAAAGAAATAACAGATTCGTTATCTCTAAATGTGTAATACTCATGTCTTTCATTAATGAAATAAATCTCTACAGGTATTCATATTTAGGTTGTTAGAGAGATTTTGAGTATAAATATGAAGATGTTTTCAAGTTTTAGTCCATTAGAACTGTCTAGCCAACCAATCATAACATTTTATTTATTTTTTATTTATTTTTTATTTATTTTTTTTTACCAATTTAACAGGCCAACTATTCTTGCACGAATAGAAATTGATAGAAGGGAACTATGATTTATTTTTAAGCTAACGTTTGATGACTCATCAAAATTTCATACCAAGGTATTTTTATGTTGTTTTGACTATGAGTATGGGTCAATATTTATGAAATATCTTTCCTAAATATTGGTGCATGCACATAGTCAAAACAAAGTATGCTTTAAGTGTTTAAAACCAGTATTACCATAAAAATGGTGGTTTTAAACTCTTAAAATATACTATGTTTTACTAAACCCATTTTGTAACTAAATGCATTTCATAAATAGTGAAGCATACTCAGAGTCAAAATATCCTTTGTTTTGAGTATGAGTATGGCTCATTATCTCTTATTATAGAAAACATAGTATGATTATATGATATCAGAAATCATGTTTTCTGTTGTCATATGACCATACTATTTTATTATTTCTATAGTAATAGATAATATTTATAAAATGCATTTAGTTACAAAATGCGGTTAGTAAAACAACATAAATATACCTTGGTATGAAATTTTGATGATTCATCAATTTTTAGTACCATCCTATTTTTAGGTTGTTTTGACTATGAGTATGTACCAACATTTATGAAATGTATTTCATAAATATTATCTCTTATTATAGAAAAATAAAATAATGTAGCTATAAGATATCGGAAAATATTTTCTGATATCATATGGCTATATTATTTTATTTTTCCTATAATAAGAGATAATGGTTTCTACTCATAGTCAAAACAAAGTATATTTTAAGAGTTTAAAACCAGTATTGTCATACAAAATACTGATTTTAAACTGTTAAAATATACTTTGTTTTACTAACCACATTTTTTGTAACTAAATGCATTTCATAAATATTGCCGAATACTCATAGTCAAAACTAATGATGTTTTGATTGTGAGTATGGAGCATTATCTGTTATTATAAAAAATTAAATAATGCAGCTACTCGATTTTAGAAAATATTCGAATAGCTGTATTATTTTATTTTTTTTTTATAATAAGAGATAATATTTATAAAATGTATTTAGTTACACAAAAGCGGTTAGTAAAACAACCTAAATATAGGATGGTACGAAATATTGATGAGTCATCAAACGTTAGCTTAAAAATAAATCATAGTTCCCTTCTATCAATTTCTATTCGTGCAAGAATAGTTGGCCTGTTAAATTGGTAAAAAAAAATAAATAAAAAATAAATAAAAAATAAATAAAATGTTATGATTGGTTGGCTAGACAGTTCTAATGGACTAAAACTTGAAAACATCTTCATATTTATACTCAAAATCTCTCTAACAACCTAAATATGAATACCTGTAGAGATTTATTTCATTAATGAAAGACATGAGTATTACACATTTAGAGATAACGAATCTGTTATTTCTTTTAAGAAAGCTAGAAGTAATACCAATACGATATTTAACCATGTTGTGAGAAGCATATTTTTGTATGGGGTAAGATAAGAATGTTGATGCATTCTACTAATGTCAAATTTATACCAGAATCACCATACATTTGATAGGAAATAATCATAATGTAGTTAGAATGTTTAAGTAATGTGAGAAAAATATAAATCTTGTTGGTATTAAAAATATTGAATTTTGATTATAAGCAAAGATACTGAATTAAGTGACGATCGTCTTAGAAAATAATTTGACTACATAACAGTACAGTTTTTCACATTTTATCTGACCTTAAACTTCATTCATCTAGATGTTATAAGTGTTCAGCTACTTGTAAACTGTTAACCCAGTCTGAAACAGATAATCTGATTTGAAAATCTGAAGAGCTCCTGATAACCTGATCTGTTTTACAGATCAGCTGCCTGATAACCTGATCTGAAAACTAGACCAACTCCTGATATGCTGATCTGAAAACCAGAACAGGTCCTGATAAGCTGATCTGAAAACCAGACCAGCTCCTGATAAGCTGATCTGAAAACCAGATCAGGTCCTGATAAGCTGATCTGAAAATCAGACCAGGTACTGATAAGCTGATCTGAAAATCAGATCAGGTCCTGATAAGCTGATCTGAAAATCAGACCAGGTCCTGATAAGCTGATCTGAAAACCAGATCAGGTCCTGATAAGCTGATCTGAAAACCAGACCAGGTCCTGATAAGCTGATCTGAACACCAGATCAGGTCCTGATAAGCTGATCTGCAAACCAGACCAGGTCCTGATAAGCTGATCTGAAAACCAGACCAGCTCCTGATAAGCTGATCTGAAAACCAGACCAGGTCCTGATAAGCTGATCTGAAAACCAGACCAGCTCCTGATAAGCTGATACCTGATCTAATAGTTGATACCTCTTATTTGGTATTATTAAACATGAATGAGAAAATTTTAAAACAGTTGGTGTTGACAAGAAATGTCTTGAAGAAAAAGCTTCGTAGTATAAAAACTGGTGAAATAGATACACGTGAAGAACTAAGAGATATATTTGATCCTGTAACAGAACCTCTCAAAGAATTTATGAATAGTTCTAAAAATAATGACAGAATACACAAGAAAGAACAAAGTAAAAACAATATAGAATCTGAAAATAGTACAAGTATTTAAGTCTCAGAAACCATCAGTCAAGATAGAGAGAAGTTAAAGAAACTTTCAAAAGGAACAATATTTAATAATACTATCTTATTTAATGATGCTAATAGTGTGAATGATTATGATGATGAAGAAGATGATTTTTACCCACAGCCTTCCAACACCGAAGATACTTATATTGACTTATTAGTCTTAGAAGGAAGAAATGAATTAGATACAAACTATGGCTAACCTAAAGATTTCAATAATGAATGGAAATTTGGTGATAGAAATCTAAAACTGAATAAAGATAAAATACAAGTTGATGGTCAAATATGAGGCTTAAAAGTGGGTTTATTTTCTTTAATGATTGAGAAAACGTGAAAATACTATGACAAATTTGATTTTGAAAACTAAATAAAATACATAATTTCTGCCAATGTATACATAGAGAATCATCATCATTCACTGACGGAGAACAATGTTATCAGTAAATTATTTCTGGAAACTCAAATCGATAAACTAAAGGATGAATTAATAATAAAGCTTAAGGCATTAATATAATTCAAGGATATATTCAAATTCAAATTAATGGAGTGGAGTGTGAAATAAAATTAACGATAGAAGATAGGTATAAAATTGAAAAAGACATTCTAAAAATTAAATCATCTTTTGACAAACAAATTGAACAGCTGAGCGATAAAATTTATAGATTGGAAAATTAACTACATTTTAGTATAAATAGCTGAAAATGTATCAAGTAGATCACAACACTCTCCAAAAAACTGTAAAACAACTCAATGTCCTTAAAAAGAAATTTAGTAAACGTAATCCATAATAAATTTATAAAATTGTTTGTGTATTGTAGTGATGTAATGAATGGAATAGAAGATCTTTTATGGAGCTGATTTAGGTGAAGTGGGTAGCTATTCTAGAGAAAATAGAAATTATTGATTTTTGCTGACTGTAACTGATTCATTCTCAAAATTTATATGGTGAGTATCGTTGAAAATAAAAGCTGCACTCGAAAAAAAAAAACAAGGCAATGGAAAATATTTTTGAAATGATATGAGTATCAAAACAAAAAAATACAAATAGATGTTGGTAAAGAATTTTTAATAAACACTGCAAAATTCATGCATAAACAGAGGATTAAAAATTTCATAATATGAAAGCATCAATAGTAGAATAAATTAATAGATCATTAAAAGGAATTATGTGTTAAGAATTTAGCTATAATGGTTCATATAAGTGAATTGATATACACAAAGATTTACTTAATGCGTACAATAGAAAAGTTCATCTCATCATTAAAATATTTGCGATTAAAGTTAACTCAACGAATGAGAAAAAGGTACACTAATTTGAAGAGGTACAAAATGTTGAAATTCCATGAAAATACAAATAAAATTAAAAAGGAAAAATCTAGTTTGTATTGGTTTTTTGAAGGATTGATTAGGAATGTTAGGTCTCAGGGAAGATTATTAGCTTAATGTACTGAATTCTCTAAACTTGATGGTCTGTATGAAATATTGTGAAAACTTAAGAGTTCAAAATATTCAGAAACACATCATATTATCACTTTTTATAGTAAAAGGTGTACATTTTCCATTTCGAAAGCTCTAGCACACAAAATGTTAAAATGTGAATATGGTTATTATAATAGATATTCACTCCTTTCATTTCTAGATAAACTAAGGAAATTGTACTTTGATATCCAATCTTTACCAATGTACATGTGTATGAATGGGTATCAAACAAACTTACTAAATAAATACAGACTTCAACTAGAATCATGCTGAAGCATGCATAAATTGTAAAATTGAAAGTAAACAGATCTTACTTTATATCTGTATCTGTATGAATATGAAATAAATTTACCGAAAAAAATATTGGAAGCATGCCGAAGCATGTATAATTTCAAAAAATTCCTCACGTCATACTTTTATAAGGAAAGAAATTTTAAGACTTTGTGGCAAATGAAATAGATATGTATCTACTTTGTTAAAAATTCAAAAGAGTGAATTCGTAACTCTAATATTATAGATTTTTAATTAAAACAGCACTAAATGTCGGACTCTCGCGTCACTATCGATAGAAGCATGCTAAAGCATGCATGCTAGCAAAATATTAAACTTGTTAGAAGGTGATGAGAAAGCTATTTTCTAATCATTAATTTGTAGACAGCAATTGTATCTGGATCAACTCCACTCATGAATGAATTGTATACAGGTATGATTGATGGTGATGAGGACCTTTTCTAAGTGAGAAATGATTAGATCTGAATGCGATACAACGCAGTCTACGTTAACCACAATAACGTCAAGGGGTCAAACACCAAATCTTATATAGAAACACTTGAAGTAAAAATTCTATCAAACATAGATATTCTAACACTTTATGAAAATATTGATGGTGAGTTGATGATGGAGGTAAATGTGGTAAATGTGTTATTTTAGATCGATTTTCTAGAATAGTTGATTATTAAAGATGTATTTCTTTGTATATGAACTAATTTCTACGTACATACATATATTTACCTATATAAATACATTTAAAAATTACACAAATATTCTCTATTTCAACTAGTAAAATCTGAAAAAATAGTAGTGACATTAGAAGAAAAAATTAATAAAAAGAAAGACTGACTGACCAATTGATACGTTCATTCTGTCTGACAGATACAAAAAGCTCACTTAAATATATTAGAAATATATACGCAATACGCTAAACTTTAATAAAATGAAAAAAAAAATCACTTCATCCAGAACATCAAATAAAAGCTATAGGCGCTCACCCGTCATAAAATAAACATATACTCGTACATTATTAATGTACTTAAACATATTATCAGTATAAAGTAACACAATTTGAAGAATAAAAAGTTTAAAATTTAATTATCCCTAACGCTAACAAAGAGGAGACAGAAATGCTGACATACAAAGTCATATTGTATACTAGAGGACCAGTTGAGAGGTTAGACCGAAATTGTAAGAAAACGACTTCGTTTTCTGTTGATCGCTATTCAAGAAGAAAATAAGATTGTTCATTATGAATTAACTAATTTAAAAGTACATTTAAGTTCAGTCTCATATGATGATAATCCTAACATAAAATTTAAAAATAAACGTAATGCAATTCTATATAGTTAATATATGTATCTAAGATTCCAGCAAAGGTAGTATATGAAAGAATCTCATGCGTTTCTACCTGTACCAGAGTTTAAGATAAAAGCTCCTTTTATTCAATAGCGGGGCAATTGAATAAAATTTTAATTTGAAATAGTAAGCAAAGAAATCAGCTTACTGTATTCTTATTCATGATCGTATAATAGAATATATACCCATCAAAGGACAAGTTCGAAAAGTCTTATAAATTGAGTAATATGGAAAACAACATAATTTTTATAGATGTACAAGGTTTCAAAAGTAATTCAAATGATTTCATCGCAAAAAAAAGAAGTAGAGATTGTTTTCAACAATTACGAATATAATTATTTCATTATAAAACTCAATAATCAATAAAAAAAAATAAAAAAAATAAAAAAAGAAGCAACCTGGCTAACAAAAAACTATCGTTACATAAGCTGGACTGCTGGATCAGTTTCATTTAAAATGTTTATAAATGTATAAAAGGCAATGCATGATGTTCTAAAATAAATGTAAAAGGTGATGAAAAAAGCCTACGGCTGGAAAAAATTTTATATAAAAATATTTCTAAGAATGAAGATAAGCTGCATCAACTTTAAACAAATGTAAATTAAATATAGGAAATATTTCTATTATAGTTACTATTATTCTAAAGTATGTATCTTAAGGAATTCAGTTTTACTTAAAACAGAAAATCCTCACAAACTTTGACGTAAATACAGATAAAAATTAAATCCACGTTATTTAATTTCAAATAAAAAAAAAAACTATGAAGATATTTGACATCTATACATAAAAGACTCGGCGAATATTTACAACATCAACAAAAGACCGCATACATACATACATAAAATCAATTTGTAGATATGTATGTACACATAATATCAAATTTCTTATCAATACTCAAGTATTTATTAGATCTTGACAATCACACTTACATATCTACATCATAAAAATATATGAACAACGCAAACCATAGCCAGAGCACATGCCCAAGCTAAACGACCTTATTATGGACAGAGAAACTATAAATTCCCATGATCGTATGAAAAGAAGTTCAGCGAAAGAAGCCGGACGTAGTTAAATAAACAAAATCTGTAATATAAACAAATTTCTCGCAGGCAGACTTTAAAGCTGGACAATTTTAAGCATGACAAAATACCCAGCAACCTTGAGTATGAAAATATACTTATGTATATGTATCAGATATATGAAAATATTTTATAGAACCAAATCTCGATATTGAATACAATTTATTTCTACGTACATAAAACTACTAGCGTGAGAAAATCATACGCACACACACGCACACACACACACACACACAAACACATATATATACCAGATTTCATCTAAGAAAATTTCAAATTATTTCAACAACACACCACCCCTCACAAAACACGGCCAACCTTAAATTCCTACAGATATACATACAAAAATTCTCACGGTCATTCCTACAAACAACACTGACAACAACACAAATCACGATCAGCCTTCAACTCCTACGAATATGCATACAGATTCCCACGCATACATATCACTCGTACGACAACACCCTCACCTATCCTCAAATCACTAATAGCATTAAACTCCTACAAACATATGTACATACACACAGACATATTACTACACCAACCTCACCTACCCTAAATCATGATCAGCCTTAAATTTTCACAGACATACATACATACAGATTCCTACGTATAAATATTACAACAACATCCTCACCTCTCTTAAATCACGATCAGCCTTAAGCTCCTACAAACATATAGACATACATACAAGCAGTCGATCAACCTCAACCACACCCCTCCCAATAACAGCCTCGCTTAAATTCCTCCGGACAGACACATCCACAAATTCCCATGGATACATGTTACTCGTACAACAACACCCTCACCTACCCCAAATCACTATAAGCCTTGAATTCCTACAGACTAGCAACACCTGCATACACGCAGTCGATCTACCTTAACTACACCCCGCCCCCTGTCAATCACACCCTCATACACTCAATCCATCTACCTCAACTATACCACGCTCTCCCGGCCAATCACAGCCTCGCACAACAGACAGACAGACAGACAGACAAATCCATAAAGTCCCTCGGTTATGTATTACGACAACAACCCCACCCACCCCAAATCACAGTCAGCCTTAAACTCCTGTATTAGCATTAGAAATAACTTTTATGTTTTTCCCGTCGGAATTATGAAAAATCATTTTCCCGTCGGCATTTGAAAAAAATAATAATCATGTTTTGCCGTCGGCATTTGAAAAAAATAATATTCATGCATTGCCGTCGGCATTTGGAAAAATAATCATATATTGCCGTAGGCATTAGGAAAAATATTCATATATTGCCGTAGGCATTAGGAAAATCATGTATTGCCGTAGGCATTAAGAAAAATATTCATATATTGCCGTAGGCATTAGGAAAATATTCATATATTGCCGTAGGGATTAGGAAAATCATGTATTGCCGTAGGCATTAAGAAAAATTAATTTTCACTATTTCACCCCACTCCCCCTTTGGTATTAAGAAAAATCATTTTCATGATTTTCCCGTCGGCATATATATTTATGAAATATTAATCTTATGAAACCCCTTAATCCAAACATACATATAAATTCCCACGGTCATAAAAACCCGGACTTATTAAACCACCCTCGTATGTATTAAACAAACAAAGCCCCTTATGTAAACAAAAAATTCCTTATGTAAACAAAAAGTTGGACGGACTTATTGACCCACCCTCGTAGGGTATCAAATTTCACAAATTTCCAAGAATTTTAAAATTTGGGTAATTAAAATTTTAAAATTTCAAAATTTTAATTGGCGCAGGAGCGGCAGTTCCCTACTACTAACTTAATGAGTGGCGTGAGCTATAATTGCTTTCATAGTCATTAATATTTATGCATAATGATTCTTTTTCCCCTCTTAATTGTTAGCAGTCCAAATGATTTGAAAATAGCAAAGAAATTTAAGAAAAATATATTTTAAATGAAAATTTCGACAAAGGATTAAATTGTCATATGATTGTCAGATCTGGCAACTTGTAATTTGTAAACATTTTATCGTAAATATAATAATGCCAGAACTATGCTGAAATCCCATGCCACGTCCTCTGAGCTCCCGCGCATGCTAAGCGTCTCTCAAAAAAAGTAGAACTTGTGTACTCGTATTACCCCTTTGCAAAGTCTTAATTCAGCTGGGAGAAAGACAGAAAGAGATAGCATTCCTACCGATTCTGTCTTTCACACAGCTGAATTAAGACTTTGCAAAGTAAACTTTGCGTGTCTAAAAGGGGTATATATTACAAAACAAAGAAATATATACATAAGTTTTAGTATCTACATATTATCGTAATTCGTAGGCTCACATATTTTCTCTCAGGAAACTATGACTAGTGCAACATAAAAGTGCATCTCTAGTTCGTTTATGTGAAAAACTAAAATACGCTACAAATACATTGACTCTCTCTCTCTCTCAAACCTAAATACAGTTTGAGTATGTTTATACTCAGGCTATGCATATTTAATAGGACAAAAAAAAATACGCACTATACTCGGGATATTTATTCATCAGCATTGGCCACCGTATACATACATCTGTGTATATAAAATGAAATGGAAAATGTGTGTGTGTGTGTGTGTGGCTGTTTGAAAACATATGTGTATGTGTGTAAATAAAACAGCCCTGTATATACGCATGTGTAGCCGATTAATAGTCAGAGTATTTTTATACTCATGAATGCGATTGTAGCTCATACATTCTATAAATTTATAATCAGGGTGGTTTGTAAGATGTTATTTGGACCCAAGTGAGTTGAAAACTTACTTTCTCTTTTCCGCAAACTTAACCTAACATCTAGTATTTAGATCTTAAAACAGATTGCTTCAGCTTGCAAACAAAATAAATTTTACCTATTTGAGTTAAAATAAGAAGACGCTTTCCCGCACTATACTATATATGTACATAAAGGTTGTTTTTTTTGGGATTGTCACAATTTTGAGTTGGCATTACTGCTTTATTTGAGCAACCATTTAACAGCTGATAGTTGCTTTTAAATTTTATTATGAATCGACTTACACCAGAGCCACGCGTACAAATTATTGAAATTTTTAATCAACATAATTGTTCTATTCGTCAAACTCATCGTGCACTTCTTCCATTTTTCGATGAAACCCCTTTTCTGGTTGAATGCGTACGTAAATAAGCATAGTTGTCGCATTTGGAGTGAGGAGAATCCACAAGCTTTTGTCGAAACACCATTACATCCACAGAAAATTACTGTTTGGTGCGCTTTATGGGCTGGCGGAGTCATTGGCCCATATGTCTTCAAAAGCGATGATGGTCAGATTGTTACTGTCAATGGGTGAATGGTATAGGAACATGATTCGAAATTTATTTGTACCTCAATTACGTGGCATTAATCTTAATGATATGTAGCCCCAACAGTAGTAGTGTAGTGTAGTGCCACACAGCGGGCGCTACAATTGATTTGCTTAAAGAAATTTTTGATGAAAAAATAATTTCACGTAATGGCCCAATTAATTGACCATCAAGATCGTGTAATTTAATTCCATTGGATTATTTTCTTTGGGGTTATGTTAAGTCACTTGTGTACGTCGATAAACCACAAACAATTGAACACCTGGAAATCAACATGCGAAGAGTTATCGCCGAAATACGGCCGCAAATGCTGAGAAAAGTTGTTGAAAATTTGTGTTTCAGATTGCGCCTTCTACGCGCCAACTGTGGCGTCCAAATGGCAGAAATCATATTTAAACATTAATTTCATAAAATTTTCTTTCCAATACAGCCCGTTTCATTGATGTTAAAAATATATTTTTATTTGTCTTATTATGATTTAAACTTGTGTCTCTCTATAAAAAAACCCTTTATTTATAAATTGACAGCAGTGTTGGTGGCACAGAGAAAATTTAATTTATTTTGTCGTTCTTTAAAATTATCATATCTATTTTAAAAATTATTTTTCACTTGTAATTTATTAACCAAACTTAATAAATATTTTTACTTGAGGCTTCAATAAATTCCTGGTAACAGTAGTTAGTCACTCCATAAATAAAGGCTCGTGAGCGTGATTGACTTAAATAAAAAAAAATTCATTTAATCTTTTTATTATGCTCGGGAAAATAAATAAAGCTGCTTACTCACTGCTGACTGCCCTTTAAATTTAACATTTTATTTCATTCACGTAAACGTAATTGTAGTTATATGCAAATTATTTTTATTATTTATTAAATCCCTCAACATAAAAAAGTCAAATGTCAAATTAAACACACATACAAAGAGAGACATAATTTAAGTTAATTGTTGGAATGTGTACGTGTGTGTGTGTGTGTGATTGTGTGTGTATTGTACTCTTAAGTGTGTCATAGAGAGAGTACACGAAAAAGTTTTATGAAAAAAAATTAAATAAATATTCATTATTTTTCTTTTTTACCCGACTGCGCAACGCACTATATAAACGGACCGGTTTTGATTCTTACGTCAATCGATTTGTCTTAATCCCGGGAGTGGCACTAAAGATACATATGTTAGTTGTCAAAATTCAATATGGCGGCCAACAGACATACGAAAAAAATTAAAAGTCTGCGAACTATATCAAAATGGGCATCATTAGACAGGCATTTTAAAATCATCTTTAGGTTTCTTTTATGATTTTTCATTTCGAATGACCGTTTAGGATAGTTAACGGTTCAAAGTTGGTCCCAGTTGGGTTTTTTGATTTTTTTGGTATAAATACTTGTTAAATTTTAAATACGTACATTAGGCGGCGCAAATTGACTAAAGAGTTGCTGATAAGCTTGCCATAAAAAATAACCTATCTTCACTATAAACACTTTTGGCACCCATAACTTTTAAATGCGGCATTTTTCGGAAATATTTTTATGTAACCATTTTTGTTAAGAATAAATAGCACAACATTTTTCCTGTACATAATTTTGCCCTAACTATGGCCTATCATGGTCTTTTAGTGGGATGAAACTGAGTTTTTTGAAAAGGATTTCGCTAGAAATTAGTTAGCGATAATTATAATCCGTTTTCATTATTTTATAAGATAATATCTGTAGATTATATCGCCCCATCACATTTGGACCAAATATGAATCATCTAATAATATAAGGATCAAACCATCACATATTAGTTTATTATAATTATTATTATGTATTTGGAAATTACTCGCATCTACTAGACAAAAATATAGACGTTACAGGAAAATATATTTTTGGATACAAAAATCTGCGTACATTATGTATGTATGCATGTACTTGCAAATATTATTATCATTAGGACACGGAGACGTGTTAAGGGGTTAAAAGTTCAATTAAACATGTCATAACCATAACCATACAAAACAGCTGTTCGAACCAAAAACTTATGGGCAACACTGTAGTTGATTATACGTGACTCGCCATAACCATAGAAACCAGTTCAATTTTGTTTTTTTTTTCGGCATAACCATAAACAGCATATTTGTTGTTGTTTTTTTTTTTGCAATCAATAAACAATAAAACATAAACAGCTGTTTATGGTTATGGCAGCACTAATAGGTGAAGAAAATATATTTATGGTAAGGTTTTACATAAGAGTATTTATTACACTTACATAAAATTAAAATAAATTAAAATGTAAGAGTTTCTTGGTTTATTATGCAAAAGGGGGGGGGGGGTAAACTTCAAGCAGCCCTTTTTTATTGTAGGCCTAGACGTAAACTTTTAGAACACCGATTGCACGTAAATTTTTTTCCGTGGTCTCCTCTTTTGGAATAGTTTCTTATTTTTGAAAAAGGAAAATTGATTTTGTTGAACAGTGTTATAAACGACTGGCTTTTTGTTCAACAAGAGCTGTGAATTTAATTTGATGTAATTACTTTCACTCGGAATTTATATGCATTTTTGTCATGTGTATAGTGCTGACTGGTTGAATAAATTCCATTTAAATAAATGTATTATGTGATATCATATGTAGTCATGTAAGAATGTATTTATGTGCACTGGAAAGTCATTGACCTTTGCCGAATTAAATATGTTCGTGTACTTAGTAATTTGTAATAATTTGTTCAAATTGCTATGTACCTTTTCCCCGCTTATATGAATAGTTACATATATTGATTCATTAAGCGCTTCCTAATCTTAAAATTATGTGTAAATGTTATTGCTTAAAATAATTTTTAACTAATAAAATATTTGTTGTCTAGTCTACTGATGTGTTGCTTAGCAGCAAGGAAATGCATCTAGATGTGCTAAGCTGAACAACAAATAAATTTTTTAAATTCGTATATTTGTTTGAAATGTTGCATAGATTATTATCAGTGCAGTTAGTTGTTCATCAAAACTTTATGTGAAAATTAAATATGAAAAATATTTTTATTTGTTGTTTTCTTAAATTTTGAAAAATTTTTACACCCCTATTCATAAAATTTAAAATGAATTTAAAATGTATTTTACTTAAAATTTTTCATACAAAATTTTTCTTAAAATGGATTTCAAACACATTTTATTTATATTTTTTTTTTATAAATATGGGGTTTAATATTTACTACCAGTTTATAGAAGACAAGTAAAAATTCTCGTCTGCCTATTTATATTGAAAACAATAACAAGTCACTAAAATTTGTTTTTATTTTCAATAGGAATATACAGACGAGACTTTTTACTTGTCTTCTGTAAACTGGCAGTAAAAATATTTTTATTTGTGTTTCAATAAAATTGAAAGAAAAAATTTTTAAAAATATTTCTTTGTTCTATTGAAACTTTAACCTGAATGCTTAATAAATAAATACATTGTACTCATTTATGCAAAACGAGAAACAAATTATTCATTTGCAATGATTTTTGTTTTGTACTCATATTATTACATACGAGTATAATTTAATATGAAGTTTAATTAACGTAAAATGTACTTTGAAAAGCAATAAACGTGTTCATGTCACAATTACCACTTTTTTTACCCTTCTCTCAGGTACGAGCACATTTAAGTCAATAGCGGAAAATTCCCCTGTACTTAATATATTTATGTATGTCATGTTCACTAGTGTTTTTTTTGTAATATGATAATATTTTAAAAATTAATACCACCTTACAATATCGTTATCGCCTGCATTCATAAAGAGGTATTAAAAAATAATAATGTTAAAATTTTATTGATTGCATACTTTTTAATTAAAAATATTGTAAATGGCGAAATCGAAAAGCGTACAGTAACTGCTAATGAGTCATTTTATAAAAGCTTTAAGCACTAATCATATTTATCACAGCAAGTTATCGACTTCTAAAACCTGGTTTTAACACACAAAATGATTTTGTTAAAACCAACTTCAAACCATTTTTGAATTGGCTTTAAGTAGGTTTTATAAAATGCAACCTTGTTTTTTTTCTGCTGTGCAAAATTCAGTGCTGCCAAGTTAAAATGTTCGGAAGCAGCTGATAATGTTTATGCCAGTGTATAAGAATAAATACCAGGGACGGCATTGATAATTTTAAAATTGTGCCTACCGAATCGTTTTCACAAATTTGCTTGTGAGCTGGGATGTTAAAGCATATGGTTACACCTGTTTAAATTTAAATTTAAATTACACAAGTTAATAGCATGTGCTCTATCATTCGAATTTGGAAGAAAAATTATTTGGAAAAGAACGAGTTCACATTTTTTGATTTTCTCGCTGCGTTTTGCTTGCTCAAGACTGTTTTTAAGTGAGAAGAATATGAGTTTCCTGGTTCAAAAGTGAAAATTCACTTATGCAATCGTTTGAAAAGAAATGCGGAATGAAACTGCGGAAATTCCTTAGATGTACTAAATTAGTCATTGGTGTACTATTGTGCTTTCGGAGTTTGAATAGTACCAAAAAAGGTACAATTGTACCAACTTTGCCATCCCTGATAGATACCGATTGAAAAATTTTCATCAACTTAAAAATGGATGCAGCCGCAACAAATAATAAAAAAAATGCGAAGAAAAAGAATCTTTTGGACGGAAAACAACGAAGATATTTTCATTGACCTCGGGCAAGTTGAAATAGACGATATCCATCTTCCGATAGCTTATAATGTATTTGTTTATTTTTTTTATATATAATAACTTGATTTCCAAACACTTCTTTACTTTGTATAGGTAGTTTCATAATTTGGAAATGTTAATTTGCAAAATATAATATAACTCCCATTTTAGAGTTTTTTATTTAAACAAAAACAGCTGTTGTACAGTTTGTCAAGTAAGTGTTAAAAAAAGCAGAAAAAATACAGCAAAAATACACGTACATACATACTCGTATTTCTACAGAAGATTTATTTTATATTGAACAAATTTATTAGACAAACACCCTTATTCCATTTGTCGACATCGACGTCACTTTAACACAATACCAAAAAATTGGTGGTTGTTTACTCGCTCTCGAGAACAATTTTGTGCTATGGATAGTCTATTTCTAGTCTAGAAAAGAGTTTGAGCCTGCCAACAGGAGTCATTTATTTCGAGAACGGGTATACAAGCCCCAATTTTTTAGTATTGTGTTAAAGTGACGTCGATGTCGACAAATGGAATAAGGGTGAAACTGTTGTTTAAAACCTGAATTTGTCAAACTTGCAGAGTGAACGCAAAGAAAGCTGTTAAAACCACCCTGCAGAAAATGCGAATAGTGAAATTGTAGTGATTTACTAGTGACATTGTCAGTAGTACTACTGACCAGGTGTATCCCAGCCAATGTAATTATCTATTGACATTTAACATTAGCTTGTCATTGAAAATCCACCACTAGACTGTAGCAATACTGACTAAGTAGTTCTTTTGGGACCACATGGAGACATTGGAACCAAAGATTCACTAGTAAATTTTAGGGGCTCCAGTCTACAATATCGATATTTCCTCGCTCCATATCAATATTAAAATTGTAGTGATTTACTAGTGACATTGTCAATAGTACAACCGAATAGGTGTACCGCAGCCAATGTAATTGCCTATTGACATATAACATAGGGTTGTCATTGAAAATCTACCAGTAGACTTTAGCACTATTCATTTACGACCATATGGAGACATTTGAACTAAAGAATCACTAGTACATTTTAGTGACCTTCGTTTACAATTTAATAAGGGTTGAGCCAACAATCTTAAATAAATACATACCTACATACATATGTACGTAAGTTTTTAACATTATTGCATAGCGTAATAAAAAAGAAAAACAAACTATTGGCAATATCAACAGAAATACATTAGAACTGTTGTCTCTAACGTATCTCTACTCGCGCATAAAAGGAAAATTTTCGACATTTCAACTAGTGCAATTGTCGCTAGAGAAAAGAGTGTTGACATAGAGACATATGGCACTAGGCTGGCTAGAGGGCAGGTTTTAACTTTAGGTGTGAAAACACCAACACACATGTTTATATGAGAATGATTATTTTGACGAACGCAAATGGCAACACCTCGGCAGGTTGATGTCGATGTTGAGCAGTAGTTGGCGACACTGAGCAAATACAGTGCTGCCAATTTAATGCAAAATTTGGAATGAATGATAGCTTATAATTATTTCATATATTATTTATAAGAAATAACAACCCGAAAATGATGTAAAGAAATAAATTTATGCAATTTTATACGTTTAATATCAGGTGCATATGATGGTTCTGCCGTCTACAAAGCGACAAATGCAGCTAGCGGCATTTGAAGTCGTGTGTTCGTGTAGCCTGCTATGGTGAATGTGTTGTACTGTTATTGTGAATTGTTATAGTTTTGGAATTTTAGATAAACACTTCCATCTGACATTTTTCTGTTAGATACATATACATACATACATATGTACATACCACTCATTTACTCAAACAACCTCATAACTCCAAAAAATTTTATTTTTTATTAAAGGATGCAGAATTAATCCTCATATCGTTCTTTATATTGTGTAAAAATTTTATGTAAATATCTTGTTTACTCAATTCTTGAGAGAAAACAAACTAGTTTTTATAGCTTTGCTATTTATCTCGCGATACAGGTGTTAGGAAATAATTTTCGTAACAAAAATAATCGACACTATTACAGTTATAAATTTATTTTTGTTTTGATTCCTTTGTACTTAAACCAGAGCACGAAAATTAACGAAACAAATTGTTTGATTTTCTTTTGTTTAATTCTTTGGAGTGAGAGAAACAAAAACAGTGAAAACGATTGCTCAATTTGTTCAAGGAAAAAAGAAATAATTTTGTTGCTTTGCATTTGCGTATATACAGTGAATAGCGACAACAAACTAATAAGATAAAGTTGTTTGTGTATTTCGTATTGCTGGTACTGCATGTGTGCATGTGTATTTCGTATTGCTAGGACTGAGTGTGTGCTGTGAGCAGTGATGGGAAAGTTAGTGCTATCTATATTTACTATGCTATTTAACATGAAAAAGGACCGTAACACATTTGATACTCTCACGGACAACTTAGATATGAAGTCAGAAGACGCGCGCATGCATATATTTTTGAAAATAATTAATTTATATAGCTTTGCTATTTATCTCGCGATACAGGGGTTAGGAAATAATTTTCGTAACAAAAATAATCGACACTATTATAGTTATAAATTTATTTTTGTTTTGATTTCTTTGTACTTAAAAGTATAGTACGAAAATAAACCAAACAAATTGTTTGATTTTGTTTTGTTTCGTTCTTTGAAGTGAGTGAAACAAAAACAAAACAAGAACAATGAGAACGATTGTTCAATTTGTTTTTGCTTTGTTTTTGCATATGAGCACAAACCAGAGAACAGCGCCGATCAGTTGTAAGCCGGCTAACACCTGTCACCAGCCACAAACAATACATTAATTTAATCGCACGCCGCTAGAAAAGAAAATAATGGGAAATAAATGGAAACGTTTTGAAATATTTGCAGAGAATTTGATATCATCATATACATAATATAATTTTATTGCATTGTTATTTCACACATGAAAGTTGTTTTAAATAACTAAGTAGCAAAGCTATAACCGGATGTCCTAAGACAACTCTCTTCTTTTTTTTTTTTGAGTTATGACATTGTTTTAGTAAATGAGCGATATATACTTTAGACCGTACCGAAAAAAATTCGTTTACACCTTCGAATATAAAGTATTATCGCAAGGCGATTAAAAAAAGAAAAATTATTAAGTTTTTTTTGCCGAACATAGGAGTCGACTTTTTAGCTTAGGTATGTTTTAGAAGTACATATCTTAAAGTTTGCCTCAAGAAGACTAATGTTTTGCTTTACAAGCCACTATTCCAATTAAATCTTTACATAAACTGGTCTTGAGTTCAGATATTTTTAATCTTCTCTCGTAGTGATTCATTAAATTCTTTATTAAATATATTCTCAGTATTCAATTAACAATGGAGAGGTAAATAATAAAATTGAATAAATAAATAAAAAAAAAATAACATGTGTAATGCATTTAAAAATTTTTTTATACATTATAAACTTTGATGCATTATGCATCGGAATATTTTAAATAATTGTCTATAATTGTTTAGTATAGTAGAATTCATTCTGTAAAATATTGTGATTTGAATAGAAATCATTCGAAACCACTTATGTATTTGCTGTTGAAAACAAATTATAGTTTTTATTTTACACAATTTCAACACACGCCAACAAGAAAAAAAAAAATAACTACAATTTTAATTTTCTTCTACATATCTACATCCAATATATATGTATATGCAATAAAAATAAATTTTAATGTCTTACATTTATTTTTAATAAAACCGCGATCTTTTAAGAGCTCCATGCAGTATTAACCTTCAAATATCTCAAACATTAATTGTTTTGTGGTCATGTTCTTTATAAATTTATAAATACAGAGATGGAAACTCTGGTTGGCTGTGTGGCAGCATTTTTACGAATAAAGTTCAATATTAGAAAATACTGCCTATACTTACATTGAAAACAACAACAAATTTTCTAATGTTATTGTTGTTTGCAATACAAGTTGTCGATCGAACGATTTCTGGTGACATTGTGGGACAGGCGGTTACAGCCTATCCCACGAACACATTCGATCGATTATTTATATTAAAAACAAAAACAAATTTTGTTATTTTATTATTGTTTTCAATATAAGTTGTTATAATCGAACCTTTTCCGTGGACATCGTGGGTCACGCCATTAATGTGTTCAAACACACAAATTTATAAAACACTTTCACTTTTTGTTCTTCTCAATATGTATTTGAAATAAAAATGATAAATTGTCTAAATATTGCTATTGTTGTCTGTTAAGAGATTAAATCGCTAACTATGAACTAAGAATTGACATATCTGACAGTCTTGTTTGTCCGTTATTTGCAACCAATGACAATGACAAAGCTAACGCCAACACACCAATAACAACAACAAATTCAAATTAGCATGTAGAAGAAATATGAAATAATCAAATAATTCAATTCCGCATAACAGTTTGTTTGATACATCCACGAAAGTGTTAAAATTTTAGGTTTAGCAATGTTGCCAGTTAGTAATTTTCCAGGTAATATCGAGCGATTTTTATTTCATCTCGCTGTAAATAAATGTCTAAATGTGATCTAGCCGGAAGAGTTGGCCGTTTCATTTGAGTTAGCATTTAACAAAGTTTTTATTTGTAGTTTTTTTTTTTTATTTATTTGCTTTTACCGTGGTTTAATGCAGATGTCTTTACAATAAAATAAGTTTAGTTTAAACTACGCTAAGAAATCGAATTGAAAGTGATACCGTCAATGAAATATTATATTAAATACATTTGGATTATTTAGGTATTTAGCTATTTTTTTCATAATCCAGCCATTTCATATCTGAAGAATCTGGCAACCTTGTTTATAAGAACAGCTGAGAGACGAACCTATAGAGACGACTTTTTGTTGCATACTTCAAGGTCTTATTGATACATACATACACATTCCTTTTAAGGATGATTTTTTTTAAAAGCACTTTTTCAAAAAGGTAATTTTTAAAAAGTTACAATTCATTTTAAAAAGTTAAATTTCTTAAAAGTTTCATAATAATTTGTACTCATTTTTCAAAATGTATCTTTTTAAAAGGTACTCGTAATTTTAGCGAAGGTACTTTCTCAAAGGATCTGTTCAAAGGTACTATTTGCATGAGAAATTGTACCATTATTAAAATTTATTTTTTTAAGCTTTTTCTTGTAAAAGGTACTTTGTCTAAAATCTAATTTTTACAAAATGAACCTTTTATAAATGGTACATTTTATAAAATGCACTTTGTATGAAAGATACTTGTTATAAAAAGGACTTTTTATAAAAGGTACTTTTTACAAAATGTACTTTATATTAAAAGTATTTTTTTTATAAAAGGAACTATTTTTAAAAGGGCTTTATACAAAAGGTACATTTTATAAAAGGTAATTTTTATAAAAGGCATTTTTTATAAAAGGTGCTTTTTATAAAAGGTACTTTTTATTAAAGGTACTTTTTATTAAAGGTACTTTTTATAAAAGATACTTGTTATAAAAGGTACTTTTTATAAAATATACTTGTTATAAAAGGTACTTATTATACTAGTAAAATCGACTTTATAAAAGTAACTTTTTATAAAAAGAACTGTTATTTTTTTTTTGCTAATTTTTGTATTAGAACCAAATTATCATTCTGACAACGCTGCCTGAGAATTAAACAAGCATGAAAGTCTACAAATTAAATTCAGATAATAATTGCAAATAATTGTTTAAGTAGACACACGATTACTTCAACTTGAAATTTGTAAGATATTTAAACAGATACTCGTATTAAGATTAAAAAACTTACCTTGTGGAATTAAGAAAGAATAAGTTTTTTATTTTAAACTTCAACTTTTGTTTTGTTCAATAATAATAAAAAAAACTATGGCAAGTTCAATGAACAAACAGTTGTGCTGATAAGTCAGTTTATTGTTGTTTACGAGTATTTTTGAATCTGACGTATTTGTTTTAACAACTTATTTCCTCATAAATGTGTGTACAAATAGTTAAATGTACAAAATATTATAAAAAATAAAAAAAAATAACATTTTCCTTTTCAGCATCGTATCTATTATTTTATTTTCTTATAATATTAAACCTTCAAGTACGTGGTACTTCTTTGTTTTGCAGAGAATTAAAGGAATGAATTCTTTTATTTTTTTCACATAACATATTTCTTTTATTTATTTGAAGATATAATAGCAAATAAAAAGATCTAACAACTGATATTACAGTGTTAATAATGAGCAGGAATTAGACCTCTCCCCCATATTCATAAAAAAATAAAATGAATTTGAAATCCATTTTAAGAAAATTTTGTATGAAAAATTGGAAATGAAATACATTTCACTCATTTTAAATTTAATGAATATTGGAGGTCTGTGTATTGCCGAGTATAAACTATGGCATTTTGTGACATCGCATTAGTGTATACTGGTGGCAACGTTTGTCATTAAAAGATATTTTTCTTTGTATAGCGTTGCTTTCCATGTAAAAAATATAATGGGAACGTTGTAGCACACAGTTTGAAAATGAAACCACAAAATTACAATACAAATGCCAGATGTATGCTCGGTATAACTAGTTCGTGATTTTAGAGTTCTAAAATCTGCCTTTAATTATAGGATTTCTGAAAAAAAAAAATAATAAAAAAACTCGTATGATCTCGTGATTTTGATAAATTTTTCTTATAGCAAAATAAAAAGTTGTTCAGCTTAACGACAAGTTGTTGATCGGAAGTTTCTTGTCGACATTGTGGGCCAGGCTGTAAATTTAAACTTATATTTTTACATTTTACTTTATATACAAGTCTATAAAACTCGCACAATAATAATTCCCTTGGAATTCAACATAAATTCGATACGATTAGAAATTTAAAAATATTTCCATATAAACTTTATTGAAATATGTATTTCGTAATTTTGTTCGATAACGAGTGCCGTAATTTGACCCCTGTTAGTAACTATGATTATTATGCGAAAATTCATATATCGAATTCTCAAAGTTTCATTGTTTTTCCAAACAGAAATTTCCATGACTTCATTCATTTAATTTTCTGCAACTGTAGATAAATATAATTTATACTAAATGTATATACATAGATATGATATGTATACATATTCATTGCATGTACGAGAATTAAAAGCTTAACACGCAAGCATGAAAAGCTTAAATGTCTTTATAGAAAATTGAAAAAAAAAAAAATTTTAACCAAAACGAATTAAAGCGACCTTCACCATTATAATACCCACAGCCCACAATGGCAAGAGCAGCGCACCACAGACAACGTGTGTCAGTGTTACCGCTTTGAATTTTTTCTTTCAAAATTGCCGGGATCTTATTCGCTAAAATAATTATAATTATTCTCTTGGTGTTCTTTCCTGCACACTTTATTTTCATCAATGTTTTTTTTTTGGGAGGTTTGTTGACATCAACAACAGCTGAACTGGTGAAAATGCTAAATTAAAATTAAAAAAAAACACGAGAGAATAAAGAAAATATTTTTGCTTGTGAGATTTTATTTAAAATGTGGAAAACAGGAATATTATACGGCTGTAGGATGGTATTTCTGTGAATGAGATTGATATAGAAACGAGTATGTATATATGTATATATTTCTATAGCATTGGCGTGAATTTTTGGTTCGTTATTTTTCAGTGACATTCGATTTGATCTTTTAGGGTTCATTTATTCTTGAGGATCTCAGTAGTTATAATTTGATTGATATTAGTCAATAGCAGTTTTATTTAACTACTTTTCCATTAGTCCATATACTCGTATAAATTACTTTAATTTTTCTATTTTATTTATTTAAAGCAAACATAGAATCAGAATCTCCAAGTGAACCATATAAACCACCTCCAAGCCATATACATAATGTTTTACAAAGAGCTTTGTGCTTTCGTACCGGCGAGAGCACAACAGCCAATAAGATCTCGCCGAAAACAACGCTTTTTGCTTTGCAAAGTAACAAGAACTAATTGTAAGAGCTTTCAAAGCTGTTTGCACAAAAACAAGAACAAATTGTAAGAACTTTCACAGGACGTAGTTGATACAAACCCAGTTGGTCAGATTGCCTTGCACGACATTGTCACCCATGATTCTTGTACGGATTATCCTCTGTTATTTAGTTATTTCTAGTGGACAATTTAAAGCAGCTAAGTGCAATCAAACCATATGCACACTGTGCAAACTTTTATGAAGAGCTTTTTGTGCTTTCACACCGACGACACAGCAAACATCAATGCTTGCTCTTAATTTGCAAAGAAACAAGAACAAATTTAAGAGCTTTCAAAGCTGTTTACCTTAAATATAAATATCAGTGTATGTGTGTTTGGACGTAGCTGATTTAAAGGAAAGCGTCGTTCACGACAATCTGAGTGACAATGTCTAGCATGTTGTCCTCAATTAAAAACTTTTGACTTTGTTGATGACAATCTGAGCGACAAAGCGTCGTGTGTTTTGTTGTTGACACCTTGTTGGCAACGTTTTAGATGATGCTGTAGCCAAGCGCAGCCTAAGCTCGAATCCCCGCTTAGTCAGTCAATAATTTAAATGAAACGGAAAAAGGAAGTAAGCAAATAAAATGCAAGTTGTATGTTAAAAATATTAATAAAAGTCTGTTCTGTTGAGTGACATTTTCGCTCCAGAACTCGCATTATCATTTTGGTGGTGGAAATTGTCGCTTGTGCGGTCTTGCATGATTTCGTGGCCATTTGTTGGAAAATTTCGTCAACGATCTATTTGAGCTGCCGATTTTCTATTGCGTTGTACCCATAGTTTAAGATGTCTGACAGACATGGCCAACTGGAATATGTCGATAGGTGAATGAACTGTGGACTTTGTCCTTCCGAAAATAAAACTTAAACTGAAGCTTAATCAAACTAGTGATGGCAACGTGACGGAACAAGTACATGCAGCATGAGTCTAAGTATATTATTTTTTTCTTTGTGGATATGAGTAAATCAGTAACTAAAAAAAGAAGAGAGGTGTCTTAGGACACCCGGTTGTAGCTATGCTGCTTAGTTATATAAAACAAATTTCATGTGTGAAATAACAATGCAAAAAAATTATATTATGTGATGATGTAAAATTCTCTGCAAATACTTTAAAACGTTTCCATTTATTTCCCATTATTTTCTTTTCTAGCGGCGTACGATTAAATTAATGTATTGTTTGTTGCCGGTGGCGGCTTACTGTCGATTGGCTGTGATCTCTGGTTTGTGCTCATGTGCAAAAACAAAACAAAAACAAATTGAGTAATCTTTCTCATTGTTTTTGTTTTACTCACTTCTAAGAACGAAACAAAACAACATTCGTACTCTGCTTTTAAGTTAAAAAGAAATCAAAACAAAAATAAATTTAAAACTGTAATAGTGTCGATTACGTCCTAACTCCTGTATCGCGCAATAAATAGCACAGCTATAAAAAGCTCTCCTTCCTTAATCCAAATGCAAAAATTTTACTTATTACAATGGCCATTGCCTTAAAAGTAAGGTTACGTTCGTAAATTCAGCAAATTTATGCATTTATGCAGCAATTCTGCCAATTTCTACTGCTTGATCAGCTGTTGCACATGCTTTGCAACTGCTCAACATCTGTGCATAATTGATATTTTTAAACGAAGTGCAAACAATTTTTAAGTCGGCCAGTAATTTTTTTTTAAGAAAATCTTAATAACAAAAGTGACAATTTTCTTTTAAATTATAATAAGAAAAGGATTTGCCAAAAAAAAGCGGCTATTTCTTGTAAAAACATAATCGGCCGTAAAAAGAAGACTACTAAAATGAAAAACTCTTTTGAAATAATAAAAACCTACCAAGATTATGTGTTTCAAAGTCATTTTCAATCTTATAATTTGTTAAAATTCGAAATATGTAATTTAGATATCAAAATAAAATAATTAACTGCGCCATTTGCAGAGATTTGCGGCAGTTATGCCGTTTAACCCATTACCCGCCGTAATTCATAGATGCTAAAACTAGTAAACTAGTAAGCGGTTGAAGTTGTCAGCTTCACCGTGAAGTTGACAACCATTTACAACTAACTGATTAAAACTTTAAACATTACCAAAGAGGATGCTATATTTTCTTCTTATTTTAAGAAAAGTTTTTAAAAATATACGATGCAGTTATTGAGATAAACACTTTTTAAAATACGTCCTAAAAATGGAAAAATGGCGGGTATTGGGTTAAAAAAAAATTAAAGAACTCTTGACGCTATACAGTGCTGCCAAGTTATGCATTTTTGAACTTTAAATGTTCGTGATGCTGCAGATATTGATATTTTGGCGTTGCCAGCTAAACTGAGTACAAATGAGTTGCCTCATTTCATTTTCCGAGGAAATTGTTCTTCCCTTCAAAGGGAAAATCGAATGTCGTGAAGTTTACGTAAAATTTTCTTCTTGCTATCAGTTCTCAGTGAATGCAAGAAAGCGAAATATATTTGTAAAGCTTAAAAATTTATTAAAAATCAAAAAACTTAAGTTTAATAATAAAGAAATACAATTTTTTGGTTTTAAATGAATTTTTTTGATAGTACGAGGGCTGTCCCTAAAACTAGACGACCTGAAGTATAGATGGCGTGTTAAGCCCGACTTATAGAAGTCGGTATATTGTATAATTTGGGCTAAATATTTTAGTATGAACATGTGTGCTTGTGTATATTTTAGATCATAAAATATTCACCCAAAAAACTCTAACAGTGCTTGTGATTGATCATGCTTGATTTTACATCAATCAAGTGAGCTGCGTGTGCCCATCTCTAGAAACAGATTACGATTTTTTACAAATCTTTTTACATGTTTTTTTTTTATATTTATTATGTCTGCTTTTGTTTATACAGATAAACAAATTGAATACAGAAACCATGGCCTCGTCACCCACCGTCACCTTCTGTCACTTTCTTTTAAGTCGGTGTACAGATTTTTATACTTTTTAAGAAAGAATTGCAAAATGTTTTTTTTTCCAATTTATGCTGATTAAATATATTTTTATTTTTATTTTTATTTAATTTAAACTGATTTCAATAATAAAATTAACTTTTCTGTTTTTATTGCAGATTCTCAAAGTTCTTATCATGACTTGGCCGCATAAGCAAAAATAAAAATTAAAAATGACTTGAACTCGCGTTGAAACATGAACTTGTTTTTTCCATTTTCTGTAAACGAGATCTTTGATTGAATACAAAGTGAAATATTTGACAAAACAGAAGCTAATTAAACATTTATTTTTTAAACTCAAATAGAATGGTTTATTTTAAATTTAGTGAAATAAAAGAGTAAGTTCACTTTCTCCGCCTCGATCTCTAACTGTGGATGTGTGACTTACAAGAAGAGAGAGGCAGTGCTCAAAGGCATTTGAGTATTAAATATTTAAAAGAAAAAAAATTATGGATGGCTTACATCTGGGTAGTCCACAACAGTCTAAAGATCAATTGCTGAATGCGCAACCATCAACGTTATCTCTACAAACCCACCATCAACAACAACAACAACAACAGCAACATCAACAGCAGCAGCAACAGCTACAGCATCATCAGCAACAACATTTATTATTACAAACCAGAACCGGAAGTCAGTCTCTTTTGCGCACAAGTAGATCACCATCCGCTACTCGCAGTAACGAACAAAGTAAGTCAATTTCATTTTATTCAATTAATTAATAAATATTAGTTTGTTAGTTTTTATTGTTATTGTTATTGTTATTGTTTATGTTGTTGTAAATAAACGTATGATGCATTTTCGTTGTATTTTGTAAATAAGAATTGTAGTATTTATAAGCAACACCTTAATACTTTTGCTTACCGCCTGTTTCTCTAAGTGCGAACGATAGATTCGATCGAATATTAATATTAGAAACAAAAACAAATTTCAGTTTTTTGTTTTTGTTTTTAATATAAATGTTCGGTCGAATCTATCGTTCGCATTTAGAGAAACAGGCCCTTAATATTTCTTTTTTTTTTAAACGTTTTACAATTGTGTTATACATACATTCGTTATTGTTGATTTCTATTTCTATAAAAAAAAATATTTATATGTACTGTAAACTCTTTTTATACATTTATTATCACTTGCATTTTTTCTTTATTACTTTTAATTTGTTCTCTATTTGTTTTATGAAAAGCCCTATAAAATCAAGGCCGCTTATGGTTGAAGGGTCTAATAAGTTTTTTTTTTTTTGCTTTTGTTAATGAAATCATTAAAAATCATGAAATGGTTTTTTTTTTCAATTACAAAATAAGTAATATGAGATCATGGAAGAAACTAGTGATTCTCGGTGAAGTTAAATACGAGGGTATAGGCAAGAGTTCAAAATTTAAAAGGTAATTTTTTAGTGCGAGTGCAGAAAAAACCTGCTAAGTTCGTGTATAAAAAGTTTAGTCGTCCTTTTAATAACGCTATTTGTTATTTGACGAGAACAGAACTGAAAAAAATAGAACAGAAAATAATAAAATGTTTAAATAAATTTTATACTTTCATACTCATTTAACAGCTGAGGCGCTGCAACGCTGCATTATTGAAAAACGTGCAAGAAAAAAGCAGAGTTGTAAAAGAATGAATCATTCCTATATCTCTTCCTTCACCCTTTCCTATAGAAGGTAACACCTAGCAATAGTAGTAGGTAATCATTGCCTGAGTGTTACTTCTCTTTAAAAAAAAAGCAATGTGAGTCCGATCACAGGGGGGATGTGTAAACATCTATTAATGAATTTTGTTTAAATATTAGCTTATGGTAACCAAAATAAGCTATATAAATTTTTGACTCTACTGTATTTAAAAATCTATGAAAAACTGCATCTATAGTAGTGGAATTATTAGTTGTGGGGGTTTGTGGAGAATTGCTCATATGCAAGTGGAAAACGTCAAATAAAAATTTTGATAAAGCTTGCGACTGTGGGTTTGCAAAATTTGTATTAAAATCTCCACCCATAATAATTGGCATGAGATGGAGATTGTTACCCAATTGGGGTGCACCAGCTTCAGTGTAAGGCAACAGTACGTTATGAAGATATGTTATAATATAATATTATAAATTCTTTACCCTACGTCTACACCTGATATATTTTTATCATAACAAAAGTCAAATTTTATATTGGAAAATATTTTTTTTATGTTAGCTCTTTTTTCTATATGGAATTTGAAATTTGTCATGATAAAAATATATCAAGTGTAGACGTAGGGTTATAAAGGCTGCTATATATCTTTTAAACAAATATTTGACATTTAACGGCCTGGCCCACGATGTCACTAGACATCGTTCGATCGACAACTTGTATTGCAAACAACAATAAATAACTTTAGAAAATTTGTTATTGTTTGCAGTCAGGGCTGCCGTTTTTGGTTATTTCTAACCAAAAGTGGTTACTTTTTTCTTTAATGTGGAGATATGAATATTTTTCTCATTTTGGTTATTTTTTTTGCCAAAATAATGATACACATGTACATATTTTTTATGTTATACTTTTTAAGCTTTTATGTTCTTCAATTTTTAGTATTGCTACCAAGGCAACTGAAAATAAAACAGCTGTGACTTTAATCGCTAGTGCAGCCACCTGTTATGAATTCGCCTTAATTGCTACTCACTTGTTTACAATACTTTTACAACACTGTCAACAGCTTTTAAATTTACTAAATGATCGCAACTCTGTACTACAGAAATGACATGTCTTTTGTAATGGCGTCAACATTCAATTAAAAGATTTTACAAAGTAAATTTATATAAAGAATATGCACGTAAGTTGTTGTTTGTGTAAAAATACCGATCGGCTGTCAAATACAAAAACTAAACGTGTGAAGAAAATCAAAATTCAACAATAAAACGGTAAAATAAACGAGAAAAAATTAATCAGCTGCTGACTGGCATATACCTTACAAATGAGCATTGAACTATTGCTTGCAAGTCAGCTTCATGTACCTTGATTTCTTGTTGTAGTGCGGCACAAAGTGTATGCGTTTTGAATGTTATTTTATAAAAATACTACATATTGAAATTTGGTTATTTTTTTTTCTCATTCGGTAACTTTTAAAGCGAATTGTGGTTGTAAAAATTTTTAGGTTGTGGCAGCACTGTTTGCAGTACAAGTTGTCGATCGAACGATTTCTCGTGACATCGTGGGCCAGGCCGGAAAACTCTCTTTTATTTAAAAGTTTATATTTATTTTATATTTTTCAACTTTTTAACAAAATTATCCCCACTGGCAACACTATTACACTTCACAAGCAATTTCTATTAAAATTTACATTGCTCCTGAAGATATGCTTTAAAATTCGGTTGAGTGTATTTCTATGCAGCTGTTAAGTTTCTCTGCACTTCTTGTCCGTATGATTACACTAATACACTCATACACAGCTCACACCGATTTGATAACGCATCGCACATCTTACTCAAAATTTGTGACTATTGTGAAAAAGATTTTTACCCTCTAGCGTATAGATGTTTGCACATCAAAAATAAAAATTATATTCTGCCTTATCGTGGTTGGCGTATTTCAAATACGACTACGATTGTTTGGTAATAGATTAAAGAAAAACTGTTGAAGTCTTCTTTAATCTATTACAAAACAGCCGTAGTCGTATTTGAAATACGCCAACCACGATAAGGCAGATTATATATTTGCTAAAGCTAGTTTTTGGCGAATTGTTGTTTTTATTTTTGATTTATTCCGTTGTTCCAAAAAATTTATTTGTTATTTTTTATTTATTGTATTTTTATTTTATTCGAATGAGTAGTACAATCATGTTTAAAATTCGTTGCATCAACTTGGAACTATCTTGAACTCGAATAATCACATACAAATTTAAATTTAAATAATTTTTTTCACACCATTCGTAGTTACAAACTTTATATTTTTTTTTTAATTTATGCACGTGATAATCTTTATTTCTTAGAAATTATACATTTTTCTTACATACTACATATATGTTTTATATTTATTTATATCAATTTCATAAATTCTTTTTATCACACAGCTTTATAAAATAAAAACAAACCAAAAAAAAAAAAAACAAAAAACACAAATGCAAAAAAGGACATAAAACTCTCTGCTCTACACCAATGGGTTGCTATTTTGTTTAAAAACTTAAATGAAACTAAAATTGTTGCACATGTTATAATAATATTAATATTACATTCTAAATGTATGCCAAACACAAGTATATTTATGTATGTATATGCATAAGAAAATCAAAACAATCTCTCTTTTTCCAATATTTCACATACTATCGTATATAAACACGCTCTTATTTTTTTTTTTATTAAAATTGCAATTCACCCACAAAAAAGAATCATTTTTATTTGCCAAGCCTAAAAGTCTGCTATGAAAATACACACTAGCAATTGTAACTGTATTTGATGATATTTTTATTTGCTTGTGTCATATGTTTATGTATGTATGTGTGCTTGCTTCTTCTTATTCTTCTTGTTCAAACAAACATTCAGTAGAGATTAAAAGTAACTTTTTAGTTAGAGACTTTGCAAAAACAAAAAAAAAAAAAAAAACAGATTGAAAAAATTAAAAATTGAGACTAATTAACCGACTTTCCTCACTCACCAACTATAACGATTACAACTTCTTGTACTTATACCCTACAATTGCATTTTTGAATTTAAATTCAAACCAAATAAATACGCATGAATATAACAACAGTGTCGAAAGAGCGTGATCATCATCATCATCATCATCATCACCGCGGTGACAGTGCCGAATCAAGTTCATCGGCAACCGCAGTATTTTCAGCGGGCACAGCAACAGCAACAGCAACTGCTGCTTCGGCTACGAGTATAGCTGGCATTACACCGGCCACGGCAACGAGTGCTACCAGCAGTAGCGGCACAATGACTGGCAGTATAGGTAGTGGTGGCGGCGTGGGTGTCGGTGTGGGTGTGGTCGGCGTAAGCACCTTTCGTGGTTTTCGCAGTCAGTCGCCCTCCAACCGTCGCAGTCGCGAACGCAATCGTACTCACGCTCGCACACATGGTTCGGATCAAGGTGGCCTGTTGGCCTATCATGGTGCTATGGGTGGTGGCGTAAGCGGTGGCATGCCTTTGGCAGGGGTCGGTGATTTAACTAATATGGAAATAGGTTTAAGTAGTGCTGGTGGTTCTGGTGGTATCATAGAAGATTCCCGATTATCAGGTAATTTTTACAATTGTTAAGAGTTAGGATTTGAAAATGTGTTTTATTTTTACATAAAAAATTTGACAATTAACTTTTTTTCTTTTTTGCATTACAGGCAACGAAGATATTTGCTATCAATCATTTGCCTCCGATGATTTTGATGGCAATCCCCAGGGCTCTTTGGGCGATAGTAGTAAAAAACATCATCGTCGTCATGAACGCACTTTAAGTTTACAAGCTCTAGATCGTTTAAATACAAAAATCCAATGTACAAAAGAGTCCATACGTAAAGAACAAACTGCCAGAGACGGTAAGCTAAAGTAATTTTACTTTAAATTCACAATTTTTAATAAACAAAATGTATTTTTTTTACTGTATTTCAGATAATGTTAATGAATACTTAAAACTAGCCGCCAGTGCAGATAAACAGCAATTGCAGCGGATAAAGGTATGTTTTTAATTTCACAATTTTCTACAAGTTCAATATTTTTCCGATTCAAAACTGATTCGCTAGCGTACACAATCATGCGACTTCTGAGAAAATACAACCCTGGTATGATGGAGTTTTTAAACATTTTCAAAAGACAATAACAATTCGTCAGATTGTGGTGAGTCATAGTCTTAACCGACTCCAAACTAGCAGGATGTTCTCGGCTACTGGTGTTCACTATCCTACATAATCGTATGACTTTTTGCAAAAATACAACCCTGATCTAAAATCCATCATACCAGGGATGTATATTGTAATTTTCTAATTTCGATGGTGTTGCCAGCTCTCCTGATGCGTTGCTCGATAGTCGATACAATAAACTTACACTTTCTTTTCAGGCCGTTTTCGAAAAGAAAAATCAAAAAAGCGCACACACAATTTCCCAACTACAAAAGAAACTTGACAATTACACAAAACGTGTCAAAGATTTGCAAAATCAACAATATCATAATAAATCGCAACACCGACAGCCACGCGAAGTTTTAAGAGACGTGGGCCAAGGTTTAAGGTAAAATATATATTAAAAAAAAAACAAACACTTTTGTAATACTAACAGCTATATGATTTATTTCCAGAAATGTAGGCGGCAACATACGTGATGGAATTACTGGATTTTCAGGGTCTGTTATGTCCAAACCTAGAGAATTTGCCCATTTGATAAAAAACAAATTTGGCAGCGCTGATAATATAAATCAAATGTCAGGTAGACACAGTTTAGGTTTTTTGTTTTTAACGCTAGACTTGATTAAAGTAAATGCAAAAATTTTTAGTGAAAATGTTTGTATAAATTTTCCTTTACTTTTCAGAAGCTGAATTGAATAGTTTAAACATGCCTGCGAATCAACATGAAATATTAGGTAGTACCACGCCGAACAATGCCATACCCAGTACCTCAACGGGTTCGGGCGGCGGTGGCATTAATACCGGTGGTGCCGGCAGCGGTAAATTTAATAGTGAAAACGGCAGCGAATGCAGCAGCGTCACAAGTGAGAGTATACCAGCCGGGTGAGTTTAAACGGATTTTGCTTTTCAATCAAATTTTTTTTAATTGTTATTCTTTGTTTTATTTTTTAGCTCCGGAAAAAGTCAATCGGGTGCCAGTCAATATCATATCGTTTTAAAGTCCTTATTGACCGAACTGGCTGAACGAAAAGCTGAAAATGAAAAATTGGCCGAACGTGTTGAACGTTTAGAGGTACGTACACGTTTTTATTTAATGCGAAATATTTTTAAAACTTGGATTTTCAGAATGCTCAAAAAGAAGTAAATAACCTGACTGCAACACTGGAAAGTGAACGTTATCGAGCGGAGAGCTTAGAGGAACAAATAAACGATTTGACGGAATTACATCAGGTAAGTTTAAAGATTTTAATATAACTGCCCAGCGGGAAATTAAGCGAAGTACTTCGATCTAAGTACTTGGATTGTAATATACGTGTAATCTGATGTATCATGTGCTACTAATAACTTCGATTACAATGTAAGCAGGGATTCAGTTATTGTTTAAAACAAATAGTTTGTTCTAAAACAAAATTAAAATACTGGCCTACTTTTAGGGTAAATTTATTATCATGCCCGCTTTCAACTCCGCTGTCGATATAAGCGCACTGCTAGCGCTACGTACTGACATCGTAGCTTACTTTGTAAGCGAGAGCGCACCGCTTACGTGTCCTATGACACTTATGTTAAATCTAAATAGCAAAATAAGCGAACGAATCACCACTGACTGCTACTAAGTATTACTGACTTCATCGATTACGTAATGTATATTTTTACGACTGCGTGGTCACTCAAATAGAGAGAAGGAGGGAGAGATAAAACTTAAATCATAGGAAATCATAAAAAAAATGTTTTAAAGTCAATAGGGAAAATCAAAATAAATTTTTTCTAACAAAGAAAACCCGAATGTGAATTTGTACCTAATATGGTACTTTTTAAAGAAGGTGCTTTCTTTAAATTACCTTTTTAAAGGGAATTTTTTAAAGTACATACTTTATTTTAAATGTACTGTTCTTAAAATGTACTTTTTTAAAGGTACTGTTTTAAAAGGTACTTTTTTTAAAGGTACTGTTTTAAAAGGTACATTTTTAAAGGTACTGCTGTAAAATGTACTTTTTTTAAAGGTACTTTTTTAAAAATTTACTCTTTTTAAAAGGTACTTTTTGTAAAATATACTTATTTTAAAAGGTCCTCTTTTTAAAAGGTACCTTTTAAAAGGTACTTTTTTTAAAAGGTGCTGTTTTTAATAGGTACTTTTTTAAAAGGTATATTCTTAAAGGTACTTTTTTTAAAAAGTACATTTTAAAAAATGTACTTGTAATAATTTTTTTGCGAAAATATCTTTTTTTCAAGGGAATTTTTTTTAAATGGTATTTAAAAAAGTACTTTGAAAATATTTTTTAAAGGTGGTTCCTTTAAAAACGTTTCTTTAGAAAAGGTCCATTATTATTTAATGCTCTCTTTAAAAAAAAAGTTATAGTTGCCATAAATCTCTTTCAGAATGAAATTGAAAATCTTAAACAAGCAATAGCCGATATGGAAGAAAAAGTACAATATCAGAGCGATGAACGTCTGCAAGATGTCAATGAAGTGCTAGAAAATTGTCAAACTAGAGTAAGTTATTCAAATTACATACTATTCCCTCAGTATATATTCAAACTATTTGAATATTTTTTTTAACCAACCCTCCATAGATTTCCAAAATGGAACATTTATCACAACAACAATACGTAACCGTTGAGGGCATAGACAATTCCAATGCCAGAGCTTTGGTGGTAAAACTTATAAATGTGGTATTGACCATATTGCAGGTAGTGCTATTATTAGTGGCCACAGCGGCCGGTATTATAATGCCATTTTTGAAAACAAGGTAAGTTTTTCTCTTTTTTTGTAAAACTAAAACTACTAATGTAATTAAAAGAAAAATATGTACATGGACTATTATTTATTATTATTGTATATACATTTGCAGAGTGCGCGTCTTAACCACTTTCTTATCGATATTTTTTATAATTTGTGTGATACGCCAATGGCCTGATGTTCAGGATATTGGCGCTGGCTTACTGCGTCATTTAAAACAGTCGTTGGTTGTTAAATAGATTTATGTGCTTGTCCTGTGTATATAAAATTAAATTTAAAGAACAAACAAAAAAAAAAAACACAAAAATCTCTTTTTATTTTTGTATGTTGACCACTGCTACAAAATAAAAGAGCTTAAAATATGGTATAGTAACCCTCAATTAAGTCCGTTTATAAATATATTTAATAAGTTAGTAAGAAATACAAAACAAACAGCAACACATTAATTTTAAACAAAAAAAAAAAAAAAAATATTCCTACTACAACATTTATGTAATCAAATCAATTAAAACATAAAATACAAACATCACTTATAATTATTACATAAAACACCACCCATTTTACACCACCTCTCTCCCCTAAACTTCTAAACATCGACATAAACAACTTATTTCCTTAAAAAAAAAATAATAAATAATTTTTCTAAGTTACCTTTTTATACATATACTATAGTATACAAACATATTTAACTTCTAGTGTAAATTTATAAAATACGAAACAAAAAATTGTAGCTATACGACTAGTGAATTCGTTTTTTTTATAAAAAAAAAAGAAAACCAAATTATTAATATACTCGTATATAATACATATCGATGGCTTAATAACTATAAGAAAGGCGAAACTCGAATTTTCGATTTTTTTTTACAGGAGAAGCAAAAAACTGAAGAAAAACTAAAGCATTTACATGCAGAAATAATTTTTTAAGTGGCCATAAGTCCTTGATTTTGAATTGTAACGTACTAAGATCTTCAAGGAGGATGCAATTATACGTTGTCTCCCAGAAAACGTTAAAAACGCGATTTCGAAAAAAAAATTGAGATAAGCCCTTTTTACCTGTATATTAAGCCATCGATGTGTGGTTTTATTTAAGTAAAGTTTGTTAAACATTAGAATGAAATCCACAATTGCCAATTTCTATTTCAATATTATATTTATTAATTGTTAAATATACTCGAAAACATAAAAGTCATTTTAACTCTACAAGTGTAAAAAATCTACATATTATTTGCTCAATGAAAACTTTTACTAAGAAGAAGAAAATAAAGGCTAAAGCTCTTTACGTGCGCTTGTCAGATCTTATAATAATGCCATTAAAATATGCTAAAGTTTTCTTGCAACCGTATTAATGTGCATTGTAAGACTAGAAGCTGACATCAAATTGTCAGACATCTGATAATCGTGTGAACAAATGTCTATACATATATATTTGCTATTTTCAGATAATTGTCAGACATTTTTTTATATAAATTGTTGTAAGCTTTTCTTAAAAAAAAAATGTTACAATACTGTGAACTGTCAATCTAATTTGTACCAGATCTGATAATATTGTAGGATCTGAGAACCGTCTGTACAGAGCTTAAGACTGACTCATCACGTTAATTTGATTTGTCATGAGCACTCAAAACAATTAATTTTTTTTTTATAAACAACACTCTTTTTGAAACTGTTGGTTAAACTATTCGCTCGTCTTTTTCAGCGCTATGAATTTCTTTTGCCAATAAATTATTATTTTTTTCTTTGTAACAGCCATGCCTGAATAAAAGCGGCAAACTTAAAAATGTCCATACAATTTGTATGAAGCAGACCGGAAACACGTAGTGGCAACGCTTTGCAAATGGAAAATTCTGCTGTGGCAGCGCAGTTAAGTAGTGAAGTTGGCTGCTAAAAAAGCTGTTTTTGTTATTGTATGTAATTGTTAAAAAGTAACAGCATTTTAGCTATTTTAAGTCGATTTAGCGGTTTTATCTCCATATTTTATTTCTATTTTGTTGGCTTTATTGAACAACATACATATCGTTATCTTAATATGTATAGAAAGGCACTAACTCATTGTTTTTGAAATCGGGATTTTTGCATTTTTTGGTACATTAAATGTTCTTCTATCGAAATATACAAAAAACTCGATTTAAAAAAAAATAATGAGTTAGGGTCTTTCTATATTAAGGTAACGATATGTAAGCTAACATTACTGTTGATGACATGACGTTGACGCTCTTAAGGTAGAAGTACATAACACGTGTCAGTTCGTCTACAAGTATCGTGCGTTTGAAATCTTTAGCGCATGAAAAATGGCAAGTTACACAACACGCGTTATAAACGCTCTTTCTATCAGCTTTTTTACTTATTTTTACATTGAAAAATGGACTTGGAACATTTTCAAATCCTTTTTTATCCAATAATGTATGTTTTCAAACTCTTCAATAAGTTTTTGCTCCATGATTCTAAATTTTAAAAATTTTTTCTTGTTTATTGTCGGCTGATTAGTTGTCAAAACAATATAACGCCTTAAAAAGTTGAAAGTTAACCAACTTTCTGCGGCAAACGCGTCAAAGAGTTTCGTATGTAACTTGTTGTATGCAAAAACACTATTTCAACTTTTTTTGACAGATGCCTACAGCTCGCACGCGCACTAACGCGTGTTATGTAACTTCACCTTTATTTAGGTATGAAAGTTGAGCGTTAACGCTAAGAGCCCGTTTAGAGGAAGCTTGACATAGATGCGACTCGTGTTTGTGGACAGGAAGTGAAGAGAAGCTTGTGGGATAGTAAAAGTCGCACATAATGAAAATTGAAGGTACAATTTTAACTCTTCTCTTTTACATATTTCTTTCTCTGGTATTTTTATTATGATATGTATAAACAGCGTTGCCAATTTTCTTCGAATCCCGCCATAGACCATGGGTGTATTCCACTGACAAGCTAATCGTTTCGCGGGATTGTGTTTGTTCTTTAAAAAAATATATCCAACTGCAGTTTTGTGTGTTAAAGTTTTATTTATTTTTATTGAACTGAATACAATATTTCAAATTTTATGATGCTGCATTGTTTCTTTAAAACTTGAGAAAAACATTTTTCTTTATTGAAATAAAGTTGTTTCAAACAAATTTTTGTACATACAGAAAATGACAATTCCGAGCACTAAATTTAAACAAATTTAATCAAATTCTACGTTTTTCATTTTCTGAAGCACCTAATTACGGAATTAAAATAAATTTCGATCGAATTTGGTTTCTGTGAGAGCACTGATTAATTCTACATTTTCCAAACCAACAATTAGTTCATTTACGGCAACACTGCTACGAATGAATGAATGAAGAGCATTGATCAAATATGTATGTACATATAAAAAAGTACTCTAACTGTTGTGACAAAAAAGTCCTTATATAAACGTCCTGCTTTTGTTTAGGTATGGCTGTAATACAAATAAGAAAAAAAACTTTCCAATTGTAATGCAAAATGTAGAAAGTGGGACGTACCACGAATCGTTCCCGAATCGATCCGACTAATACCACAAAAAAATTTTATTCTTCGATTGAAGCCTAAAGATTCGAAATTTAAAAATATATCCATGAAACATTTCGTAATTTCGTTCGATAACGAGTGCCGTAATTTGCTCCCTGATCATAATTCATAAGTTACCCAAAACAACACTTATTTTTAATATTGTTTCCTAGCAAGAAATGTCAAAACTAGAAGAGCCTGTACTTTCTTTCTTTAAATAATTTGTATTGGTGCGACTTCTTTTTTTTTTGGAAGATCATGGAAAGCACATTAATAGGGCGTAATTAATGCGAATTAAATACAAAAAATGTCCTTAAATATTGTTTTCTATAAAACGAAAAAGTATATGCATTTCACAATTTATATTGAAAGCAATAATAAAGTTGATTAATTTTCAAACAAGATTGTTAAGCAAGAATTCTCTTGCAGTTAGTGTTTCTTCAAATTTTCAGCATTTTAAGAAATAGCCCTGAGTTGAATCTATACAAAAATTTGGATGTTTGTTAGAAAAAAATGAATAGCAAGAGACATCATTTGTGAATCCTCATAAACAGAAGTAAGCATCAAATTGATAAAAGGCATACATATTTGTTTTGTATATTAAAATCAATTAAAAAAACTAAATTCAAAACATACGTATGTATATTATTATTATACTATTTAATATAATATAATATATAAATAGTCCCTTATAAAGATGATTAATCAAACCCATCATTAAAAAGCATTTACTTTTACATCCCACCCAATTGCAAAACTCTTTATTTTCATACACTTTTGTTAAACAAACTTTATTTAAATTATAATACTACTTATAACGATGACTAAAAAGTATTTATTTTGCCCAAAAAAAAAAAAAAAAGAAATTATTAAAATATGTATTAACAACAATTAAAACAAAACATTTAAGGAAATTAATAATTTAAAAGTCCATTTATTGTAAATAGACAAAATTTACTTTTATTTTTCAAAATTGCAATTAAATAAATTTATATTGTTAATATTAAATAATTTAGATAAATTATGAATACTTTTTTTTTAACAAATCGAAAACGAAGACAAAACAATTTTATTAGAAATTAAAATATGTATATTTAAAGTAATTTTCCTATATGCTTAAAAATATAAAAATAAATAATAAATTTCACAAAATACAATGACTCCAACCTACCAATATGCGAAAAATTAAAACAAGAAAATATATGAAAATTAACGTAACTAAAGTGCTTTTCATAAGCATAGCACCACCCTAATATTTTTATACTTTACCAATTACAAATAATACGTTAAAAAAATATTTAGACAGGAGATTAAAAAAGTAGCAGTAATTTTTTCATCTTCACAACATTTTGTTGAGAGAAATAGTTTGAATTTTTTTATGATTTATAAAAAAACATACAAATTAAAATCTGCAGTTGTTGAAGTTGCGTAAATTCATGTTTCTTTGTGATTATGAAATATTTGTATTCGACTGTTATTTATTTCTTGGCTCTTCTTTTTAAAAGTATAATTACACTGTGATACACAAAAAATATTCAGGGATTCTAATGTACCAATTCTATTTTGTTGGAGTCCATGGATGACGAAAATACCGTTGGTTTTTTTAGGTCACTTCATAAAGTGATTTTATAACGGTAAATGTAGAGAAAAACGGGGTTTCTTAGATTTTCAGTTGTAACTTCTTTGTTTCCCAACGGATTTCTTTTAACTTTTCGTTGGTGAAAAGAATCGAATATTATCTTTCAATAAAGATATAGTTTTTGTAAATCGACTAAGAAATGGCTAAGTTACAGTCGTTGAAGTGTAAAAAAATCCATTAAAAAGTATTCTTTTGTAACTCATAAGCAACTTATAGCCTGAGGAAAACAAAAGAATACTTTTTTAATTGGTTTTTTGTACACTTCAACGACTGTAACTTAGCCATTTCTTAGTCGATTTACAAAAAATATATCTTTATTGAAAGATAATATTCGAGCCTTTTAACCAACGAAAAGTTAAAAGAAATCCGTTGGGAAACAAAGAAGTTACAACTGTTTAAAACTGAAAAGCTAAGAAACCCCGTTTTTCACTACATTTACCGTTATAAAATCACTTTATGAAGTGACCTAAAAAAACCAACGATATTTTCGTCATCCATGGACTCCAACAAAATAGAATTGGTACATTAGAATCCCTGAATATTTTTTTTCTCAACTTTTGTAGCACAGTGTTATTATTGCTCTCACATTTACTGATTCGTTTAGAGATCCAAAATATTAGAGTGGCACTATGCTTACGAAAAGTACTGTATTTATTATAAACTCTAATAATTTATTAGGTTCGTTCACCTACCAAAAAAAAAAAAAAAAAATGAGAAATTAAAAATACATAATTACAAAATACATACATACATATGTATGTATATGTATGCATATTGTAGCTGAACGAATATAGTTTTTTTTAATTGGCTAAATGTTTTTGAGACCCTCTCCACATTGCCTTTCGCTGTTTAAGAGTTTTTTTTACACACGCAAAGTTTACTTTGACGTTTTTTTAATTTTTTTTTTTCAACTTTGCTTAGTGTTTAGACATACAAAGTTTATTTTGACATATTCTTACTATATCTCGAAGTAATACCCCTTTTAGACAAGCAAAGTTTACTTCGCAAAGTCTTAATTCAGCTGGGAGAACGACAGAAGGAGATAGCATTCCTCCCTCTGTATTTCACACAGCTGAATTAAGACTTTGCAAAGTAAACTTTGTGTGTCTAAAAGGGGTATAGCGAAGGAAAAAACAAATGTAGCACCACTTTTGGACATGGAAAGTTTACTTTGCAAAGTCTTAATTCAGCTGGGAGAAAGACACACAGCTGAATGGTGACCTTACAAAGTAAACTTTACGTGTCTAGAAGGGGTATAAGGCACGAAGAACAAATCAAGTTTGCGAGTTCATCAAACTCTGTACTCCTCCATCATTCTCTTTTCGCCTTTCTTCTATAAATTCAAGGTTTTGCAAAGTAAACTTTCCTTGAGAGTCTCTTGGCGGCGATGCATGACGTTTGATCAATTGTTTAATTGATTTGATATTAACAGTGTTTATATTTATAAAATTATTGCTAAAGTTTCTATATATGTATTTTAAAGTAATAAAGTGATTGAAGAGTTTAATGTAATTAAACAATATTAAATGATTCAATATTGTACATATACATACATTTTTTTAAGTTTTTTTTTTATTCGAAGGCTAATTTTTGATTTGCTGTTTATAAATTGTTCTTTATACATGCTTGTAATGGAAAGATTTTTTTATTCTTATTTATATATACGATTAGCAAAAAATAAAAAATAAACATGAAAATATAAATAAAACAAATACTAAATTGAAAAGAATGAATTTATTATTGCATAACTAGTAAAAAGGTAAGAGAGTTATTTTCAGATTCAAGGTAATTCGCTGTGCATACGATTCGATTCCGTCCTAATCAAAATAACGAAACGAAACTTTCGACTGAAAATTTATATTGAAAACAACAATAAAATATGAAAATTTGTTTTTGTTTTCAGTATAAATTTTCAGTCGAAAGTTTCGTTTCGTTGTTGTGAAACAGGCCATTAATCTAGCACAAAAAATTGTCGACAGTCGTAATTTGAAATCTGGCTGATTGAAAAATAAAATATTTTTTTATTTAAGCACAAGACCAGTTTTCTTTACCAAAAAATTATCCTTGTTTCTTTGTTTTGATTTAATTAGGCTAAAATTTGTATTTTGAAGAAGCCAGTTGGCTTCTAAAAAGCTCCCACATTCGTTACAGAAACGAGGCACTGGATTGAAAACAAAGTAGTTCTAAATTCAAATTTTGTTTAAATTTGTTTCTTGGTTAACTCAAACGTGTGTTAAACTCTTAAAAATATAATATAAAATACAAAAGGCCCTATTCAGAAAAAAAATGATTTAGGTTTACAGAACGTTTAACAAACAAATTTCCATACAAAATTTGTTCTGTAAACCTTTTGTAAAATTTTTATTTTTTCTAAATACCGCAGAAAGTGTTAAAGAACCCCACAATTCACCACATATTATCAATTACATAGAAAATATTTGTGCATACTTTCAGGCTTTTACTTTCTCCAGTTGTCAAGTTGGCAAAAATATTTATCAAAATTCTTCAATTGGCGGCATGTCTCTTAAGTCTTTGCAAATAGCCACCCAACAAAATGTATGACGAAATTCGAAAGACTTAAGACAGCAACACGCAATAAGTGAATTTTTGGAATTTTCAAGTTTTTTGCATTTATCTCGGAAACGCGTGGCCGAAAATGGCCGTTGGACCCTATACGTACGAATTCCACACGCTCAATCCGAAAATCACCATTAAATTTTGATTCCACCGAATTTCCATATTTTTCGAGTTTGGGTCTTAAGTCTTTTTGGAGTTTTCTTCTAATACAGCTACAGCATGAACATCAAAAGACTTAAGATACAGACACGAAAATGAAGGAATCAAACGAAAATTAGCCTTCAAGTGAATTTGTTTTCAGATTCGGGCAGGTGAAACTATCAATAGCGGTATATTTGTACTATCACATCTACAATATAAAATTGTAGTGTTTGTTTGTTCGCAACGCATGATTTCTGGAACTATAAGAGCTGTGGAGCTGAAATTTTCAACACAGTTTCGGGTCAATTTCCGTCAGTTTTCGTTTTATTTTTGACCCAACAAGTGACCACTGTGTGGAGTAGCTTGTAGTTAAAAAATAAAATAATGTAGGGTAAGACAATGTTTGCCGGGCTCAGCTAGTTAATTAATAAAATATTTCATTTTGCAATACTAATTGAAAGAAACTGAACGTTACCCCGATTAAAAAATTATTCCTTGATTAAAAATTCATTATAGTTCATTAAAAAAAAATATGTAACACAAAGTAGCTAATATTACAGTATTTATGTACATACATATGTATTTTTTTATGAAGAATGGACCTTATTCCAGTTGTCGAGTTTTTTAACTTCGGCTTTGCTGTACTAGACTAAATAAGCATGCAACATTTTTCTTTTCATCTGCTACAAACTGTCGCCAGAAATAAAACAACTGTATTAAAGCAGAATATCTCTTTGTTCTACTTTTAAAGCAAAAGATATTTTCGTAAGATTCAAAAACCTGGAGGCAAATTACGGCATTCGATACGATTCGAAATTTAAAAATATTTACATATAAACTACAGTTGAATGGCAATAGAGTGAACTAATTCGCGAAGGGCATTTTCACTCTATTGAGAATGTTCACTTTAAAAAAAAAGAGTCTATAGTTGGATAGTTCTTTAATTATTTCTTGCTTTATTCCAATAGAAAGAAATGCACTTAACGAGAAAACAAAAACCACTAAAGTAATCCAGCTCACTCTTTTTAAGGATCTTCAAAAAAAAGAGAAGAAAAGTAAAACAAAAATGTTTGCAAATTCAGCAGAAATCTAAGGGTTTCATAAAAAAGTATGTAAAAATACGATTACCTCTGTATCTTTGTCAATTTTGTATAAGAAAAACAAAAGTTCACTCTATTGAGTTGGGTATTGTTCACTCTATAGAGTAACTAATGAAAAATATTGGGAGTTCGTAATATCGGGTAGTTTACATTACCAAGGGGTCTACTCTGTAATTCGAAACGAAAGAAAATGCTTTCGAATTTGTTTGCTTATAAAATGTAAATTCGAAAGCATTTTTTTTCGTTTCAAATTACAGAGTAGACACCCAAGTGTTCACTCTATTAAGATGCAATTGTATATTGAAATATTTCGTAATTGGGTTCGATAACGAGTGCCGTAACTTGCCGCCTGAATTTATTTATAAATTATTTCAGTCTATTAAATACATACATACATACATATATTTTATACATATATATCAATGCAAAGTAGTATGTGATCTTTGTAGTTCTTTATTACTAGGCGTATTATCCTTATTCGATGTGATCATTGTTTCCATTCTCGAGCTTGTTTCTCGCATCACTCCAGTTAAATCCGTAAAATCGAATGCTAAATGTGCCGAAAATCTATTGTAAACTGAACTTTTTTGTGAATCTTTATCTAGTTTATTTTTATTTTTCTCATATTTCAATTGTTGGTTCAAAAAAATCGAGTTCTTGACCATGTCTTGAACCCGATTGAATATGTCATCTGAATTCTCGATATTCTTCATTGCCCTTACGGCATATTCCATATCAAAGCAATGGCCTTGCAAGTTCTTTTGCAGCGTAATCACCTCGACGCGCTTGTCCAAAATTGGCTGGATAACTTTACGCACATGCTCCTGTATGCGAAAGAAGGCCAATGATGGGTCATTGGCAACAATGTGTATATTTTCCGAAATCTTCTCACTGGACTTTTTAACTTTTATATTTAAATTTGTTTGTGAGGATGCCATCTTTCCAAGCTGTTTATTTTGTCTATAATAAATTCTAATTTGCCTGTGCTCCTTATCTTTAGATGAATTCTTTTAGTGTATGTACATACATACTTGCTTTTTAACCACAAAGTACTTTGTGTTTTTAACTGCTGTAAGACATTTACGTTTGTATTTCTTTGTTGGAAGTATTTATTTATAATTTCTTAAGAAGAATTGGAACGCCACTAACATATTAATAATTTCAACTTATGTTTTGATTTACTTTTTAATGTTTTGTCAATTTTTCAGTACTTGACCAATGTTTAGTTATGTGTTGTGATTTAGTAATGGATAATAACAGCTGTTCCAAATAAACATTGCTGGTACTAAACACAGCCTGAGAGACAGGAAACAAAATATTTGTCAAAATACATCGCATAGTTTAGGGCTTTATGTAAAGAGTCACCCTGTTTATTTTTTTATTATGGTCACAGAGCGATACATATAATTTGCGCAACCTAAGACCATGCTGTGATAATAATTGCGTTCGTTTACCCAAAATACAGTAAATGAGAACACAAATTGAGAGTAAAGTGACAGTTCCTGACTGAGTGTTTTTGCAAATTTTTACTGCAGAAATTTGTCGTAGTAAAGTTCAGTAAGATATCGATTCAAAATGTAAACAAATGAAAAGTAAGCAAACGAAAAGTGTAAAAATTTGAGAAAAGGTTAAATAAAAATTGTGAGTCATTCAAAAACAATTAATTTATGAATAATAATAATAATAAAAGCTGTTAATATACATATTTTGTAATTTATTTTATTAATACTTTGTTTTGCACATTATTCTAATTACTCGGAGTTGTAAAACTGTAAAGTGTTTGGCTTAAAAAGCGTTACGAACTTTAGCCTATTCAATTCATAAGAATATAGTGTAAAGTATATGGTTACTTGGTATTGCACTTGCTTTTAAGGTAATCAGTAACATTAACAAATAGTTATGTAATTTTTATTAATTTAACCAACAACAAATCAAGGAAATCAAAAAGAAATTAATTACAAATATTACATAAAATAAATTACAAAATTTATTCTTAGATTGTTCGTGTTATAAAAAATATTGTATCGAGTACCAACAAGAAAAAGAGTTGAATAGTTAAAAGTTTATATATTTTTCAACACTATGCAGAGTTGGAGTCAGCTGTTTCTTTAATCTTACTAAAGGCTCAGTTACCCGACTGTAATGTAAAGTAACTGCAGCAGTAGGAAACAGCTGATAGATATTGATATGTGAAAAGTAATGAAAATGGTTATGGAGATGTAATGTAAGGTAACCTACTTTTCTTATAAAAATATCGATCAGCAGTTTCCTACTGTTGCAATTACTTTACATTACCGTCGGATAACTGAGCCTTAATTTTTACTATTTTTCCGTTCGCGTACTTTTTTCGGCAACAAATCTTGAGAGCAAATCTTAAAATTTTTGCAGTAACTACTCATTTACTGATTTTACTACAAAAGTAAAAAAACACACATAATTTTTTTGTTTACAAAAAGCTACCTGTTGTTTTTTCTGACCTTCAGGCCTCCTGGTGCCGTGAAAAGAAATACAGCTGAATCTGGTCGAATTTTTCAGAAAAAAATCAATGTTTGTTTGTCCTTCTGCGTGGGAAAAAGACGTTTTTGTTTAGGTTTTTTATATACATAAAAGTAAAGTTATTACATATATGTGACCTTCTCCGAGAAAAGGGACCTAGTGTGTGAAAATAAAGTTTTGAGAAAAACGCATTTAAAAAATAAAGTTTTTATGTTTTTCTCATTTTTATCGATTTTGACACACACCCCTTTTCTCGGAGAAGGTCACATATATTACTTTTCGTCTTTTTTTATGTGGGTACTAGTACGAGGCCTCTGCTGGTTGCATTTAAATTAATGAAAACACATTTTGGTTTGTATTTTGAGAAAATTTATTTATGTATATTGATTTCATTAATATAATTCTTGTTGCTTATGCTTTTTTTTTAAATATTGTACACCAATCTAAGCTTTCTTTCTAATAATATTTTATTAAATGATTTTAATTAAGCATTTTTAAAGTAAATCAGTATTATAATTTTCTTTTTTTTTATAAATATCTCTTATTTGGATTTTTTAATAATTTTATTTTTACAATTATAATGCCTTTTTCATAAGAAAAAAATATTTTTTTATTTATGAAGTTTTTATAAAACAAATTTTATATGGAAATGTTTTATGAACAACAAAACTTTTATAAATTAAAAATATTTTTTATGAATAACCCCTGTTTTCACAAGCCAGACATGGCATTCAACTCGTCTAGAACTTTTTTTTAATGAAAATCACTCAAAATCTGAGCCGAAAATTTAACCACCCTACTTTGGACACATTCTTACTGGAACCATACGGTTTACAACTTAACTATAAATTTATTTATAATTCAGAGTAATTCGCAGGCTTATTTTAAAAAAATCTTTAGACATTGACTGAGTTATTAGCCACCCTATACTTTTCCCGTAAATTTTCTACTCAAGTCAACTGTTGTTGGGTTGTGAAAACAGGGGCAAAGGCTTTCGTTTTTAAATGCTTTATATATTGTTTTCACTACTTGATATTTCTATACATATACATTTTTAAATAATAATACATACTATATATATGTATATATATTTTTTTATAAATGCATTACATATCAAAAAATAAAAAAATTGAGAACTGATAGGAAAGCTAAAAAAAAGATTCTTGAAAATTAAAAAAATTACAATTCAATAAAAAATAAAATTTAAAAGGAAACCTATTAGACGTGCTATATAAATTGGGAAATTTCCATTAAACGAATAGCATTAAAATTATTATTCTTTCAATAAAATATTAGAAGCAGTTAATTCCACCGATAATATAGAATTGAAAAAGTGCAATTTTTCTTGGCAGATTTCGTTTTTGAATATCACAACGAAATTTTTTTGCCTCATCTAGTACGGGGTCTTTTTATCCTGGTATTTGTCGGTGGAAACCTTCATATTTTGGATTTTACATTTACATTCTTTTATAAAAACATGCCAAATGTTTATTTAAAAAATAAATAAAAATAAAATAACCACTAAATGATCAAACAGAATAAGTCCGCAACTTCAGGAAAAATCGCTGTCAAATTAACAAAGCCCATAATAAAATCTAAGCCAGTAACTTCAAATGCTCTCTAATTTTTGTTTGATTTTCTTTTGTGATTATTTTTCTTTGTAGTTTTGTTCACAAAATGTATGAAATTTATTGAACGTATGGTAACATGCTTGAGAGAATATTTACTATTTATATGTGAGAGCATAAGAAAAAACGTTCTCAAAATAATATAGACTCTATGATTAAACAGAATAAATCCACAAATTCAGGAAAAATCCTTGTCAAATTACCAAAGCCCATAATAAAAACTACGACAGTAACTTCAAATGCTCTCTAATATTTGTTTCATTTTCTTTTGTGCTTATATTTCTTTGTAGTTTTCAAGGTGTATCTAACTAGGTGGCAGCGTTACTTCAGCTGATAATTTTTTGCTCTATGTGCTTTGTAGCTGAAGAATGTCAAAAACTTCGATTTTGTTTTGGTTTTAGTACAATTATTTTTATGCTTTTGACATTCTTCGGTTCTTTACATAGCTATGATTGCCATATTTTTTTATAAAAAATCCTTACGCAGTCACCTGTATAATTACACCAAGGTAGTTTTGTTCACAAAATATATGAAATTAATTGAAAGTATGGTAACATGTTTGAGAGAATATTAATTTATATGTGAGAACATAAGAAAAAACGCTCTCAAAATAAAATAGATTCTATCTCTCGACTGCTTTCTGGATGTACTTTTTTGCATGATATAAATATAGAAGGTACTTCCATTCTCTCTTTGTTTTTAAAAAATAAGTATTTTTGAAGTTTGTTTTTTGAGAGAAATAAAAAAAATGTTCCCATATCGTAAAAAATATAAGTCTTCCCTTATAAATTTTTTACAAAAATGTGTAATTATCTTAAAAAAAATTTGAAAATATATAAAGTAATATGCATGACTATACATCTGTGAAGTTTAAAAAGTGGTTATGTAATAACTTGGAGCATCTTTTTAAATTTTCTGCCTAAAATAAATATTTTAACTATATTTTCATCCAAATTGATTGATGATTTTGATTAGTTGACAATGAATTTTCATTAAGTTTAGCAAATATTGATTGATATTACATCTTGTTTAATCTATATAATTTGCTTTTTGTTGATTGTAACATGTTTTTCTAAGAAATGGCTTAAATACCCGATCAGATAATTTTGGCAAGTCTATTTCAAAAATTTTGCAGGCTCTTAGACACTCTTAGCGGACACCAGATAATGTAGAGAACTCAAAGAATGCTACATTCATATTTTTACAATGATATTTTGTACGTCCACAGTTTGTAATATGCAGCTAATTTTCGCTTTCTTTAACACAACAATACATTTACAATGCATTTCATTGCTTTTCAAGATAATAAAACATTTATAATCACGATTTCTTTTAAATTGTTTGAATTTATAAAAAAAAACTTCTGAAATAATTTTTCAATAAAATTTTCAAACAAACAGGAAACAGAGGGGAAATATTAAATTAATACGGTAGCACATTTTTACTGGAAACTTCAGAATACCTATCCTTGTCAGAAGGTGAATGTCAAGAAAAAATGAGAGAATGGAAGTACCTTCTATATTTATATCATGCTTTTTTGTGTCAATTTGTATGGAAAATGTGTTTATGCCGCAATTCTGTTTGATCATTCTATCTATCGACTGCTTTCTGAGGCAAGTTTTTTTTGTAATTTTGTATGGAAAATGTGTTTATGCCCCAATTCTGTTTGATGATTAAGAATTATTATTTGTTTTGTTGGTTAAGCACCGTCTCTATATGCATTTCATTCCTACTTAAGCAACTATTCAGTAGACATCAAACCAAAATTTTTTATATAAACTAAAACCCAAACATGTCTATTATTTAAAAAAAATTTGGGTTGATGTCTTCTGAAGAGTTCCTTAAGCAGGAACGAAATGCATATTGAGACGGTGGTGCTTAATCAACAAAACAAAATTCTGAATATATTAAAAACGGAATGTCAAATAAATATACTTCCGTTTTTTTTATATAAAATAACCAAATTAAAAAAAAAAAACAAACATGTATTTTGTCCACTTTTTTTTAATAAAATTGCAAAACTTTTTATTTGGTTTCAACAAATGTTGTAAAAATATAATTTTAATCTAGTAAAACAATGAAGTAAAATTAAAAATAAAGTAAAACATAAAACAATCTTAACAAAACAAGAAATAAAACAAAATTGATTATTATAATAATAAATTCATAATTGTTTTATTTAAAATTTGACGTGTCTACAAAAAATTTTCATTTATTATAAACTTAAAACTGATCTGACAACACACTCCAATCCACTCCACTCCACTCCCACCGTTTAAAATTGTGTCGCATGTAGGAAAGGAAATATTTGAAATTTACTAATTTTGCTTTTAAGATATGTTTATTTTCAGTTGGAAAGATAAAACAGAGCTGAGTTTTTTTTTTAAAGAAAAACTCTACCATTTAATAAAGCGCAATTTCTTGTCACATTGCTTACTTATTAAAATAAAGCCGCCTTAATCTGTAACTATTTGTCGAAGTCATGTCGATGCATCAACAAAAACTAGCAAAAACTAGTTGCTTTCAGACAGCAAGTAGACAAGCGCCAATTTTTAGTTTTCGTCGACAAATAGTTACAGAACAAGTCAAAACATTTACATACGTAGTTCAGTTTGTTTACGCTACTTATTATCAAAATAATTTTAATTGTATTATTTAAATTAGCTTCTTCAATGGATTTAAGTAAATTTCTTATACATAACAATTAATTAAGTTTTTATAATTATGATAATATTTAATGTAATTCAATTTAATTAATATATGTATGTATGCATGCATGTAAAATATTGTGACAACAATAGATTGAAGACTACGAGTATGATTTTTAAAATTATTTAATGTTCTTCAAGAAAGCAATATACAATCTGGTCTATAGTTCCATACGACGGCATTGTTTGCGTGATTTATTTTAGGCTTTTTTGAATTTATAACACAAAAAAAACTTTATACTTTTGTAATTCTCGTATTATTTTTCTAAGAATTCAATTTGATAAATTAAATTTTCTTTTGAACGCAACGATACAAATAATACTTTTTACTTTTTCGTTGAAAAAATAATTTAATATTGCCCCTTTTAGACACGCAAAGCTTACTTTGTAAAGTCTTCATTCAGCTGTGTAAAATACAGAGGTAATACCCCTTTTAAACATGGAAAGTTTACTTTGCAAGGTCTTAATTCAGCTGTGTGAAAGACAGAGGAAAGAATACTATCTTTTTTTGTATTTCTCCCAGCTGAATTAAGACTTTTCAAAGTTAACTTTCCGTGTCAGACAGAAATAGATAGTATTTCCCCCTCTGTCTTTCTCCCAGCTGAATTAAGACTTTGCAAAGTAAACTTTCCGTGTCTAAAGGAGGTACTACATAACTTTCACTAAAAAAATATATTTTTTTTGTTCTCTTCGTTCTTTTTATTACAATTGTAATGAAACATTTTCGAGTTTTTTTAATTTTGTTCAATCTTTCGAGAATTTTGGCCATTTTGAAAAATTTTTAATTTTGTTTTTTAAATTAGAGTTGCATTTTTATGAATTTCAGGGATTCATTACCATTAAGAAATTTCAGTTTTGATATTTCCCAAATTTTTGCGTTCGTTTTTTTTTAAATTTTGAGAGTTTGAAGTTTTAAAAAGTATTTTGCGGTATGTGATGGAAATAGAATGATTTAAAAACAATTCGTATGATAAATTTTGCTCGATTTCTATAATGAATTTTGGAAATATGCGAACATTTTCAAGCAATCCAAAGGCAAAATTAGCAAAACAAAAAAACATTTTGTAAATTCCGTTTTTTTTAATAAACATTTTACGAGACTATTACTATTTTTGATTAAAATGGAAAGAAAACATATTCAAATTCATTTATTAAACATTTTAGTGTTTCTTTAAAGTTTGGTTTACGTTAAATACAATTCACATCAGGATACTCTTGCAATTGCCATTTACAGAACATCTCGCTTGCGAGTTCAAGTCACAATTGCAAATATTTTATGCGATTTGCGAGTGTCATGAAATTTGTTACATGAAACTTTTTCTGTCTGCAATGAAAGCGGTAGAGAAGAGAATGATATGACAAAAAAAAAAAAATGGACCAGCATAAATATTTGGCTATTACTTTCTCAAAATAACATTAATAATAAACTTAATTTTTTTGGTTTCTGGTTTTAAGTTAATTGTGTTTTAAATTAGGCTTCAAAATTCAAAAACCTTTCAAATTATTAAAGCAATTAATTTTATAATATATAGAAGTAAGTGCATAATATTAATCATATAAAGTTAATTAAGTACATAAATACATACTTTGTTTGTTTGTCCTTTTGCTAGAAAAAATATACACATTTCTGAATATTTAATTAGAGTTTGTCCTTTTTTTTTTTTTTTTTTTTTGATCGGTTTCATGAAATGTTTGCTTGTAGAGTGTGTAGAAGTGTTTGTTTGTTTGTTTGTTTTTTTTATGGCAATAAATTTGAAGAAGAGATTTTGTGCGATTTTTGTTTTTCTTATTTAAGCTTCTTAATGTGTGTTGTCTCCTTTAAAATAAAAAAGACTAAAAAACTGTAGTTGTAAGCAAAAGTTTTTTCTGTTTTGTTGAACAATAAGCTCTGCGGGGTTTAATTTTAAACACTTACATATTTATTATCTATGTATGTATGTATATTATATAACTTTAATAGCCTTAAATATTTTCTCAAAATATTTCATGTTTCACGCTTTGCTGGAGTTGAGTCAGACAGGCAAAGCTTTTTGTGTTTCAGTAGCTAATAAAAGCTTCTTAGAAATTTGGTTATAAATCAAAACCGTTAGCTGTTGCCTGCGGCAGCAGTTTGAGCCTGTTCATTGGTAGTGGTTTTTGCCAGCGCATTGCTTTCGGGAGCACTTTTAGCATTTGTCAAGTTTAAGTTTAAGTTTGTCATTTCGTCCTCCAATTCGCTGGCCGCTTCTGCCAGTGTTTGCGTGAGTAGTTTGTTGGTGGTGGCGGTGGCGGTGGCGCTTGGTATGGACAATGATTTCAAATAGTGTGTGGGTTTTATTGACTTCAATTGGGTGGTGCCATTGAATTTGACATTCACTTCGCCCACCATACTTAAGGGATGCATGGCTGCTGTTACCTCCTCTTGGTTAGTATTTAGTTTTAAATCTGTATCAAAGTCGGGCGATAGTTTGAGGGGAGATGTCAATATGGTGGGAGGGGTAGTGAATGTTTGACGGTTTGTTAAGGGCGAAGTGAAAACAGCCGGTGTGTTTTTATAACCAATGCGACTGAAAAGGCTGCCAGTACTTAAGGAACTGCTTTGACTACTATTGCTGCTGGTACTGGGTGGGCTCAGGGGCGTGCCTACACCACTATCAACTTCCAAGGGGCTCTTGATATTGGCCATAAAACGATCGACATGTTCGGGCAGTTTAAGTTCATCCAAACGTGTTTTCATCTCCTGCATACTGGGAGCTTTGTCATCATACAAACGATTGGGCCTTTGCAAAGGATGTTGTTGTTTTTGTTGTTGTTGTTGCTGCGAGTTTTTCGGTTTAGTTTGCCGTATGGGCGAGGTGGAATCTTCGCCACTGCTAGTGGCCTCATAACGATTTTGCCTCTGTTGCCGCAACTGCTCGTAAGTGTTCTCAAAAAAGGGTGTCTTCTTGATTTTTTGGGGCGAACCATGTTCTTCTTTTTCGTTCAGCTCTTCGAGGACTTTCAGTGGAAACCCCAAATGACTATTAACCGATATTGATTTACCTATTTTACGCTCGGAGAAGAATGGTTTACGTCTTTGCCTTTCCAAATCATCCAATTGTTGTAAGATTCTGCGTATTTCTTGTGGTATTTCCAAATCGATATTACGCTCGGCCAAATGGGATACATAACGTCCCAATGTTTGTATGGTTAGCTCTAAAGATTGTACTTGACTCTGGAGATTTGTTATTTGTGATTGTTGCGAGGATCTGGTCTTTTCCAATTGGGCGATAGACGATTGGGCGAACTGTAAGGAAAATACATAAATATATTGGTTATTCATCAATCTCACTTGATTGTTCGCTAGTAAATTATTGCGAATCAGTATTAAATTTTTTATGCAAAATTCTTGCCTCTCGCCTCTATCAGTTCGCAGTGAATATAAGAAAAGGGAAGAATATTTGTAAAGCATAGAAAACATAGCATAAAGTGAAATATGAATTCATATTTAAATAAGTTGGTGAAATTGGCTCTAAGTCATGTTTTACACTCGGCAGTTTTACTTGAAGCAAGTCTGAGTTTATAGGAGAGAAAGGAAAGAAGAAAGAAGAGGGGTACTGACTTGCCTGTACAGAAAAGTTACTTCAATTCTGTTTTGTTATTTCATTCGCTGAATTAAAACAATACGAAAATTGAACAAGAAACCGTCTGAGTGTAAACAAATGGGCAGTTTTAAAAGAGAATTGAAGAGAACTGCTTCAAGAAAAACTGCCAAGTGTAAAACATGACTAAGGAATGTACATACAAAGTTATGTTTTTAAATATTCTAAGTGGGTGCAGTCAAGGCGAATTCAGTATCAGGTGACCTTATCAGCCCGGCTGATTATCAGCTGTTGCTACCAAATTAAGCATTTTGAACCAAAAACGTCAAAATTTGCTTAGAAATCTTCTGACAGATTGGTTTTGTAGCATAGCAAACTACGTGTTGTTTTTTGTGTTGTAAAATTGTTGTAGCGATAAGGTCACCTGATACTGAATTCGCCTTGGGTGCAGTGGAATAAACTTCTTTACTATGTATACCACCGCGGTGCACCACCATAAAATTTATCATGTGCTAACAATCGTGAACTTTATTTACATACTAATCTTGTCCTAAAAACAAATATATGTACATAACTTTTAATATTTAATTCGAAGGAAAATTAAGCGATATAACTCCGTTCGACTGAAAAAATTAAATTGAACAAAAAAACCAAGGGAAAAGTGAAAAAATCATGATAAGGGGGGGGGGGGGAAAGGAAACACTTCTAGGGAAAATTTTTTTCACGTTTGTAATTTATTGAAAAGGGGAAATTTCGAGGGAAAAAATGTTCAAGACGGTTGGTTGATCGTGAATCTTCCGTGAAATATTTCTCGCTATCAGTTCTCAGTGAATGTAAATAATGGGAAGATTTGCAAATAAATTGAAAATCAAACTGCAAAAATAAACTGAAATAAAACCATGTAAAAAAAGAAAGAAATCACATTTGTTCATTGAATATGGACCTCTTTGGTTCACATGCAGTAAATTTTATGGCGTTGGTGTACTTAAGAATTTTTTCCACGGCACCTAAAATATTTAAAACCGTCAAATTGGCCGAAAATCGTGAAAGCTAGAAGTCCTTTTAGATACAAAATCAAAACCTGTTGTATAGCTTTGGAGAGGATGACAACAAAACTCCTTGAACATCTTTATTTTTGCCACAGAATTTGTAAAAGCTTTCGGATATTCGAACGCAACAAATATCTAAGTTTATTCAAGTATCGATCAGAGACACAAGCCGATCGGCTCACAGCTGGTTCGCCAACGAATTTCAACGTAACTTCAAGCCGCCGCCGATGCATGCGGCTAGCCTCGGCTCATGAGTCGCCACCGACTACTTTTTCCTGAGCCGCCGCCGCCGAACTTTTAAGGCGGCTTGTTTCTCTGGTATCGATACCTTATTACGGAAAAGGTTTATCTCGTCTTTTTACTTGAGTACAAGCAGAGAACTGCATGAGATTTTAATTTTCAACCATAGTTCATTGAATTGTAAGAAGAAACTTACTTGCAGTTGTTGTTCCAAATGTGAGTTTTTCGACTTTTCTTGCTTTAACATTTCCAGATGATGATTGGTGGTTGTTATTTCTTCCTGCAACACATTGTATTCCACATTATATTCCATCAGTTGTTTATTAATATCCAAAACAAAGACCTAGGGAAACAAAAAAATAACCATTATTTTTTTCCAAAAAACTTTTTAAAATGTTTCATTTCCTATTCACCATTTTCATGACTTTTTCCATAGTCTTGACATCGATTTTGGGTACAACAGTTTTCAAATAATCCATAATTTCTTCGAAATTATCGCGGGCCAACAACTCGTCCTGGTGCACTGTGAGCAAAGCGATGGCGAATTTGAAAATAACTTCGGACGACTCCAAAAACATCAAATCGAACACTCGAGCCACAAAACCCAAGGGGAATTGTGAGCTGAAGACGGTCAAAATCCAAGGGGCCGCATACAAAGTGGGTGAAACATCATTCTGATCCAGCCACAAATAGAGATCGGGCAAATGATCCTTGACCAAACGTGACAATTGATATAATTGAAGTTGGAATTTTTTCATATTAGGCAAGTATTTTGTTCGCATTTGGCGATGGAACATGAGATGCTTCAGCAGCTGAAAGGCATCAGCCTCTTCACACTGTAAAATAAGATAAGATTTGTTACAAACAAGAGAGGAATTTCATTTATCAAGTAGAGCGATTATTTACATGCAACAACAATATGCCACAAATAAAACCCAAGCCCTGGCAATAACCCAATTCTGGATCCAAAATGGAATAGGCCTTTAACAAGTTGAACAATGACAATTGACCCAAGCCGAGGGGATCTTTGTAAAATTTATGATTGGGAAAAGTTCTGCCCAAATCTATAAATATGGCGTGCTGGTGTTCGGTGAGATTCTTCAAGAGCACGTGGTAGGGCGTGTTAAAATTGGGAAATTTGTAGGTATCCACTGGTGGCGTATTCATGGAATGCTGTTCAGCTAAGAAGGTCCATACATCGCCGCGTTTGGAACGTGGCACACCCGTCTTAATGGCCTGAGCTAACACTTTGGGATCCTTTTTGTTGCCAATTTTCATGGAATCTTTTTCAATAAATGATTCCCAGCGTTCGATCAGCTGCTTATCACATGGCACAATCTCCTCATAGTCCAGTTTCATGCGTTTCAGCTCGTTTTCGTTTTGTCTGGCCTGTAGCATGGCATTTTCGGTTTCCATGCGATTGAGTAAAATTGTCTGGCGAATACCCGTCTTCCAAAGTTCACGCAATTCTTCGCGAGATCGTTTGCCGCGTTTGGGTTCTGCATAATAAAATTGGAAGTCTTTTTTTTTGGTTCATCAACAATAGAAAATGAAACGCTTACGTGTTATTCTCATGGGTGACAAGAATTCGGATTGAACATCTTGTTCCATGCCTTTGGAGGGAGTTACCACGCTATTGAGTATAGCCTGCCGCCAAGAGGCCTGATGAGTTTCTGATTCTTTGGGGCTGTTGCCCACCTTAATAAAACTACAAATAAATCAAGAAAATTAAAAAGTCTTGAAACATCTTTTATTTTTGTTTGTGTGCTTCATGTCTCAGACTTACATATCCATCATGGGACTCTTTAATTGATCAGCCGAAGGCTTACTAGGACTTGCACATATAGAAGCAATAGTATTTGATCTGGATCTAAAAGTTTCGGGGGGTGAGTCAACTTCCTCTTTACCGCCCTCCAGTTTGGGCTCTGCTGAGCTTTCTCTTACTTTGTGCTCCTTAACCATTAAAGTATGCGATCCAATGTCATCTTTGGAAGCTTTGCGTTTCAATAAATGATCAAAGGAGTTGGTCAATGATCTCTTTGCCTTCATGAAAATAGTGCTACCACCCAAATATTGATTTAAGAACTCCGATCTGTTTTCGGCCGTATCATGAACGTGTCTTTGTTGTCTCGATTCACAATGTGCCCTTAAGAGCATCATTAAGAATTGATTTTGCTCCGCCAGAGGAGCGTTCATTTTCTCAGAACCATAAAATTTAGCCCATATAGTATCTTGTTCGTCATCGGTCAAGGTCTCTATACGTCTAAATATCATATTCTGTGTTTTCTTTTCACTCAAACCTTCCACATCGGTGCACAGCTTGTGATACCACAGCATGGGGCAATGATCGCAAGAAAAGATTTGTGTGGCGTCTTTGCGTTTCTGCTCGGCACATGTTACGAATGCTTGGGAAATTGCCGCCACAATATCGTCGCACACATGATCCGACTGACACTTAAAGACGTAACCAATGTATCCATCGCTATGAGCCTCACGGCAGATGATGCCAAAGTGATCGGCATTCTTTTGGCCCTGAGCACAGCTGGCCACATCCTTGAAATCCTTGTAGAGTAAGACCTGCTTGCGATCGGGTGAGATCAAGCGTAAGTCGGAGCGGCCGACTAAAAATACCATTGTACGATTTTGCTCCACGTATGGCGGTATGCAGCCGTAAGAGGCCGAACGATCACGTTGTTTTGGTAGACTGAAATGGGGGAAAAAAGAAATAGTGAATAATGTATAATTGTTTAACCTGTTTTAAAAAAATTATCTCTTATATGTAAATGTTTCTAGATATGTGAACAGAAAAAGGTACCTTTCTTAAAAGGTACTTTTTTAAAAAAATGCTGTTTAAAAAGTGCTTTTCTAAGCAAAAAGTAATATTTTTATTAAAATAACTTTTTTTTTTAAATATACTTTTTTTAAAAGATACTTTTTTTAAAAGGAACTTTTCTCAAAAGGTACTTTTCTTGAAAGTTAATTTTTCATAAGGTACTTTTTTAAAGCAATTTAAAAAAACTGTATTCTTTGAAAAGGTGCTTTTTCTGAATGGTACTTTTTTAAAACGTAATTCATTAAAAAGAAATTTTTTCAAAAAACAATTTTCTTGAAATTTCATTTCTTTAAAGGAACTTTTTAGAGTAGTTTTTTATAAAGAACTTTTTTTGAAAGGTCCTTTTTTTAAAGTAGTTCTTAAGGGGCAATTTTTTTAACAGGTACTTTTTTGTAAAGTGTACATTTGCTTAAAGTATTTATTTTATAAGGAACTTTTTCTGCAAGGTGCTCTTTTAATGTGATTTTTTGAGAGGCAAATTTTTAAAAGTTACAATTTTTAAAGTGCACATTTTTTGAAGGACTTATTTTGAAAGGTACTTTTTTCAAAAGATGTTTTTTAAAAGGTAAATATTTTTAAGGATCATTTTTTTAATGGTGCTTTTTTTAAGTACATTTTTAAAATGTTCTTTTATAAAATGTCATTTCTTAAAATGTAATTTTTTTAAAAATACTTTTTTTAAAGGTTCTTTCTTTAAAGATCCTTTTTTGAAAGCTACTTTTTGAAAAGCTACTTTTTTAAGAGGTATTATTGTAAGGGTACTTTTTTAAAAAAGGTACTTTTTAAAAGATACAGTTTTCAAAAGGTATTATCTTAAAATCTATTTGCTTTAAAAGGTACTTTTTTAGACATGTACTTTTTTTACCTTTTAGGTACTTTTTTTAAAAGATACTTTTTAGATAAGGTACTTTTCTTAAAAGGTACATTTTTTAAAGGCAATTGATATTTTCCAAGGGAATTTCTTAAAACCAATTTGGAGGTAATTCTTTTAATATACTTCTTTAAATGTACGTTTTAAAAAGATAATTTTTAAAAATGATTTAATTTTTTTAAAGGTATCTTTTAAAAGGTTTTTATAAAAATCACTATTTTTAATATGTACTTAAGTATTTTCAAAACGCACTTTTTAAAACACTAATTTTTTTATAAGGATTTGCTTCCAAAGGAACTTTATTAAGACGTACTTTATTAAGACGTACTTTGTTTTCAAAGGAAAGGAAACAGTTATTTTTTAGATAAAAGGTACTTTTCTTAAAAGATATCTTTTTAAAAAGTACTTTTTTCAAAAGGTACTTTTTTAAAAATCGTTTTTTAAAAATTACTTATTTCAAACGGTAGTTTTTCAAAAGTTACTTTTTTCAAAAGGCACATTTTTAAAAGCCACTTTTTTGTAACTTTCAAAAAAGTTTTTTTAAATCACTTAAAAGATGCTTTTGTTAAAATGTACTTCTTCAAAGAGGCACTTTTTTAAAAGGTATTTTTTTTTAAATGTACTTTGTTACAAGTTACTTTTTTAAAACGTACTTTTTAAAGGTACTTTTGTATTTGTGTATCATATTTATTGAAAACTTAAGCAAAAGAACAATTAAAAGGAATGGCTTGATAACGAACAAGAAATAGCTGTCGGTGTAAAACATGCTTGTTATGTTGTGGGCGGTTCAAAGCAAAAGTATTGTATAGAAATACATAAATGTTTAAAATTGTAATGTAAATGTAATTGTAATGTAAATTGTACTGAAGCTGTCGTAACAAAGTAAAAAAAGATTGTACGCAATGACAGAAGAAACGATAAAGGCAATTTTATAATTTATCCTATTAAAATTTTACGACAATACAATTATTAAAAAAATTTATCTACAGCATGCTGAAGTAATAAAAAAAAGCTCGACAAAAGGAATACGACATAATAAGCAATATACAGACTTTCGCCAGTGAAAGCTTAAAAGCACCTAAAGATAAAAAAAACAAAATAGAACTGTATGTCGTGCCATAATTTTCGAACTTAATTTTCTGACCAAAATCGATTGCTTGCAGTCGTAAATAATCGATTTTCGTCAAAAAAAACCAGGTCCAAAAAGTGTGTCGGTTAAGCTTCTTTGGGGGTTATGACACATCAGCGCTTTAATTTTTAAAATTATATTTTAAATGTTCAAATATTATCAGGGAGGGAAGTAAAACATGCTTGGAGTGAAATTAAAGCAAAAAAGAAAAGAAAACGTGGAATAGACCAACTGTTGCAAAAGTGCTTTGAGGGAACAAAAGTAATAGTGTTGTATTCCAGAACAAAAGGAAAACTAAAAAATTTTAATCAAAAGCTTGATTCTGATGCAATCTGCTGCCAAGCTGCTACTTTTACTCACTTATCCAAACCAGCACAATTGACATTTGCTTGCTGCTGTTGTTGTTGTAGTTGTTGATTTTCTTGTGGCATTTGGGGCTCAGATGAAATATGATTTTCCTCCTCTTGCCGGGGCGGCGAAGGGTGCTTATTTACAACAACATTGAGAGGCAAAGCCTCAGATTCATCAATATTTTGTGAATCATTTGTATTTAGATCATTTCTATAAGGGGTTTTTAAATAAAATAAGCAAGAAGAAAAACCGTAGTAACATTTGTATTTAAATTTAAATCTGGGAAGTCCCGCCCCAATACTTTCCCCTCATAAATGAATACTTATATACATACATACATATTTACAAACATACATATATTTTTCCTTAAATACTTACTCTCTTTTAACACTGATTTCCAATTGGCTTATGCCTCTCATAAGCCTTGCTGGTGGCGACTTATTTTCTTTATTGTCCTCCACCGATTTGGTTTCCTCCTCATTGCTGCTTGTGCATGTCGAAGTTTCCTCTTCTTTTACTGTTTCTTTGAACTTTATCTTTGTGGTATGTTGTTCTGTTGATTCTTTTTGTTCCTCTTGTTCGATATCCTCTTCATCCTCTTCCTTGACGTGCTGGTCTTTGAGCGTACAGGACTTCAAATCCATTGTTGTGCCAATGAATGATCCTTCACTATTTATTGACATTTTTCGACTGGATGACATGTGCATGAGACGTTGCCGCTGAGCATCGTATGCCTTAAACTTGGGCAAAGCATCGTCGATGAATGAAAATGGTACGCGTTTGTGGGAAACTCGTATTTTCCCAACATACATGACCTCAAAGAAGTGAGTGTGATTGGGCGAGATGTCGGCTAGGAGGGAGAGATTACTTTGAGCTGAGGTAGAAGTTGGAATGTTAACCTGAAAGGAAGAGATGTAGAGATTCTTATTGTAGTGACTAATTGTTAGTCAATTATTTTAAAGGAATTAAATTTATGTTCATGCCTCTCAAATGCTGTTTTGGGCAAAAACTGATAGTTAAGGCCACAGCTTACGGCACCGTTGCCTCCTAAAGGCCGTTTCACACTATAATACAAGTGTTAATACTTTTGTGGAAAATGCAACGTTGAGTTGTTATTGTCTTTTGAAATTTTTGAAACAGAAATTAGATTAGGGATGCATTTTCGTCAAAAGTATTAATACTTGTATTATAGTGTGAAACGGCCTTAAGCATCATTACACTTATAGCAGTTATGAAAAACTGTCTGGTTTTTACTCTGAGTGAAATAATTTTACATATCACATCCTAAAGGCTCAATCAGACGTGACATAACCATAGCCATATAAAACAGCCGTTTGAACCAAACTAATGGGCCACACTATATTTGATTATAGGTGACTCGCCAAAACGCCATAACTCTCACCAAAGAAACCAATGGAATTTTGGTTTAGTTATGGCTATGGCATTATGGCTACGTCACGTCTAATTTAATCTTAAATCAAAATTAAGGTTCAGTTAGCCGATAGTAATGGAATGTAACTGAAACGGTAGGAAACAGCTGATCGATATTGTTATGTGAAAAGTAATGTACAGGTTCTTAAGGCTCAGTTACCCGACTGTAATGTAATGTAACTGCAACGGTATGAAACAGTTGATCGATATTTTTATGTGAAAAGTAGGTTACGTTACATTACATCGCTATAACCATTTTCATCACTTTTCACAAAACAATATCGATCAGCTGCTTCATACCGTTGCAGTTACATTCCATTACAGTCGGCTAACCGAAAAAATTTATTTGGCATCACAGTCATCAGCAGTTTCAACACTTTTCTACTTCTCCTGAAAATGTTGAAATTTTTGAGTTGAGACTGCTTTTGATTTAGACTACAAAATGAAAAAAGGGTAGTCCCCATAAACGCACCTTCTTGAGGTCACCTTGTCCTCAATTGCACGCAAAGTTTATCCAAAGACTTCAGTTTGTAAGAGAGAATGGAAAAGAACTTCCATTCATTCTCTTCTCTATTCTCTCCAATAAACTCGAGACTTTGCAAAGTAAACTTTTCGTCTTGGTTTGTAATCGCTATAAACACTCAAACGTACAAACAGCTCTTTATATATAATTTTTTGTTATTTAATTCCAAGTAGGTTAGGTTGAATGAATGAATGAATTAAGTCTAGCGGGAAGCACAGGACACTGCGGCCAAGGTAGATCTATTGCATCCCCTGCCAGGTGCTAGAGCACCTCATCTAGACCTACTCTCCTGATGAATATCACGATTGCCAGTGGGTCCAGAGTTGGCAGTTCCCAATCCTCCAATAGGTGCTTGCCCAATTGGCTATATCTTCTGTGGCATAACGCTTCACAGTCCTTCAGAATATGCTCTGGAGTTTCATCTTCGTAATCACAGAATCTGCACAGGCTGTTACTCTCAATGCCAAGTCTGTTGAGGTGTTTTCTCAGTCTAAAGTAGGTTAGGTTAGGAAGGGTGGTGCCATAACACATCTCCACTCGGATACCCCGTTGAATCCATTGTGATTCCCTTCTGTTCACAACCATTAATAATAATTTTTAACCCCCATTTGTACCCAGAAGTGTTCCAATTATCTGTTATTGAGCCAATGAATTCCCATGATGAAGCCCCTGATATTAGTGATATCCACTTACCGATATCACTAATGCTCTCATGGAAACGTCTGCTTAGCCATCTAAACCTATGGCCTTGCAGCTTCGGGCAATGGCAGATAATGTGTTCAATGGTTTCTGGTTCCTCTTCATTCCCGCACATCCTACAGAAATCTGAAGTGCCACTTTCCCGAATGCTGGTCCTTGTTCTGACCGAGCATTGACCAGTTAACACACCTATCACGACTCGCATCGCCTTCCTATTCATATCCAGTATCAGTTTGGATCTTCCTGTGTCAAGTTTTGGTCACATAGCCCTCGATACTCTATAATCCTCCCTACTTCGCCATGAATGGTTGGTCCTGCTCTCCACCCAATTGCTGAGTTCCCTGTAGTAGTGAAATATCACCGATCTGTCACACATTCCCTTATCTAACTCCTACCCTATTCTTGCCAGCTCATCATCATAATCCCAAGTAAGACATATTAAATCCAAATTTGTTACCTTGTATCTTTCTCCAGATAAGGCAACTTTGTTCAACCCTATAGGCAGATTTTTTTAAATATATATTTAAATCTTGAAAAACTCACCGTTCCTGCGGAATTACTGAGACCATGTGTATAGGATTTGGATGATTTCATCTTTGATGATGAGACTAAATTAGGACTAGCATCATGTTGGGCCTGGCGCAAAGCCTCGCTAAGCTTTAAATTTGTAGCTGGCGTCGTATGGAGACCACCGCCGGACAAAGCCTTTTGCAAAGACACATCGGCACCACTATTACTATTCGACACTAATGTCTGAGGTATGCTGCCAACGGAACCGCCCAGTGTGTGGGCGGGATCGCGCATCTGATGCATTAATTCAGCCATCTGTAAAGAGAATAATAAAATTTGTTGGGTTATGGTAATTTAAAACAAATTTAATTTAAGTTTAATTAAAAATTTTCAAGTTATTTACTTAAGAAGAAATGCTGTAAAATGCAGCGCTGTAGGTGTTTGTGTGTGTGTGTGTGTTTGTTGTAACGTTACTACGCCCTACGAGATGTTTTAAGGCATAATTTATATTAATTGCTGCAGCTATGACAGGCTCATCATTTTCATTTAACACTAATCTTTTATTATCCCAAATTCTTTTCTACAGCCATAAAAGCTTAATTGCAGGCACAAGTACAAGTACAAGTATATCACGGTAGGGAGTAGAAAATTTGTTGCCTTTTTATTTCTTCTTGCAAAACAATGTTGTTACATGATTATGTTGCCGGACGGACAGCAAGCAACAATATTGTTATATACATATACATATACATATATGTACATATACACATGTATGTGTACATATAGCACATTTATTCAAACAACGTCATAACTAAAAAAAAAATTGTTTGCCAAAATAACGAGTTTAATTTTCAATTTACACACAAAAAAAATTTATTTTACTTTTAAGAATTGAGTAAACAAGATATTTGTATAAATTTTTTATACAATATGAAGAACGGTATGAGGATTAATTCTGCATCATTATCTAGAAAATTAAAATTTTTGAGTTATGATGTTGTTAAAGTTAATGAGCGATATATTTACATCTACATACATATATGCATGTGTACTGGTATGTATGTATTAATTTATAAATTGTTCATTTGCGTTTAACTTTATAATCATATGAGCGTGTTTTTTTAAGTATTTCATTACAAAATGTCAAATGGCAATTTTAGTGGGCACAGTAAACAGCTGTTGCCATTGCCATCATGCATCATCCTTTTATTATTGCATCTACCACATACATACATACATATTTATTGGCCACATACATACATACATACATACATATTTATTGGGATGTTATGTTCTTGTTTCCACAGTAGCGACAACAAGAAGTTTAAAAGGTTAAATCTCATGCTATAAACACAATCAAAGGCTACCGACCATCGACTACCGACTACAAAAGTAGCTGGCTACAAAAATAGCCAAGTCGCCAGCTACTTAATTCTTTTAACTACTACCGACCACTAACTACAAAAAATAAACATCATTACATTAAACATCATTACATTAAACAATATAATAAATACATATAAACAATAAAAATGACTATTATATACTTACCAATTTCAATAAAAAAACAAATGAACAAATGAACAGATGATTATTATTTTTCAATGGTGCCACTATAATAGTTTTTCGCGTTTTATATAGCGATATTTAATGTATTGCGTTTTTAAAACCACCATTTCATGCATTTATTGTATTGGCAGCACTAATCTGTTTTTTGTAGCCAAGAAAAATAGAAATTAGCCTAAGTTGGCTACGGGCTACAAAAGTAGCCGTGTAGTCGGTAGTCGTGTAGCGGCTAAAAGAATTATTCTCATAAGCACGCATGTATTCTATTTTTGACATCTTGTAGTCGATGGTCGGTGGACTTGATTATGTTTATAGCATCACTGTGCATTTTGAAGTAAAAATAAAAAGTGTGTATGTGTGTCAGAGATCTGCATGATTACGAATCAAAGGGCATTGTTTTGTATTTTCTAAAGTGAATGTTGATCTAGCACTTAACATTAAAAAAAAATTAAAGATGCTATTGCAAGATTCATATCAATGAGACTGGTGTTAATAAATGCATGCCACTGCTTGCAATATCTATTCATTCATATGATTCACTAAAACAATGAATCAGTATGATTGTTTTGAAAACTTCTTAAAACTCCTTCTAACAAATATAGTTTTATGGAATATTATGAAATAAAATTAGCTAGGCTCATTTTATTTTATAAATTATTTTATTAACTTAAGACTTCATCTAGTCAACGTGCTTTTGTGACTTATTTAATTACTATACAAAACAATCAAACAACAGCAAGATTTTTTATTTATTTTTACTAACGGCTCTTAAAAAAGAGAGTGAGTTAATGGCAGTCAGTTGTTAGAGACGTAACACTGCAATCGATATCATTAGTACATACTAGTGATGTAATGAATGTCAAATTTTGATATTCGCGAATACGAATACGAATATTTGAAACGATATTCGCGAATACGAATACGAATATTATATGAGAAATTTATAGTCATAAAATTGGGGTTATGTTTGCGCCTGCAAAATGAAATATGAAAAAATTGTTAGGAAAAACAACTTCATACTCCTGTTGGCGTACTTTAAAGTTAATAAAAGCTACCCAAAATTTTAATGATCGTTATAGCATTTTAAAATGATACAAAGCACAAATTTTTATAAAAAATTTTATGAAGATTTATTTTTAGCCATTTATTTAAATTTCGTTTTTTTTTTGGAAAAATATTCGTATTCGTATTCGCCTGAATTTGGCGAATACGATTGTCTAAAAATGGCCGAATATTCGGCAATTCGAATACGAATATTCGTACATCACTAGTACATACTGATGTTAAAAAACAAAAAGAACAAAAGAATTGTAAAAGTAGTGGAGAGCGAAAGTGAATCAAGTCATACAGTTCTCTGGTGTGTGTGCAAAAGTAATTGTGTAGTGTAGGAGTCCTGGTAGGAGTCCAAGTTGAACAAATACCAATGTTGTTGCACAAAAACACATTTTTGTTGCAGGGCATATAACACTTTCTTCTAATGTTTATCCAGTGTTGTATAGCGGTAACATCAATCCCAGCAAAAAATAAATGAACGCATTCAAATTGAAATAGTGGCGGTATTCGCTCTTTTAATTCAAATGGTCTTGTGTAAGTGCAAATGCAAAATATCGTAGCCTTTTTTTTGGAGTTTTTGTTGGATTTTAAAGAGAAGATCTGATATTTTGTATTTGTATTTTGTATTTTTTGGAAGCATGTCTTTATTAGGAGTCGATCCCAGGATTTCCGTATGTTAGGCTAGACCACTACCCACTGAACTACCGAAGCACATATTTATTTTTGTACACAGTTCAATTAAAAAATAAAAAAATCAAAACTCGAAGTAAAAATTTCATTCGCATCCAAATTTGTATACAGATCTATAAAAAACTTTGAGAGTTTGAGTATAAACAGCCGACTGATGTCGTAGTGTTTGTGTTATATTTCGTCATTAACTTACGTTATTGCATCCTCGTAAGGCAGAGGGGATGCACTGTGTGCTTTTCCGCGCTTCCGAAGCGCTTATTTTTGTGTTATATTAAACTACACTACAAAAACAGAAAAAGAAGCTATTCAAATGCAGTAGAGACTTTTATTAATAAGCAATTGCTTCTAAGTCTTGATTATTTTTTTTTTTTTGCTGGGTTATTTGAAAACAAATTGCTGTCATTATTGTGATTTTATTGTGTCAAGTCTACAATAATAATAATTAAAATAGCACTTCGAAAAAACTTTGAGATTTAACGAATTGGCTTGACATTATATCGTTCGTTATAACGAGATTTGCCTGTACTAGCCTTAAATGAAATTTTTATTCAACTCAAAAGCAAGTTCAAACTTCAAATTTGCTAGTACTAGCTTTAGCTACCTTTTTTTATTCACACGGCCCTTTAAAACAAAATAAAAATTTTTAAATTTGAAAAAAATAAGATTGAAATTCTCGATTTCAGATTATATCAAGAGTGTAATTCTTACTTTCAAACTTATAATTCTTAAAACAAATCTGACGTACTTAGATCTATAAGAATGCGTTGTTTTATTTAAGTTTCGCTATTATTTTGAGCGTGTGCACTTTCTACAGTCCAAAGTATTGCAAAAAGAGAAAAGTTTGAATTGTGTGCAATGAAAAACTCTGCAGGTAGTTATAGGACTTTAAAAAGAATTCGGTGCGGACGAAAATTTACTGTAAACGGAGTGTGCTACACTAATTTGTGTGAAACATTAATGCAAGAGTTTTGAGACCAGTGGCATATTATGTTCTGTAATATAATTCGTCAAAACCTAATTTCACTGTACTGTATTTGCGAGTAGTTCATTAATGCTGTGGCAAAAAGGGAAAAGTGCTTAAGTCGAGATAAGCCGATTTTGAGCTAATGCTACCTCCGTAATCTGCATATTCGAAAATACCACTGGTCAAAATCCCAATTAATTTGTGTGATTTTTCAGGAAGTTATAGCACTATGAGTTGCGACTTATCTTTTTTAGACTTCTAATCTCATTTGGAATAATAGATTAATTTAGGTTAAACTTAAATGTATTACTTATAGTGCGTAGAATGATAGTTGCTTAAAAAAATAAAGGTTAACAGAGAATTTTTCAAATTAACTGTAAAAGAAATAAATTTCTGAAAATCGAATTGAACGCTTAAAAGTGTTCTCCTGCAAAACAGTAAAATATGACTTAAGCACTTCTTCATTATTGCCACAGAATTAATGGAATTAATACTGCCTTGTTTTGCACTACATACATTGCGAGGATATTAACCAATATTTAATACATTATCCCTCTGGCTTATTTTATTTATTTTTATTTTAAAATTAACGGTTAATGCACTAATTTTAATTGCATTTTGTTTAAAATTCAATTTATTACCTCAAAAAAAAAAAAGTATATGTTAATGTATTTATATTTGAGTTGAGTTTATCTCTACAATTTATTTAATTTTTCCCAATAACTTTATTAAGGTGTTATTTAAAAATATGCAAAAAAAAAGATTGTTTTGTTTATATTTATTCAACTTTATAAACTTTGAGGCAGAATAGGAAAACAATTAATTTAAATAAAAATTAAAATGAAATGCAACAGTGCGTTTACTTAACATGCTCATACATGTATTCGTGTGTATGTACATGAAAACTATATTTACATGACATTAAGCAAACACAAGGAAATGTATGTATGTATGTGTGTGTGAGCATTGTTTACATAAATGTGCACACAAGTATGTATGTACATAACATAGGCAAAGAGTATGTTAACTATTACACTGTACGTAATATTTACATATGTGCACTGCTGTTGCCAAAATATGTTTAATATTGACACAAAGTTTTAGAAATGTTTTGATTTTATGTTTAGAGTATAAAGAATTAACAGCTTCTTCTTTCTGGAATTTATTTAGAGAAAATATGCAAATAAATTACCTAATTATTAAATATACAGACTGCTTTATTAAACAGAAATATATAAATTCTTGGTTTATAAAATCTTTTGAAAATTGACTTTATTAAGCTTTTATATATACGTACTAATGTCCTGCATAAGACCATTTATAACAACTTTCAAGACATGAGAGATTTTTAAAATGCTTTACTACAGCGAAATATTCTAAAACAAACCCTAAACAACACTGTTGGCAAGACAAACAACTGAAACAAATGTCTTGCCAACAGTGTTGTTTAGCGTTTGTTTTAGAATATTTCGCTGTAGTAAATAATTTGAAAAATCTCTCATGTCTTAAAAGTTCTTATAAATGGTTTTGTGCAGGACTTTAATACACATGTACATACATATACATATATATAAAAGTTTAATATTTATTTTTATAAAACTTATGTTATAAGAGTAAATCGTAAAAGAAAAAAATGTTTACTTAATATCCAGCCATTTAGAACCTGATTTTTTTATATAAAAATAACAGGAACCAGTTTCCAGTTGTCATTCATTACGAAGACAAACCTACTTCTGGCAGTGTGCTCGGCTCGGCACGGTACGGCACGTAATACATTTCTTATGTTACATAAATATTTTTATTTGTTAATTTTTATAGCATTCAATATGAATTTAATTTATGCCTGCCTGCACATTAATTGTTCTTGCAGTTAATATTTTTTAACGATTTAATCTGGTTGAGAAAATTTTCAATTATTTGATATGTAAATAAGTATTTTTAAAGGTTTACTGTAATGTAATTAATTGATTAATTTTATGATGAAAACAATAAAAATAAAATGGTTAAAATTAAACGAGCTTCGATTAGTTTTATTGCATGATCGAATAGTTTTATTGCATAATTAAATTTTGTTTTTTCACAGGCATACTCACAACAGCACACACGAGGGGAATTGTTCTTAATAATTATATTTACTCGTATGTATAATTTGTACTTAAAATTGCGAACTATATAGTAAGAGGGTGTGTGCTGTTTTTGATATGCCTGGCTTACAGTTACACGCGCCGTTACGTCTGGTAAATAAGAGTTACACTGCAAATTTTTTTGTTATAACAACGAACTAAACATCTACGGAACAATTAGTAACAATTTGTTACGTTCTTTGCTATGTCGAGAATGTGTGCTGTCATTGTTTGCTTTCTCTAATTGTCAACTTGTAAACCAGAAACAGTATTACGAGTACTTTTGTTTGTTTGGAGACTCTGTTTTGTCCGTTAAAAGTAACGTTTGCTGTTATAACATCGTTGCTCCAATAAAATGTTTTAACAACGATGTTATAACAAGGACGAAACAGTAACAACAGCGGTGCAGACTAGACAGATTCATGTTATAACAATAAAATGTCTCTTCAAGAGGGCTATGTTAATATTAATAGAAAAGTTTATAATATCTAGCAAATTAAATGCAAAATTTCTTAAATATTTTTTAGAATTGCATTTATGGCACGATATAAAACATTAACGAATGAGTGGTTAGGAAAAGGAATCAGAAATTCACTATCTGTAAACCAATAATAATTACATGCATGAAATAAAACTAGCTTACTGAAAAATATCTGCTTTAATCATAAAAAAATATTTTTAGTTTATAAAACCAATATTTTATTAGTTTTTATAAAACAAAGATATTCTTTTAGGAATAAGGTCCTACGAACTTCGGCCTGGGTATTGAGGACTGTTGCTCAACATTCTTTGGTTTTTTTCCCTCTATGTTTAATTTTATTTATTGAAATAAAAACATATTTCAAATATTTTTCTTAACAAAATATATAATTATAATCAGTTGGTTACTTTATTTTTACAAAACTGTGTGTGCATATTACACATCCCGCTTTCTAAGAAATGTTTATTTTGAAATCCTGCTTTTTGGCGCTATTTTCTTCAAAATCCCGCTTTTTGATCGATCATGTCCCGCTTTTTGCTAAAACCATCTGGTCACATTAGAGATACACCATAACATTTTTCCCCTCGAGGGGAATAAAAATTTCATAGGAATAAAAATTCCCTTTGTTATTCACGATAGGAGTGAATATGTACGTATGTAGTAATATAATCGATGAAAATAATTCAAACAAAATAGTTTTAATATAATTATTGGATTAAAACTATTCGAATAAAAATTATTAAAATGAAAATTACTTTTATTTTTATTTTAATTATTCTTGAAAATCACATCAAATAAAAATTTAAGTTTTATGTTTTAATAATTTTAATTTTCGTATAATTATTAAATTATCTCATTTAACAGAAGCAAACATCACATTCACAAAATGTTCGTATTAAATTAAGATATTTGAGCTGTTTTTCTTCTTTTTTTTTTGTAGAAAAATTTGTTTGTAAAAAGCTTAATGCAGAGCAAAATCTACCTTTCTAGTTTTTTTTTCAATTATATTTTTTATTATGAAAATTTTGAAACGACTAAAGGACACATATTTTGATAACTGATTACTCAAATAAATTTGAATGAAATGTATAATTTGAATACAATTGTTTAACTAAATTAATACTAATCAAAAAATTTAGTTTTTCAATTAATTCAATTCGAATAAAAAAATACTCGAATAAAAACTATTCATAGTTTTCTTTAATATGTAATATTTTTAGCCAAATATTCCAAATTACATGTATTCAAATTCCATATTAGTAATAATAAAAAACTTTCCGTATTCTATATCAATTTAAATTTCAATGTAAGTGAAAAACATATTCAGCGGCTATCTGATATTATTGTAAAGCGGTATTGCTTGTGCACATTAATGGTCGTATGCTTTTAACTGATTTTATATTAATACGGCTGTTAAATAAACAATTAAAATATAAAAATAAATAATATGTAAACATTCGCTTAAGATACCGACCAGTGCTTGACCGGTTTCTGTTTATAGTTCAGCATTATTCAGTATTTAATAACTATGAATTTCTTACAGCAATTTATATTCTCTTCATGTTCTCAAAATAGATTGCCCAATAGTTCATACCTATAGTATTGAAATTTTTTTAAATAAATATTTTCTAATTTAAGAAAAAAAATATTTGGCACAATTAGCAAATTTAAATGGGAACTTTTAAATGTCTTTAAAACATATGAAACATTTCAATTTGATTTATAAATATGTACATATGTTTGTATGAATGTATGTATAATTTTTTTTATTCTTTTAAAGGAATCACACTTAAATCATCAGACAACGTCATGATCGCCCCGTTGTGAACAATAGTAGGGTCCATTAATGCTTTTTAAAAACTGAAAGTTTTTTGTGGAAACAAAATTTTTATCTATATATTATATAATACTTCCAAATTCTATGGCATATTGCTGTAAAAGGGTCCAACTCAAAATTTTGCCATTTTCACTTTTTGCGAGCGAACGATATACAGGGGTCATATCCACTCTTTCTAAAAAAAAATTCAGTATATATGTGAAAAAACCGTTTTTGCCTCTACTAAGAATTTGTAAATTTGGACCCCCTTTAGAGGAACATATTTTTAGGCAATTACCTACATATATGTATATTGTATAATATGTACACTGCATGTATTTATATACATACGTACCGACATACACAAAGATTTGTATTTCTTGCTAAAACGTCACAAATCATTAATATTTTTTAAAGAGATTTCCTTTGCATGCTTATTATGAAAACGATGTTTGAAACGAATAGAATTGTATCATCAAATCAAAACGTGATATCATAAATTTATTTTTTGTATTTTTTTTATTTTAGGATTTTTGCCACAACTAAAATTGTTCCCTCTTTAAAGTAGAAACAAGGACATGTGCTAAATAACACAAAGAAAGACAGCGAAAAAAAAATACGAGCACCCAAACGAAAGACGCTGAATTGTCTGCAAGAGTAATAAAAATAAATGCAAGAAAAATTCTTAAAGAAAATCTAAAGCAAAAAAAATTCAAGCTATTAACGATTTTATTTTTTAGTTAGATATTGCATTTACAAAAAGAAGAAGAAGAATTTATATACATAGAAAAAGGTCGCGTTGCCTTTTTGGCAACTAAAATAAATAAATTCAGTAAAGTGCGACTTTGACTCGCGCACGAAGGGTTCCGTACGTTGGCTTTGAGCATTTTTTTAATAGTGTTTTTTTACGTTTTTTCAGCTGAAATAATTTTTTTTTTTATTATTTTTCGCTTTTTTCTCGTTTTGGCGATTTTTTTAATTTTGGCGATTTTTTTAATTTTGGCGATTTTTTTAATTTTGGCGATTTTTTTCATTTTTGCGATTTTTTTCATTTTGGAAATTTTTTTAATGTTGGCGATTTTTTTAATTTTGGGGATTTTTTCATTTCGGCGATTTTTTTTTTTTCATTTTGACGATTTTTTCATTTTGGAGATTTTTCCGGTTTTCCGCGATTTATTTTGGATTTAGAAATTTTTTTTAATTTGGTGCTTTTTTTCGTTTTGGCGAATTTTTTTTTATTTTGGCGATTTTTTTTCGGTTTGGCGATTTTATAATTTTGAGATTTTTTTGTTTTACCGATTTTGAAAATTTCAAGAAGTTTGCTCTTACGGTTTCCAAGATACATCAAGTTATCAAAATTACATAGTCGAAATTACATTAACTGATGGTACACCCTTTAATTAAAATTTTTTAAATTTTAGTGTTAATTGTTGTAGTCTGTATAAAAATACACTAACTTTACAAATTTCAAGTGCATATACATACAATTGTATGTATATTACATGGGATTTTAACATTTTTCGTTGCTCGTTTTGGCACACCCTTTAATTTCCAACTCTCATGTATTTGTTGTTGTAGCGGCCAAGGGTCTACAAACTCTGTCCAAATTTCAGCTCCGTAGCTCTTACGGTTCTCGAGAAAATACCCTGTGACAGACAGACGGACAGACGGCCAGACGGACAGCGTAGCGAAAACAATAGGGTTCCATTTTCACCTTTGGTGTACGGAACCCTAAAAAGAGAACAAAAATAACGGCATTCCCGTTATTTAGCCAGATCAGCAACAATAATAAAATCGCCAGAAATGTGTCACCAATTAATTAATTGCCATTTATCACTCAGCCAGCAATTACATATCTGTGGCAGTATGCAATAACCGCCTAAGTCGACTTAAGAAAAATTAGGCTGTATTATGTACCAGTTGAATGTTGCAGTGATTACAATGCTGCATATGCAATTAATCACCTTTACCGGGAATAAAAGGCCAAAATTTTGTTAACGTGAAATATTTCCCGTGAACAAAAAATGTGTGTACTAAATTAGAAAATAGTATACCAACACAACAACAACGCAAACATTTTTGATCACAATTTTAGGGAAGGGGAACACATTTCACATGAACTTTTATTCCCGATAAGGGTGCATGAATCCCACGAAAGCAGAATCCTGCGTTAGAGCCCTTTAATCTCTTAGCGTTAGCGTCAAAACTTTCCAAAAACATCGCTTTGTTTAAGTTGACTTAAGAGATTATTCAATATTGCCACAGATATGCATGTATGTACATTAATACATACATATGTATGTATGTATTTTGTTTTAGAAAATTAAGAAAAATCAGTACTTAATTTGTATGTATTTTCTTTTTCTTTTTAAATAAAAGTATTTAACCAACGAGCAGAGATCTTTCAAACCGCAGTTTATAATTGTTTCTACAATAATAAAATAAAATAAAAATTAAGTTCTGTTGTATCATCCGCTCATTGTGTGATCGATGATGATGGGGAAATTTTTTTTTGCAAACAATTTTTACATTATTAACTTTATTTCTTATTTGAATAGAATATTAATACACAAGGTACTCGTATTGAAGGAAAAACCTATTCAAAAATTAATTATAATAAAGTAATTAAAAAAAATATGCAAAATTCCGTTTTTGTTATAAAACATCACTGGTGTCAAATGATATAAACGTACTACTCGTTCTATGACTTGGGAAAATGGGATGATTGCAAAAAGTAATACGAGTAGTGTAGGGTTAAAAAAGACATATCGTGTAAACGGTTACATATTCACCATAATCGTCAGTCAATTTAATTGGCACTCCGTCTAGTATTGCAGTAAGTGACACTGAACAAGTATGATATCAAATAATATATGTAAATATGGTGAACATTATATTTATACTATTGTGAATAACAAGTTGAATTTTTGGTTCCCCTTCAAGGGAAAAATGCTATCGTGAATCTCCCATGAAATTTTTTCCCGCTATCATTCCCATTTAATGTAAAAAACGGGAAGAAGATTTGTTAAGCTTAAAAATTAATTGAAAATCAAACAAATTTAAGTTCAATAATAAGAAATACACAAATATAAGGTTTCAAATGAAATTTTTTTAACTTGAATGTTGTGTTTTTAAATATTCTAGGCCACTGCGACTGCGGTCCACTGTCATAAAATTTACTGTGTGTGAACCAGAGAGATTCACACTCCATGAAAAACAGGAGTTGCAGGGAATTATTGTTAAAAAATTGTGAGCTTTATTTACTAATCTAAGTCCTAAAAATAGAGATTTATAACTTTTCATATTTAATTCGAAGGAAAATATCGAAATTATGCGATGTAATGATTCTTTATTGAACAATAATAACAAAAATAATAAATATGTATCACAAAAAGTTTTATATTAACCAAAGTCACGGGTATATTTCTTGTGTACAAATGTACGATTAGTAAAAAAAAACTTGAAATTTTGAACCACCAACAACTGATGTGCGCAGTTTCATTCGTCGCAAAAGTTGAGTAAAGAAGTTGCTTTAAGCACATCTCATTCACATTGATATTCATAATTTACTTACTTTGACTTTAAATTGCTTTATGTAAAATAATTTTATGCCTAAATATTTGAGCTGACGAAAAAAATCATTTAATACAGGTTTTGTTGCCAAAATTTAAATAAATACATACATACATATATTTATATAGTTATTTTATTTTCTTAAGACTCTTAAAACCAGTAAATCTTTACGTTCTACACTAGTATACTATAGATATAGAAAAATTTAAATAAAAATGTTTAAATGAGCGTTGAACAAAAAAGCTATCATGATTTTGTAGTTTTTTTGTCGTTATATTCTCACTTGTAATTTTACACTAATGTCTTCTTCTAATTACTGGTATTTATTTAAATAAATTATAGACTTTAGGTACGAAAATGTATATACAAAATAGTTAAAAATCCAGTTTTAAGCTGAAAGTTGAAAGCTAAATGTATATAAAGACCTGTTCTATAAGTTATATAGAGACATTTTTATTAAAAAAAAAAAAGAATTTTAATAAATAAAAGCTGACGCATTATAGTTTTTTTTTGTATGAATTATATATTGAATATATTCTTTTTGAACTTAACCTCAAATGTGCAATTGACAGAACACTAATAAACAGTGGTGCTGAACCAAAGTTTTCGCATGCATTTTTACACAAAGTATAAAAACTTCTAGGTGCTATGAGGTCCGAAAATATGATACTGCGACCGTTTACAATTTTTTTTAGCTGTAAATAATTTTATTTGCTTTTCAATAAAATCTGCAAGCAGATATGTATAAAAAATTTATATTTTTCACTGCTTTGTTAAATATTTAATTCTATCGTGAATAATTTTTTCCTCGAAATATTTCACCTTTTCGCCAAATTGCAATTGTGAATAATTCTTCTCTAGCAATTTTTTCCCTTTTTTTGATTCTTCCCCTTATTATGAATAATATTTTTCAATGGAATTATTTCACTTTTTCCTCGGTTTTGTCCACTTTATTTTTGCCGGCGAACTGAATTATTACATCGCATAATTTCGATATTTTCCTTCGCATTTAATATTAAACATTGTAAATATTTATTTTTAGAACAAGATTAGTATAAATAAAGTTCTCGATTGTTAACAATAATAATTATGATGTTGGACCACTGCAGCTGGAATATTTAAAAACACTACTATACGATTAATTTGGAACCTTAAAATTTTTTTTATTTTCAATTAATTTTTAAACTTTAGAAATCTTCTTCGTTTTCTTACATTTACTAAGAATGATAGCGGGAATAAATTTCACGGTAGATTCACGATAGCATTTTTCCCCTCGAGGAGAATAAAAATTTCCATTTGTTATTCACAATAGGGCTGATTATAAAGCATTTACCTCGAGATTTGAGTTTTACATGAGAAATCACCACCTTTAAGCACTATATACATATGTATTTTAATTCTATTATTTCGCACTATTTTTTAAATTTTGATGCATAAAATACAAGGTATTTGAAAAAAAAAATACTTTGAGCCCCACAAGTAATTTTTACTTTCTTTTTTCACCACTGTGCAGATGATTATACTTCTTGTACGATTTTCTAATTTTGTTTAATTTTTTAGCCATTTAGCGATGGAAGAGAGAGAGAGAGAGAGAGAGAGAGAGAGAGAGAGGGCAAACGAAAGAAAGAGTCAGGTTGTTTGATTGCTAAACAATATATTTATGTATGAAAAAGTATATTATAATTTTGAAGTTCAGAGCCGATATGTTGGAAACTTGTGGATATTAAAATTAAGTTTATAAAAAGCTTCAAAATACATACTCAGAAAGATCAAGAAACTTTTGATGTTTAATCTTCTTTACAACAATTTGCATATTTTAAGCATTTTTCATTCTTATTTTTTTCGATTGTTTAATATTAATTTGATAAACTGAACATATCGGCTCCTTAGATAGTCTAGATTTATAATCTTAAATTTTATGTTAATTATGTTTTGAGTTATTCCGTGCATAATTTTTATCGTTTGCGCGTTTTGACAAATCAAAATGCGACATTTATATCGTAAAAAATTTCAAAATATTTCCATTTAAATTCTGTTGAAATGTTTCACAAATTTCGTTCAATATCAAATGCTATAATTTTTCTAAATTAAACATATGTTTTAATGGTGTTGCCATACCGTAACATATTGCAGTTAAAGTTATAAGAAAAACTGTGAATTAAGGAAGAGTATTTCCTTATTTTTGTTGCCGAATCGCAAATTATTTTATAAAATTTTTATTAAGTTTCACCTATAATTCAAGTGGAATTTCGTAGCGAGCCTTACACTGCCCTCCAGATGAATTAGAGACTTCTTTTTAGGACGCTATCTATCGGATAGAAAAGTGGGCGGGACATATACATTAAAATAAGCTTCAAGTTTCATGTATTATTACCTATTTGATTCCTATGAAACTTTGCATACATATTGGGTTCATGCAAACATAATCCGCAATCTACAATTTTCTTTTTGGAATCTTCAAAAAATTTTTTGAAAGATCAAATCATCATTTATTTGACAAAAATTTTTTACGCAAAATTTTGAAATAAAATACACAATTCTCATAAATTTACCGAATATATAAAATAACACTTGACGTCTAGGCTCTAGAATGATTTAATATGATCGACTGTGGTCAGAAAACAGTTTAGTATTATCATTATTATTATTTTTTTCCTTTCAGAAATTATGAAAAAATAAGACATTTAAAAAAAATTAATATCTTTTCTTACTGACAACATTTCAATTAAAACTAGGATCGCCCGATGGTCTAAATTATACCACTTGACACGTAGTAGCATTTATTTATTATTTCCATCTGAGCAATATCTAGTACTTAAGAGATTTCTAAAAAAACTGGTAGATTTCGAGGATATTTACCATAAAAAACAAATATATTTCGTAACTTTATTGCAGAAATCTATTTAAATCTTGTAGAACTTAGTGATGTTTTTTTTATACGAAATCTGGATACATGTGAAAAAATCTTGGTGTAAACGATATAGATTTTGATAAAGATTTTGATTAAAATCTGCTCATTTTTGTGCAGTTGTAGGTAAATGCCCGTTTAAAAAAAAACGAGGTGGCAGCACAAGTAAATAAAACGGAATTAGAACAGTGCTACCATAACATTAACAAAAGCATCGAAAAAGAAAAGGAACGGTGTTGCCATAATATTAAGATAAAAGTCTAACACGCCTGCAGCCACACATTCAATAAATCGCTGTCAATTTCATCACACATACTGCGTGTCAAAATTCCTTGAAATTGATAGACAATTTCATTTTATAAATGCCACCTACGGAAAAACAACTCAAATTGGTAGCTTAACTGCTGTAACCAGCTGTTGAAATTTAACCTTAAATTGCTAGATAAATGGATAGGTGAATTTGAAAGCAATCTAGTTGTCATTTTAAAACGTTTAAATGTGTTGCAAATTGAATGGAATTAAAAGGCAAAAATTATTTAAAGAGTCGAAATTAAATATTAGTAGTTTTAAATTATTATTTGATACATTCAATTGACGATTTTCTTTTCATATTTTATAATACGAGCATGTATTAATCTAAAAATGCAAACTTTATGACAAAACGTGTGTTTGGGACATTAAAAAGTTTTAAAAATAATGAATTATGTTTAAATTACTAAAAATTTTTAGATAATATTTTATGCATCAATTGGCCTTAAAATTTGCCAGATGCTTTAGTCATTAGGTCTTCTGTTTTTAAGTCCTTGTCGGAAGAAAACTATAAAAAAAAGCAATTAGCAAAATTTTTAACAATTTATTTTCAATCCAAACTAGAACAACAATTCAAACATTTCGACTTGCATTAAGAGCACATTTTGTAGTTTTGTGATTAATTATTTTAAACAGAAACTTTTATTGACACACTTCCCACTACCAATTTACAATTTCCGTTAAAATTTCTGCTGTGTCTTTCACAGATTTTCTCGTTTATTGGCAAATTTCTATTCTGTTCTATTTATTTATTTATTACTTTTTTTTTGGCAAAAGTTTTTCAAATATATTATTTTTTTTTTTGCAAAACGGAAATAAATGTTTAATTGTTTTAAAGGAAAAGTGCACAAAAAAGCAACTGCAAAAAAACATTTAAGGTCAAACTTTTTTTAGAACTCATACCGCACAGCAGCCGCTACAAACAAGTAAATTTATATGAGCCCCCGTTGCAATGGGTGTTTTTTATTGAGGTATAGAACTTTAAGTTGGCATCACTTTTTTAACTGGCGGCCATTTTGTCAGCTGTTAAGTGATTAATATTTAGTTTGGTTTGCCATTTCATCATGAACAGGTTGACAAAAGAACAACGCTTGCAAATCGTGCAAATTTATTTCGAAAATAATGGTTCAGTTCGCGAAGTTTACCGCAAGATCCGTCCATTTTATGGTCGACATAATCGTCCATCAGAGCAATTAATTCGGTTAACCATGGATCGTTTTCGCACTACGTTTACTCTATGTGATAATACGCATCCGCAGAGACGTCGAACAGTGCGCACCGAAGAAACAATTGCCGCTGTAGAGCAATGTGTTGAAGAGGACCCGAATGAATCGATTCGCCACCGTGCACAGCAATTGGAGCTTTGTCCATCAACTTTATGGATGATTTTGAAGATTTTGAATGTGGATGAGTTGTGGTTCCAACAAGACGGCGCTACATGCCACACAGCGCACGTCACAATCGATTTATTGAAGGAAACATTCGATGAGCGCATAATTTCGCGGAATGGACCTGTCAATTGGCCACCAAGATCGTGTGATTTGACACCATTGGACTATTTTCTTTGGGGATATGTGAAGTCGCTCGTCTACGCCAACAAACCAGAAACGTTAGGGGACTTGGAAGCCAACATTCGTGGCGTTATTGCCAACATACGGCCCCATATGCTCGAAAAAGTGGTTGAAAATTGGACCTGTAGAATTGGCTTTATTCGAGCCAGCCGCGGCGGCCACATGCCCGAAATCATATTTAAACATTAATGGCATAAAATTATCCTTCCAATAAAGCCAAATTGATGGACATTAAAACGATTTTCTTGTGTTTTATTTCAATTCGAAGTTCTATACCTCTAAAAAAACACCCTGTATTTGAATTAGAATAGAAGAAGATTTAATAGACAGAATAGAGAAATTGATAGAGAGCAGTGTGCAGTTTTTGTATAACCAATCATACGTATGATTGTATAGAATTATTTTTACATCATTTTATTAATTTATTCTATTTAACATATGCCTTAATTGAAAGAATAGAATTAATTATTTGCTGTAAACAAATTCAGATTCAGATTTTCATTTTTATATTCTTTTAATTATTTTTGCTACAAGTTGTTTTTATTGCTGGTTTTAATTAGTTTTTGTGAACCTTTAACTTTAATTTTATTTTTATATATTTTGTTGTGCCTTAAACAATGTATTTGGGGTTTAAATATAATATTAATAAAAGTGGTTTTAGTTTTAACAACAACCTTGCAATAACATTTTTAAGAGTACTTTTTAAATTTTTTAAAACGATTTTGTAGTATCTTTTGGGTTTTTCTTAGCCATAAGCAGTGTTGCCATATGCGCTCGATGAAAAAACTGTCCAATTGAACAAAAAAAAAATGTTTTTCAAAAGAAAAAAACTGCCGTAAAATTGTAACAGTAAATAAAATGTAAAAATACGAGTATCATACATTTATCGTGTTAAATCAGTTATTATCAGTGTTGCCAGAATTTCTAAGGATAAAATCTGCAAAATTCAACAATTTTTCACGAAAAAATCTGCAAAATCTGCATTTTATTTTTAAAATCTTCAAAAAATCTTCAAAGCAATTTTTTAAACAACTTTTTTTATATTTTATTAAAAAAATTTACATAAATATGGATGTACCTTTGCAACATATACATTTTTATAGAATGACTATCAAAATATGTTATTAAGAATTACGTACACAAGCGTAATAGAACAAAATAGGTAATATTCATAAATATTATTTTGGGTTACAAAACGTTTAAAAAAGAAAAATTTGTTTTGTAAAACTTTCGTAAACTAAAACTATTTTTTATGAATACGGCAGGATAAGCTTAAAAGCTTAAAGTAAAAATCTTTACAAGCTAACATCTTAGATTTTGAATAAATTTTTAGTTTCCCATTACTTTTTTACAATTAGCTGCCACACTGGTTGAAGTCTACTGATGAGGAAAAGCCGCCAATTTTCCATACGCAAAGATTACTTTGCAAAGCCTTGAAGAGAAAATAATATATTCTCTACGATGTTTCCTAAGTTCAAAAATTTTAACTCTCTAAACTATGAGTCGTTCACACATAAAAGAAACAAGAAGTAGTAGCAGTATTAGGAAAAATTTAAAAAAAAAATTGCACTTTGAAAAATCTGCGTTTTTAGCCCAAAAATCTTCAAATCTGGATTTCGTGTTTTTGGAGGGTAAAAAAAAAACAAGTTTTCATTATTGCTTGCTTCTCCTTAGATTTCATCTGAAATGTTATTATTTAATATAAGGAGCCTACTCGTAAGAACACTCCTCAACAAGCTTTTCATGCAAATTCTTGTGCGAAAAACATAATTTTTTTTTATATTTTTCACTCCATTTTTCCATATAAATTGCAATTTGATAAGGTACATTATACCAAAGAATATAAATCATATAATTTATATTCTTTGATTATACGCTTAACACATGAATAAACGTGTGTCAATGATATCAATATGTACATATACATATGTATGTACATATATATATATATATATTGAAAAATTCACTGCAAAGTAAAAATTAAAAAGGAAAAAACTGCAAAAACTAATAATATTAAAGAAATACTGATTTTTTCAACAAAAAACTGCACGACTGCGCAACAGTTAAAAAAAACTGCAACAAACAGATAAATCTGCGCATTTGGCAACGCTGGGCATAAGTAAAACAAGTGTGACCGTTAGGATATCATTTGTTTACAAAGATGCCAACTGAGCGCTTTTTGCTTTGAATTTAACACCTCTTACTGCCAGTTTATGGAAGCCATGTAAAAATTCTCGCTTGTCTATTTATATTGAAAACAAAAACAAAGCACTCAAAAATTTGTTTTTGTTTTCATGACATTTTACATTCACAATAACGCATATGCACGTTTTATTCGAATTTTTGTCATGTATTAATACAAAGTATAACAGTCTGAACAGCCCTTAGCCCTGAGCATTTACCATATTAAAAAGTTTTGCCCTTCAATTTGCAATACACACATTCACACTTTTTTTTACTAACATAACCACACTTCTTAACTTGACCGCTATATTGCTTTCAATTTCACCTCACCTTTATGTTTGTCTGGCAATTTTATGTTCAATTTTAACAGCTGATCACAGCAGTACATTGAGTGAAGCCACCATTTTCAGTTGTTTCTCCGTCGGAGGTATTTTTTAAAATAAAATTTACTGTCAATTTATGTCACAAATATTATTTTACAGGAATTTTTCACACGCAGCACGTGTGATGAACTTGAAAGGGATTTAGGGTACGTGTGGATGCAGCGTAAAATCAAGACACTGCAAAATATTGTAATCTGAACCGAAGTTGACAAGTCTCAAAAGACCAGAGTACGTACATACATACATAAATATGGACATAAAAAAGTAATGCTTATCATTCGAATTAAAATTGCATTTAAAAATTCTGTTGGCGCTATACTCCTTGCATTTAACAACGACATATTTTTAAGTGCCGCAGCAAGAATACCTGCAAAAATTTTTTTTATTACATATTTCTTCTCTTCGGCATTTTATGAACATAAAATACTATATAAACATCATTTCACACCTACAATTTGTGGGCACAACAACGTGCAACTTTATTAAGAAGAGTACGAGTAATATATTATATTTTTATCACTATTTTTCCAATTAAATTGAAATTTATTCATTTGTTATGCATTTTGCATAAAATCAAATGACCGTAAACAGCAAAATTTACTGGTATTGATTGTAAATGCAAGAATTTAATAATAAAAAAAAGGTTTAAATTTCAGTATCTCTCGATATGCTTGGAGTTTTTAACTACGAACGAGTAGTATTTGATTTGAAAGAAATTAATTTTTTTTCCATTTTAAAAAAACTTTTTTATTTGTTTTTTCTTTAATGTGAGAACGTGATTTTTTATTAAAAATTCAAATGGAATTTTTGTTGCTTAGTTACATTTAAGATTTATTATATTTCATGTTAGATTTTATAATTTAAGCGACATACTAGTAAAATTTATTTGACAAATAAATTGCTTAAATAATTGAAATTAGGCACGAATGAAAAGGCCTTTCAATCAAATTATTGTTTGGAGCTAATGGAGATCTTAAAATTATTCGTTCCACTTACAGCTGATTTTATATTATTATTATATCGGAATTTTGCATTCACACTAGCGTGCAAGAACCATTTAAAAATGTGTACATATGTGACGCGCAAAATAGAAAGGGACCTAAGGGTAAAAACCGGTTTTGTTCAGGAGAGCCATTTTAAAAAGTTAAATACGTGTATCTTTGGTGTACCATCAATTTCATAAAACGCGCATATCTCTGGGAGGGAACACTTTTGGGGCAGGGGATCGGGCTCATTCGATGCTCAGATGTTGTCCACATAAAAAAAAAAGTGAAAATTGATTTTTTTTACCCTTAGGTCCCTTTCTCTATGCGCTGTATATTTAGAATTACTTAAAATTGCACAAAAAAATTTTATTCGAATAAAAGTTATTCCTTAGCATTGCTCTAATAAATATATGTATATTGCTAGTATTGTTCGAATAATTTTTAATCGAATATTTTTTATTCGAATAATTTTAATCCAACCAATCGAATACTTTCGACTCGAATATTGTAAAAAATTATTTGTGCAGAGGAAAACAATCAATAAAAATATTCGAGCAACACTATTCAAAAATATATTATTCATATTTTTTATGCATAATTTCAAACTCACAATTTCGAGCCTTATTTTCGATTTTATCGTAAGCGACATAAATGAAATAAGTTTTTTTAAATACTCAAATGTCGCTTATTTACAGCCTGTATCTTAAAAGTAGGCCCATAAAATTTTGATTTTAATAAAAAAGTATATTTCCGATTATGTGTCGCTTACGATAAAATCGAAAATAAGACTCGATTTTTTATTGAATAATTTTTATATCAATGTTTTCATTTGAATAATTTTTTTTAGGTACATACTAAGGATAATATGCATAAAGTTAGAATTACTGAGACAAAATTTAAAATAAGTATTAAACATAAGAACTTTTAATCGAGTAAACTTATTCGAAACAAAAAATTATTATAAAACATTTTTTTTTTAATATTTTAAGCAATTATGTACTTTTTAATTATGTATTATAAATTAATCGAATAAATATTATTCCTATATTTTTCAATCGAATAATTTGTTATTAAATAATTTTCATTTCAATGATTTTACTTTAAAAAGTTTAGCAATTTAAAATAATTTTTTTTATACATTTTTCCGAATACTTTTAATCGAATTATAAATTATTTGCTATAAATTAATTGCACAAAAATTACTTGCATAAAACTAAAATTATTCGGATAAAAATTATATAATAAAATTATTACAAATTATTAGTGCTATGTAGTGAAAATTATTCGAATAAATTTTATTCGACCAAATATTATATTTTAAAATTTTTTAATTCGAATAATGTTATTTGAACAGTGTTTAAAAAATGCCGAAGTATATTTATTTGACGTTAAGTCTGTTATACATACATATATGTATTAATATGGTTCAGCAACGTCCATATGCATTTCTTTTGTGCTTAAGAAACTTGGCAGTAGATTTCAACCAAAAAATCTTTGAGAAAAGCTAAACAACTCCGCATATTTAAAGAAAAATTCTCAAAGTATTATTGTGAAGGCTGAATCAAAAAATGTTTATAACAAATATATTTATGCAATTCTGAAGTCAACTGACGAGTTTCTTAAGCAGCAACGAAATGCATATAACAAACGAAAATTCTAATTTTGTATAGTTTTTTTTTTGCAATAGATATATTCGAATATTTTCCTTGAAGTATGCAAGTAATATTTTATCGAATAATTCAAGCAATCTTTCATAAGTTTGCTCGAGTAAAGTTATTCGGAAAAATATTATTCGAAAAGATTTTATTTTTAAATTTGTTTGAATGTTTTGAATATTTTAAGCAATTATATTTTATTAAATTATGTAATTATGGAAATTAATCGAAAAGTTTCTATTCGAATAATTGTATTTATTTTTTTATTTCAAGCGGTCTTATTTCAATAATATTTTATTCGAAAAATTATTGTTCGAATAGTTTCAAAACGAATATTTTGTGTTTACTAGTAAAAAACGGATAAATCTTAAATTAAATTAAAGAATTTATTTCAGCAATTGTTATTCTAATAGTTTGATTTGAATAATATTAAGCGATTAATTATTTTATATGTACTCTCAATTCAAATAACTTTATTCGGAAATTTTTGTTCGAATAGAAACTTTTTTAAATAAAAATAAATTTTCGAATAAAAATAAATTGGTTGAAATTTAAATTATTATTCTTGAGTAAATTATTCATTCATACATGAACGAATAATGAGGGTGGCGTTGGCGTTGAAGTAGTTAGCACGTTGACTACAAAATCGAAGGTCCTGGGTTCAATCCCTGTATCCAACAGTCATTGAATAACAACACCACGCATTTTTCTGATGTGCATTAGTGTCCCTTTGTATCAGTTGTTGTAGGAAAGTTCAAGTGATGAAGGCATAGTCACTGGTCACTTAACTATACCGACTTCAGAAGATACTAGTCCTAATGTAACATAGGAGCGCCCTCCTTCGTTGTGTAGCAAAATCATCGGCGAAGTAAAATAATCAATAAAATGGCTACAAAACACAGCTTCAAAAATTTAATACGCCTCATTTGACACCAGATGGCGCTGCAACACTGCATTATCAAAAAAAACGTGCAAAAAAAAAGCAGAGTTGTAAAAAGAATGAAGCTTTCCCCTATCTCTCCCTTCACCACCTGTCTTCTCTATCACTATCCCTTTCCTAAAGAAGGTAACACCTAGTAATAGTAGTAGGCATTAATTGCCTGAGTGTTACTTCTCTTTATAAAAAAAAAAAAAAAAATTAATCGAGTAATTTTTTATTTATTCGAATAAATTTAATAGAACAACATTATTCCAAGATAAACATTATTTATTATTTGAAACAATTTTTTAATCGAATAAATTTATTCGAATAAATTTTTTTATTCGAATAACTTTGTTCGAATAATTTAATTTGAAAATTTGTTTTATTTAAATATATAACTATTATTCGAACAATTGTTTTCTAAAGATTTTTGCGCCAACAATTTTTATTCAAATAGCTATTATTCGAATAAAGATTATTCTAAATATTTTGGGCCAATAGTTTTTTCGAATAATTTCAAATATTATTCGAAAAATTTCTATTTAAAAAATGAGGTTACTGGAAATAAAAACGTCTTCTGTAATACTAAAAAATTTGTTATGAATAAAAGTTTTTTCGAAGTATATGGCCTGTTCTGTAAAGCGAATCGATTTGAAATGGCATAATTTTAAAAATCATACTCCGATAATAGAAAAGATATTTGTTCAGACTTTTTTTAATTTTTCTCAAATATCATATCTGAAAAAAATTGTCGTATATGATTTTAAGCACGCTTGAAGGACCATTATTAATTTTGAAAATCATACGATTTTAAATCGACTCTATTTACATAACAGGGCCGATTATTCGAAACAGTTAATAGTCAATTTATGGAACAGTAGTTGTTGAAGTTACAGAATATGATAAAAACAACATTTTGTAAAACCAGAAACTACGAGAAAAGTTCTATAAAAACAAATTAAGTCTGAAAGGAGGGTTCCCGGCTTCCGGCTTCCGGCTTTTGTCTTGACTTTGTGCACATTCCTAAGTCGCAGCACCACGATTGGTTATCTTTTGAGACGTAATAATTTTCCCAGAGTTGCATTATATATTGTACAGTGGTACGAAATCAGTTTCATACATTTGGTTTTTTTTTTTTCATTTTAATGCAAGCAATTTTAACAATTTAAACGAAAAATATTTTAAAAATTTTAAAACAACAGATTAAAACACACCGACAAACTAGAAAACTATTCTTTTTAAGAATATTTTAGAAAATGCAACATGCGAAAACATTAAAATCTTAATAAAAAAAAAACATGCGTTGTTAATAACAAATTCAAAATTTAATTTAATTAAAAGTGATTTATACATACGGCGCGACTTTTTGATAAAACAGATGCATCGCTAAGCGAAGCCGTTAAAATTGTATCACGATGACAGGGAATAGTGAACATTTTTGCGGTTTATAAGACGACTGAAGATCAAATAAAATCAAATATCTAAAGAAATTTTCCAAAAAAAATATATCGCTTAAACTCACTTTTGATTTTGGCAAAATTAATAAAAATTTTTTTTATATTTGATTCTTCTATTAAAATAAATCACACAATCACTTCATTACATAATAAATACAAAGCATTTTAAATATTTTTTTTGCAATTTTCTAAATTTTTCTTTATCTAAAACATTCTTGGCAAATTTTTTTTAAACAAATTTGGGGTTTTTTCCATTTAATTAATTTTATTCACTTTTATTTTGTACTCTTTCTTTCTTATTTTGAATATTATTCAAAAAAAAAAACTTTTAATTTTATGGTAATTTTTTCAACACACGTCTAACACCTTGAGACTAATTTGAATATTTAAATTAACTTTTTAGATTTTTTAAATATTGTGTTTATTTTTAATACGCCTCTTTTTCGACAAGTGTTACTTAAATTTTCTTAAACATAAATTATAATTTTTTATCACATATGTATGTATTGTATTGTATATTATTAATTTATATTAAATACTTTTTTTGTTTTGTTAATTTTTTTTTATCTCTTTTCACCAACGTTGCATGTGGAACGTTAATTAGAACAATTTCAACTGAATGCTGGCGAACGTTTGCGATTTTTTATTTCTTTACAATTTGCAATGATTTTTCTATTTTGTACACTTTTAACTAAATGAATAAATAATATGAAAAATAAACAATACAAATGAACAATATTTATTCCCATAATGATCATCTAGGAACTTTATGCTCACAGCTAGTTACGTTAACACGAGAGAAATTAAGAAATTAATACGAGGGAGGGAGTTCAAAAAAATATCTTCATCGTGTAGGGCTTTCAATATTTAGATTTTTCATTTGATCAAGGTTGTATTTTTGTGCATACGAATAGCAAAATAAACAAATCAGCTGCTGTAATAAAAATAAAAGAATGTGTACGTACATTCAGATTAATTTTAATTTATTCATTCTTGCAGCGATTTCTCGGTGGTATTGCAACTGTGTGCAAATTTGTCATACAAGTGTGGCAACCCGTGTAAATCCCCCTTATTGTGAATGGCATCGTCGACACGTCGCATCAAGACGACAGGAAATATTGTCACTTATCTACTCTTTATCTTCCACAACTGGCTCGTATTGACAAACTCTTACTAATCTCTAACTTCCTTATGCAAAAACGATTGTTAAACTTAAAGTTGGTTTAACAAACTAATTTTGTATGGCAAAACCGGTTTTAAAGCATGCTTTACCTTTAACGACGTTTTTGCATAAGGGCATAAGGCTTTGTAAATTAATGGAGCATATTAATAGTAGTCAATTGTTGTCGACAAAGAGTAGACAAGTGGAAATTTTTACTGTCGTCTTGATTTGACGTCGACGACGCCATTAATAATAAGGGGGATTCCCCCCTATTGTGAATGACGTCGTCGATTATTTGCGATTGCAAATAGTCGATTTTTGTCAAAAAACGATGTCCAAAAAAAGTGAATTTTGCGGCTACATAAGCGCTACTTCAACGGTGCTAAGAATCATTTCTAGGAAGTTCATATGAGTTATCTAAAGGGCACTTTAAAGTATTAATACTATAAACTTATTTACTTATGTATAAAAGCGCTTTTAAATATGAATGTGAGTACATTAGCTAACTTTCTGGCTTTAAAACCAGCAATCAGCTTTTTTCTACAAGCTAAATCATAATTTTTTCTGCAAAATGTACTTAAAAATCGCTAGATTTGACAAGAAAATAGCTAAATTGGCAACAGTGTTTATAAGTTCTATTTTAAAAATTACTTTTTAATCATTATTCCTTGATTTTTATTTATTCCTAAAAAATAACAGTTATTTCCTTATTTTTATTTATTCCTAATATTTTTTTTTGTATTTAACTTATTGTGAATGAAAAAAAAACTTATTGCACAATATATTTCTGGAAAAATATAAATATGGCAATATTGTTAAGAGACTGAGAGACAAAATACAGTAAAATCAGTGATGCCAATTTTTGGAGAAGATAAAAGACAAATTTGATATCAAATATTATACATATACATATATCGCTCATTTACTTCAACCACGTCATAACTCGAAAGATATTATTTTGGAGTTAATAATGAAGAATTAATCCTACAATACGAATATTTCGTTTACTCAACTTTTAAGTAAAAAAAATTAACTTGTGTGTAAATTGAAAGTTGTAAGCTCTTTTTCTGTAAAACTTGTTATTTTAGTTATGACGTTGTTGAAGAAAATAAGCGTCTCCACTGTTTAGTTATAACATGAAATGAACATTTCTTTCATAACACGAAACAAATTGTCTCAAAGATTGGATTGTATTTTCTCATTTGCTTGATCCTCTGCTGATAAAATGGATGACAATACCTCCTTTTTGAAAGTGTTAGATTTCGTGGATACATTTGTGTTTCCAATTTTGTACATGATTTCTTGGAATTGTTCTTAAAGCGGTCTTATAACAGTCATTCCATTGGGAAACAAATTTGTGCACGTGTTAAATTTATAATAATAATGGAATAAATTAAATCGTTCATAATACATATACGAGTATATGGACATGTATCTTGTTAGGACGCTCCTCGTATATAAATTTAAAATAAAAGCCAAAATTTGCATATACTAACTTATTGTACGAGTAGACTGACTAAAAACACATTTCACGAATATGGCTGCTATTAATTTATTGAGTAAACGTTAACTTGTTGTATTTTAATTTTTACATACATACATACTACATACATATATTTCCGATTTTATTTAAAAAAAAATATATATATGAAACCAATACATTTGTGTTTTCACACTCTTAAAAATAAACAAAATATATTTTGGCAAAAATTCTCATTGAAAGAAAACAAAAAAAAAAAAACATTAGCACAAACGATTCTGTTGTTTAACTAACAAATACATTTGAAAATTATAATCTGGCTGGCAGTGAGAGTTAATAAATAAACAAATTTTAAAACAAAAAAATATTGTTTTTTTTGTTTTTGGTAAACAACAACAAGAGTGAAATAACAAAACATCGAAAATATTTATATTAAAATAATCGTCGTTGTTGAATATTAATTGAAAACAAATTAATTTGTAACAAAACCGTTAAATTTCGTTTCGTTTCTTTTAGACAAGCAACAAATAACTCTGCACACAACTTTTAAGTGTCCTTGACTAAATCTTCGAAATTGTTTTGTCATCATTCACGATAACGAGTTACTCATGCGTACCTTAGTGTTTTTTATATATGTTTATATGGTTAAGACAAAATCAGTATCGATTGGTATTTGTTTTTAGCCGATTTAAAAAAACAGGGGTCGTCTAATCGTCGCTTTCGATAATGATCTGATTCGATCATATTTTTCAGTTTGAGATTATGGCATTCGTTATCGAACAATGTAATAATATGGTTCGAAATCGAATGCCATAATCTCAAACTGAAAAAACTTGATCGAATCAGCTGGTTATCGAAAACGACGATGTTCAGATGTTCTAAAATATGTTGTATTTTTAGGAGAAGATTGGTTACCATCTATATATAGGTATAACTTCTATTTGGTGGGCGGGGACACGCCCACAATTGTTTTTATTTGATTTTATGATATTCTACTTATTCGATTGTTACGAAACTTACCCAAAACATTGGGCTCTCGTAACGACACAATCTTGGAGTTGAACAAATGGGCAGAGCCACGCCCAATAAAACTTAATATTATATTTCACAGGCTTAAATTTTACCGATTTTTACGAAATTTGGCACACACTTTGAGCTCTTAAAAAGACACAATCTTGCATTTTAAAAAGTGGGCGGGGCACGCCTTTTAAATTTTAATATTATATTTCTCATGCTTGTACTTAACTAATTTTTACGAAACTTGGCGCTTACTTTGAGCTATTAAAAATACAAAATATTTTATTTTATATATATATATTTTATATTATATTTCACGTACACCTACTTTATCGATTTTTAAGAAATACACTTTGAGGTCTGAAAAATACTTAATCTTGAGTTCAAAAAAATGGACGGGGCCACGCCTATTAAAATTTAATATTAATATTCATTGATTTTTAATAAACTTGGCATACACTTTGAGCTCCAAAAAATATTTAATCTTGTGTTCAAAAAAGTGGGCGGGGCCACGCCCATTAAAATTTAATATTAGATTTCAAGTACATCTACTTCATCGATTTTTAAGAAACTTGGCACACACCCTGAGCTTAAAAAAGGCACAATCTTGCATTCAAATAAAGTGGGCGGGCCACGCCCGTTAAGATTGTATGTTATATTTCTCGTACTTCTACTTTATCGATTTTTACGAAACTTGGCACACACCTTGAGGTCCAAAAAATACTTAATCTTGTGTTCAAAAAAGTGGGCGGGACAACACCAGTCAAAATTTAATATTATATTTCACGTATTTCTACTTTATCGATTTTTACGAAACTTGGCACACACCTTGAGGTCCGAAAAATACTTAATATTGTGTTCAAAGAAGTGGGGGGGGGGGCCAAGCCCATTAAAATTTAATATTAAATTTCATGTACGTCTACTTCATCGGTTCTTAAGAAACTTGGCACACACCTTGAAGTCTGAAAAATACTTAATCTTGTGTTCAAAAAAGTGGGTGGGGTTACGCCCTTTAGGGTTTAGTATTAAATTTTATGCACTTCTACTTATCCCATTCTAACGACACTTGGCAACGTGTTTCGCCTCTTAGACTGATATAATTTTGTACTGGAAAAAGTGGGCGAAGTCATGCCCATTAAATATTATTAAATATTAATTGATTGAAAATAATTTAGCGGCAAAACGCCATCAGTTTTAAAGTATGGACTCGCTATCAAATTACTTCCTTTAGAGACTACTTTGTACAAATATTTGTGAGACAAATCAGTCACAGTTCCTGAAAATCGCAAAAACTGTGTGTCGCTAAAAGCACTTATCTCGACATAGGGGATCCTTGTAAGAACTGTTAACGTATCATTTAAATTTTTAAGTGAAAATAATAAAATTTAATTTATGCTGTTTCCTTAAGTTCGGTTAAAAGAATTGTACAAAATAACGATATTTAACATGACTAAATCAAAATGCTATAAAGTCAACTTAAGCGGTTATTTTTGAAAAACCTTTTGCTGACATATTATTTTAACAAACAAATATATTGGCTATTTTCTCTGAACTCATTTTAGCATTTTATTTTCAAGAATTTTTGGCTACATAAGTGGTTTTACCTGTACACGCACACAGCGCTATTACCATTTTTGTTGGATAACGCTAGGAATTTTTTTGACTTTTTGATTAAATAAATAAAAAATTATATACTAAGACATATGCTGTTATGCCTGAAAACTGGGAATTTATGTATTAAATTAATTTGGCAACTTTGTTTGCTTAATAAAAATACAAGTTTAAAACAATAACTGACTTGGCAACAAATCGTTTTTGCCTAAAAGAAACTCAATTGAAATTCGATATAAGGAATCTAAATTAATATTGATGTGGAATGCACACTTGTTGTAAGACAAAACCAATCATTTACAACTTTTTATTATTGTGTACATTGACTGACATCTGATGATGATGACGATGATGATCATGAGATGGGAAAAAGGCGAATGTGCAAAGAGACAAAACAATCAGTTTTGTTTAGCAAACACTTGAAATTGCTGTAATTTGCAAAATTGAAAATTGGAAAGTTGAAGATGCGGTGCAAATTGTTGAGAGAACACCAAGTGAGGGCCCACCTCAAAATTTTGATTTTTTTCATATTTAATTTAAAAATTGAAATCAAACGGTTGTGGTGTTTGTTGGGTTATTCCTGCAGCACCCAACGTTTTTAATTGAAATTCATTATAACATTTCATAACATTTTTCCTTTTATAAATATTAAATATATTTTCATTAATATTTTATGTAATTTTTTCAAATCAATTGAAAGTCGTAGGTATAAACATATTGTTGCCAATTATATACATACATATATGTACATATAATAACTTATAAATTTTATATAGCAAAAATGTTTTAAATTCCAACAAGTATTCGTGTGACTAAAAATTAACAAAGTAATTGTTAGCGTTGCAAATTAAAAAAGTAAATTTATTGTTTATTTTAATAATAAAAAAAACATTAGCAAATCAATTAGAGCATAGTTTTCGCAAGTTGTTCATCTTCCAAACAAACAAAAAATGCCTCAGCATAGTTTTACGCAAAAACCTGCAGATTTAATATTTCTTGTTTTTTATTTTTATTTTCTTTAAATCCATACACATGCATTTCTTACTTAAGAAAACAAATAATAATATTTTTCCACAATATGTAATTGATAATTATTTGTTCGAATTTCACGTTATTTTTAAGCATTTCTCTTTTCTAATGCGTATATGTTACTCTATTAATTATTATTTTTATTTCGTTATATTTTTTTATATATCTTTTCTTCATTATTTTGCGTTTTTGTGTTGAACAATCGACTGTTTGTTTATAACGACTTTTAACAACTGATTGATCTTTAGCTAAAGTGTGGTTTTTGCTGCGTGGCTTTTAGCCATTATATTTATATTTAAATATGTACTCTTATGTATGTATGATTGTGTTACTTTTCTTTTCCCAGCTAGCATTTGGGTGATCATTTTTGGCAGAAATATCTTATATGATTCTCTACAGATCGCTTTTGATGATTAAAAAGTGATTTATCACTTGGGCGATTGAAAGAGGATTCACTTATAATTCATCTATATGATCAAATAATGATTTCTTGAAAATAGAGGAACATCATGCAAAACGCAAAAAGGTGATTTAAATGATTTAATATGAAAATTGCTCAAAAATAATCAGCAAATCGTATCATAACTGATTCTTTGGTATGATTCATCTGTAGGGTACCATTTTCTTACAACGGGAGTATCATTTATGATCGAAAAATGAGCTCATATACGGTTATTTTTCCCGTCAAGCTGATTCGGAAACGATTGGATTATGATACAAAATGCTACCTGGGTTGTTAACTGCAATTATAATCAGTGTTGCCCGTTTAGGGGATTTGTCCCCTAGTTTAGGGGATTTTTTTGCGATTGGGGATGAAAATTTCGTATTGGCGATCTGGGCATTTGTTGGGGATGATAACCAAATTTGAGGGCATTTTTGGGGGATTTTTTTTATAACTGATGGTAACAAGAATGCTTTTTGAACTAAGAAATATGCGTCTGGCAAGTCTTAAATTGTGTGTTACTATTCATAGTGAATGGTTTCTAATAAAGAAGAAGTATCAAGGCAGATTAACCAATAACAAAAATACGCAACAAAATGTAATATGACTTGTTGAAAGCAATTCTTAGAATAAACACACATTTTAAAAATAATTCAATTTGTTGTGACAAATTTAATCCTGCTGAAATGTTAAAGCTTTTTAGTACAAGTACTATGTACAACAAAGTTTGAGGCTGATGAATCAGAAGATTTCGATTCTGAAGCTTTTGAAATGGTAAGCTTTGGTTAAAAATTTTTTTATATTTTTTTCTTTACAAGTTTTATAAGTATAAATCAAACTAATATTAATGTAATGTATTAAATATAGCTATCGATATAAATGAATTTTATTAAATAAATATGTTATTTTTGTCATTATTTTTCAAATAAAATTAAAATTTTTTTATTTTTTTCACAAAAGAAAAATTTTAATAAAACAAAGCTCAATTTGGGGACTTTTGGGGATGACAAATCAAAAATTGAGGATAAGCTGTAGAAAAAAACTGGCAACACTGTTTGTTAACTGCAATTATAAAACACATGCAATGCAATACACTCTCTCAAAAACACCCGCTGTTGTAGTAAATTTTTGAGGCGAATTCGTTTGACTCACAGATGCAATAAAAAAAGATCTTCTATGAGAGGACAATTACCCAACAAGCAAAAATTCAAGCACTTGAAATAATAATACTTTTAGCAAACAGTTTTTCAATGTTTAAAAAAATTTTTGGACTAGAATTTTTGTTTCATTAAGAAAACAAAAATAATTTTGAAATCAAATGCTATTTTCCTCAAACTTTTCTCTTATTTTAAATCTTGAATGAAGAAATTACACTGAAAATATTTTTTTAATATTTATATCATCATTGGTGACCCAAAGTCTTTGAAAAATAACCATATTTGAGAGAAAATATAATTTAATTTTTTACAAAAAAATGTTTTGGTCTCTCTCTCTATCTCTCTCTCTCTCTCTATTCGTTTTAAAATTAGGTGAGAGGTGCGAAAGTAATTTGATTTCAATTCATTCTGAATTTCAGTTTGAACTCAATTATTTGCTGGGTATAGTTCAATTTGCCATTTTTGTGTTTAATACACGCAAGATTTTTAAATGAAAATATGCGCATGCGATCAAACGCAGTATTTGGCAAAGAGCAAAAAATAATTAAAATTTTTATATTTAATTATGAAAGGAAAGTGAAATTGTTGTTTTATTGTTATTATTATTTAAAAAATGCTGAAATAAATTTATGTGAAAATTTTCATGTTGATTTAAATATGCAGTTGAAAAATGTTTCACAATAGGGTGGGTAAAGAGAAAATTGCAAACAATCAAAATAAATTATGATAAATTAAGAAAAGCAGGTAATTAACTATTCATTAAGGCTAAGTTCATAACGCTACGCTTTTTAATAAACTCTTTAATAACCAAAAATTTCTTAAAGGCAATTTTAAGCTTTTAATAAATTTTTGATAACAAATTTTGTTTTTGCTATCAACAAATATTTCATAAAACACTTTTTTGCTATCAACAAAATTTGTTAAAGAATATATTTTTATCAACAAATTTTGTATAGAAAATTTTTTGCTATCAACAAATTTTGTATAGAAAAATTTTTGCTATCAACAAATTTTGTATAGAAAATTTTTTGCTCTCAACAAATTTTGTATAGAAAATTTTTTGCTATCAACAAATTTTTCACAAAAAAATTTTTGCTATCAACAAATTTTTTGTAGAATATTTTTTGCTATCTGCAGAAATTTTTTTTAACAACAAAATTTTAACTCTAAAAATTTATTTTGCTAACGATAATTTTTCTAAAGAAAATTTTTGCTATCAACAAAATTTTTATAAAATTTATTTGCGATAAACGAAGTTTCTATAAAATATTTTTGCTATCAATAAATTTTGTATAACAATTTTTTTCTTATGGAATGTGTTCTTCTTTTTGACGTTGATTAAAGTTTTGTAAATATTCTTTAGAATTGAGTGGAAAAATTACAAATTGTACAAGTAAAATCTGATACTGCTGCAGCTGCATTCAAACGCACAATAAGAACCTCAGAAATAAAACGAAAACTCACTAAATCAACGTGTCATTAAAGTTTACAATTTCCCAGGATACACACACACGCACACACACACACACACACACACACACACACACACGCCTAAAAAGCAATATTTATTTGAAAACCCCAAAACCATGACTGTTTGCAAAACTAAATGAACTTCAGTGGTAAAACATCAGCTTTCGTATTTGGGGATGCAATCAGAAATTCGAACGATTTTTATCAATTTGTGTCAGATGAAATTCCAAAAAAACAGAAAAAAAAAATAAATCGAAAATTGCAGTAGCTGGAGAAACAAACGTTTGTATCGAAAATTTGTTGAAATACTTAAATATATGTATACATACCTGCATATATACATAAATACATACACCATTTGCATAGGCATATATGTACATATGTATGTACGCATACGGCGGATTTGGTTGAAATTTTCCAAATGAATGACAGACAACCGCTGCATATTTCAATCTGGTCCATTGTGCAGCACATGTAATTGCATGTGGTAGAAGAAAGTGTGAGTGCTGTGCAAGCAAACATATTTATTTGTTTTAAACGAAATTAATATACACTCGCAGGCATAAGTTTACGCTCACATTGTATGTTATTTATTCTCAGTTGTTATAAAAGCAATATAAAATATGGTTGATTATATATTTAGTAAAACAACATATGTATATGAAAAAAAAAATGAGTCTACTAAAATTTAAAAAGCTCTTCTAAGGATTTATGATGTGCCATTTTTTACCATGAAGGACTCGTTAGAGGACTTGGAAAACACCATTAAGTTCGGCGAACCAAAACAATTTGAACTACCACCAATCTGTCATGGTCCGATTTATCTACAAACATATGTATGTATAATAATATATAATATAATATGTATAATAAGAATATATATAATAAAACAGTGCGTATATGTTTTTATACATTTTTAAAATAAATTCAAAGAACTTTTGAAAAGTGTTTTAAGAAAATTTAACATAATGAATTCAGAAATAATAAGAATAAGGTTTTTCAAGAAGTATTCAAAACAATCATGCTGATTCACTGCTTTTGTGAATCATATGAATAAACAGAACTTGCAAGCAATGGCATGCATTTATTAACAATATTCTTGTGAATATGAATCATGCATTAGCAACTTTAATTTTTTTAATGTTAAGTGCTAGATAACTATTAATTATTCAAAAAGGTAAAATTATGCCGTTTGATTCGTAATAATGCAGATCTCTGATATGTATTTGTTTTCAACCTAACAAAATTAAATTATTGTTCTTATTTACATTCACAGCCCACTGATAGTTTTCTTTATTTTAAGCAGATGTTCCATGAATGAAACAAAATTTTAACGGGAGATTCACAATAGCATTTGTTATTCACGATAGTAGTGATTGGTTTATTATAAACCAGGGCTGGAGAATGGAAATATTTTTATTTTATAACATTTTTCAAATGGTAACTTTGTAGATCTCAAGAGTACCTAAATTAATTTTTTCTTTATTAAATAAGCATACTTTATATGTATTTTCGAAAGGTCTTTACTTTAAAACTAATATTCTTATCTTTCGCCAAATTTTATATAAATTTATAAACTTTTACATTTTAAAATGTAGTTTAACCCTTCAAACACAAACTGCTTCTCGGTGCAATGTAAATCATGGACACTCGTTAGTCTTACGACTGCTTCTAAAGGCTGGCATTTACTATTCTACACAATTATTTGACTTTTGAAAAAAATATAGCCTTATAGTTTATGAAAATAAATAGAAAATAAGGCCTGAAAATGTCCAAAAGACAGTAACAACTCATTATATCAGGGTTGCATTTTCTTAAAAGTCGAATGATTATCGTTACCTTAATATTGAAAGAGCCTAACTCATTATTTTCATGAAATCGAGTTTTTTTTGTATATTTCGATAGTAGAACATCTAATGTATTGAAAAATTAAAAAAATAATGAGTTAGGGCCTTTCTATATTAAGGTAACATTATGTAGGATAGTGAATAACAGCCATTAACGACAATTTTTGATTTTATAAAATATATACATATATGATATATATATGTATATATATGTATATAAAATAAGATTATAAAATATATATGAATTATATTTTATTTTATAAAAATTACAGCTAAACACTAATTTTCCAGAATTTTCCCTGTATTCTTGTAAAATACGAGCGTAATTGCTGTGTGCGTACACTTCTGACAACTACTGTAGTTTAAACAATTAAACTTTGCAACAAAAATGTTACGAATATATGAACATGTATGAACATATGTATATATTTGTTTCCATGAGGTCAAAATGCACAAACAATTTGTATACGAGTACATGCAAGTTACGGCTGCTATTTGCATAAGTTGGTATGCAAGTATTTTACATTCAAACAAACAAAAAGTAGATAAATAACTTTTCAGCAGCATTTTATTTGAGGGATTACACGAAGTGGTGATTAACTTAAACAGCCATATAATTTGTTTTGAAATTTTATAGATTTTGAGTTTTGTTTAAGTGAAGTTAATGAATTTTTCACTTTTATTTTACGATTAAAACTGAAGGCTATTTCAAAAGGAACTGTCATAATACAAGTAATAAATATTTTAACTAGAAAATAATATAAAATAGTCTTATTCCATTCGATATAATTTTATGTACAATGTTTATGTATAAGTATTTTACTCCAAATATATTATGCTAATTGTTGAAAATCTATTAAAAGTTGCATAATCTTAAACAATTTTAAAAGGTACTCAAAGTGTCTCATGGAAATGGTACATTTATAGTCTAAAATTAATAAATAATTTTCCAATCATCAAACAATTACTCAAAAATTCTATTAAAACTCATGAACATTTAAGTGACTGAAGGACCAATATGTTATGAGTTGGCATCTTTAATCAATTATTCTGGTGTTGAAACGAAAATAAAAATTGCTTCACAAAATCGAAATAAATTGAATTCCCCGTAAATAAAATATAAACGGCAAACAGCACTGTGTAATTCTGATTTATTTATATTCATGAAAAAAAAAATATTTATTAACCTGACCTAATCCTACAATAATCATTATTTCAAACAATCGAGATAAATACAAGTGTACTACTAATGCAAGTGTATTTATCTGGATTGTAAATAGTTTATTAAAAACATAAAGCACACACTAACAAGAGAAAAGGAAACAGGAAATAGAAATAGACATTCTCATTCATTCACAATAAAAGACATGCAAACATGTATTGGTATTAGTGATATTCCACGGAAAAAATCTGTGTTGCATTTTTTTTAAATAGATACCAATCAAAAGTGCCTTTTGTGAAAAGTACTTTTACAAAAAAGTGCCTTTTATAATAAAAACCTTTTATAAAAAAAAGTACATTAAGTCATTTTATAAAAACTAATTTTATAAATGTAATTTTATAAAATGTACAAAAAGTAACCTTTACAGAAAATATATTTTATTAAAAGTGCATTTTATAAAAGGAATCTTTTGAAAAGTATTTTTTGTAACGAGTACCTATTATAAAAAGGCCCTATTAGAAAAATTACTTATTATAAAAAAGCCCTATTAAAAAAAGTGCGTTTTATAAAAAGGACGTTTTATAAAAAGGACGTTTTATAAAAAGTACCTTTTATAAAAATTACCTTTTATAAACAGTACCTTTTATAAAAAGTCCCTTTTATCAAAAGTACCTTTTATAAAAAGTACCTTTTATAAAAAGTACCTTTTATAAAAAGTACCTTTTATAAAAAGGACGCTTTATAAAAAGTATCTTTTATAAAAAAACGCATTATATAAAGTACGTTTTAAAAAAAGTACTAAATAAAAGGTACTTTTTATACATGTAGGTACTTTTTTTAAAAAATGTCATTTATAAAAAATTATAATATGTATGTATAATAATAAAAAAAAATGATTTCTCTAATTAAGAAGCAAGTTACTTTGCCTTCAAATAATTAAATGTCTAAATTGATAAATCTTTCTTTCTGTTGGTAAAATATCGTAGCTCTAAAAAGTATTGGGGGATACCAACGAACACAATAATTGCAAAAGATTGCACATAGTTTCTCTCTGTGGGCAGAAAATATGTATTCCTTTGATTATTTTAATTTAAATAAAATGCACATGAAATATGTAAAAGATATGTGAAAGGAGCATTCTAATTTCTACCAACGTACATACCAACATACATATTTATTTATTTATGTACATATGTATGCAATTATATTTACAAATACAAAAACATGAACATTATGTTGTAAATATCAAAATGTATGTATGTACATATATTTTGTACATGCAACTTTTTTTCATGTGATTATGTTGTGACTTTTTAAATATTGACGCCAACATTTTAATAGTTTTCATTTTCATGTAGTTGTAATTTTGATTGTTGTTGCTGTCATTGCAACAAACAACAACAATGTAATACATGGAACAATAAAACATGATTTTTGTTGTTGCTGCCTTGTGCACGACTGGCAGCCATCAAACAGTGGCAGAAGATGGGAAGAAAATCGATTTTTATTTTGGGGTTAATGGACATAAAGAATTTCCGGCATGACAGTAAAAATAGAAGGGAAAACAAACATTTTTTGGTTTTTTTTTTTTGAGAATTTATTTGTAAACATAAATTTCAACCCCAACTTTTATAGTTCAAGCGTGATAAGTTTTATTTAAGTATTTGCGTAAAGCAAAATTGCTCCACTGTTAGTGCTAGTATGTGTGTGTGTGTGTGTGTGTGTGTGTGTGTTAGTGTTCATTGGCATGTCACATCCCTCTAGTCAGCCTAGAACCATATGTCTCTATGTCAACACTATTTTCTCTAGCGACAATTGCACTAGTTGAAATGTCGACAACTTTCCTTTTATGCGCGAGTAGAGATACGTTAGAGACAACAGTTCTAGTGTATTTCTGGTGACATTGTCAATGAACGCGTCAATAGTTTGTTTTTCTTTTTTATTATGCTTTGCAATAATTTTAAAAACTTACGTACATACTTATGTATGTATGTATGTATTTAAGTTTATTGCTTCAACCCTTATAAAATTGTAGATGAGGGTCACTAAAATGTACTAGTGAATCTTTAGTTCAAATGTCTGCATATGGTCATCAAAGAATAGTGCTAAAGTCCAGCGATGCCAACTTGGTATTTTTGGCACTGTTTTTAGTGCTTTTTACGCTTTTTAGATTTCAAAATTACGCTTTTTAGTGTTTTTTTTTTAATATTGATATGCTTTTAGAGCCAAAAAAGTTGGCATCACCGCTAAAGTCTACTGGTAGATATTATGTTATATGTCAATAGGCGATTACATTGGCTGTGGTACACCTAGTCAGTTGTACTATTGACAATGTCACTACTAAATCACTACAATTTTACTATTGACATCGAGCGAGGAAATATCGATATTGTAGACTAGAGCCCCTAAAATTTACTAGTGAATCTTTGGTGCCAATGTCTCCATGTGGTCCCAAAAGAACTACTTAGTCAGTAGTGCTACAGTCTGGTGGTGGATTTTCAATGACAAGCTAATGTTAAATGTCAATAGATGATTACATTGGCTGGGGTACAGCTGGTCAGTAGTACTACTGACAATGTCACTATTAAATCACTACAATTTCACTATTCGCATTTTCTGCAGGGATATTTTGAAATCCTTCTGACACTCGATTAGGTTTTTCTTCTCCGTGTGTGTGTGTGTGTGTTTTGTTTCACTGCTCCTTGTTGACTGTCAACGGCAGACGTTACTTGTACAAGTTTGTTCTTATTTCTCTTCCCCAATTCGTGCTCCTTGGTTTGGGTGATTTTCAATTATTTTTCTTTGCTTGGAAAAAGCAAAATTCATAATATGTAATAGAAAATTTTATTCTCCATGGACTTTTAAGTAGTGTTAGTTTACGTTTTTCCTCTTCTGCTGTTTCTGACAATTTTCACATAAATATTTGCAGCAAATCATATTTTTAAAATTTCAAGAGAAAATATGAAAAGGAATCTTAATGTAGAACATTTAAAGGGATTTTTTTTAATTCCTTGTGGTATTAAAGCATTACTTATAACTTTAAAAGATTACAGAAATACTTGAGATGATGGTAAAATTATTATTAAATAGAAGGTAAGATTTTGTATGTCAGCTCTCTTGGCTAAAAATATTTTGTTATGAAGATTAAGCCTCTTAATCTTTACAAACTAAATCCCATAAAATTTTAGATTTTGTAGGAATTTTTATAATCAATTGTGAATAAGTGCGAACGAAATTAAACCTTAAATGCATTTTAAGTTTTGCTTTTATAGTTGGTGTTTAATAATAAAAAAAATATTTTATAGAGAATATTTTTTGTGGAATATTTTAACCTTTTAAGGATTACCAAGGAGATTTAGAGGGTTAACATGTTCCACAAAACTGTTCCCCCTAACATTTTACATAAAATTGCTGAACACTTCATATAACTGAAATGCAGAAGTCGTATGAGTTCCTATGCTGAGCAAAAGGTTTGTGAGGAACGACCCGCTATTGGGAAAAGGTTCAAAAATAATTTTAAATGAAATGGCGCTAGAAGCTTATTGTGATTTATTTCGCTTCCTCTGACAGTATCAGTAGCTACAACCAAGTATTTTTTTTAATAACTATTATAAAAATTACAAATAAATTATCATGAGTTATTGTTTATTTTAGTGGCAATTTATTTGAAGGCCTTTACAAACTACAACCATAATGAAATGAAGCCAGTTCATCAGTTTTTCAACTGTCAAAAGATTTTATATTTACATATTTTTATTTATGATTGTATGAGTAAAACTGCAAAGCGTGCCACATGGCGTAAGCTGAAAAAAAAAATTAAATGGTTTTTAATTGGTGCATCACCGCAAACAGCGAACGTATGATTTATTATTATTTATATTTTATTTATTTGCTTTGTGAATCAAAAGTATAAAGAGAAAACCGCATAAAAAAATTATAAATAAGTGTTTCAAGTTACCACCAGATGTACGGCGATGCCAGACAACTAAAGTTCGCGTCTGGGTTTTATTCAAAGGGGAGTTATAGTTCCCAACCTCTCCTTTGACCCTTTGCTACAATAAATCGGCATAGAAAACTCTGAATTTTTTGCTATTTAGGTAAATGAAGTGTTCAGCAGTTTTATTTAAAATCTCAAGAGGAAAACTTTTTTGGAAAATTTTTCTCATTATTTTCAAAATTTTTTAACGCACTTATAACCCCAAATTATTATTTTACTTATTCAGTAAAATATTTTTTATTAAAAATTGTACATTGCAATTTATTATTGAGGGGGTTTAGCTGAATCCTATGCGCATTTCAATGTTGTTAATGCAAATCATCAGGGAATCTTTACCAAAAAAAATTCTTAGAACTTTCATTTACACAAATAAGAAGCTCAACAAATAACAAAGTTGAAACAAGAACTCAATAATCGACATATTTTTTATTTTCATGCTTTACTATTGCTACTCATTGGCTAATTTTTTTTCAGCTCGAATTGTAGTTGTAAGAAGTGTGTAATTCAGCCCCTACACGTTGCAACTGGTCATAGAATTGAGTTGCATATACCAGTTAACCGTTCACAGCACAGGCTGCAATTTTTCATCAAACTTCATTAAGAAATTATTTTTACAGAGTCAACCTAAGTTCGGATTTTTTAGCTCTATTGGCCATAAATAAAATTTTCACACTTATAGTTTAGTGCGCACGATGTTGCTTACAAAACGTCTGAATGAAAATGAGAAACGAAAGAAGTAATCGTTATCACACGTAAAAATTTGTTATCTAAGTTGTTTGTTTGATAGATAAATTGTTTGACCAAACCGTTGGTCAATCAGACCTGTAATGTAACAATTGGTTGTACAACTTAATCAAACTGTACAACAAGTCGCAACGTGTGGGGGCCGCATAAGGAAAATATATGTAAAATACAACAACAGCTATTCAAGAATAGAGTGTTGCCACACAAGTATTTTCGACCGGGTGCAGTCAAGTTAATAATTAGTGTTTTTTATGGCAATTGTTACAATTTAAGTTTAACATTTATTAATGCACTAATAATCCCAAATTATTGGTTTACTTATTCAGTAAAATATTTTATATACTACGAAGATCGAAGTTCAACATAAATACTAAAAACAAGTCAAAACTTAAAATGTGTTTGAGCGTTAATTTAATAAAAGCTGTTGAATAATATTATTGCTTGTTGTGTTTTAACAAAAAAAAAAATATATTTTCAGCGGTTTAATAACCCTGTGGCTTTTTGAATTTCCCGCCTTTTAACTGAAAAGGCAACAGTGCTCCCGTCACGCACAGTGGGAGATTTTGAATAAAAATGGAAATAATTCTGCAGTTTCTAAATGGGCCGTATGCCTGTTATTAAATACAGCATTTATAGAAGTGTTACAGAACTTAAGTCTGGAATTTGGACTACATACCTTTAAAGGGGGGCGGAGCCACGAAACCCCAAAGTGGTCCAACCGAAAAACTCAAAAAACGATGACAAGCTGATGTTTTTGATCTGATAAAAAAAGTTTTTTGCAAGTAGATTTTACCAGCCAAGAGCTAAAAAAAAGTCTGCTACAATTACACAGAAAAAAATATTCATGCAATATATGTATAACTTTAATTGAAAATAAAAACAAAAATCAATTAAAAATGTATTTAAGTCAATTAAACTTTTGTTTAAATATTTAATTAGTTACAAAGTTTAATTGAATCAATTGCATTTTTAATTGATTTTTGGTTTTATTTTCAATTAAAGTTGTATATTGCAGGAATATTTTTTTTCCTGTGTATGGGTTTCCGCTTATAGTTTAGGAAATATTGCCTAAAAAAATTAAATTTTAATGTTCTGTTAATGGAGAAGTCAAATCCGATTTGAAAAAAGAAACTTATTATAGATAGACGTAAAACAAAATTTGTAATATTAAAAAAAAAATTGGTACCAAAAGCACAGTTTAGTTAAAGATTATAAATTTTTTTTTTAAATCCGATTTTTCTGCTTTTTTGCAAAAATATAAGAGTGTGTTAACTATATATTATAAAAAAATCTTTGCAAGAATACTAACCCCATATTTAAACTTATTTAAAAGGTAATACTCGGCCATGTCACAGAGATCAATTCCGTATGGAAACGGAATTCAATCCACCCTAAAATACATTAATCTGTCAGGTGTGTCCAGACTATTGGGGGCGCTGGTATGCTGATAATTAAATTTAAATATTAAATTTAAGGCATTTTTTCCTCCAAATTTCCAAGCTGGAACCAAAAAGTTTATTATGCCACCTCAAGACATGACGTGTTTTTAAATATTTCCAAAAATACTATCCACGCTCGGCAAACAAATTGAAAAATACTGAAAAATCCCATTTTTTGGATTTTATTAAATTTCTTTGGGAATTGCCGGGAACTCAACAGTAAATTATATTTGCATTATTTTCCAACTAAGACAATTTTCAGCCAAAAATATTGATAAATGCGAATTTTGTAGCATTACTTTGTGTCTTTTCGAGAAACTCTATATATATTGTAAGCAGGTAATTCTGTAACAACTCCGCAAATGCTGCATGAAATTTTATTACAATCTGACGTACCGTTTAGAGACTGCAGAATTATTTCCATTATTTTTTTTTTTGCCGAAATTCCCCACTGTGCGTCTGGGTATTTAATTCAAAGGGGAGTTAAAGTTCCCCACCATTTTCTTTGGCACATTGCTATAGTAAATGGGCATAGAAAACTCGTAAACGTTTGCCTTTTAGGTAAATGATGTTTTAAGCGTTTACGTAAAATCTCAAGAGAAAATTTAAACACTTTAACTATTTTCTGTAAAGCCTGATACTCTGTTCACAATTTCGTGCAAAATGCTGTCAAACTACATATAAAAGTATTTGGTATGAAATATTTGCGAAATAAATTCGCAAGAGTACTACTCTGTTCTTGGTGTGAAAAACACGGAAAATCATGTCTTTCCATGCAAAATTAATCTGGCATCATTTTAGTTTAGCTGCGAAACAACATGAGCAGTACTTTTTTCGCACGGAATTTTAACAATGTTGCATACTTTCAAGCAATAAAAGCGAGAAATTTATTTAAAAAACCGCGAGTTGGGCTACATTTAGTACATGTCACATTTTTCACGCGAAATAACGAATGGCACTGAAAATTTTTCACAACTTAGAACAGAGTACCATGCTTATGGGTCTTTTTGACTTTTGAATTGTGTGGGAAAATTAGTCAAAAATCTAGTTGAAATTTATTAATTTATAATTAATTATAGTTATTGAAACAATCAATGACGTAAATAAACTCAGATATATCAAACAACGAAAAAAAAAACGAAAAAAAATTTCCAACAATAAACACGTTTAATTGAAAAAAAAACCAAAAATCAATTAAATATATAATTGATTCAATAAAACTTTTATTTAAAAATTTAATTAAGAGTTTAATTGACTCAATAACATTTTTAATAGATTTTTGGGGTTTTTTCAATTAAACATGTTCATTGCAGGAATTTTTTTTCTGTGTATGCGCATTTCACTGCTGCCAATCGTGGTTATCACCAGAGGACCTTTACCCAAAACTTTCTTAGAACAACTGGAGATATTATGTTAAACCAAGGCCTATTTATCAGGTCAATGCAATCGTCCTGATGATATTCTGTGTTTTCGTGTTTAAGCTGTCAAAAGTTGTTTGCACTATATACTTTAGTCCATGTTTGTGTGTGTTTATGACAACTTAAACATAAAGTTGTTTTTTGTATTGCTGTGTTTTTGTAGAGTCGCATTGACCTGATAAATAGGCCTTGTGTTAAACTTTAATTTAAACAAATAACAAAGTTGAAACAACAACTCAACAACATGTTTTTTGGCTTCTTACTTTGGCTGACTTTTTCACCTGGAATTGTAGTTGTAAGAAGTATGTAAAGCAAATAAATGTGGACAACAACAACAGCTATTCATCATGAGCCAAGAAAACAAGATTGCGCACTCAGCCGTACAAAAATATTTTCTACTGCGCATCTACGCAGTGTGACCGTTTGACCGAGTAAAGTGGCAAATTGCCACTTTTTCGACTGCCTTGCCACTTTTTGTCCCACTGTTTTTAGAGTGAATTATATAAAAATACATTAAAAATAAAAAGTTTAGTGTAGTTTTCTCGTTTTTTTTCTTCATTTTGCCCCTTTTTTTTTGATAAATCCCCTTTTGGTGCTACTTTTTGAAAAATGTCATCGGTGACCCTGCATCTACGTCAATATAGAATACACACGTGTGTTTGTTGTAAAAGGTGTGTGTGAGAGAGAGAGAGAGCACATTCCACAAACAAATGTATGTATTTTGTTTACAACAAAATTCTACATCTACGTCACAGGCAGAAAATAAAATAAGGAACCTGAGCAATGCGAAATCTTGTTTTCTTGATTCATGGCTATTCATTGCTTTCACAAGAGTAGAGTGTTGCCACACAAGTATTTTTGGCCGGGTGCAGTCAAGTTAATAATTGGTGTTTTTTTTTTTGGGGGGGGGGGAATTGTTATAATTAAGTTAAATATTTGTTAATACACTAATAACCTCAAATTATTATTTTACTTATTCAGTAAAATATTTTTTTTTATAAAAGTGACGATAATTTTTCTGTTTATTTGCTGAAAATGGTCTAACTGTTTTCTTTTTCTTGCGTGTTCTGCTTGAAAAACATTGGCCTCAATAAATCTAAATATTTCAAACATTTATGTGAGTACACAAAAACTTAAAATTGCATGTTTCTTAGCAAAACATTCAGCATTTGTAACTTTCAAAAGGAAAAACAAATGCTCAAGGAAATTTGTTTGCAGAATGTTGCAAACGTGACCCGTCATAAGTGGATAAAATAAAATGCAAATACAAATAAAATCAATCACAACTTACCTCTTCCAGTGCCTCACACTCGAACAAATAAATATGCAAGAGAGGATCTTTGGGTTCCTTCAACAAATACACCAGACCCGTTAAGGGACCAGCAAATTCCACAAAATTATTGGGCACCGCATTTTGATCGTCATGCTGGCTATTTTGGTGTTGTTGTTGTTGTTGTTGCTGCTGCTGCTGCTGATAAGATGCAGCTGCACTTGAAGACAATGAACCATATGAGGTGGAAGTTTTCAGAGCTGTTTTGGTGCCGCCACCCAAACTCAAACCTCCGCCGGCACAGTGGCTGCCATTATTATTATTGGAGTACTGAGGGCCATTGTTGCTGCCACCACTGCTGCTGCTACTGCTGCTGCTGCCATTCGATTGTTGGTGTTGTTGTTGCTGTTGCTGATGCTGCTGCTGCTGCTGTTGGGATGATTTTAATTGCATAAAACCGTTGCCAACTTGTTTGCCACCCTGCTTGTGCACAATGCGACACATGCCAACAATATTCTTAAGAGGATGACTAAATTGCAGTTCAAAGTCAGAATTGTAAGACTCCAAGTTGCCATTTTCAATGCCAACGGAAAGCTGCAATAGAAAATTGTATGGAATTGTATGAAAACAATAAGTTATATTTTGCTTTGCATGATACAAAAGGAAAAGTAGAAGTTTGCTTCATAAATTTAATTGTTTTCACAGAGCCTCAAAGGAAACGAAGAAAAGTTTTCGATAGAAATAATTCTTTGCACAATATTAAAAGTTAAAGCACAATTGAGATTATTTTCAGCAAAGAAGTGAAGTGAAAAGAGTCAAGTAAGGTTTATCCGCAGCAGACATCTTTGAAAGGGGAGAGGGGGGGGTGGTTATAATTTTAGCTGAAATCCTTAAACAACTTTAAATGCAATTGGGAATAATTTAAAAACGAAAAGAAAAAGCTTATTATATAAATCAAAACGAATAAAAAATAAATAGTTTTCCAGCTGGCGTTGCTAGCCGCTCAGTACAGAGGTCGTGGGTTCGATTCCCGCCATAGACCCTGGGTGTTTTCCGCAGACAAGTCAATCGCTTAGCGGGTTGTCTTGTGTTAGTTTAAAAAAAATTAATTTTATTAAATAAAGTGTGATTTTTAAGCAACTTTCTTTTTGGCAACTCAGCTGTTTTCGCGTATCATGTTAGTGTTAAACATGTTCAGTTTGGTCTATAATTTACCCATAAATCGACTTACAAATGCAGATTATTATATTTTATTATAAAAATTCATGCTCGGTTAAGAAAGTGCATGGTGCACTTCCTCCATTTTAGGATCAGCTTGGGCGACCTTCTGAGGCAGCTTTTCGGAATCTTGTGAACAAATTTTGCCCCAAAATTACATTATTGAACATTACACCAGCAACTCTCATACTTAGAGTGCGGTCAGAGAAAAATATCGCAGCTGTGAATTATCGATTCGGCGACAGTCACAGCAATTGGACGTCTGATACTTTTGTTTGTCCAAAATGGAAGAGCTGGACTGGAGTTGACATTTGGTTTCAGCAAGACGTTGCCACATGCCACACTCCATACGAAACAATGTCCCAATTAAGCGGCTAGTTTGGTGAACAGTTTATTTCACATTTTGTGGGGATTCTTATGGCTTCCACTATTTCTCTTACTTTCAATTTACAATGGGTCATATTGTGAATTTGGTGAATTGTTTTGGTTATAGTGACATAAACTGGACTACCAGAGGGTTCAGCATATTCCGCCCTTAGACGGCCTTAAAGAAATTCAGTAAAACAGTTTTTTACCATTGAAATTTGCAGTGAAGTATTTATATGTATATATCTATAAGTACATATGGGAGTTTCCACGAGAAAGTCAAATTTATTGTCGCGTGCGACATCAAGCAGTTAAGCTTATGTTTTAGAACAATGTGACTCGATTTTTCTTAAAATTTTACTAATGTAGTGCTGCTGACTAGGACGTCAACACAACTATATAAAGAAGCAAGAAAAAACTTTAGTTTTCTTTGAAAAAAGAAGCAAGCATATTTGTTTGATGTCGCACGTGACAAAAAGTTGACATTCCTGTGGAAATTACCATATATAATATTTATCACACTTTTCGAGAGCACATGAAATTTACATTTTTAAATTTTCTTCTCAAATCACGAGCTAGTCTGCTATTGATAGCTGTCAAACACTAGCTAAATAAGGCAGCTTGTTAAAATGTTGACAGGAGTCAGCTGACAATTGGATATTGCCAGTTAAGAGGCGGGAAATTCCACAAGTCAAAGACTCATTGACCTGCACTCGTTTCTCGCAATAAATAAATCTTTAATCTTGCAGATCAAGGCGAATTCAATTAAGTAAATTCAATTTGCCAAAACAAATTTACCAATATTTTGTACCACAGGAGATAGCAGCTGATCATTATCTGCTGAAATCCGGCCAGCTGATATGAATTCGCCTTGTATTGCAGATTGTCAAATAGGAGAGTGACACAATCAATCAAGGTCAGCTCAGGTGAATATTTTCGCTGTTTGTAATTTGAATATCCCTTAGATGTCAACACACATTTTTCAGTGTATTTTTTTTTATCAAAAGTATAAATTTTTCAAAGCAAATTGAGCTGAGTATATGAATTCGCCTTGACAATCCATACTAAAAATAAAATAAATTTCCCTCTCCCTCTGTTCCGCAGATAATCAAAATGAAAATGTTACAACACCCCTTCTGGCGCTTAATAAATGCGTATAAAAAAGTTGTTTTTGAAAACTAACTATTGGCTTCTATTTATAATTTATTTTTTTTTAATCCAATGTGCTCTTTAACCGCTTATTGTAATTTCATTTCTACAACCAGTATGAAAAGTAATTTAATGTTTAAACACTTTACTCGTATTTTAAATTGCATATTTGTCGAGTGCTTAATTAGAGTTTTTTATGGGAATTGACCTAAAGATTGTTTGGATTTAATAATCTAACTATGCACACAACACATCCCCATTCGTACAATACAAATTGTTTTATTTAATTTTTAAAAATTCATCATAAACGTTTTTCATACACGAATACCTTTAGCATTAATAGTTAGTTACGAGATGAGAGTTTTAGCTTTGCATTCAAAATAGATTTAAATGAATGTTAATGTTTATATTATTAAACAAATAGATTTATTAGAAGGTTGGGATAAGATTATATACAAAAAATAAAAATTAATTACAATGCCTGTAAGAGCGAAAATTAGTTAATTTACAATTCAATAAATAAATTTTAGTTGAGTTCAGGTTCAAATTATTTTCAATTTAAATTGTAGGAATGGAAAATATTTTTAAGAGGCAAGAAAAGAAATTAATGCACGTTAGGGCTTGGTTGGATTCACTGCACTACACAATCATTTCACTTTTGGGAAAATACAACCCTGGTATGATGGCTTTTATGAACATTTTCAAAACACAACAAGACTTCTTTGGATTAGGGTTGTATTTTTTTTCAAAAGTCGTACGATTGTGTGGGTTAGTGATTGCTAGCCTTTGTCTGTGCCGTTACATGCGTTATGAGAATTTATATTTAGATGATGAAATTTTCCTTGCAGAAAGTCTTGCTTTGTTGGAAAAAGGTAGAAAAAGGGGGTAAACATATCCATGTACTTCCAAATCATTTTCTTCTCTAATTTGCTATTTCAAACCCGAAGATAAATAGAGATATATGCATGTACATATGTCTTACATCTTCCATCACCTAAACTGGGACTCAATTGATTACAACCATCAGGGCGCAGAACACCGCAACATGCGCTGATTTTCCAGGCCGCCCTCCCCTCCACTCAGGCTTCTCGTTGTCAGTAAACAAAACATTAACCGACATGTTTCTTGGACCTCTTTTTTTGACGAAAATCGATAATCAGTCGCGGTTAATCACTACACCTGTCGTAGGACCTTTGGTGCGAAATAGAGCCTAAGCCTTAAGATGGTAAAATCGATGTATACAGTTCGACGGCTTGATATAAAAATGGCGTATCTAAAATTTTTTCGAAATCGTGTTTTTAACGTTTTCTGGGAGACAACGTATAATTGCATCGTCCTTGAAGATCTTAGTACGTTACAATTCAAATTCAAGGACTTATGGCCAATTAAAAAATTATTCCTGCTTGTAAATGCTTTAGTTTTTCTTCAGTTTTTTGCTTCTCCTATAAAATATCGAAATTTCGAGTTCCGCCTTTCTTCTATTAAGCCATCGAGTTGTACGCCTAATGCTAACATATGGTTCGATTGTATGGTGAACCGCTACCAGTAAGAAATATGTGGCAGACCAACTACACGAGTTCAAACCCAGCAAAAATATCCGTCTATGTAGAAGCACGTTGGTAAGGGAGAAAGAGCACAAGTCTCTCTTACTAATCCGGTTCGGTATCCCATGATTTTTGTTCGTGATGTCCCACTTGGCAGGTCTCTAGGTATCAGCTTCTTTCTGCACATCCTAAATACTTTAAGTTTAAGATCCTTTTGATTGGAATAACGGGCTCTTGACAGCGTATCCTTCGGGAGTCCTGAATGCTATAGACCTAAACATAATGGCCATCTGGCTGATGGAGTACACGCAAAAATCTTGAATCGGTCACCTTCAGAACTAAGGAAACCGTCACATTATGTGGTACTCAAAAGAGTCTATGCTAGAAATTGCAAAGACCTTCTCCCATTCAGAAAAATGGCGAAATCTATATATATAAAACAGAATGTGTGTATTTATGTATGTAACGTATGGACTGCAAAACGGCTGGGCCGATTTTGATGAAATTTTCAGGGAATCTTCAGAATATTCAGGCGAGTGACACTGTGAAGTCTGCTTCACAGTGTCAGGGGCGTGGCAAAATCCAATTTTCATATTGCACCACCAATGCCATATATATATATTTTTTTTTGCGGGGAGAGTAGGGGAGGGGTAGCGAAGCACACCGGGTTAAGCTAGTAGTAAATATTTAATTATGACACCAGATCTGTGTTATTGGGTCTGGAGTTTTCTCAAGTGATCTGGGCGTACAGCTTTCGAAACGTCATCATAAGAGAGGCAGGCAGATTGCATGCTGTGCGAAAGAAATATTCGTGGGGGAAAATCGGTGTTTTTATCGACAGCCAGGCAGCACTTTTTGCGCTAAGTTCATTTGAAATCTGCTCAATTTTAGTTAGTCAATGTAAGGATGTGCTTGCCAGAGTTTGTCGCCAGACCGACAACCACTCTGATCTGGGTTCCTGTTCATAGTAACTCCATCGGCATTGAGCTAGCAAATAAAGAAGCCTAAGCTGGATCTTCAACAGATGCTTCTAACGCGGTATCAATCCTAAAGCCGTTTGTCAATATTAAAGGTATTATTCTCGAACCCTATGTTCAAAAAGCAGAAGATAGGTGGAACAGAATGAGTACGCGCAGGGACGCAAAGAAAATATGGCCAGAATAAATAGTAAGCAAGAGTCGTTCGCGGTTGGTCGCGGTTGGTCGCGGTACTGACGGACCACTGGACGATCGGCAGACATACTAGTCGGCTAGGTCTTCGCTATAATATGAACATATGTTCTGTTTGCAGTTGTCAAAAACAGAACAAAGATGGGACAGTTTCTCAACTGATCTGCGAGTGCGTGGCATTTTACACTATGCGATAGAAATTTCTATGAAACCACATACTAGACAACCTTTCGGAGGTATAACAGATTGGTATATCGAATGCCCCCGATAACCGCTAATAGCTGGAATGATAGCAATTGATCTACAGGCAACAAAAGGTGGGAAAGTTTTCACTGCAAAACAAACAATGGCTGTGGGCACAGACGTCAGTCACGAAACCATCGAGGAGTGGCAGTCTCGATTGAACGAAGACAGAAACGGTAAGTGGACGGCCAAACTTATCCACGATGTAAAAAAAATTAATAGGTAGAAAACATGTACATATAGGTAGAAAATGATTACTTGACGCAGATGCTATCTGAACACGGATATTTCAGGAAGTACCTGCACAGAATGGAAAAAATGTAGTACGCCATTATACTTGCACGAAAAAAGGGATGTACTTAATGACCCAGAGCATACCTTCTTCTTCTCCCAAGGCTGGTCCGACGGTCGTAAGTAGCTGGAGACGCAGATTGGTACCGTTATGGCAGATAATCTTGTTGACAAAACGATAAGTCACGAGGAAGCATGGGAAATGGTAGCCAAGTACTGCAAACCAGTACTTTGATTAAAGAAAAAGGAGCTGGATGGAGCGCAAAGCTCTCCAGAACACCACAAAAGTCAACGCAATGACAGTAGAGTAGGAACAGTGGGGGACTGGACGCAGGCGAATAGAAGAAGTTGATCTTAAGATCCATGAGGTATCCGCCCGGAAGTAATGCTACAGCAACATATCCTAAACACATTAAGGTGGATTTTTAGCCGTTAAAATTTATACGGAGTACGGTATACGGCGTGGATAACAATCCGCGCAACATGAATAAAGCATTTTCCTACCTTACACTACAAAAAAAAAGTCACAGATTGGTATAGTAAACCAATTGTACACACCATTGTCAATTTGGCAACGAAGTAAAAACAGGGAATGTGATTATCAATAACGGAAATTCGGCAGGGTACCGTCCACGTGTATATACAAGTTGACAACCAGCGTTGTGAATAGCCAAAAGTTAACAACGTACCGTTGTCAGTTCGTACACGTCCGTTGACAATGTAAGGTATTATATTGACCAAAAAACTTGTTGATTATGACACGCCTTTTTTCCCACAGTGCTCATGCGGTACCTCAGCTCAACAGGTATAACGGATCACTGGATCTAGCATTGCATACAGAGCTTTTTTATAGGTTAGAACTCGGACGAGTACAGTGGTATCTCACGATTCTACTTGATTGCTTATAGGTTGCAAGCAGCCATGTATAATATAATATTGTGTAATCTAAAAAAAATTTAATGTATTCTCGCAACGCTCCACTACCAACACCATCTTTAAGGTTATAACGCCTTTACAAAATCTATATACATATATACTTCATAAGAGCACGTAAACAAATGCATTAAGACAAGTCGCAAAAAAGTATACGCTTGGGCTAAAATTTTGGGTTAATAAGTTTACTGCTTTTGTTCAAATCTCACCTATTTTTTCTTACCCCTTAGGGGAAAAAAATATAATATAGACACCAGCAAACATTTGCTATGCCAGTAAATCTCTCGAAATGGGTACTTATGAATGTTGCTTCATAAAACCAAAATATGTATGTAGAAAAAAAAATAGCAGAGCCAACAAAGAAAATCTTAAGGAAGATACTTTACAAGACTTGTTTCATTCTCAAGTAACTTTACATGGTTTTCTCTGTTGCTTTAGGACCTCCTTCTTCCCTCTTAAAAACACTTTGGCCAACTGAAGAAACAAAATGTGTGTAGTTATTTTTTGGCCTATTTTATAGTTACGTGTATATATACTTATGTAGGTGACTGTGTGTGTACGTCCTTTTCTCTCAACTTAACTTAGTTTTTGTGCTAAACCAAGCACATTAACCATGTTAAAATATTAATTTTTGCAACTACTCAGTGTGCATACAATAACTAACATAAATTAAATACATACTGCAGAAAAGTAGACTTTTAAACACTTGCAAACCACCTGCGAAGTGAGAAAAAATTCTTATTCTACATTTGAAATTGTTGGTTTATAGTTATGTATATATTTTTTATTTATTTATTTTTAATTTTTGCTGCACAGAGTAGGAGCAAAACAAAAAAATGCACAAGTAGTGCTGCGAGGGTGGTTGCAGAAAAGTAAAACTTTATAAATTAAATTACTGCTGTGTTTGTTTGGCATTTGCAATAAATATTCCTCAACTTGTGTGTGAAAGCTCATGCAAAAGAAGCTATTTTGATAAAATACACTGTCTTTTATTTAAAATATTAACTTAAGCGGTTTTTTTTAAATTCCATTTTGCAGGCTAATGTACGGTTCGCCAAATCTGGCAACTCTTTAGCAGTTGCCAGGCATCAATTCCATGTACATACAATGTTAAATAAATAATTGCTCCAATCTGCTTATAATTTGGTGAAATATGTTATCCCGTTTATACGCACTTCTTATTTGCCAATAAAACTGGAAAGCGTTGCCGTATAACTTTTTTATTGTAAGTTAATAACTCACGAAAACTATTTGCAAATAAGGTGTAAAATGTTGCCAATTATTTTTGTTTTGTAAGAAATATAATACACATCTGTGGCAATAAATAATAATGGCTTAAGTTGACATAAGTGTTTTTTTTTAATTTTATTACATATTCTTATACTCTTCTTCAAGATCTATCACTCAGCTAAAATAATACATAAGCCATAACATCTTAACTCAACTTATTTCTTTTTAAAGTAGCTACATACATCAATATTAAAATGTTTGAGCATTAAAACTTGTATACACTTAAGTTCAATAGCTTAAGCTTAAATTAGACGTGACATAGCCATAACGCCATAACCATAACCAAACCAAAATTCAATTGGTTTCTATGGTGAGAGTTATGGCGTTATGGCGAGTCTCTCTCACTCTCACCATAGAAACCAATTGAATTTTGGTTTGGTTATGGTTATGGCGTTATGGCTGTCACGTCTAATTTAACCTTAACAGCCCATTAAAATTATTCCTCATAAAAAAAAACTTATATTTAACTAAGCCTTTAAAAAAATATCTTATCTCAGGTTTTTCGCATTTTCAATTTAACCTAAAGCACTTATCTCGACTTACTATCAATAAAAATTATTTTGCTTTTCAACATAGTAGCTTAAGTTCACTTTAGATTTTATTTTTTGCCAATGGATTTTTTCATAACATCTTAACTAAAAAAAACAACTGATATTAACCAATAAAACATTTTCTTTTGTTATAAAATTAACAGTTTTGTTCTAAACGCACAGAGAAAAAACTGCCTCATAGAATCAAGAAGATTTTCTCTATGAACCGTTTTTAGGCTAAGGGGTATCCCAGCAGAAAGAAGCGAAGAATTTTTCATAGAGATTCCTTATTGTTTTTATGTGGTAAATCTTATTAATTTTATCAATACGAAAACCACATAAAATCAAGAAGAAATCTTATTATTCACAACTTTTTTTTACTCAATTTCCGTTATTTTTGGCACCAAAAAAAAAATCCATAGAGAAACATTTCTTGATTCTATTAGGTTTTCTTATAAATTGTAAGCTGTAGGGATTTCTTATTGATTTTATTGGGTTGCCTTTTTGATTTTTTTAAAAAGGTTTTCTTCTTGATTTTATTAGGTTGCCTTATTGACTTTTTTCAATAAGGTTTTCTTCTTGATTTCAGTAGGTTCCTATATGAGTATGTGTAAAGCATCTTATTGATTTTTTTAATAAGGAAATCTTCTTGATTTTATGAGGTGTCTTGTTATTTCATATCTATAAATAGACATAGAGACTATTTTTTTCATGATCTTTTTTATTTTTGTATAAGAATGTATGCACAATAATTTCAATTGTTGTTCAGGCGGCTTGTTAGCATATTGGGTAGAGTGCTTGTCTATCAGGTAGAAGTTTGCTGGTTCAATACTTGGTGAGTAAGTTAGTTAAGAAAATAACATAATGTGTATGTATGTATGTATAAATAAATAACATCTACAACATACTACATACATACATACATATACATATGGTATAGAATTTAAATGAAAATACATAAGTACAGAGAATAAAGACGCAATTTTTTTTTATTGAAGATACAAGATATCTCTTTATTTTTTTCATAAAGGTTTTCTCTATGAAATTAATAAGATTTCCTTATTGAAAAAAAAAATCATAGAGATTTCTTATTAATTTTGTTCTATTTTATGAGGTATTTAGTAGGCACTGTTTTCTCTGTGCGGATAACCGTATAATCTTGCGGTTTTTTGTGGAATTTATTTAACAACCACGTTGCTACTTCCTATGTGAAGGCATAGGTCGTGTACAGTCTTTCATAAAACTTTTTAAACTACTGTTAATAACATATTGGGCATATGGTCTTAGTTACTCCGCCCATTTTTGTGCAACACCATACTATGCAAATTTACTTTGTATAGTATGTTAAATAAATAAATAATTCACAAATAGTAATGTATGTTATCTACGTATAAACGTTGAGTTAAGTATTTACAAATAAGATTTGCGTATAAACGAGGTATGTATGTAATACGTTAATTCACAGCTATTTATTATATATTTGAAGAAGTTGAACTGCTCTAATTACAAAAATTTTTATTATAATTTTTTAATATGTATATCAGACGAAAAAAGTATAGGTATCAAGCAAAAATGAAAAATAAAAGAATTTTCCTACCGCCCTCGTAACGTGTACAAGCAACAATTTTTTCCAAAAAAAAAAAACAAGAAAAAATATTCATCACATTTTACTGCAGTGGTCGGGTCGGTCTTATTTGTTGTGCTGTAGTGTCGTTAAGTTTTGAAGAGTGAAAACAATTGCAACAACCAACCACATTCATGCAACTTAACGAAATGCAAAAAAAATATAAATTGACAAAAAAAGAAAATAAAAACATTAAATAATTATGCTGATTAAAATTATAAAAAAAGTAAACAAACAAAACAAAACGAAATGTAATAAAGTACATAATAACAGGCATAAATGACAACATAATAAACACAGCACAACAGTGTTGATTACTTGAATAAACAAAGAAAACTCAGCAGTGAATCTTCTCAAGGCGCTGTAATTGGCTCTTTTCTTTTCTATCTTTTTGTTGCCTTTTATGCTTTTAGTTAATGGTCAATTAGTATTATTTAACGAATTGCAATAAAATGCCAAGCAAAAAAAAAAAAAAAAAGGTAATAAAAAAGTGCTAAGGCAAGAAGTATGCAGTTAAAAGAAAATGATGTCAAGGGAAAATAATGGAAATTTTTCAACGGATTGTGTTTTGTGAGAATATTTCAGATGTTAGACAGCTGAGGCAAGTGGGCTTTTTTTATTTCTAACAAATTGTAAAATAATATTTTCTTTCTAACGAGACGCCAGAAGAATATATTTTTTTATTTATTTTTTAATACAACACAACCCGCGAAGCGCTTAGCTTGACTGCGGAAAACACTTAGGGTCTATGGCGAGAATCGAACCCACGACCTAGCATCGCTATCACTCAGCCACGGTAATAATATAAGTTGGATTTTTCTCTTTTTTCCGATTCACAAGACGAAGTAACCTTCGAAATATAGATGGAAGGACCATAAATAAGTTGTGCTCGATAATTGATATTTTTAAATTTATAGTTTCAAAAAAAAAAATGATTTATAAAAAATTAACCCATTTTTAAAGAGTGTATTTTAGAGGTGTTTAACTTTGAACTGGCAATACTGTGCGCTTTTTCAACAGCTGTTTATTTGATTTGTGTTCATTTTGGTTTGTCATTTCATAGTGAATAGACTCTGCACATGGACTGCAAATCGTGCAAATTTTTTAAGAAAAATATGATTCAGAGAAACTCATCTTGTTATTTGATACACTTTACGGTAAGTGTAATGGTTTCTATTTTAATTCTATTATTGTTACGCAAAAGTATTCGAACAGAGCTAACGTAAATGTTTTCATACAGAAAATATTTGGTAAAGAATTATTCAGAATTGTTTAGCTAAAGAACTAAATACACATGAGTGAGTGGCACATACAAGCGTGATTAAATAAACATAAAAACTATAGCAACATCAATAATGAAATAGCTTCTGCTTGTTAAGAAGATACACATACAAACACACATACATACATATGTATGTAGATGGTAGTGCAGACAAAAACAAATATAAAGCAAACAACCACCACAACTTGGTTCTTCAATGATATACATACATACATACATATATACGCACTAATGAGGCGCTCAACAGCAAGCATTGGAGATGCTGCTGAGATTGTCTAGCCATTGCTGTCACATTCTGGAAGTCTTGTGTGGAGTATAAAAAGGGCGACCCATCTGCTGGCGGGTCAGTCTATCATAAAGTCAACCCGAAGTTCAGTGGTTTATTGTAAAGAGTTGTCTACTAAGAGTTCAGTTTATTATTGTGAAGAAAGCAAAAGTGTGTAAAAGTAAAGTCAGTAAACCATTATTGTTTTAAAAACAATGAGCGTCGGCAGAGTGAGTCCTGTATGAAGAACAGCAGAGAGCAGAGGAAATATTGCTTAAAGACCAGCGCAGCCAGTTTTGTGAGACGTATATTTGTATAAAACAGCGGAGTAGACGTTGTGACAACCAGTTGTGAATTTAAGTAAGTTAAAAATAACCCTAATTAGTACAATGGGGTCTTTTATTAATTTGCAAATCCACCGAAAAGCGTTTTTAAAGGGAAAACATGTAAAAATATTTTTATTTTCTTTTAAGAGAAGCAACACTCAGACAATGATTGCCTTCTACTACGGCTAGGTATAACCTTGTTTAGGAAAGGGATAGTCATAGAGAGCTTTTTTATCTTTAAAAAACGTGATTTTGCACGATTTCAGTTTTTATAGCAGTATTGTAGCGCTTCCGATGTCAAGGAGGTAAGGTGAATTACATTTTTAAGCTCAATAGCCATTTTAATAATTATTTTAATTCGCTGATAATTCTGCTACTTATTTCCGACTGTAGCCGGTACTGTTCAGTGGACCAGTGGCTATACCTGTTTCACTGAAACTTTCCGACAACAATTGAGGGTGGCGTTGGCTGAAGTACTTAGCACGTTGACTACAAAGCCGAAGGTCCTGGGTTCAATCCCTGTATCCAACAGTCATTAAATAGCAACACCACGCATTTTTCTGATGTACATTTGTATCAGTTGTTGTAGGAAAGTTCAAGTGATGAAGGCATAGTCACTGGTCACTTAACTATACCGACTTCAGCAGATACTAATCCTAATGTAACATCAGAGCGCCCTCCTTCGTTGTGTAGCAGAATCATTGGCGAAGTAAAATAATCAATAAAATGGCTACAAAACACAGCTTCAAAAAATTAATACCCCTCATTTAACATCAGAGAGGCGCTGCAACGTGGAAGAAGCAGAGTTGTAAAAGAATGAAGCTTTCCTCTATCTCTCCCTTCACCGCCTGTCTTCTCTATCACTATCCCTTTCCTAAAGATGGTAGCACCTAGTAATAGTAGTAGGCATTAATTGCCTATGTGTTACTTCTCTTAAAAAAAATTGATACAGAAAGGAAGACTAACTAATTCACATCAGATAAATGCAGGGTGTTTTTATTTTATGACGTTCGGTAGTCGATATCGAAAAAAAATTTTTACAATTTTAATTGTGTTTGTATGGAGATTTCGAACGATATCGAGTGCCGTAAACGACCTTTGGATTGCAGTCAATGCGCAAACTATTTCAGTCAACGACACCCTCACAGCAATTTAAGATGAATCACTCATAGATTGTTTTCGCACCATTTTTATTTTACAGAAGCAGAAACCTCGTACAGTGCGTAATGAAAATGATTTTGCTTCCCAAAGGAGTGTCTTCGGCATTGTGCTAAGCAATTGGAGCTTTATTACTAATTTTTTTGTATCACAATTGAATGACATTAATATCAACATGGTTTATTGAAAAAAAAAGTTCGATGAATAATTTTCCTAAGAAGGCCCATAAATTTCCCTCAATATCAACCAATTTAGGACCACTGAATTTTTCCTGATTATATGCAAAGGCGCTGGTCTAAACTGTCAAGACACGCTTGAAAAATGACAGGGAATCGTCTTTCTAATAAAGGTAAGCTCATGGCAATTAACATCATTTATCTTTTTTATTTCAATTTAAAATTCTATGTTTATGGAAAAAATACTCGCTATATTTAATTTTAATTTCAAAGAACACTCTCATTGGCGTTACCTGGTAGGGGTTAAATTCAATCAGATAGGTTGGGTTAGATTGAAAAGAGGGGAAATCAATATTGATTCAATCCGCTTCGGATTACATTCATGCTTTAATAGCATGTTGTGCGCTCTTAGTAAGATATGTATATTGGGAAGATACCCAATGAAAACCATAAAAACGTATCAAATTTAGTCAGGTTAGGAACCTAGTCTCCTCAATATACTTTTTTTAGGGTTTCGCAGTCTGAATCCCCAAAATATTCCATATCTGCTATGTTTTCCAGATGAAAGATTTGTCTTCTAATTTTTGACTGAATGCTGGACAGTGGCGCAAGTAGTGTTCGAGAGTTTCATCAGCCTCCTGGTAAGCTCTACATGTTGTATGTTGAACAACACCTATCCAAATTCCGAAGTGTTGTCTATTCACTATTTGGGTTTCCCAAGAGAAGTAGAGTTCTGCCAATCTGTTGTGTGTTTTTCTATAGCCCATTGTTTCAATTCATTGATAATCAATTTAGTATTAATCCCATCTTTGCAAACCTATCCGCCTCTTCCTTTCCAGAGACACCCTGATGTCCCTGGGATCCATATTAACACGATTTCTCTCTAGCCCATTGTTTCAATTCATTGATAATCAATTTAGTATTAATTCCATCTTTGCAAACCTATCCGCCTCTTCCTTTCCAGAGACACCCTGATGTCCCTGGGATCCATATTAACACGATTTCTCTACAATACTTGTATGAGTTTATCTCATTTTTGCATTGCACAACGCTGCAAGATCGAACTTTATGATGTCTGAAGTCTGTCAATACTTACTGGACTGTGAGGTTTTAAGGTGGGTATATGCAAATAGTGTAATATTCGAAGTATATCTAGGATTGTGAGCCTGCATGGAAAACGAGGAGGTTATTCTCTGTCTCGAAAGGCAAACAGCACTAAAAGCTTTGAAGAGGCATATTGCCACATCGAAACTAGTTATCGCTTGTACTAGCTCAGTCAGCGGGATAATGAACACTAGTAGTTCAAGACTATGCTGAATTCCAATCAATTGCAATGTTGAAGGATAACGAGACTAGCGATGAGTTGGAAAAATTAAGGTCAATAACAGCTGGAAAGATGAGGAAAACATTGGTAACCAGTAACTGGGTTTTAGGATTTTAACTAGGCTGCAGGATCTAGTGGCTTGAAAAGATCCGAATGGTAGGGTTTTAAGGATCCTGAAAGATGTATTAACTGATCATAGGTCGCTTAGGTTAGAACAAGTACTCGAAAATAGGAACCTGGCACTGCTATTTAGGCCTTCTATGGCAGATTGAGAGGGAGCTGGAGATTGTTACACATATTCCCCCCCTATCGTGGTTGACGTATTCCGCCTCCCACCACGACGTTTTTGTAATAGATTAAGGAACGCCGCAACATTTTTTCTTTAATTTAGGACCAAAATCTCTTCTTGGCAGTCGAAATGCATTAACCACGATAAGAACCAATAGGTGATAATACACGACCAACGGCATTGCTTTTCTAAAAAAAATCCCCCCCCCCCCTTTAATTTCATGTTGTTTAGGAAGTGAACATTTATTCGCAGGGATATTGTGAATTGCGCTACGAATATTTTGCATCATGGGTATCAAGTGCCTCAATGACAAATAAAATATATGTACGTAAATTTTCTTTTACGCTAAAAGGCAGATTCAACATGGATCCTGCACATCTTTAAAAGATTAAACATTTTTTATTAATAAAGCATTTCATCATAATGACAAAGCTGCTGATATACAAAAGCATCACCATGGATTCATAATGTTACCTCACGTGTATTTATGCAAATTTGTAAAATTATGTTTCTAACAAATTAGTATGTCTATTTTTATGTCTTTATTGTAAAAATCCAAAAATGCGGAAACAGCGACAAAATCTTATTTAAGCTAAAATTAAGTGTCCTTGGCAATTTTATTTTATTTTATTTTTTAATGAATGTTTCTCAGCAAGTACAATATCAAGGTTGATGAATGTTCTCCCCCAAACAAAACGTACTGAGATTCCTATTAATTTGAAACATGTCTTTTCACCGCCATCATTTTTTATTTATTTTTTCTTTTTAGCCTGAACTAAACAAAATGTTTGCAGAATTAATTTATTGTTTGTAAGCACATGCTCGTGCACCTGAAAGTGTGAGAGGCATTAAGTCTTGTTGTCTTAATTAAATTTTCATGGTAGCTTTAATAGTAACAAAAAAAAAATAAAAGCATTTTTATTTAGCAAAATGACGAAAATGGCGTTCTTTACTTTTCACCAGTATCTTTTTTTCACATATGCATGTATTGTCATGTAAAGAAGGATTTCAGAGCCTGTTAATCTTTAAATAAGTAGGAAACAGTTGCAGGAAGCAGAGCTGATTTGAAGTAAAATCTTTCAATTATCTCAGTATTCTGTTCAGTGATGAATCGCATTTTAGGTCACATCTGGATGCGATTTTCATTGAAAACACATTTTTCCAACCGAGCTTCACTACGTATCGTACAGCATCGTATAAAATCGACTTGATTAGGAAAAAGAAATGTTCAAACGTTTTAGCACAAGTGTGTATAAGATTTAAGTGAACGTCCCAGGTGGTTTCCCCTACTCAAGGTAGCAATCTTTGAAAGTAGATATCTCTGACAAGCATTTTGTTGGATTATTATATTTTCTATCATTAAAAAGGCTACAGAGGAAAAGAAACAACCATCTTCTTTGGAAATTGGAAATAACGCATAAAACTAAATCAGCCAAGAAGCACTAGTAAGGGCACAATATGCTGGGAATCAGATAAACTGGCCAGGAGGGGCGGTTAGCACACCAATGGTCGGACTAGAACCGTTTCGTACGAACGAATAGAATCCGCGAAGATACAATATAAATGGAGATCAAGAATACCCAGGAACAACTGTTGTTCAATCTCCCTGGACCTCGAACGAATAGAATCCGAGAAGATACAATATCAATGGAGATCAAGACCTAATACCCAGGAACACTTATTGTTCAATCTCCCTAGACTCCGAACGAATAGAATCTGAGAAGATGCAATATCGATGGAGATGAAGAATAGCAGGGGACACCTCTCGTTGAACCGGAGCTTTGAATCTTCTCAGATTCTATTCAGCCCGAGTCTACAAAATGGTTCTGGTTCGACGCTGGGCGTTTTAAGGCTCTCTTATTCTTAAAACAGAATCTAACGATGCTCACAGGCCACTGTAGGTTGAGAGAACACCTCAACAGACTTGACAGTCTGAGAACAGATTCTGTAATTACGATGACGAAACTGTAGAGCACTTCCTGAAGGAGTGTAAGGTTTTATGGCACAAAAGATACAACCAGAATTTTGAATCTTCTCAGATTATATTCAGTCAGTTCTAGTTCGACTTTGGTCGTTTCAAAGCTCTCGCGACCTTAAAACAGAATCTAAGAATACTCTCCAGCATTGAGAGTAACAGTCCCAGAACAGATTCTGTGATTATGATGATGGAACTCCAGAGCACATTCTGAAGGATTGTAAGGCTTTATGCCACCGAAAATACATTCAATAGGGCAAGCACCTATTGGAGGATTGGAAACTGTTAAGACAAGAACCACTGACAATCTAGCGATTCTATAGGAGAACAAGTGTAGAAAAGGTGCTTTAGCACCTGGCAAGCTACACAATAGATCTTTTCGGTTGTACAATTTAAATTAATAAATTCATGCATAAGCACCTTGTTGAAGTTCTTCGAAAGATTCAAGCACGTACTGCTTAAGAGGCTTATGGGAGATAACGTAGCATATAGGCATATCAGCTGACGCGTCACTGATGCCTGTAGTACCAATTTTCCTTTTGCCCTTTGTCGATTAAGAGTGACAGCCATCATTGAAAGCTGGTTCGGTTAAAATAAGCTACAAAATTACGCGTCGAATAAAGTTAAGTTTTTCTTCTTTTCCTTAACTAGTAGCACTTTCAAACAAAATGAAAAAGTTTTAATAAGCTTTTTATCTTAGAAAAAAAAAGTTTTTTCCCAGTCGTTCACACACGTACAGATATGCATATGTATGTAATACTCGTTGTACTTAAATCTTAAATGATAAATTTATTCTTATATTTTTCGAACAGAAAACTTTTGGTAGAAAATAATAGATTTTAATAAATTTGCCTCCCTTTATTTTTTTTTCTATTCCCTTATGGGAATTATTATCAAAGTAATGGAATTTTACACAATAAGAAAGATTTTATATCAGATGACGCACTTACATATGTACATATATCCACATAGTCATCAAGATAGATAAGAGAGCAATGGAAGGCAGAAAACAAATGATTTATAACTAGAATTATTTCGAGGACATGTGTCATAGAAATAGTTCAGGTTTGGTTATAAATGATCGACTGGATAAAATGACTAAAGGACAGTAGTTTATTTCTTCATTACAATTTTTGTTTTATTTTTTTATTTTAACAATGAATAAAATAACTGATCATTAAAATGATTCATATGTTTTTAATAAAATCACATTAATATTTAATGAATAACTTAGTTCTAGTCATGTTCAATTTCGTTCTAAATTTTTCTATTACGTTAAAAAATATGTCTTGATATGATAATTTGGAAAAGGATAGGAATTATTTATATATGTACATACATATTTATGTATTTAGTTTAGTTGTTCCACTTGTTCTAATTTAATTTGTTATGTTTACTTATAAATGAACTAATTAATTCAAAATGTTCAGTAACAAAAATAAACCTGAAAAATATTTATTATAAATTATTATAATTAACCTGTTCGACTATAAAGACTATAAAAGCCTCCTTTAAGTACAGCGTAGTAATAAGCTTAATTGGTTGGTAACACTCACTTTGTTTACAACATCAATAACAATAACAATATTATGCTTTGTTGCCATGTAGACAGAAATTCATGATTCACTCTTCCCCAGGCCAGTGTTGTCGTATGAGGGGATTTATTTATTAAATAGAGGATTTGTTCATGAAAAAGGGCATGAAAAAGGAAATTGTGAAGCTTTTTATATTTCGTGTATTTTTCGGGATGTTTATTTTGAGTTTTATTTTATCATTTAGATATTCCTGCTTTGAAATGTCAACCTGCTAAGGGAATATACATAATAGCTATGTATAAACAATTTAAGCTTTTCTAAAATTAAAAATTTCTAATGACTGATTCTGGCAGAATATAAATAAACAGAATATTATATTATCCTAAAGCAAGCTTTAGTCGCTACGAAAGCCCAAGGATTATTCAAAGATTATACATGGAATCTAGTTACATTTCAGCCCACTCGAGACTATGTGATGCTTAAAAATTTGTTAGCTAAAAGTGGGCGCTTTCCGCCCTTATTCTATGCGATAGAATTAACTTAGTTCAGGTATGTAGCAATTTTTTCAATGTCTGAAAAATGTACCAACTTTGATATCGTCATATAAGCTTTTGAAAGCCAAACATACAAACCTCAACAAAACCGCCGAGGGTTTTTTAATAGTTAAAAATTTTCATACCCATATAAGGGATCTATCCCCAAATAACGCTTTGATTTGAAAGCGCCTTAAAAATTGAAGTTGTTTGCAGAAAGTGAAAAAAATACAAGTAGTACGTTTAGGGGGATTCGAGAGCATTATTTCAGTATGTACAAATAAATGATCATGTTTTAATGAGAGTACTCATACGTTTACAATATTTATAGACAATAGACAAAATAAACGTATTGATTAAATTTAAGCTGACCAGAGTCACATTCAACTTTATATTAAATTCAGAGACCCCTCCCCCCACTCAAGTACTGTTCAGATATGCGAACGTAACTTTTTTAACTTACTCATACAAACATACTTCCGTAGTATTCTTCGCCATCCAGAGATGGAAAGCATTTGTACTTAAATTGTGCTCTCGAACCGCCATTTTGATTTTTCTACCATCTATTAATTTCTTCACATTTTTACACCAAAAATATTCTAAACGTATACATACTCCCATCCACGCATGATCATTAATTTGTACTGAAATCGTTATCTTGAATCCCCTTAAACATACTACGAGAGCGGTCTCAAAAGTGGCCGAGCGAAAACACCAAGTTTGTAAAAATATTTTCTTCATTTCTCAACAAATTTTCCTTTTAGCTTGATACTCGATTCACTTTTCCCAGCTATGCTCAATAGCTACGACACCCTGTTTGCAGTAAGAATTGCCTGGATCTTTCAAATAGCCATCAGCCGCAGACTCTCAACCTCTTTATTGTTGGCAAATCTTTTAGCAAGGGGGCATTTTTTCAAGTTTGTTAAATAACTCGAAGAAGCTAAATATGGCAACTAAGATGCGTGGTGAAGCAATTCGAACCTTAATGCACAGAAAAAAATATGTAAGAATTATTTTCAACAAACAATGTTATTGAATAAAATTTTTAAATTCAATAATATTTGTCATTAACTTGAATATTATGTTTATCAATACCGCGCATTTTAAAATATCATTTAATTTAATTTGTTTGTGTTGGTGTTTATCTTGCTTGTTGGTTGACCCAACAATGCATGCATTGATTTTGGCGGATGTGTGAACAGGTCTTGTCTAGGAGAAACAACACTATTTTGCTTAATTTTAACACTTAAACGTTGCAATAAGCTATGAGATAGCTTGTCGTTGATTGTTTTCTCTTTCTTTTTGAAGATAATCAATAAAAATTATCCGACGCGCATCCCAAAATACACACGTAACGACCTTGCCTGCAGATAGAATTGTCTTGGACTTCCTTGGAATTGATTCTCCCATTCCAGTCCACTACTTTGACTTTCCTTTTGCCTCAGGTGTGAAGTGGTGGGCCCATGTCATGGTTACGAATCGGCTTCATTGCCGTGACTTTGAGCACAGTTTTCTCATCTTGAAAATTTCTGTCAATATGCGATGTACAACAGTTTTTGAAATGCCTTTCAATAGCTCGTTTTAGACACAAGTACAATTCCTATAACTTCAGTTGGCTCACGCCCTTTTAGCTTCAATACAATTTTGTGGTGCGTGGACAACTCAATTGGTCGAATCAAAAAGTTTTACATTAGTAATTAGTGGTTACGCTTTTTTTACGCTTGTGTGGCATTTGGCACACCGATGTTAGCCCGGCCTTATAAGCATACAATACACATGTATTGTAGAGCACATGGGCCGTTTATTTCAAAAGTGGCACAAGTGACTGTATTAAAAATATTTAATCATCCATTTAGATTATTAAATATTTAAATAATATTCTTATTTATATCAAATATTAGATATGATACTACTTTGTATCGTTATAAATTCATTTTACAACAAAAATATATGTAGTTATTGCTAAAACTAAAATTCTAATCTAAACAATTGACTAGAATTTTTGAGGGACTGACTTAAGTGCCCTCCCTGGAGACGATCAAACAAACTCATCAATCATATTAATGTGTGCATACGGTCGTATTTTATCGGCTACACGTACGCGTTGTCCTCTTACTCCTGCAAGGAGCATACTACGATTGACAAAAAAACATCAGCCTTTCGAGCGCTACGAAAAATGTAAATGGTTGACTGGCGTGTTTATTTGTATATCTCCTTTTAAGCGACAATCAAAAGACTCTCAAACATTTGCACTGATTGATGGGTTTATTTGATTCGTCAGCAGCGCACCTTATGCCACTTTCAAAAGAAACGGTTCATAAATACTTCCATAATTACGCAAACATTTCAATTATTTAAGAACCAGTAATTCACGTGCCATTAAATCAACAATATAATGGAAAAAACAACAAGAATATAAGAAAAATAAGCAAAAAAAAAACGATAAATAAAAATAAACTCATTGAAAATAAAATAATGAAAAATAAGTATCCTTCATTGACGTCACTTGTGCAAACAATACACACGGATACACACATGCACACAAAACATACGCAATAATCAACTCATAAATATATATACATATAAATATATACATACATACATATGTATACTCATAAGTAACCTGTCGGAAATTTGGCTAACTTTAAACTTAAAGTTAGTTAACTAACTATAACTATTAGGTAACTATTTTGCAACTAGTACTGACTGACACTTGGATTACTTTGCAATGCAATCAACTGACTATTTTAACATTGCGATCTCCTAGGCGGTAGTCCATTGTCTCATTCTGCACTAACTTAAAGTTGACTTTTTTTAAATCACTTGGTAGTCAGTAAATTAAAAAATTTTTTCTGGGGTCCGAACATGTAACATCACACCACTCGGCTAAGCTGCCATCTAAAATAACAACAGCAAAATGTTAATATAAAACTGAAATGAGTTTCAAAGTAGCTGAGAATAAATTTGTTGGCTCTCATCAAATTCGATTACGTACTCAACTGAAGAATTAATTTTGGGTTTGTTCTGGATGACTTGGCAGCTAGCTTTTAGTCAGTCTAAGAAAAGTTAACTATTTTTGTAGTCAAGCACACATTCTCCGACAGGGTACGTTTGAGGATTTTGTATGCGGCTGGCTGTGTGTGTGTTCCAGAGAGTTTTTGCACTCAAATCAGCAGAAAGGCTTCACTAAAGAAATCGTTCATACAAATAAAATCAATACTTTTCCATTTATTATGCAAAAACTAAAAAAAGGACAATAAGTAAAAAAGATGAATGAAAAAAAAAATAAAATCAATTAATGTCACTGGGCCTACTTTATTAACCAACACGAGCACATTAACAATATGTCCAAGTCAACCAGGGCTGAATATACGAAGCTTGCAGTATTGATTTAAAAAATTTCAAAGTAGCAAATTGAACGAAAATATTTTTAAATTTGTCCTCTAGTCGGATCTCTAATGGTTACAGGAAAATAGAAATTTATAATTTTGCTTTAAAAATAAGTACAGAGAATTTTTGACTAAAGTAGGCAAGCAAAAAAAAAAAAAAGACACTTGCCATGGTTATAAAAAGAATTAATTATATAACAGTCGCGACAAAAAAATATATACAATATATATAAAAATATATATATAAACTCTAAAGAAGGTCAATTCGAAATTTTGCGATTTTCACATTTTGAACGAAAACAATATACAACATATGTATGTACAGTGGTAATATCTACCCACTGTAAAAATGTTACATCATTTTCTATACAGTTACGCAAAAAAAAAAAACTGTTGAATCCCTATTTTTGATATACGAGTATATTTGCAAAAAAAAATAACGGTTTTAACCTCTACTGAGAATTTATAAATTTTAAGTTGACCCACTTTAGAGGAACAAGTGCTAAATTTAAACCGTATTAAGGGGAAACCAAAGAAATGTGATCCCAAGAAATTTATTTCATTTGTATTACTTATTCACTAAAAACTTCGAAATGCTGGTAACCCTACAAACCTAAAAGTATGCTTTAAAAAAATCAAAGCTAAAATCAGTGTTGCCAAAACGGCGAGTTTCCCACTATATTTAGCTGTATTTTGTTATCATTAACAGCAAGTATATTTAAAAACAAAACACTACCAGTCGGTTTTTGGCTGAAAAATTTCTTAATCGACTTTTTTTCATACGTTTGTTTCAGGAACTAACCTCCCTTTTTTAGGGTTCCGTACAGCAAAGGTGAAAAGGAACCCTAATGTTTTCGCTGCACTGTCCGTCTGTCCGTCCGTCTATCACAGGGTATTTTCTAGAGAACCGTAAGAGCTACGGAACTGAAATTTGGACACAGTGTGTAGACCTTTGGCCGCTACAACAACAAATACATGAGAGCTAAAAATTAAAGTGTGTTCCAAAACGAGCAACGAAAAATGTTAAAATACCATGTATATACACTTGAAATTTGTGAGGTTAGTGTATTTTTATACAGACAACAACAATTAACACTAAAATTTAAAAAAAATTTAATTAAAGGGTGTGCCATCACTTAGTGCAATTTTGTCTATGTAATTTTAACCACTTGCTGTATCTTGGAAACCGTAAGAGCAAAATCTCTTGAAATTTTCAAAAACGGTAATACTAAAAAATCAAAAAATTTTAAAATTGGCAAAGCGAAAAAAATCGTCAAAAACAAAAAAAAAACGTCAAAAACAAAAAATAAAAAAATTTTCTAAGACTAAAATTAGACTTGTGTCCAGCGTGACCATATTAGCTTATTTTGAGCTAAATTTAGCTTATTTGTTTCAGATTTAGCCTTAAAATTTTCATTTAGCTCTTAGCTTATTTTTTAGCTTTTTTTAAAAACTCATTTAGCTTTTTTAGCCTTTTTTTAGTCTAAATTGCGTGTTCTCTAAAAATATATTAAAAACATAAGCAACTTATAAAAATTATAATTTTTTAACATTGTAAAATAGTTTACAAAAAATACAAAATGTAAATTATACGACAATTTTATAACAGAAATGGAAAGAAGAAAAATAGTAGATAATGGCAGAATGGTTAGAATTCCAATGGAAAAAGTTAAATTCATATTAGTGGCCAAAACACTTTTTGAGTTTTTTGGGTATAAAATTATTTGACTTGAGTTGAACGTTCATTCAGCGGCATCAATTAACTTAAAACAAAAACCTGAAATAGCCTTAAGCCTGGATAACACTATGTACCGATTTTCGTCGGGCCACCTCAATAAAGTCATAAGTAATAAGCCAAAATGGCATTATTACTCAATTAATTCTGGAATAAGTCTATATGGGCTTATTACCAATGCAGTGTGGCGCAATTATGTCCTTGTATTTCAAGTAGTCGATAAATTAGAGCAAAATCTTTACTTATGACTTTATTTCACTGATCTGACGAAACTCGGTACATTGTGCAGATAGTGTGATCCATGCTTTACCTTAAATAGCATTAATTCACTTAAAAAGCTTTCGTATTTTAGTATAAATGTTTTTAAATTTTTAAAAACTTTTTAAGATTATTTTGGGAAAGTTTTTGTTTTGTTCTTCATTAAATCTAAAATATAATAATTAATAAATAATTTCATTAAGCAAATATTCTATATGTATAATAAAAAAATATGTTTGTGTAATATTTAACGTTAGTTTAGCAATAAGAAACTATTGAAAAGTGATCAAAGAAGTGGAAAAAAGTTTAGCTTTATTTTCTAGCCTAAAATGTAACTTTTTAGATTATTTTAGCTTTTATTTTCAAACGAGATTTAGCTTAATATTATTTTAAAATCTGGTCACACTGCTTGTGTCCAACAGTTCTTTTTGAACTAGTTTGAGAGCGTTTGAATCAAAAGTTGTTTCAAACCCATATACTTTACATTGATGTTTTTGACCTGACTTGTGTCCAACTGAACGAACTAGTTCAAAAAGAACTGTTGGACACAAGTCTAACTAAAATAAATCGTGAAAAAACGGAAAGATCGCCAAAATGAAAAAAAATCGCTAAAATGAAAAAAAAAATCGCCACAATGACAAAAAACCCCAGAAACAAAAAAATCGCCAAATTGAAAAAAAAATCGCCAAAATTAAAAAAAAGCACCAAAATGAAAAAAACCCAAAAAAACAGCAAAGATCGCCAAAATGAAAAAAAAATCGTCAAAATGAAAAAAATCGCCAAAATGAAAATAAAAACAGAAAAAATTGAGAAAAAACGATTAAACTTAAAAAAAATCGTTTAAACTGAAATAAACTTCAAAAAAGCCTCATTAAAAAATGCTCAAAACCGAATGTACGGGAACCCTTCGTGCGCGAGTCAAAGTCGCACTTTACTGAATTTATTTCTTTTTTACAAATAAAAAATTTTTATTCTGTGGTGGTTAACTACAAGTTGAAAATAAAAAATTGTTATTATACAGTATATGGAGTATACAAATCTCATTTTTAGTGAATAAAATTTAATTCAAGATTAACGGCCTGTCCCACTATGTCAGTAGAAATCGTTCGATCGAATACTTACATATATTGAAAACAACAACATATTTTCTAATGTTATTGTTGTTTGCAACACAAGTTGTCGATCGAACGTTTGCTGGTGACATCGTGGGACAGGCCGTGTAAAATTATAGTACAAACCAATTTATCCACTGTTTCCACAAAAAGGACGGTACACTTGAGTAGAAAATTTCTGCGTGATTTTCACACACATTTTATAAACGAGTTGCCTGCCTGACTTGTGGAATAAAAATTAATTTAATTTTAGTTACAATAACTACGAACCAATTCAGTCTTTATTTTCGTATGTATGCAAAAAAAAATATTAAACAAATATTAGGCGAGTGGAAAAAACCGAAAACTGGACGATTGGATCATTGAGTTTACATTTTAATTCCTTAATATGGGTTGGCAAGTTTGTTGATACTTCAATATACCGTTTTATATCGTTGCCAGCTCACAATGACAATTTTAAGATGGCTCAATGTTGCCATATTAAAATTTTAAGATACTAATTGTGAATTCCCTAATTGTTTCAGTGAAAAACAAATGTTTGTGTTCGAGATTAGGGATTGAATTAAATTTAAATTTAATACACATCCACATATTTTAAAATGCTATTGTGAACTCCCTAAATGGAATCTTTTGCAATTCCGGTCAATATTTAAAAAAAAACATATACATATATATGTAGTTTTAACTTTAATAGAGAAACAAAGAAATTTTCCTTCTTTTATACATTTATTTTTGGTGAGTTATGGAAAAAAAAATTTATTTTAATTCATGCAATAACCAAATAAAGATTTTTATCGTATAAAACACACCCTCGTTTTTACACATCTTCGTAAGTCATTCAAAACAACGAAAACAAATAAATAAAAATATTGGTTGCCATTGTTCGTGACTAATCTAAGAAAATAGAACCTGTTTTTAACAAACGATGGTTGGGTTGGTTGGTTGTGTTAAGGATTTGCTTGTGTGCTACGAGTAATAGAGAAGATAAAAAGGACATTAATTTCACCGATTAGCACAAAGCCTTCCTGTTAAAATGCCACCAGGCTGCCCATAAATGTGAACGAGATTAATAAAATCTCTTGAATAATAAAGTAAAAAGATAAGTCTTACGAAAAAATATCTGCCCTACAATCAGACTTATTAAAAAGTTTTTTTTCTCGCAAAACAGATGAACGTTTTTTAATATAAAAATCGATAATTTTTCTAAGCGATTTTCATAAAAATTTTCTAGACGTAGCATATAAATTTCATGTTTACTAAATTATCTGAAAATATTATGCGAATATTTTTTATTATAGAAATAAGGTTTTAAGGCCTCAGAAAAGGGAAAAACAACCACGACTAAAATTTTACTCACATAGAAAAAATGACGCAGACTTAAAGCATTTTTGGCAACTTTTGAGAAATGTTTTGCTGCTGTTCCACAATAGGACTTAGAGGCGATAAAATAACCCGGTCAGTCAGTACATATGCGTAAGTGTCGTATGCTTGTCACTTAAAAGGAGACGCACAAATAAACTCGTCAACCACCATTTGTATTATAATTTTTCAGTCATCGACAAAGTCATTAAATAGCAACACCATGCATTTTTCTAATGTGCTTTAGTGTTCTCTCTGTGTCACTTGTTATACGAAAGTTCAAGTGATGAAGTAACACTGGTTACTTAACTTCAGCGGATACTAATCCTAATGTAACTTCAGAGTGCCCTCCTTCTTGGGTATTGTGTAACAGAATCATCGGCGAAATAAAACAGCCAATAAAATGGCTACTAAGCAAAGCTTCAAAAATTTAATACGCCTCATTGACTACAGAGGCGCTGCAACACCGCTGACTTATTAAAAACGTGTAAAAAGCAGAGTTGTAAAAGAATGAAGCTTTCCTCTACCTTTTCCTTCACCATCTGTCTTCTATATCACTATCGCTCTCCTAAAAAAGCTAACACTTAGAAATAGTAGTAGGCAAGGCAAATTTATATAAGGTATACTCAGTCCAATTCGCTTTGAGAAATTTATACTTTAAATGTCAAAAAAAGGTACTGAACAACGTATATTCAAATTACAAGCGGCGAAAATAGTCACCTGATCACTTGCGACCATCTAGTATGGATTCGCTTTGGTAGCAGGCACTCATTGTCTGAGTGTTACTTCCCTTTGAAAAAAAAAATTAAAAAAATATTAATAATAAAACTGCTTTGATCGTTTGGTTTTTTACAATCAAGAACAAAATTGCCCTACTTTTAATTGCTAAACACAATAATTGTTTGGGGAAAACCCCACTTCTAAACGGAACTGGAGAATCAGCCGACAAATAAAAACGTAAGTGTAGCCGAAGAAACACGACTGCATGCACACATTTATGTGATTGATGAGTTTATTTGATCGTCTCCAAGGCACTTTAGACATCTTTAATAAAAAAAAATAACTGCGTTATAAGAATTCTTTTCAAACAATTCACGTATTCTATTTGCATTGAAGCATTTTTATACACATAGGGCGGAAATTTGCATTAACTGACACCACACACACACACACACACACTGTGGACCTAAGATGTGAACGCTGATGATAAGGTTGTAGCGGTTACAGAAAAAAACATCAAATAAAATTGGATGCCGTTGGACTCAAACTAAGTCTCGCATTTTACTTACATTGAAGAATATGTATACAGGACTAAAATTTACACCAACAAACAACACACACACACACAACGAAACATATGAATGCTGATGATGAAGGTGGAGCGACCTTCAAAAGCAGCATTTTGTTCGTTTTTTCCCACTGTTTGCTAATGTTTGTTTAATAATTTCATATTACTTCATTGATTTCTTAATCAAAACATCATCAAGCCTCACATAGGAACCTTAGGCTAACTCAACAATTTCATATAGAAACTTTGTGTTCGGGTATTACGAGTATTACAATAAAATGTTGCCCCCTTTCTGCTTGTGAGTTTGTTTAATAATTAAATAATTCTTGATTGATTGCTTAACTAATTAAAAGAGCATCAATCATCACATACGAACCTCAAACTAACTTAACAATTTTACAAATTGTTCGAATACAGTGAAACCTCCTACTATAACCGGACACCTCTAATAACCGGACAACGTTTGTAGATCCAACACGTTCATTATTGCGTTACCATAACCGGACACTCTAAAAATATTGTTCTAAATTTCTTTATTCAACTCTGATTAATATTTGTATTAGTGTCAATGATATTGGTAATTCCCCGGTTAACGCAAATGTAACTACTAACGCGTTGAAGACGACAAAGAAATTGCTGTTTATTCGAAGAAGTCGTTTGCTTAGCTCGTGTCCCAAAATGGCACAGGAAAAAAATTGTTTTTATCATTTAAAGAAAAAAATTTAAGCCCAACAGCTGAAATTATACCAATCGAAGTTGAAGCAGTATACTCTTAATATAATTTTGCAACTAAAATAAACTACCAAAAAATGTGTACCTCTCTCATAAGCGGACACCTCTAATGATCGGACAAAAATACCGCGACGTTGATAGTCCGGTTATGAGAGGTTTCACTGTATTACAATACAATTTTGTTCCACTCTGCTGGTGTTTGTCGGAATATTTAACATTTTTTTGGTGTAATTTTTTTTTAAGAATTATACCTAACTAATCAGACACGGGACCACTGGTGTTGGTCTGTTTAAAAAAATTACATACAAAGTGGTTAAACAATCAGACTCGAAACAAAAATCACCTTAACCAGTCCAAAAATGTGTTTTCCGGAAAAAATCGGTACCAAATATACGAATAAAAACCCTGTTCCGAACTGGTGAAAAAATATCTTATATTTGACACTACTAGTGCAACTTTCTATTGGTGTAAGAATGTTCAAAATCGGTTAAGCGGTTTGGGCGTGAAAACGCAACTTTCACATTTTTACCTCTTATTGCGAATGGAGTCGTCGACGTCACATCAAGACGACAGTAAAAATTGTCACTTGTCTACTCTTTGTCAACAAGAACTGGCTACTTTTAACATGCCAAATTAATTTACAAAGCCTTAGAGATTAGTAAGAGATTGTCAATAAGAGCCAATTGTTGCCGACAAAGAATAGACAAGTGAAAATTTTTAATGTCGTCTTGATCTGACTTCGGACGGCGCCATTCACAATAAGGGGGATTATGTTAGTAATAATGCCGACTAGAAATTATGATATTTTGTGACATCGCAATAGTGTATACTGGCGGCAACGTCTCTCATTCTCCTTAATTTTCTTTGTGTGGCATTGGTGTTTCCATATAAAACACATAATGGGCCTTATTGCGGTTGGCGTATTTCTACTTCGACTACAACAATTTGGTCATAGATTAAAGAAAATCTGTTGAAGTGTTCTTTAATCTAGATTGTGGGCAAATTTGAGGTTAGGTAGTAAATTGGCTGTCAAATGAGGAAATATCAAGACTTGAGCGGTCATCATTTGACATTTATTTAGTAAAAGGTTGGGAAATTTTAAGCATGGAACGCTACACTCTTGAAAAAATATTTTTTTATTGGGAAATTTTTTGAAAGACCGGATTTATAACAAATTAGAAATTTATAATAGCTTCCAAACGGCTGGACCGATTTTCTCAAGTATAGGCTAGAAGATATGAGATGAAATCAACTTTCTTTCCTTTGAAACGTGACGCTTGATCTAGCCGTTAGGGAGCTACGGCGTCAGGAACACATCTTTCAATGCACGACCAAACACAATCTCCTGCTAATTTGAAAGTGAAATGAATTAGATACTGTTCCATTTCCACGATTTGGCAATCAGTGTTGCCAGTTTGAATAAATTTTAGATAAGAAAACCAGCTTACCTTCGAATAGCTCTCTGTCGATCTTATATCATTTATAGTCCATGGTAACATAGCAGCCGAGTAGCGCGGATCAACCGAGGCACTGCCGCGATAAGTTAACGAAACTAAACGGGTTTTCATCTTAAGCGTTACAATATTTCACACGTACAACTCAGTCAAACACTATTTGAAACTTGTAGAATGAATTTATTTTAGTTGAATGATTATCTAGTTGAGCTCAACTATTCGTTTGAACGCTAAAACATGACGTAAACGTATGGTAATCATTTGTTTTTATTATTATTATTATATTTTTTAAGCAATTTTAACAAAATTTTTTATTACTCGTATAATCGATATTTGTAAAATTAAAGTCTAAAAGACCTGTTTCAGTTATTACAGTTTTGTTTTCAATTGTCACGATTATTATAGTTTTTCTTATAAGCCAGAATTTAAATGAAGCATGTAATTCTTTCCTTTTCTCTTCTCTTCTTTATTTTATTTTTTTTTTGCTTTTAGGTGCTCGTTTGTAAATACGGAATTGATGAAGTTCTATGAGTCAGAAGGGACATTAGCAATAGACTAGAGTAAGAAAGGTATACGTTGTAAAGGAGCCAATGAAGGCCACTTAATTTCTTATTTTATATCATTTTGTTTTTCTTCTTATTATTTTTTTTATTGTTATTATTTTACTTGGGTGGTTGCACTGTCAGCTCGATAATCACGCTGTTAAGAAATTTAGCACAAATACGACAGTGTTGGCAACAACAATTACTAAAACCATTAACTTAATGTGTCGTTAAATTATTTGTTATTCAATTTAAGTTAATTTATATTTTTTTAATTTTCACGTTTGTCCACTTTTTTTTTTTGATATGAATAAATTTTAGCATTTATTTTAATTTAATTTGTTTTCAATATTTAAAAGTTTAACAAAATTTCTAACGTTGGCTTATCGATTTTTCTATATTTTTTCTGACACTGCACACATATTTGTTTTCATTTTATGTTAAAAGGGAATGTATGTACTTTTTTCCTTCTTTTTTTTGTCTTATTAGTTTCCGTTTGGACCCTTTTTTCTCTTGCCACTTCTGTTGTCCTCTTTTGTGGTATTTACATATATCTAGTTGAATAGTCAGTCAGTCATTCATAACGAAAAGGACTTACAGGATAAAACACATTTAATGTCTGAGCATGTATAAACCACCCCTTAAATTTCACCTTAAAAATGTTTAAATATCGAGCTGCTTAAAAAGAATTTAGTTAGTACTTTTCTTATTTAAAGGAATTTTTCATTATATAAATAAGACAAACACCTTTAAAGTCATTCAAAAATAAACCTATCAAAACAGTTTATTTAACTAAAATGTTAATGTATTGTTATTTTATTTTTTAATATGATTTGCAAAATCCATTTTAATTTTTAACTAATTCTTGATTTGTAATTTTAGCATCCATTTCAAACACTTTTTCTATAACATAAATAATTCCCATCAAGCGCTTAGGCAACCGTCTTCGCTGAATAACCAAAAATTACTAAAGGATTTTTTTATTCGTACTTTGTCAAGCAAAATTATTTAATCGGTTTTTGCGCATGATAGAGCTAACTCTCTTTATAACACAAACTCTTTAATTCGAATTCCTCTTAAATGTAATTTGATTTTTATTTATACACATTATATTTTAATTTTTTTCAAATTCTTTCCATTTAAATTCACACTTTATTTATATTATTAAAAACAAATTGGCACCAGCTTGTTATTTAATTTATTCCTCAACCCGTAATTGTCTACTTTGCTTTTTTTCTTCATTCACATATTTTTGTAATACAAAACCATAAACTTGTTTACATGACGCGCAAACTCAACAACAATAATAATGATACTAAACTTCTAAAAAGAATTTGGCTGTTTATTTGTTTTTTCCCCTTTGCTTTTGCTAGTTTGACACTGTGATTAAGTGGCAACTTTGAATAATATTGTGATTAAAAGTAACGAAATGTTATTGTGAATGAATTAAGGGTTTTTGAATTGGCTGGCATGTTATTGAAAATTCTGTGCAGCACATATTTCAATAACAATAACTAATCAGACATGGGGTTTGTGTCACAAATAAACAGGGCGTAGCTCAGGCAATAAAATAAAATAAATTATTTATTATTAATAAATACCAGGGGGACTGTAACGGTTACAAGTTTCATTTTAAAAAATACTTTTTAACCATTATTTCTTGAGTTTGTTTTATTCCTCAGAAAATAGCAGTTATTTCTGGATTTTTATTTATTCCTCATAAAATAAAAGTTATTTCTTGAGTAAACAAATAAAAATCAATGCATCTAAAGGTAGCCCATGCAACAAGCAGTATCATCTTGATGTATTCCTTGAGCACGTAGCACTTCTCGATTAGTTTGATTTTTTTAGTTTAAATTTAGAAAATAATCGTTATTTGCAATCCCTGATAAGCACACATTGAAAAATTCTTCAATAAAAAAATTTTACAGGCGGATTTTGTAAAAAATTTCGTTTCTAAACTTTTCAAATTTGTATGATAAATAACGAAAATTCGTTTCAAAAAATATTTTTTACATACAAATTTCTAAACGAAAAATAAAACGTTTCTATTTACAAAATCTGCCCTTTAATTTAATTAACTAACTCTGTCTTATAAAATAAAAAAAAAATTTTTTAAATTATCTTTACTACAAACCGAGTTTTTTGTGTGTGTACGTGTTGCCCTTTTCCTTGTCTGTGTGTATATTATGTTATGAGAGTGTTAATGTCAATTTTGAAAAAAAATCATTTGTTTTATTATTAAACCATTTTAAACATTCACATTTACATTACGAAATTTTTCATGAAATTAGATTTATGAAGATTTCTTATTTGTCAATAGGAGACGTCGAACTGCCAAATTTGTTTCTGAAATTTAATCTACGGAAATTTTTATAAGTAAAAAGAAAAAGTGTAGTGCAACATATCTCATGAACAAGTTTATAATGGAAATTCGATATAACCCTCAGTGAATGAGAATGAAATACAGTCAACTCTCGGTAATTTGAAATTACAGGGACCAGAGAAATAGTTAAAATAATCGATAAAAGAGTTTTTTGAACTCAATAATTGGGTATACAATATTTGATTCCAAATGAGATTACAAGTATAAAAAAGATAAGCAGCAAGTCATTTTGCTATAACTTCTGGAAAAATCGCACAAATTTTGGCCAGATTATGCAGATAATGGAGGTAACATTAACTCAAAATCAGCTTATCTGGACTTAAGCACTTTTGTCTTTTTGCCACAGATATAAATAATATAAAAAAATCTATGTAGAAGTTTTTTTTTTGTATTTTCTAAGCGAAGATGCACTTTTTTATGTTGATTCTTATCAAAATAAAATGGAAATTAGAATTTTTCGACAATTAGAACTAACCCAGGAACAAAGTGGTAATAATTTGTGAGAGTCTACTGTACATACTGTACATACTGTACTATGTACTCACACCTATAATTTTTAAAAACCATACCTGTAACTTTTATCATGAGGTTTAAGTCATTTGTAGCTGCCACATTTTCATAAGTTGTCACACTTTCTATTTTATAAATTACAGCCAAATTTATTTGAGCAAAGCATGACAGAAAACAAAAAAAAAAAAACAAAACAAAAGAATGGAGAAAAAGGTTTTCATTATGTTTGTAATTTGGCAAATAAACAAAAGCAAGTTGCCACCAAGTGTTTTTAACAATCAATATCCACAGGTTCCACAGAAATGTTGCCATAAAACAAAACTTGTATTATTTATTTTATCGGACAGCTATAATAATGGAAAAATTTTAAAGGTCACTTTATAGTTCAGTATTTACCATCCGTAACTTTATCGAGAAGCCATAATAATGTCCCTTAAATTGTTTAATTTAGGATTAATTTTCAAGCTTTACAAATCTTCTTTCCGTTTTTAACATTCACTGAGAACTGATAGTGAGGACAAATTTCACAAGAGAATAGACTTGGGTCGAACTCGTTCACTAGTTCATTTTTGCCACAAACCAATGATCAAACCCATTTAAATTACATGGGTTTGATCATTGGTTTGTGGCAAAAATGAACTAGTGAACGAGTTCGACCCAAGTCTACAAGAGATTGACCGCAGCATTTATCCCCTCGAGGGGAATAAAAATTTCAGGGGAATAAAAACTTCATTTCTTATTCCGGAAATGGGAGAATATGTGTGTTATTATAACAGAAAATTTTATATACAAGAAAAAATATTATAATAATTGAAATTATAATAATTTTGCAGTATGAAGAAAAAATTTTCAAATAAAATACGAAAACAAAATGAAAATTACCTGAAAAGTCTCCAAAGTATGAAAATAATCCCCAACAAATTCCCCAATATCCAAGCCAATTTTTTAGTTCACATTTTCCAGAAAAAAATCCCCTAATTTTTGGGATAGTTCCGCTAATGTGACCGCACTGCTTCCGGTATTATTGAGTTATTGCAGTTATTTGAGTACAACAATGAATTTTTCGGAAGTTCTGAAAAAAAAAACATAAGGTTCATATAATTCAAGTTCTATTAATTTTTTTTTTACGAATATACATACATATAAGAGCATGAAATAATTTTCAACATTATTTTTAGTATAGATGCTACCTATATACTACATATATAACATTCTGTCTTTAAGAAGGTTTGCATAACATGACAGCATATTAATTTATAGCATATTAAGACTGAGTCTCATGTTGTTTCGAAAAATGTCTGTGAGAAAATTTCCGATATACATATGTGTGTGTAAAAATTCAATGCACAAAATGCATTACATTGCACATTTAAAAAATATTTTCTCATACTTTCTTTCTCACAAAAAGGACTCTTTCTTCCTTCACCACAAGAAGAGATTTATGTTAAAAATAATCTATGTGATAAGTACTTTTACTGTTAAAACTACAAAAATGCAATGAAACCACCCCTGATATTTTCACTAAACAAGTGCAAGTGTAGGTAGCACTTAAACAACAAGTGTTGCAAGCAAAACAATGAACACACTGGAGAGGAAGGCGCTTGTATTTTTAGACTGACAGACGAATATGATCCTTGTCTTGTCACAATTACAAAATTCTCATTTTCCACTTCTTCTTTGAGACTTATAAAACAAAGTGTGCCCGTGAATGAAAGTGAAAAACTAATTTAGCTTCCTACTTCCTTTGTAACCTGCTGCTGCTGCAACAACAACTGTTTGTTGCAACTAACTGCAGCGCTCTTGAGGAGAACGATCTGGCAGGCAGGAGGCAGCAGGCACCGGGGGCATAAATGGCATCATTATAAATGTCGCATTGCCTCATTTGCTTTACGTTTTTATTTATTTCTTTTTCATTTTAATTTTTCAAAATTCGCTAACAGAAACATTGTGTATGCGTAGACATCATTACTGTTTCCTTTTATTTTTCTCCCACAGTCATCATCAAAGTCACATACGTACAAGATTTGTTTTCTATAAGGAAAAATATGGAATGAAAAATAAAAATAAAAAAATCCCATTTGTTTGTTGTATGGCTGGCTGTATTTGGCATGTGCAGTCACATTTGGTTAAAAGCGTTTAATTTGCAATGCATTGCACATTTTCAATATCAGCAGCACCATAAACTACAAATGATCATCAAACCAGCTCGTAGCTAACCAATCCCATCTATGATGGGGCTGCATGACTGGCTAAAAGCACAGCGAGCGGAGATACTGGCTGGCTGGGTTCATTCACTTTACCGCCCTAGTCGTAATACTACATTTTTTTTTTTATTAAATACAAATTGTATACATTTTTTTCAGTTGTTGTATAGAAAATTATTTCTTAAATAAACAGAAAATCTGGTTTCATAAACGACCACGCATTTGGTATTTTAAACTCTTCTCTAAAATAAATTCAATTCGAAAAAAAAATATATTGTTATATTAAAAATATTAAAAAAGAAAACAAATTATTAATGATGGATATGTGAATGGCTGGTGTAGTTGCAAGTATGAAACCCATACAAATTTCATATTTCGTTCGATAGTTTTTTTAATTTATTTCGAAAAGGCAAAATTGGCAGGGTTACTTTCTTTAATCAGGGCTCAAATCGTAACATCCGTGATCCTATAACAATCGTACGAAAACAAATTAAGTGATGCGTCAATCGTATAAGCTGAATGCTCTTTCAGTACGTTCACGTATGCCATAATTCGAAAATGGTGTTTTTACGTGACGAGTTGTACGTTCACGGACGTGACGATTCGATCCCAGATTTAGTGATTTTTTAGGGAGTTGAAAAAAAATTCCACTTATCGAGAGCAGATTGTAGAGCATTATTAACATCAAGCTATAAAATTTTTTTGTTAAATTTTCATTATCGAATTATTAATTGTATGTTTCGTTTACGTGAGCGTGCACAAAGGTGAGCCATCACAAAAAACAAATATGTAAATACATACGGCAAAAGAACACTAACCAACCGTAGCTGGAATTAAGCCAACACAAAAATAAAATTGATTTTTTATGTAAATCTATTTTTGAATTAAACTTTAGACACTAACTAAACACTTTCGCATTAAATTCATGTCACTTAAAATGTATTACAAGAGCACTTATACAGTTACACCAACAACATCTACATAGAACGCTCTGAATATTCCATTATCCCACAGTAAAGTAAGTATCCTAATGCCACCATCACCATGTGTTGAGGCTCCCTTCCCTTCTCATTTTCATCAAATTAATAATATGTACGTATGTAAGTATGTAACTACAAACATTTGTATGAGATAAACAAAAAACATTTCCTTTCGAAATCCAAATAATTTTCCATAACAAACATTATTTTCTACTTTAATAAATTAACCTTATCAATCACTACACGAAATCTAATTTATGGCTGAAAATGATGATCACAAAACAATTTACTCGTAGTATCCCTGCCTGCGATTTCCCAAAACGGAAATAGACAATCAACTTCTGTACTACAGATTATGTGGCCCATCATCCACCTCTTTCGCTCTTTATCGTTTCATTTAATGAGTCAAATAAATACGCAAAGGCTGCTCGGCTGCTGTTGCATGCATATCTTGTTAAAAAATAGCTTTTGATTATAAATAACAAACTAGAGAAGATATAAAAATAAATATACAAACTAATTAATAAACCAAAAACATTTATGAAATTGCTAAAACAAAAGGTAAGTGAATTGAATTGTTAAATTCATAGATGTTTATAATAAAAATGTGTTAAATGAATTTCATGCTTTTCTGCTTAAGAATTACATAACCAAAAGCCAACAATTAATTGCACTATAGACGATTTTGAGAACGTAAAATAAAATAAATTCACTAAAGTGCGACTTTGACTCGCGCACGAATGGTTCCGTATATTCGGTTTTGAGCATTTTTTAATGTGGCTTTTTTGCTTTCTTGAAGTTTTTTTCAGTTTAAACGATTTTTTCAGTTTTGTCGCTTTTTTCTCGTTTTGGCGATTTTTTTCATTTTGGTGATTTTGTTTTAGGGTCTTTTTTTCATTTTGGCGATTTTTTTCTGGTTTTGGGGTTTTTTTCATCTTGGCGATTTTTTTTCTGTTTATGGGGTCTTTTTTTAATTTTGGCGATTTTTTTTCATTTTGGCGATTTTTTTTCCTTTTTGCGATTTTTTCATTTTGGCGATTTTTTTTCTTTTTGCGATTTTTTTCATATTGGCGATTATTTTCTGTTTTTGCGGTTTTTTCATTTTGGCGATCTTTTTCATTTTGGCGATTTTTTTCATTTTGGCAATTTTTCAAACCCATTTGTAAGTAACTTCAAACTGGTTTTTTAATAACCACAACTGGTTTTTTACTATTTTAACATAGGAATGTCATAGGCGGTAGTCAATTGGCCATTTCTGCATGACTTTTAAATTGACTACTAACTACTTATTTTTCAACCAATTTGTAGTTAATTAATATTATAGCAAAAAAAGATATATGTATATTTATATTATATATATTATATATACATATATACATATATGCATATATTCATATATATCTTTGTAAATATATAAATACATATACATATGTATGTATGTCTATATAAATATTTATTATTGTTATATTCACTAAAAATAAAAAATTCGTACATGCATATATACATATGTATGTACATTAGTGTTTTTCATACGGGATTTCCCGGGAAATTTTTCCGGTAAAGAAATCCCGGGAAATTTGTGCGGGAATTCCCGGGATTTTTTGATTTTGTTATGGCAACTTAATATGTATTTACACATTCCTTGATGAGTGTCGTTATTCACTTTATGTATGCGATGGTGCAATAATAAGGTGATGGCAATATCACAATAGCTAAAGCTTTACAACAACTAAGGCCGAGCTTACATATGACACGCATTCGCTCTGAGATTTAGATGCGTTTATTTGTAAAAAGCAGAACGCGACGTTCAAAATTTAATTCTACAACAATTCATATAAGTAAAAAACAGAAATGAGCAAGGAAATAAAAAAATACAAATAATTACAGATTTAATTTGGTAAATAGTGCGGTTAACAGCATTAACAATAAGCTAAAGTCCTATTTCCAAAGAAATATGCCCTTATGCAAAAACGATTGTTAAGGTTAAAGCATGCGTTAAAACTGGTTTTGCCAAACAAAATTCGTTTGTTAAACCAACTTTAAGTTTAACAATGATTTTTTCATAAGGGGGATATTTTGAAATATTTTTTTAATAATACTCGTATAATTTCTTTTTTATAATATTGGTATCTATGTATTACTATTATATAAAGAACGGAAACGGTATTATTTTTTGACTAATGTGTGTATAAAACGTTATTATTTAATCGATCTCATGAATTATAATTTGTTTTTGTTGAAATAAATTAAATTTAAAAATATTTTGTACTGTTTTGTACTGAGCGGGAATTCCCGGGATTTCCCGGGAAACCGAAAAATCTTTCCCGCTCTCCCGGGAAATGAAAAAGTCCGGGAAAAGAAAAACTCTAATGTACATAAATACATTCATACATGCGAACCGCTCATAGAAAATATTATTGAAATTATTTAGTTTTTTTTTTCAACACAAACATTTGGCATTTGATTTCATGGCATGCTTCTTTTGATTTTTTTTATTTTCTTTTCTTTTTTCTTATTTTGCTTTTATTTATTTCTTACGTGTGCTTCTATTCAATATGTTTGGTTGATATCTGCATGTAATTTAAACCAATTTGTAGTCACTTGCAAAATAATTAATTTATAAGTTAGTGTTTTTTCTCAACTGACTATTTTATTTACTACAGGGTTTGTATTGCTTCTTTCAAACACTAATACACTCATACATAGCTCACACCGATATCATAACGCGGTGTGCATCTTAGTTAGATGATTTTACTCAAAATTTGTGATTGTATTGTGAAAAAATGTTTACCCCCTAGCGTATAGATGTTTACACATCAAAAAAAAGAAGAAATTTATAAAAAATTACAACAACTTTGAAGTATATATATATGTATGTACATTAAAATTAAAAAAAAAACTATAATATAATATGTATAATTTAATTAATCAATTTCGGACATTTCAAGAAAAGTCATGCCCCAGCATGTGTTTGCTGGGTGCTCAGGTGCAAATTTTAAATAATGTCTTTTAATTGATTGAAACATATTTATTTGGATTTATTTGCTTCTATATTACATCTACTTGCTTTACAATGAATTCGCCTTGAATTAGGCAAAAAAAAAGTAGATCAGCTGTGTTTTCAACAGCGATGCCAATTCAGCGCATTTCGCGCTAGAATTAGCGCGTTTTAACTATGCCAAAAGCGCTTTTTTCCATCTTTTAGTGCGTTTAATAAACAATGCGCTAAATTAGCGCGTTTTAAATAAATTCAATAACATCATTTCAGTTCAATATTTTTTTAATTATTTTGTATATATTTCAAAATTTTCTAGTATCCAAAACTCTGATAAAAATTTTTGAATTAGTTAATGATGCAGCTGTCGCAAAAAAATTCCCTCAAATGTGGTTAGAATTAAAAACGTATTTTACAAAGTTTGACAAGTAAAATTAAAAGAAAAACTAAGGATTTCGATTATTTGGAAGGCGATTCTGATTCTTTATTAAATGATTTTAGTTATTTAGGATATAATTTCGAAGAAGCAATATTGTAAAATCTGAAAAAGAGCTACAAAAATAATTCATTGTATTTACTAATACGAATGTCCAAAATCAAATTCTTTCAGTAGAGTAAAAAAAGTTATTTTTTAAGGTTATTTAAAAAAAGGTGGAAGTTGTGTTGTTGTTTTAGAAAAACAATTATGTACATGCGTCCATATTTTTAAAAAATTTCCTAGAACTCTCTAAAAATTTTTTATCATAAACGCGAAATGAGAAATATATAAAATACGTTGTCATTAATGAAAATCATATAATAAAATCTAATTTAGCGCGTCGGAAAATAACGCGTTTTGGTTATAAATAGTTTACAATGCTGTAACTTAGCGCGTTCTAGCGCGTTTTAAGAAGGAGAATAGCGGGTTTGGGTTATAAATAGTTGGCATCGCTGGTTTTCAACTTTACCTGTTGTGAATTTGCCTTGGTATGTATGTCTTCATAAATAGAAATTGACACTGAAACAAAAGTGTGCGACATAAAAGTGTTTTAACGGTTAATTGATAATATCCGCAGTTAAAACTGTATTTGTTTGTGTGTGAAATATTGCAACAAAATTTGAAAGAGCAAATAAGCACACACTTGTTTTTTTACTTATGAGTGACTCATTTATTCTTCAATTGAATTATTTACGCGCCTTTTCACAATGTATGGTTAAAAGATAACAGAGACTTTAACTGCAAGTTTTGTATGAAGAACTGTCAGTTAAAGTACACGTTAACTCTTAACCAGACATTGTGAAAAGGGACGTTAAAGTGTTAACTTGATGAAAATATAAAATTAAACGCTAGAAACAGCAAAATCTATAAAAACAAAATCAGAATGAAAAAATAAAATTTTTCTATATATTTATTAACTTTTTTTAATTATGCAAACTATTCTATTTTCTTTCTCATTAAAGAAATTAAGTGGAAATAATTTTAAATAAACATTTCTTATATGTGTACATAGATTTGAAAAAAAAGCAGCAGCATAAATGAAATAAGTTCATTAGATCATTTTGTTTATTAATTTAAATTCTTGACCTCATTAATTAAACATAAAAAATAACAAATATTATCTTTATAATTTTCAACTTTGAGCGTCATTCATAAATTAGTGACTTCGAATTATGACACTCCACATACATACATACATACATACATACATAAGTACGAGAACATTTAATAATTACAACTATTATTTATATTCAAGACATTCTCAAATAAGAATTCTAGCAAAACCCAACAGTTCTGGAAGTTTGTGGGGGTTAACAACATCAATTTACACATTCTCGGAGACCTCAAGTTATTGAAACCGGTATTGAGTAGTATCGTTATTATTAAAGTATTAAACACATGCACCACAGCAAGCTACCAACTTCAAAATGTCAAGGATAGAATATAAATGTTTATTACTACGTTTATACGTGCACTATTTGAAAATAAATTAACTCACGGCTCAGTTACCCGACAGTAATGTAAGTAACTGCAACAGTAGGAAACAGCTGATCGATATTGTTATGTAAAAAGTAATGAAAATGATTATAGAGATGTAATGTAACGTAACCTACTTTTCATATAAAAGTATCGATCAGCTGTTTCCTACTTTGCAGTTACTTCACTCTTTATACGGCATAGCAAAAGTACAAAAACTTGATAGCACTTTTATAGAAAACTTACAGAATACAAATTATTATTTGTTTGCATTGTCATTATTTGCTTCTATCAATGTTTTTTGAGCAATATTTATCTATTTATTGTTTTTTGTCGTCAAACATTTGTAAGTGTGGCAACATCAAGCATTTTATTTGCGAATAGTGCGTTAAGGTTCAATCGGACGTGCCATAACCATAACCATAGAAAACAGCTGTTCGAACCAAGCTTATGTGCAACACTGTATTTGATTATAGGTGATTCGCCACAAGGCCATAGCCATTACTATAGAAACTAATTGAATTTTGGTTTGGTTATGGCTATGGCACGTCTAATTTAAGCTTTAATAAGGAATTGTTTTTGTGAGTTAGCAATTTGCAAATAAAAAATTAATTCGCCCGTTTAAGCGGCAAAATTCTCTATTTGCAACATTTTTATTTGCGAAAAAGTCCCCCGTATAAACGCAGTATATATGACGTTCTTTTGACGACAGCAGGGCAACACGGCGGCAGGTTGTTGTCCATGCTGGTTTTGTCGTTGTAGTCCAATTAAACTAATTTCTATTTTTGTTGGCGACAGTAAGCACATACAGTGTTGCCAATATAATACAAAATGTTGCATGAATGATATCATACAATTATTTCATATTATTTAACAGAACATACAGAAATTAATGTAAAGAAATAAATAAATTAATTAATTAGTTTTTATGCGTTCACGTGATATAAGTGCATTTTAAAACGAATAATTTTGTTTTTATATATGAGAGATATTTGGTAACACTGAAATTTATATTTATACTTGAATATTAGGTGCTAATGATGCCGCTGCCGCCTCTAAAAGAATTAAGTTGCTCGCAACAAGGCGACAAATGTAGCTAGCGCCATTTGAAATCGTGTGTTTGTGTAGTCTGCTGTGCTGAATGTGTTTAATGCCCGCCATATACTACACAAGTTCAGTGCTCAAGTCTGGCACTGCGTGAACTAAGCTATAAATGCACACTATACAAGTAAACGGTGCATTTTTTATTTTAATTCGCCATAATGCTGGTGATTTTTTGTATAATTCTAGAAACTCTGTCCAGAATATTTGTTCTGCGCTCATTTCTTGTTGTGAACTCTTAAAAAATCAGGAAACAACTGAGCGTTTGCAACATACACTACACAAGTTCACTGTACAGTTTTCAAACTTGAGCAAATATGTATCTAAATCATTTTGATATTTACTCAGCTCACTGCGTAAATAGCACAACCACTCCCTTGCACTACACAAACGCACTGTACAGTGCCAGACTTGTGCAGCGAACTTGTGTAGTGTATGGCCGGCATAAGCATAAACCTTCAGTTCTACTTGGATGTTATTTTTAAAGACTTGTTCTTCACAACTTTATTACAAGAACTAATCACATTTGTATCTAACAGTTTTCCTCTATTTATTTTTTTTTTTTTTTTTTGATAATGGCTTAAGCATATGTATATCTTATGCATAAAAAATATACTCGTATGTACTCGTAGAATGGAAACATAATTTTAACTTAATTAATTAATAGACATGCAAGAGTTCAAAATGTTAATGGCATAAAGACCGTAAGGCGGTAAAATGTAACAAACTGGATATTCGCGATAATAAAGTAGGCATAAAAATAAAGAAAAATATATTTTTGTATTTAATATGATTTCATTGAAAGACTGTTGGCTGCATTGCATTGTCAACTGGCAACGCAGCTGAAATTAATACTAATATTAAGTACGGCAACCTCCTCCAGTTGCCTACAAGTTATCGAAAATATGACTACGCCAGATTAGCAATTGAAAATAATGTAAACAAAAAAGCTTCAAAATATAAATGCTAAAAGAAAATTTTAGTATTTTTTTTATACATATCGTTGCGTGGTTATTAGTTTGCCGCAATAATAATGTAGGTATTTTTAATATACTGTGCGGCAAACCAGTAACCACCCGACGATATGTACATATATATACACTCCTGTTCATTTATTTAGACCCACATAAAATTTGGAGCCATAACCGCCTAAAAAAACTTAAGCGACATATTTTTTGAACTTCGTTTTTTGACGAAAATCGCTTATCTCCGATTGTAAATATGTTATTGATTTTAGTAAAAAAAATTAGCTCGAAAATTATGTCGCTGAAGCTTTTTTTATTAACTTCACCCGCCGAAAGCCATCCAAAGGCACTCTATATTAGGCAACAACGCTGGCGAACAAACGAACAATGATTTTTATCAAAAGAAAAATATGACAAATTTCATACTCATAATAATACGCTTATCTGAACAACAACAAAACCAACACTTTACAATAAAACAAAAAACTGAAAGTCTTATCATAAAATAAACTGAAAAATAAAAATACTGGTAAGAAGAACAACAATAATCCAACTGATAGAATTACAAAACAAAAAATCGATAGAACAAATAAAAAATTGCACAGACAAAAATATACTTGAACTAAAACAAAAGCGAGTATGGAGAGAAAGAGAAAGAGTGAGAGGTACCAAAAGATCATAAGTATCAGTGTTGCCAGTTTAGGGGATTTGTCCCCAAATTGGGAATTTATTTCGCTATTGGGGATGAATATTTCATATTGGGGATCTGGGTATTTGTTGGGGATGATAAACAAATTTGAGGGGATTTTTTGGGGATTTTTTTATAACTGATGGTAACAAGAATGATTTTTGATTTGATTTTTTGTTATTCATAGTGAATGGTTTTTTATAAAGAAGAAGTATAAAGGCAGATTAACCAGTAATGAACACTATCAAAACAAAAATACGCAACAAAATGCAATACAACTTGTTGGAAGCACTTCTTAGAATAAACACACACTTTAAAAATAATTAAATTTGTTGTGACAAATTTAATCCTTCTGCTGAAATGCTAAAGCTTTTTAATACAAGTACTATGCACAACAAAGTTTCTGAGGCTGATGAATCAGAAGATTTCGATTCTTATAAGTGCAAATTAAATTTATATGAATGTAAATACTCGTATAGCTATAGATATATGTATGTAAATGAATTTTATTGAATAAATATGTTATTTTTGTCACTATTTTTCAAATAAAATTAAAAAAATTTTATTTTTTTCACAAAAGAACAAATTTGAATAAAAAAACTCAAATAGGGGATTTTTGGGGATGAGAAATCAAAAAATTGGGGATAAGCTCTAGAAAAAAACTGGCAACACTGACAAGTATTGAAGTTAAAAAAAAAACTAATAAAAATATAAATATTTTTGAGATACAAAATCTGTTATCGAACACCCTCAAACCAATCAGGGTTGTCAGATTTTATCCGACCTTTTTGGCCAAAAATTGCTTTTAAAAATCGCCAAAAGTCATTACCAAAATCAATTTTATGTAGTTTTTCTTAATTTATATATTTGATAATAAATTTGTTTTTTTATAACACTTTTTTTAATATAAATTTTTATAAAAACAAATTCTATAAAAATTTAGCAGAAAATCTCCAAAAGTAGAAATAAAAGCGCCAAAAATTATTTGTAAATTTTTCTCACACAAATTCTAAGCGAATTAATTACTATAATTAAAATAAGAATTAATTCAGTTAAGTTAAGAAGGGTTCCGTACGGACACTGCATGTGTTATATTATACGCACTATATATTCTTAATATATATACATATATGTATATATATATATATATTCTTACCTGATATGGACATTTTTTTTTTAATTTTTTGTTTGGGCGTTTTTTATTTTTTAGTGCTTTTTCCGTCTTGCCGATTTTTTCGGTTTTTGGCCATTTTTTGTAGTTTTAGTGATTTTTTAAAGTTTGGCGATTTTTAGCAAATTTTTTAGTTTTTATGCTTTTTTTCATTTTTGGCAATTTTTGTTGGTTTTTGGCGATTTTTTCGGCTGTTTTTTAGTTTTAGCGATTATTCTAATTTTGGCGCTTTTTTCGTTTTTGGCGATTTTTTTCGATTTTTTTAACTTGTTGCTGCCTTTTATAAATTTTGATTTTTTTTTTTTGCATTGGAGATTTATTTTATTTTTGGTGATATTTTTCCTTTTAGCAGTTTCTTTTATTTTGGCGATTTTTCGTTTCGGCCGTTTTTTTAATTTTGGGATTTAATTAATTCAGCATTTTTTTGAATTTCCAGGATACAGCAAGTTGTCAAAATTACATTAACTGATAGAATATCCTTTTTTTATTTTTTACATTTCAGTGTTAGTTGGTGTGGTCTGCATAAAAATACACTAACTCTGAAAATGTGAAGTGTCAATATATTATTATCTGCATTGAAATACTCAACATTTTTCCTTGCCCGCTTTAGAACTCACTTCAATTTTTAACTGCCATATATTTGTTGTTGTAGCAGCCAAAGTTTTAAAAAATTTCAGGTCCGTAGCTCTTACGCTTCTCAAAAAAAAAAACTACCTGTGACAGACAGACCGACATCCTAGCGGAAACAATAGGGTTCCTTTTCACTCTTTGTGTACGGAATAGAGATGGGCGCGTGTCATGTTTTTTTTCGTGACACGAACACGCACGACAAAAACATAAAGTCTATTGAAATATTTCGTAATTTAGTTCGATACCGAGAGCCGTAATTTGCCCCCTGATTTCCTGCGTGTTGGGGTCTTTTCGTGTTGAGCAAAATTGATACGAAAAACATGAAACGATTTTAGATGTAAAATATGTACATATGAATGAATTTCCACTAGATAAAAAATTTTATATTTTGTATCGTCAACAGTGTTGCCATATTTATTTTTAAAAAATCTTTAAGTCGAGCAAAAAATATATTTTTTTAAATTAAAAATCTTTTTTTTCTTTTTTTCTTTTATTGAACGAAAATAAATTAAAATTTATGTTGTTTCCAGGGAACTATTAAGCGTAAAGCTAAGCAACTCAAAATATATGTTATATAGAATATGTGTAAGATTACTAGGAAGCAAATCAGAAAATATGTAAGTAGTTTAGTCAAAAGATTCCTCAATAATATATTAAAAGTACCAAAAGTCACATTTTTAAAAATCTTATTTTTATCTAAGAAATCTTTTTGGTCGTTTTTTCGTGTCTAAAAACTTCGAAAATAAGATAAATCTTCACATATGGTAACACTGATCGTCAAACACACAACACCAGCATATTTGGGCCTCTGAAGCTTAAAGTTCTGTTCGTAAGTCGATAGTATTAGCTGTGGTGACAGATAGTATCAGCTGGCAGTGCCAACTTCGTGCCATGTTTTGAAAAGCGACTCTTGAAATAAACCAATTAAATTTTTTTATTTTCAAACACGCGCCCATCTCTAGCACGGAACCCCAAAAACATGAAATTTTAATGTTGGTAAAATTTTAGTTATAACTAACTTTTTTTAATGACTTAAAATTAATTGCAAAAACATACCAGTTTGAAAACTTCATTAAAAAATGTAAACATTCACAGCTGTTTATATAAACTGTGTTGCCAACTGGAAGAAATTTTTGACATATCTGTATGTATGTATGTATGTCGTCGAAGAGTTCGAGATTGATGCTTTTTTTCAAAAAGCGAAAGTTGAAAAGTTGATTTTTTGCCGCTCCATTTCAAAATAGACCCATAGTGCATTTATGCAAGATAATTTTCCATGTTGCTAGATTTTTAAAAAAAATTTTGCGCTTCTGCTATTTTGCAACAGAGCCACTTTTAACGGATAACAAAAAAAAAGCTATTTGGACGTTTCTGGGAATGAAAAATCGGAAATTGGGTAAAAAGTATAAAACATAATTTTGTGGTTGCCCTGCTTATTACCTAGCCAAGAGAAAGATACCGAGAGAGAGAGTGTGTGTATTTAAAATTATGTGAGTAAGATACTCAAAGTATCCAAGAGATACGAGTACATTTATTAGTATGTATTAATTTTATTAACAAAAAAAAAAATTCAATGCACACCATTAAGAGCTCTTAGAGCATGAGTATGATGACCAAATCTTGGTCATTGTCTAGGGAGTTGCTAAGTGACTGCGTCAGTGATCAGTACGTTTAAACAAAACAGCAGCGCTAGTGTTGCCAAGATCAACAACGGGCAATTGGGAAAAACATACAAAATATAATTTATATTCCAACAAACAAAAAAAAAACTCGATACAGTGTCAAGATACGAGTGTTAAAAATTAATCACGTCTATTTTTCTTCAAACTAATACGGAAAAAAAATTACAACAAAACGTGTCAAATTTATTAAACAAATAAATAAATAAATAATATTTCGTTTGTTTTTGGGTGAAATTAAAATGTATGTTGTTTTTTTTTTTAATGATTTTTTATAACTGAATTTTATTTATGCATTTCATTTTTAATTAAAATAATTAGCTGAGAAAAAATATTTCATTGAGTGCAAAAACTTAATTGCTAATTGTTGTTTTGTGGTATGTGGTATAAAACAAAAAATATTTAAAATAAAACAAGTAAAAAAAAATTCCAAGCTTTTTTCTAAATATCAAATCGCAGTAGAAAATCGGAATGATTTGAAAAAGAAAAAAAAATTTAAACAAAATAAGAGAGTGACCTTGTGAGAATTTTTCGCGTATTTTAACAACAGTGTAAAGCATTTTAATGATAAAAGTTTATTTTTAACAATTTAAATTATCTGTAAGTACATACGTTTGAATGTATCTACATATAAAAGCAAAAACAAAAAACTCTCCACCCATACTGAGAGCTAGATAGAGCTTGATTTACCTGTTGATTAGCCGTGGCCAAAAACAATTAACAATAAAAAATAAAAAACCTGCCACCGGGCAAGTATAAAAGTTGCTAAATGCTTTTGTTGTTGTTGCTGCTGAAAAACATGATTTTTTATCGCAATTTGTTTTGAATTTTTTTGTAAGAAAAATGTAAAAGTGTTGTGAAATTTTGTTATGCATTTAATTGTGTGATAAACCCTCATCCATCATAATTTATGTTGTTGAAATGCAAATGGGATGTGAGAGTTTGCCATTCATTCACTCTTTTGTGTATGGCCTTTTTTATATTTACAAAAATTCCTTACTCAATTTTATTTCTTGGAATAAAATTTATTTTATTTTTATATGGTTATATTGAATAAGCATTCACAAAAAAAAAAAAAAAAATTATCTACAGTAATGAGCAGCTCATTAGTATTTAAATATTTTATTTAAAAAAATTATATTAATACAATAATAGAAATCATTTCCTAGAAAAGCTTTCTACACATTTCTAGTTTTAATATAATTTATTTTTTTATATATTTTTAGGCCTTGTCAGAAAATGGCCCTAAACAAAAATGAAAAAGGAAAAATAATAATTATTTTTTATTTTATTATATATTATAAAGGCCCGCGGCATTGCCCGGCCGGAATTAATTTTTGTCTAATTACATCGAGCCATAACCGCCAAAAAAAAAGCTTAAACGATACATTTTTAGACTTCGTTTTTGATGTGTAAACATCTATACGCTAGGGGGTTAGAAATCTTTTTCACAATGCAATCACAAATTTTGAGTAAGATGTGCGATGCGTTATCAAATCGGTGTGAGCTATGTATCTATGAGTGTATTAGTGCAATCATACGGACAACCAGAAGTACAGGGAAACTTAACAGCTGCATAGAAATACACTCAACCGAATTTTATAGCATACCTTCAGGAGCAATGTTAATTTTAATAGAAATTGCTTGTGAAGTGTAATAGTGTTGCCAGTGGGGATAATTTTGTTAAAAAGTTGAAAAATATAAAATAAATATAAACTTTTAAATAAAAGAACGTTTTAAATGTCAAATATTTGTTTAAAAGATATATAGCAGTCGTTATAAAGAATTTATAATATTATATTATAACATATCTTCATTATGTACTGTTGCCTTACACTGAAGCTGGTGCACGACAATTGGGTTTATCAAAATTTTTATTTGACATTTTCCACTTGCATATGAGCAATTCTTCACAAACCCCCACAACTAATAATTCTACTACTATAGATGCAGTTTTTCATAGATTTTTAAGTACAGTAGACTCAAAAATTTATATATCTTATTTTAGTTACCATTTTAGCCAATATTAAAAAAAAAATTTCATTACTAGATGTTTTTTTTTAGGTGTGTAACTTCATAACTCGGTACATTTTAGACCGATTGTAAAAATTATTTTGTTGTCTGAGAGGCTATAGCTTTGCATTGGTCCCATTGTAAAAAAGGGGACACGCCCACAATTTTTTTTTATATAATTTTATGATATTCTACTTATTTGATTGCTGTGAAATCTATAAAATATCTTTAGTTGTTGTATTTGAAAGTTAAAAAAATAGGCGGAGTTAGCCCATTAAAATTTGTTATAATATTTCTACTTAACCGATTTTTACGAAACTTACCACACAAATTGAGCTCTAAAATAGACAAAATCTTTTATTTAAAAAATGGGCGCAGTCACGCCCATTAAAATTTAATATTTCATTTTACGTGGTTCTACCCTACCGATTTTTACACACTCTAAGCCCTGAAAAACACACAATCTTGCATTAAAAAAATGGGCGGAGACACGCCCATTAAAATTTCATTTTATATTTCACGTACTTCTTCTTTCCGCTTCCATCAGATCTTTGCATTGAAGTCGGTATTTTTTTTTTGGCAGAAAGAATTATTTTAGTGAAAAGTTATTGAGTGCCCCTAGATCAATGAAGCTTGGCAGAAATATGTCTCATAGTTCTAGGCTGTTAAACCTTGAAAAGAAGAAAATCGAACAAAGGGGGAAAAAGTTCCCCTCAGTGCAGCTAAGCCCACCTATGAAAAATTAAATTTTTTTCTTAAATCTTTTTATACGTTTGCCTTAGAAAATGCAACTTTTGCATCAGCGAAAGTTCAAAACCCTAAACTTGAACCCAGGGCACCGTAAGATGCCATTTGCAACCATTCTTCTTCCTTTTTTGGGCGGTAATAAAAATTTTATTTGCAAAAATAATGTAAATATTAAAAAAAATGTACTACTTATGCCTTAATATCATAAAAATGAAACTTATGAGCTTTTATGGGCAGGGGGGGGGGAGTATCTCTTCCCTCAAAGCAAAACATGTCAGGACTGACAAAAAGGTTTCTTTTACTCATATTTAAACATGAAAGATGAGTGAAAACAGAAAAAAGGTTAAATTTTCAAAAAATCACAAAAAATGGCGCAAACTTTTCTTCTTGCGTCAAATTTTATTTTGGTATAAAATATAATTCAAAATGCAACTACCTTTACTTAAAAATCTTCTTCGTGTATATTTTTTTTTCTGTTTAATTTTTAAACGAATTATTTCAACATTAATATTCGAGATAATTTTTAGTTCTTAAGATTTCTTTAAATTAATTTCTGCCTTTTTGGCCAGCTTTTTGGCTCAAAAACTCCTCTGTGCGCTGTCCAATTTTTAAAAATTTAACTTTTCTTCCAAATTGCTTCAAATACGCTTTAAATAATTATCACAAAATAGCCGAAAATTGTAATAGCTGGAAATCCTATGTGGCTTTGTGCCTTAAAATATAAAGTCTGTGTGCTCTTTTAAACGAATATCTATCTAGCAGAGGCAGAAATTGCCCTCTACCATCCTCTCGATCCTAGTTTGGAAAATATATTCTTTATATTGGTGTCCTATTAGGCGCTTATCTACCTACGTTTTGAATTTCATAAGAATCCGTTGGATAGTTTTGGAGGGGCAGTAATATCCCCCTGTGCCCTTTTGGGTCCTACTTTATAAAATATATAAAGCCTGTGCCTTTCCATAAAAAATGGTTGGATAGTTTCGTAGAGGCCGTAATTGCCCTCTATCATCCTCTTGTTTCTAATTTTGGAAAATTATATAGCCTCTGTGTACTTTCAGACACAGATCTGTCAACATTATGAATTTTATTAAAATCGAATGAATATTTTTTTTGGAGGGGGCGGGCAAGTATTTCCCTATGCACTCTCTTGGTCTTTCTTACAAAAAATATGTATGTATGTATGTAAATATAGCCAGATGTTCTTTTAGACGCAGATTATCTTAGCATATGAAGGGTAAGAAGCGAAGTTACTTTTGAACTCGGACCGGCGAACTGGAGGGCAGAAAGGCGAACTGGAGGGCAGACAGAACGACTGGAGGGCGATAGAATCAAATCAGAAATCGTCGTAGTAAATTCCTATGCTCCATGCAGGGAAGAATTTTAACCAGGCTTTAGCAAACTATCCTCTACCAGGCTTTAGACCAACTACGTAAATACGTCCAAGAGATATCCACAATGTGCAAACTTTTACAAGAGCTTTTGTGCTTTCACACCGACGAGAGTACAACATTCACAACAACAACAACAACAACAACACAGCAGACACCAATGCCTACTCTTACTTTGCAAAGAAACAGGAACAAATTTAAGAGCTTTCAAAGCTGTTTACCGCATATATCAGTGTATGTGTGCTTGGACGTCCAAGAAAGCTATTTATAAAAGTTTGCACATTGTACATATGGCTTGGAGGCTTGGACGTAGCTGCTCTAAAGATATTTTAGATTTATTATCCAAAAAAAAAGGTATCCATATACTCGTATCCTGTACGAGTAAGATACTTTTTTCTCTGTTTTATATGCATTTATTTTTCGCACAAAAAAATTAAATAAATCTAAATTTAAATATATTTTTTAGATGACACTACTAATTTCGTGTTTCCCAAGTAGTTTGTCCTCTGCGTTTTTTTTTTCACTTCTTTCAATTAATATTACGCTCACACATCAGTTGTTTTATGCGCCAGTGGAATGTCTAATGAGGCAGCGCTGTAGCATATTTTCTTTTTCGTTTTGTATTTATGATGATAATATCATCTTCGCACAACTTCCCCCTCAACAGAAATAAACCTGATATTATTACATTAATTCTCTCTCGGTATAGAAAAAGTTTAAAAAAATTTTATGGCTAGGAATTTTTTTTTGGAAATGAATTTTTAAATATTTAATTAATATGATGTTTGTTTATATAAGGCAGTAGTATTTCACCTTATTTTTGTGTTGATTTCTTTGTGTTTTCCAAAAATAAAAAATAAATAAATTTAAAAGAAACAATAATAAGAATTTCAGTAGTAGATTAGGTATAAATGAAAGATTTGCAAGTGTTTAATTTGTGGTTACGTCAATGGCAACAGTGGGTTTTATAAGTAAAGGCTCGCATGGCGAATGCCTTTAAAAATTAGATATTTATTTTACTTTCCATTGGCTAAATATTTGCTTCAATTGCAAATTGAAAAAACAACCTCATAACGAATCACACTGTGTACTTTATTGTATTTTATTTTCTAATGATGTTGCTGCTTTTTAAACAAAGATAAGATTATGACAAATTTGCTAACAAGAAAATTACTTTTGATAAAAAGTCTTGTTATATCAAAAAAAAAAGAAAGTTTCCATTACACTTCATTTATATTGATTGCGTTATTCCAAAAAATTACAATTTATAAAATAAAAAAACATAATAATTTTTATAGGATAAGCTGTTTTGAATTAATTGTTAGCTTAACCACGAAAAATTCTGTGATTTCATTGGAAATTTGTTTTGAAATTTTCATAGTATAGTATATGAAACTAAAAAAAATCTAAGAAATCAATCAGTTGACAGTTAGTACAATACACACACACTCATTACGGGTATAACCAATTTTTTGGCATAGTAGCATGAGGTCAACCATGTCCTAGTAACTCCGAAAATCATAATATTTGGTAATTTTTCTCAAAAAAGTTCACGCATCAATTGGTTTTTCTAAACAGGTGTATAAAAAATTTGGAACACTTAAAGCACGGACTTGAATTAACAAAAATATTATTTTACATAATCCATAATTATTTCTAGGCCTTCTTAATGCAACATTGAATATTCATAATTTTATACGGTGTTTTTAATTTATTTTTTGTTTTAAATAAACATATTATTAATTAAAAATTTTCAAAACTCCATCGCGGTTGGTGCGTGAACTTTTTTGACCTTAGCGAAAAAATAAATATATGTATGTTCCCTTATAGTTTTTTATGCTCTATCGGACTGAGCTATGCCAATTTTGATATTTTAAAAAAGTTTTAAAAATTTATATCCCTAATACTCATACTTATCTACACTTATTTTATTATTCTTAGAGAAAAAATTTTTAAGTTAGAGAGCAAACAAGTGTTTAGAAAGTTATTTTTATTTTAAACTTTAAAATTTAAAGTAATAAATACCTACTAAAAACAAATCAAACTCACACTCACTCTCCTTGTCAGTCGAAAATGTAATAATAATAATGAAAAAAAAAATGCCAGAAAAACGGAAGTACTTTATCATGTTTATTTTCCTTTCTTCTTGTATATTTTATTTAAAGTTTTCATGTTTTTATTTTGTAATTAATACTTTTTAAAACAAAAAGAGAAACATGTAAATAAAGCCCGGTTAAGTAATTGTTTTTTTTTTCTTTAATCTTTTACAATTCCTTGAGCTGAAGGAACGAGAGAAAATATAGAGAGAAAAAAGAAGGCGTTTCTCTTGTAAGTTAAAGATAAAAAAATTCAAATGAAAGGAAAATTAAACACATATAAAGGCTATAAAGTTGGTAAAGAACGAATGTTATGGACTCTACTAAATCTTAGCGGTAAAAATGCTTATCAGTTATTAATGCTGTATGTATTCTACACATCCATGTGTATGTATATGAGTATGTGTGTACATATGTATGTAATAAAACCGTTATCTTTTTTACCCGCATTACTTTGTAACGATCAGGGATACCAATCGTTATTGGCTTCTTAAAATGCCAGGAATGGGAATTCATAAATCTTGAAATCATGTTTACATAATAATAAAGTAAAATAATTACTCACGACCTTGCAAGGTTACGACGCATGATTCACACCAATCAAATGAGCATTGACCATGTCCAATTTAAACAAACAAAAACAGCTGTATTTTGAGGCTAGTCAAAAAAAAAAAAACCTTGTTTTTGCAACAACAACAATATATTTTTGTATACTAAGCAAATATTTTTATTTAAAATTCCCGCCTTAGAAATACTCTTATTTTATTTATGTATGTCTGTCTTTTGATTTACTTTTAAAAGGGTGCGGATCTCAAAATATATTAACACTATTTGCTTACTTAATATTTATATGCATAAATTAATTTATATCATATTACAATTCTTCGTGAATCAAGGCAACAACTGGAAACTAAAAAAAATTAAAAGCGCAATAATTTTTTCTTTCTTCAAAAATTGATTAAATCATCATAATAAACAGACCCTATTAGGTATTAAATCAATTTAATCAAAAATAAAATAAGGTCTACTACGAAGTAAGATTGGCTCATCTAGCTAAATTTAAGGTGCGATCAGACGTGCCATAACCATAACCATAGAAAATAGCCGTTCGAACCGTTCGATAGTGTCACTATCGAAAGTTTTCGATAGTTTAAAAAACTTTATCGATATATCGATTCAAGACTATCAAAAGTTAGAAAACTATCAATATATCGAGGATACTATCGTGATAATATCGAAGTTGTATGGTTCTCTTATAATGTACATAAAATTCAAAACAAACTATTTTTAAACAAAACAAAATAAAATAAAATGGAATTTTATTTGTCAGTTCAATAAATAACAAAACTAAAATAATTGTTTGAGAAATAAGTGAGATCAGGGGAAGAAATTTTCCCGTCATTCAGTTATTTTTGCTTACCCTACGTCTACACCTGATATATTTTTATCATAACAAAAGTCAAACTTTATATTGAAAAATATTTTTTTTATGTTAGCTCTTTTTTCTATATGGAATTTGACATTTGTCATGATAAAAATATATCAGGTGTAGACGTAGGGTTATGAAAAGCAACATATTTACATTTTTTGGCTAGGGTACCATCTAAAATAACAACAGCTAAATGTTAATATAAAACTGAAATGAGTTTCAAAGTAGCTGAGAATAAATTTGTTGGCTCTCATCAAATTTGATTATGTACTCAAAGAATTAAGAATTAATTTTGGGTTTGTTCTGGATGACATTGCAGTTAGCTTTTAGTCAGTATAAGAAAAGTTAACTATTTTTGTAGTCAACCATACATTCTCCGACAGGCTTGTATGAAAATATTCTCTATAGAACAGTTTTACTATTACTATATCATTACATTTTTATTTATATATAAAAATTTTTTTGCTATTAATAAGTTTCCTATCAACCGTTTTTAAAAACGATAAATTTTCAATAAAAGAAAACTTATTCTATCTATATCTAAAGGTTTATTAAGAAATTTGTTGTATCGACACATTTTCGATAAAAAACTTTTTTTAAATAAAATTGATTCTTACGAAAAATTTCTAAAAAAAAATTTCTTCGATAAATTTTCTATATATGAATTTTGTTCTAACGGACGATTTAGCATAGAAAATTTTAGACAAGAAATTTCTATGGTAATTTTGCAATACATTTTTTTTCTGTCAATAAATTTTTGGTAAATTTTCATTACAAAAATTTTAGTATTGAGTAATTTTCGACGAAAGTTTCCCTATCGATAACTTTTCAACATGATAATGCTAAACTATAATTTTAATTTAAATAAAAAAGTTATTTTTTTACTACATGCCGCTTACGATTACATCGAAAATATTTTTCGATATTAGATACTACTGCCGATAGCTTTTTAATGGAAAATTTCTTCTAACAATGAAATTTTTTCGCTGCAAAAATTTTTCCATCGTTAAAATGTTTTTATTGAATTTCTAACATCGATGGAAAATTTTTTAACGATAAACTTGCTATTTATAGCAAACTTTCTCGATCGATAGATAAATCTATAGAATAGTTCTACTGTCGATAAATTTTTGCTAAAAAAAATTGCTTCTAGCGATTAATTTTTTCGATAGAAAATTTTTTCTATCATTAAAATAATTCTACTGAAAGTCCTGCACCGCTGAATTTTTCTACCAATGCATTCGCTATAAAAAAATTGCTGTCATCAATAAACAATCTATGAAAATTTTCTGTAATCTACCATTGAATATTTTTTCTACCAATTTACTATGTTTTTAATATAGATATTTTCAGTAATTTTTTATTTAAATTTTTTTTTGCAGAATACTTTCTGTGGGTATATTTTTATACAAGAATAATTGATCAATCAACAACCTATTGTAAAGCCTAATACTGTGTTCAACATTACACGCGAAATGCTGCCAAAGTACCTACTTATAAAAAATTTGCCACGAAATGTTCATGAAAAAATTTTGCAGAAATAATTGTGAGTGGGTGGCACTAGTTTCGCATGGAATTTACAACAAACACATGGAGTGTTTCTACAAACATAAGAAATTGTAGCATAGTTTCAAGCGTCAGTTAATATTATTTACATGTCAAATTTTTCGTACGCATTAATCAATGTTGATAAAAATTTTTCACAAATTTGAACAGAGTACAATGCTTAAAGGCTCAGTTACCCTACTGTAATGTAAAGTAACTGCAACAGTAGGAAACAGCTGATCGATATTGTTATGTGAAAAGTAATGCAAATGGTTATAGAGATGCAATATAACCTAACCTACTTTTCATATAAAAAATATCGATAATCTGTTTCCTACGTTGCAGTTACATTACATTACAGTCTGGTAACTGAGCCTTAAGACTCGTATGCCGTACAAGCATTGTTGGAAATTTCTATATAAACATTTATTTGTAAAGATTTGCTCAATTCACAACGTATTGTAGTAGTCGTATTTCGCACAAACATTGTTGCTAATTTCTATGTAAACATTTGTTTATTAACAATGTTTTTATTGAAATTACCAACAACTCATGTACGACCTACGACTCCCAGAATTGGTTGTAAATGTTTTTATTAAAATTACCAACCATTCATGTACGACCTACGTACGACTCCCACAATAGGTTGTGAATTCGGCAAATAAATAATAACAAGTTTTCAATATAAAGTACATACATACATATGTACATAGGTATTTTTTTATAATTTCTCTATCGAGTAAGCACTTAATGAAGATTTTGATTACTTTATTCAATTATAAAAGCAGTCGATAACTTTTGAATTGAAAATTAGAAACAAACTTTTCACTGTGATTACTCACTTGCAATATACAGACACTTCGACGACAATGCAACAAGACATAAAATTTAATGATATCGATCAGGTGTGTACGAGTACATAGAATTGCACTTTTTAGACAATTGTGTAGTTATGTATGCATATAAAACTGTTTTGGAAGAATATTAAAAGAATCGTTGTAAAAAACAGACCTTTACAATCCCAGTAAAAAAAATTGGAAGTCATTCTAAAGGAAGTACATTTTCATTGCTTCCAAAAAATCGATATTTTTAATTTGCCGATAGTTAGCAGAAAACCAAGTAGAAGTTTATTTTATTCATACAAAACCTTGTAATTCCTCTCTAGTTTTAGAAATTACTCACCAGAATTTTTAAAAAATCGTTTTTTTTTAAGAAACTTATGAACTATTTTTGGTCTAAAATTTTAAAGTTATTTGCTTAAATTTACATTAAATTACTGTTTCGCGTTTAAATTCCTATAAAAAGAAACTAATTGTTAAAATAGGTAACTATTAGCAATTTTTCCTAGATGAAAATATTATCATAGAACACAAAAAAGGACATTTTTCTTAAAATCGCTTCCAATTCGGTGACCAGGCAGCGAAAAAGAGAACTTCTTGCAATGACAACCCTATGTAAAAATCATTACATCGGATCGAAATTTGCACTACTTCCAGATCGCAAACTCTACATTTTCATGACTTTTTTGGAGTGTCTTTTTTTACTGGGATATTAAATAAATCAAATCATTTAGCATGAATAAATGTGAGCTTATATTTTTTGAAATTTCACGTGTGTTAAACGATGATTCATAAAAAACATACATACATACATACCCAGTAAAAAAAATTGGAAGTCATTCCAAAGGAACTACATTTTCATTGCATCCAAAAAATCGATATTTTTAATTTGCCAGTAGTTAGCAGAAAACCAAGTAGAAGTTTATTTTAGTCATACAAAACCTTGTAATTTCTCCATAGTTTTAAAAAATACTCACCAGAATTTAAAAAAAAATCGAATTTTTTAAAGAAATTTATGAACTAATTTTAGTCTAAAATTTAATAGTTATTTACTTAAATTTAAATGAAAACACTGTTTCGGGCTTAAATTCGTATAAAACGAAAGGAATTGTTAAAATAGGTAACTATTTACCATTTTTCCTAGATGAAAATATTATCATAGAACACAAAAAAGGAAATTTTTCTTAAAATCGCTTCCAATTCGGTGACCAGGCATCGAAAAAGAGAACTTCTTCCAATGACAACCCTATGTAAAAATCATTAGATCGGATCGAAATTTGCACTACTTCCAGATCGCAAACTCTACATTTTCATGACTTTTTTGGAGTGTCTTTTTTTACTGGGTATGTACATCAATATACATACATACATACATACATACGTACATACATATGTACATACTTATACAAATATAAACTGAAAGCTGGATGACTCTTTATAAAACCGTTTGTAAAAGTAATTGTTTATTGTTGTTTTTCTTCTGTTTATTTCTTAATTAAATATGTAGTACATACATATGTATGTATGTATGTATGTATGTGCATACATATGTACATATGTGTGAATGTGTACTAGAAAACCCAGAAGTAAGTCAATAGTTTTTAACTCCATTTTTGTTTGTTGCCTTTCCTTGATTAGTGTATCGTCACCACCTCTCAATTATTTATTAACGTTACTGCTGTCGACTGTTAATAAGCATCTTTTGGTAGGTATGAATAACATTTTTAAGAGCGCGTACCCTGTACATATTTACCGAATGAGTCACACATAAATAAATTTGTATGACTGTATTGGTATTATTTTATAGTTTTTAATAAAGTTAGTAATAATACAATGAGGAGAATACCCCCCAATATTCTTGGAATTTGTATACATTTTTGTAGAATTGATAAAACACACAATCAAACGCACACATTCAAATTATAAACCTATTGTGATGGATGCTGCTGACATGTTGAACGTGATCATTAAAGTGTGTCTTGGCCCGATGAAAAACATCACAAATGTTGATCAGTACCAAAATCAAAGAAATCGTTTTAATTTTGGAAACAATACAAATATACATACATGTACATACTACATACATATGTATGTACTAGGTATGCATGAGTAAAAATAAACAATAACATGTAACGGTAAAACATGAAATGCATGCACGCACACACACACACACAAATAACACAAACAAAAGAAAAAACCAAATGTTATGGAATGCAACAGGTTTGTTTTGATGTTGTTAGTGTACCCGTATTATTTTATAATACATAAAAGCTTTTGTTGTTATTGTTAATGAAAAATTAAATACAAGGCTGTCACAGTTCTATGTTTTTTTATTTTTGTTTATTAACCCGCTTTACAGTAAACCCCATAGGTATAATACTTCACTCTTAGCAAATTTTTAAGCTTATTTACATTAAAATGTAGCAAATTTATTATTCGACATATTATTATAAGTTTATTTAAATTGAAATTATTTGCTGGTGGTTAAGCATTGTCTAAATATTTCATTGTGATTTTCAAAATTATAATTTGAAAATTCAAAAATATTATTATTTTTTCAAATAGTTTTGGAAAGTCTGTGCATAAGATAAGAGGTTTGTGACTGTTCAAAATATGTGGTTGAAGTCTACTGATGATTTGGCTAAGCACCAATGAAATATATAGACAATGTTTAACCACCAGCAAATAAATTTCAACTTATTTAATTTTGTTTGACTAACTAATTCGGATAATGACCTTAAAATTGTATGCCCATAATAAAAAACGACTTAAAGTTTCTTCGATTGATTATACAAAGCTACAACTCTGCAACAAAGTTCAGTAAATTTTGTATACCTATTTAAATATTTTTAAAAATTTTAAATATTTTTCAATATTTAAATAAATTTAATAACCGCATACACATACGAGCAACATACATACATATCGTTGGTCACAAGAAGAAAGTTCCTAACTTAAATAACTGTACCCAATAAGCACTCAAAACATTAAAATTTAAGCACTTGAAATTTAACTGGAAACAAAGTTGAATTCAAGCATTTTTTCAAGTAATATTCAAGTTTGAAAATATTTTGAAATAAAAAAATCAAACAACATACATACATATTTGTTCAAACCTTGGCAAATACGTAATTTATTTTAAAAAAAAAAATTTAGATTGTGCTGAAAAATATCAAAGATAAATAAAAATTTGAATTTTAACAAAAGGAAAAGTGACTAAAAACGTGAAAACAATAGTGAAGGTAGATATGCAGAAAATTATCATAAGAAAACTTGTCGATTGCATTTCCTTTCTATATTAAATACATTGTTTTTGAAGCTTGAAATATACTTGAATTCTAGATAGGCAGAAAATTATCATAAGAAAACTTGTCGATTGCATTTCCTTTCTATATTAAATACATTGTTTTTGAAGCTTGGAATATACTTGAATTCAATTGTAATAAAAGGTGGAATTACAGTATAATTCAAGGCTTGAATTGAACTGTAATACAATTGAATTGTTCTAATTGAATTCAAGTTCCCATTTCACTGGAGAATGCTATTGAAATAAAGTGTAAATCAAGCATAATTCAACCCTTGACAATTGAATATGTGACTTGAATAACAGTTTTTTTTTTTTTTTTTTTTTTTAAAGAGAAGTAACACTCAGGCAATTAATGCCTACTACTATTACTAGGTGTTACCTTCTTTAGGAAAGGGATAGTGATAGAGAAGATAGGTGGTGAAGGGAGAGATAGAGGAAAGCTTCATTCTTTTACAACTCTGCTTTTTGCACGTTTTTTTTTGATAATGCAGTGTTGCAGCGCCATCTGGTGTCAAATGAGGCGTATTAAGTTTTTGAAGCTGTGTTTTGTAGCCACTTTATTGATTATTTTACTTCGCCGATGATTTTGCTACACAACGAAGGAGGGCGCTCCGATGTTACATTAGGACTAGTATCTTCTGAAGTCGGTATAGTTAAGTGACCAGTGACTATGCCTTCATCACTTGAACTTTCCTACAACAACTGATACAAAGGGACACTAATGCACATCAGAAAAATGCGTGGTGTTGTTATTCAATGACTGTTGGATACAGGGATTGAACCCAGGACCTTCGATTTTGTAGTCAACGTGCTAACTACTTCAGCCACCTCAGTTGTTTTACACTTGAGTTCAAGCAAAATTGCTTATTGGGCTCAATAAAAAAATATAATTTTATAAAAAAAAACATACAAAGTTTAAATTAATAACAAAACAACTTCATTCATTCGCACGAAGAACAACAATATTTCAAAAACAAAACAAAAACAAATGAATTCATACCGCCGTGTTCATAAAAATTATTTTAGATTTATGAAAGTCTTATTTGACATATTTCTATGGGAAATTTGTCAAATAAGCCTTCTTACAGGCCTGAAATATTTTTTATGAATACGGCAGAAATGCTTTGAGTTATAGCATGGATGGAAATTTCACCGGCATTTGCCAATCTAGATACTATTTCATATAAAATGTTTTTAGGTTGAAAATATTTTTTAATGCTTGAAGTTGTTATAGTCTTATATTATGCATCGTTACATAATTGTATTTTTAAGTAATAAAACAACGAACAGCAATGTAAAAAAGGCAAATTCCAAAAACGTAAATATTAAATTCCCGAAAATTCCCGTTGAAAATTTCGCGGGAATTCCCGGAAGTTTTTTCCCGCGTAGAAACTCTAGACGAGGTGTATTTGTGTGAAATGTATTGGAATCACTGAAAAACTAAATTTCGTGAAAATACGAGCTAGGGGCTTTCTACTTGTGACCATCGATATGTATGTATATTAGAATATTTACCAATTTGAAAGTAACGTGTTTGCCTAATTAGCTAAATAAGGTAATTAAATTATTTCCACCTTATAATTGACTAAACATTTTATACATGTTGGAGAAGTAGTTAACCAGGGATTACTGTATTTGTTATTACATTGTGTGTGTTCTACATTAATATTTACTACACATGTATGTACATATGTATGTATATACATATGTATGTTGCTGAACAGAATGTTGCCAAACATTCTCGACGCCATTCTAAATTTAATATGGCGGATACGTCAAAATGACTAAAGCGGTTGTCAGACTCGTCAATATTTAGCTTCAATATACATATGTAAGTCTGTAGTTGTGAGCGTTTACTTAGCAAAAATAGTCCATCATATACATATGTATATATACTACACGTGCACACTGAGACTTTTTGTACTTTTGGATTGCCAAAAGTTAAAAAAAAAGTTCCCCGATCTTGTTGACTTTTTGATATGTATGTATGTGATAGACTCCTGTCTGCAGGCGTTACAAAAATATAATGATAAGAAGAAGAAAAGGAATGGTAATGAATATAACGCTTATCAAATGTTCAGTGTGAAGCGACAGTCAATAATTTTGGCAACCTAAAATTACGAAAACTGAAATTGTCATTGTTTTTGAAATTGTTTTTGTAAACAAACGCACACAAACACATACATATACTGAAGCTGATTATTTTTAATATGGATATCAAAAACTTATAATATTGATACCTATCACATGAAAACATTTGCAGAGAATCATGTGAAACACAAATTAATCCCACATTAAATCCAATATGGAAGATACCTCAAGACCAGACGGAGATCCGGAAGATTCTTAATTTTTTTTTTTTATAAATTTCTTTTAGAATAGGTACGTATTTGACATTTCGAAAATTGGAAGTGAGTGTAAGATGATTGATGTTCTTTTGATAAGAAGTGTACCTCAGTACAAAGCAAATGTCAATGTTTCATTTCGCAAGTCTGTGGGTCTACGTTGTAATTCGAAATTAAAGAATTTTTTTTTTTGTTTCGAATCCTAAAGACTTCCTAAGTTATTTCTTTATACAGCGCACTCTGTACTCTGTTAGAAATTTGTGAAAAATGTTGAGCAACATTCATTGTTTCATACGAAAGTAGCCCTTGAAATTATGCTACAATTTCTTACGTTAGTATAAAATACACAATGTGTTTGTTGTAAATTCCATGCGAAGCAAGTAGGGATGTAACGAATACCAGTTTAGCGAATGCGAATGCGAAAACGAATAATACATTTTAATTTTTGCGAAAGCGAATGCGAAAGCGAAAAGCAAATATTACAATACGTTAAAAAAATCACATGAAAATAAATTTATCTAAGAACATGAAGTTGTGTTGTATATATAGATCTACTTGAGTCTTGAATTCAGCAAATATTTATTAATTTATTAGAAATAAAAATTGTTAAAGATATATGAAATCATATTAAAATAAGTAGAGATAATAATTAAAAATAAATTTAAATCAACACATTCGTACTTTGGCCCTAAGACCTTGTACTAAGTACAACATTTCCTGTAAAATGCTACCAAAATACATATTAAGAAAAATTGGAATGAATTGTTCATGAAAATTTTTTCCAGAAGTAGTACTCTGTTTATCTTGGGAAAAACATATGAAATATATCTTATCTTAAACATTTTAAGTTTTCATGCGAAATAATATGAGTGGCACTTGTTTCGCAAAAAATTTACAACAAAGAAGGATTAGTTAATATTTTTGCATTTAAAATTTTTTGAACGAAGTAATGATGTGCTTACCATTTTTCAAAAGTTTTAACAGACTAGTCTTAAGTAGACAACATTTTCGCGCAATTCAAACACTGCCTTTTCTTTTTCAAAAACTGCAAAATATTTCCAATATTTTTGTCTTTAGTATTCGCTTTAAATATTCGCATACATTTTAGCGAATGCAAAAGCGAATGCAAATAGCAAAAGTAAGCGAATTATTTGCGAATGCAAACATTCGTTACATCCCTAGAAGCAAGTGCCACTCACTATCATTTCGCATGAAAACTTAAAATGTTGAAGATTCATTTCATATGTTTAACCCAATCCTGCAACATTTGTTCATGAACAATTCATGAAAAAATTTTTTTATGTATATATTTTGACAGAATTTCATCTACAAATGTTGAACAGAGTACAAGGCTCATGACTGTGACAGGCTAAAATTGCTCATTATGGTCTACGTTAGCCGATCATAGATATTTCTTATTTATTGCCAAATAGTTTAAAATTAAAAAAAAAATATATATTTTTGGAATTAATAATGCAGAATAATTCATCATATCTTATTTTATCTTGTATAAGAATTTTATGCAAATGGCTTATGCAGAGAAGAACATTTCAAATTGATTAATTAATTTTTCGAGTTACGAATGTGTTGTACAATAAAATAGTGGGTAATTAAAATCAACTTGCCCAAACATACACACGTACGTAGATGTGGTATGGATTTATCAAAATATGCTTCACAAATTTTATTGAATTTTTTTATATGTAGAGTTACGAGTATAATATCAACTCTTACAATTAATTACTCCACACTCATTTAAAATTAACTTGTTTATTTGTGCATTAAAAATTATTTATGTACAGACATACAGACATGTGTATATTTAAATACCATATACAACATGAATAATGAAAAAAAAAATAGAAAATTAAAAGCAAAAGAATTTTTGTTGTTGTTGTTGTACATTTGATTATAAATTACATTATAAATAAAATCACTTGATAAATCCAAACGAATTAACAAAAGATTAAAAACCTAAAGAAAAGTTCATAAAATTTATTAAAATTTATATTATAACGAGGGAAAAACAGTCCCGCCTGACACAAACTGCATTGATAAGAAAATGTACGAGTATATTTTTCATGCCGTAAAAAAGAACTAAAAGAATCTTTTTTATAATAAATTCAGCTTAACTGCACTTCAAATAAGAAGAAGAAAAAAATGATTAAAGCAACTGGCGAGAGAGTACAGAAAATTAAATTAAAAAATTGTAAAGAAATAAAAGAAAAAGTTCAATATATTTGACATTTGGAGATCATAAAGTAAAATAACAATAATAAATTTATTACTCTATGTGCACATTGCACATATGTAGTTAGTTTAAGTGTTGATTTTTAAAATAAATCTATACAAATTATTATAAACAAGTTGTACGAGGAGTACGTTGCACATTTATATATGTATATGTACATATATACATATGTATATCTCATATGTTTTTCAAGGGAATTCCTAATAAAATTTAACCATACCATACCTATCGTATAGATTTATTCCTTTATTTATAAAATTTAAAGAATATTGCTTGCAAATAATGTAAAAGTTCACGAAGAACAGAGGGCGCCGTAAATAAATTTACATGCAATTTTTCTTGAGCAGTTTTGGCTTTCTTTCGTTACACTCGCATTCATTGGTCCTGCAGGATTTTTTTTAAATATATACACAGTTTATCCAACAAAAAGAGTTTCCAGTACAGGAAAATTTTAATATATTTTTCTTTAATGAAAATAAAGGACCATCGAACAATAGAAAAGAAAAGTTATGTCGCAAATGAATTAAAACGAAAATAAATTTCCGAAAATTCATTTAATTCCATCAAAGCTTATAAATGGAAACTTTTTATAGGTTTCGAAATTAAAGCAGATATGTATCGATATCGAACATTGCTATAGAAAATCTATGGATAACAATTACTATAGAAAATTTTATATTTAGAAAAAATTTACCAATCCGAAAAATCTAGAAAAAAGTTCTGTTTCTAAAAAAAAATTTATTAAAATTTACTGTCTCGAAATCTAGTACTTTCGAGATTTCGAGCTAAATCAAGTTGCTTTTTTCCTGATTTCCCATACAAAACGAAATCTAATTTTTCAGTAGATTTGTAGGAAATCTAATAAAAATCTAATGTTTTTATTTATTTTTTTACCACCCCGTAAGACAAACGGTGAGTGAATTAGCTACGGTCTGCTTAAAAAAGTGTGTGAATTGGCTACAATGCAGTTGTTTGGTTGTAGTTTTGGAAACAATTCAGTTGATGGGTTTTGTTTTGGATAAAAAAAATCTTGATAAATGTCAAAAAAAAGCTGGTGTAAACGGTATAAATTTTCATAAAGATTTTAATAAAAATATGCTAGATTTTGTGCTGATGTACATAAATGCCCTATAAGATAAATTTTACATAATTTATGAATTTTGACTACCGGAATATAAGGGAATCACATTTTTAGCTAACATACTATTTTTATCAGCAAACATAATCAAATTTTTTGTATTGATTTTGTATTGAAATTTTCCCCTTTCTTGATTATTAAATTAATTGTTTCACTGGTTTTTTATCACATGTTCTATATGACATTATCTTTGACCTTCAAAGTTTGATTGCAATTTATTATTTTGTTTGTCAGCACCTAAATCTAACAATGCAATAAATATTTGACTATTAAAATTAATAAATTTATAAATCTGCCGATTACCACATACGTACATATGTATGTATATACAGGGTGTTTTTTTAGAGGTATAGAACTTCGAATTGAAATAAAACACAAGAAAATCGTTTTAATGTCCATCAATTTGGCTTTATTGGAAGGATAATTTTATGCCATTAATGTTTAAATATGATTTCGGGCATGTGGCCGCCGCGGCTGGCTCGAATGAAGCCAATTCTACAGGTCCAATTTTCAACCACTTTTTCGAGCATATGGGGCCGTATGTTGGCAATAACGCCACGAATGTTGGCTTCCAAGTCCCCTAACGTTTCTGGTTTGTTGGCGTAGACGAGCGACTTCACACCCAAAGAAAATAATCCAATGGTGTCAAATCACACGATCTTGGTGGCCAATTGACAGGTCCATTCCGCGAAATTATGCGCTCATCGAATGTTTCCTTCAATAAATCGATTGTGACGTGCGCTGTGTGGCATGTAGCGCCGTCTTGTTGGAACCACAACTCATTCACATTCAAAATCTTCAAAATCTTCCATAAAGTTGATGGACAAAGCTCCAATTGCTGTGCACGGTGGCGAATCGATTCATTCGGGTCCTCTTCAACACTTTGCTCTACAGCGGCAATTGTTTCTTCGGTGCGCACTGTTCGACGTCTCTGCGGATGCGTATTATCACATAGAGTAAACGTAGTGCGAAAACGATCCATGGTTAACCGAATTAATTGCTCTGATGGACGATTATGTCGACCATAAAATGGACGGAGCTTGCGGTAAACTTCGCGAACTGAACCATTATTTTCGAAATAAATTTGCACGATTTGCAAGCGTTGTTCTTTTGTCAACCTGTTCATGATGAAATGGCAAACCAAACTAAATATTAATCACTTGACAGCTGACAAAATGGCCGCCAGTTAAAAAAGTGATGCCAACTTAAAGTTCTATACCTCAATAAAAAACACCCATTATATGTATATATAAATGTATGCATTAAATAAATTTCATAGTTCACTTGAGTATTTTGTTTTATAATAAAAAGTAAATATTCAAAACTCTTAACTAGGCAATTGTTAAAAGAAAATATGCAATTCGTTAGGTATTTCAAAAAACCATGTATGAGCACATTTTGTTTATTAGTTTAAAGTTTTCAATTTACTTATAGGGCATTTATGTACATCAGCACAAAATCTAGCATATTCTGATTCAAATCTTTATGAAAATCTATACCGTTTACACCAACTTTTTTTTTTACATTTATCAAGATTTTTTTTATCCAAAACAAAACCCATCAACTGAATTGTTTCCAAAACTACAACCAAACAACTGCATTGTAGCCAATTCACACACTTTTTTAAGCCGACCGTAGCTAATTCACTCAACTCAAATTATTTATTATTTCCAAATAAGTAGAATTTGTATGAAAAGCCGAAACGAAAATATGTATTTAGTTAAATATCTCAATTAGTAGGTCAAAAGTGGTCAAGTTTTATATACCATTGGATGCTGCTTGAAAAACTATTTTCGATGATACCAATTTTTATTTATGTCGTCTTGGAGCAAAGTACAAAAAAATTCGAAAAACTGAAAAAAATACCTTTTTTAAAAATGGTCCAGCTCACGGATGGTCAACGCAAGAACCGAAATATTTTTTGAATCATCATAAAACATATCAAGCTTTATTTTCGGAAGGGTAACAAAATCACTTTTTTTTGAGTCGCTCTAATGTACATACATACATACATATGTACATACTTTCATACATATTTGTCGAATTGCTTATCTTATCTTTTGATTTTTCTATTATAGAAGTGCCAGGGAAAAAAACATGCAAACATATTTATAAATATGTAGAAATGTATGTATGTAAATATGACTATTTGTACAAGGCAAGTAACAAAAAATTTTATAGAGAGAGAGAGTGGCTTTATCAAAGTTTTCTGTCCCCTCTGGCCAGTTAAATGGCGCATTTATCAAAATAATTACCGGACTTGTGCGACGCCTAAAGCAACGGTCATTTGTGTTTAGCAGTCTATCAATTTTGTTTGTAACCATATTCCACAAACAAAAGGAAGTCCAAAAAGCTATAAGTCTGCTACAACAAAAAATTCATATTAAAAATTTTTAAATAAAAAAATAATTAAAAAAAAATAAATTCAGTAAAGTGCGACTTTGACTCGCGCACGAAGGGTTCCGTTCGTTGGGCTTTGAGCATTTTTTTAATACAGTGTTTTTTACGTTTTTTCAGCTGAAATAATTTTTTTTTTACTATTTTTCGCTTTTTTCTCGTTTTGGCGATTTTTTAAATTTTGGCGATTTTTTTCATTTTGGCGATTTTTTTCATTTTGGCGATTTTTTCATTTTGGCGATTTTTTTTCATTTTGGCAATTTTCTTCATTTTGGCGATTTTTTTTTATTTTGGCGATTTTTTCATTTTGGCGATTTTTTTCATTTTGGCGATTTTTTTATTTTGGCGATTTTTCCGGTTTTCCGCGATTTATTTTCGATTTAGAAATTTTTTTTAATTTGGTGCTTTTTTTCGTTTTGGCGATTTTTTTTTTGATTTTGGCGATTTTTTTTCGGTTTGGCGATTTTATAATTTTGAGATTTTTTTGTTTTACCGGTTTTGAAAATTTCAAGAAGTTTGCTCTTACGGCTTCCAAGATACAGCAAGTTATCAAAATTACATAGTCAAAATTACATTAACTGATAGTACACCCTCTAATTAAAATTTTTTAAATTTTAGTGTTAATTGTTGTAGTCTGTATAAAAATACACTAACTTTACAAATTTCAAGTGCATATACATACAATTGTATGTATATTACATGGGATTTTAACATTTTTCGTTGCTCGTTTTGGCACACCCTTTAATTTCCAACTCTCATGTATTTGTTGTTGTAGCGGCCAAGGATCCCATGTAATATACATACGATTGTATGTATAGTACATGGGATTTTAACATTTTTCGTTGCTCGTTTTGGCACACCCTTTAATTTCCAACTCTCATGTATTTGTTGTTGTAGCGGCCAAGGGTCCCATGTAATATACATACATACATACAATTGTATGTATATTACATGGGATTTTAAAATTTTTCGTTGCTCGTTTTGGCACACCCTTTAATTTCCAAATCTCTCATGTATTTGTTGTTGCAGCGGCCAAGGGTTCCATGTAATATACATACATACAATTGTATGTATATTACATGGGATTTTAAAATTTTTCGTTGCTCGTTTTGGCACACCCTTTAATTTCCAACTCTCATGTATTTGTTGTTGTAGCGGCCAAGGGTCCCATGTAATATACATACATACATACAATTGTATGTATATTACATGGGATTTTAACATTTTTCATTGCTCGTTTTGGCACACCCTTTAATTTCCAACTCTCATGTATTTGTTGTTGTAGCGGCCAAGGGTCTACACACTGTGTCCAAATTTCAGGTCCGTAGCTCTTACGGTTCTCGAGAAAATACCCTGTGACGGACAGACGGACGGACGGACAGACGGACAGACGGACAGCGTAGCGAAAACAATAGGGTTCCATTTTCACCTTTGGTGTACGGAACCCTAAAAACCAACCCTCCTGTTTCCATAACACGGTCGAATTGAGTAGCCTAGTCGCCTGCCTGACTTGTTTCTGTAACGAAAGTGAGAGCTTTTCGATTCAAAGTAATTGTTATCATCCTGTGAAACACATATTTTTTGTAAGTTTATTTAAGTTTTTATATGAATAACGCCGTGTAAAATATAACAATCAATATAATTGATTAATTTTTCTCGATGCGAGAACTTCGTACAAGTTACAGAAAAGAGCAACAAGGTATACAATCCGCATAAATATATTATTTGTATTTTACGTTTTTATCACAACTTCAGATTCTTACGTACTGAAAACTATTAAATAAGGTATTTGAATGTTATGTGCAGGGAAACCAGCGATATGCTATAAAAAAGTGTTTGATGTGCATTTAAAATGCACTGAAAACTCATTGCAAATGCATTGCCAACACTGTTGTTTAGCGTTAGTTTTAAAATATTGCGCTGTAGTAAAGTAGTTGAAAAATCTCTCATGTCTTGAAAGGTCCTATAAATGATCTTGTGCAGGACATTAATGTCTAATTCTCTGCAAATATTTCATAACGTTTCCATTTATTTCCCATTAAATTAATGTATTGTTTGTTTCCGGTGGCGGGTGTTAGCCACGTGAAATTTTTCCCAGGGAAAAATTCCAACTAATAGCAAATAATAGGGAAAACAAAAAATTCCCTGATCATGCATAAAATTCCACGTGCAATTTCTCCCTTTTCCAATTAGAATTTTTTGTTTTCCCTATTATTTTTCCCAGGGAAAAATTTCACGTGGAATTTTATTCATGATAGCCCTGATTCTCTCAATTTTTGACACTCTTTCTCTTTCTGATGTTGCCATGGTTTTTTTAATAATTTGCGGTGTCCATAAAAGTTCAAAAATGTTTGTCATAAAGTATAAAAGCTTAAAAAATATATCAAATATATCTGCGAATGTATAAGATGTTACCCCCTGTTTGTGTAAGACGTTTGAGTTAAAAATCTTGGCGTTTCTGTAATAGATTAAAGAAAAGTTGTACAAGTTTCCTTTAATCTATTACAAAAACGCCAAGATTTCTAACTCAAACGTCTTACACAAACAGGGGGTTAATCATTTTTTGTGTTTAGTTACTGCCATTACAAAATATTTAACACAAAGAGTACATTTTTTTATAAAAATGTATGCACAAAAAGAATTATAAAAATTTAAACAAACAATGACAAGTATTGCCGTCGCCGTCTTCCGTTGTATTATGTTTATTTTTCTCTCCCGCAACGAGAAATCGCAGCGCATCGCAAACATTGTGTTTAGATTCATAGTGTCGATTGTTTTTGTTACCAAAATCGCGTCCTAACTCCTATATCGCGCAATAAATAGCATAGCTATAAAAATTTAATAAATAAATAAAATTTAACAGCTTTATTTATAAAACTCATTAAGGCCTTAGAAAGTCTTTTTAAGAAAAATTGTTTATGAAAATTTGTGTTTAAAACCCCTTTATAAAGCCTTACTAAGTTTTATAAATAAGCCTGTAAATTTTTAAAGAATTAATAATTTGAAATTAAATTTTCAAAGAAAAATCCTTGCTTGTTACATCATAAAAATACTTTTATATATTGAAAATTTTCTTGCAACTACTGATGTAATCGGGGCAACGTCCCTCACATATAGCAAAAACAAAATTTTTATTGAAATTAACTTCCAATATTTTTATTGAATCGTCAAAAGTTGGATAATTGTGGAAAGATTGGTTTGATTCAAAGCACCTGTGTTTATTATATAGTATGGCGTAGGGATGGGCAAAAAATATCGATATATCGAAATATCGATATTTGAGAAAATAAATATCGATATATATCGCCGATATTTCAAAAACCTATATATCGATACATCGATTCTTATTTACGAGTATCGGGTTTCGATACTTTTAAGAGCTATAGCCGTTTTTTAACTGTGACCCAACTAAGGCAGGTGACTTTTTGGATTTTGTGGGCATAAGCCTAAAGGCAGAATTTGTTTTTACTTTCCGTTCTGTTACGAATCAGCTAACTCTTTTTGGTTTATAAAAATTATATACATATAAGCCATTAGTTTTTCTCTCCTTAATTTTGTTATGTTGCGTACACATTCCTCGATGCATGTCGTTATTCACTTTATGAATGCGATGGTAGAGCTATAGCTAAAACTTTACAACACTTTCCGGGGAAATCAAAAAGTCCGGGAAAAGAAAAACTAATAACAATGGACGATGCAAAACTCATCACTTTAGTGGAAAACTGTGACCGTTCTGGTCCGAAACAGCTGATAATTTATTACATAAAAAGTAACTATTAAAATTTAGAAACAGAACGGCACAGCACAGAGCAGCAACAGAAAGTAAAGACTAATGAAGTCTTAAGGAGCTACAGTAGGTTACGTATAACTTAGCACAAATAGTTCTTTTGTATTAAATTTCTTAAAGTAAGTAATTGTGCATTCGAAATTAATGCAGCAAAAAATATCGATATATCGAAATATCGATGTTTTCAAAAAATATATATCGATACTGTTCAAAAACATCGATACGATATATATCGATACATTTTCTTCATTTGCCCATCCCTAGTATGGCGTAATAAAAAAGCCAAATATATACACTATACACTACATGCATAGAACATTGAAAATGAGATTTAGACGAAATCAAATATTTGACCAAGCATATTAAAATTAAAAAAAAATTCTAAACAGTATCAAAATATGCCCTAAAAGCGTCAAATATGTTTTAAAAATCGAAAAAAAAATCTAAAAATATGCATCTCAGACTGAAATATGCAAAAATATGTTTTAAAGGGTAAAATATGCAAAAATATGCATTAACAACTTGATGCCAAAATTGATTGAAAGTTCTGAAAAGGATAAATATCGCATACTCACATGAATATGCCACACAAGAAAAAACATGCAATTACATATTTGCGGTTGCCCTGGTTACATACATACATACATATGTATATGTAAAACTGAACTACCTCGAAGGGTTAATTAATTTGTGTACATACTATTTTTTCCTTTAATGGTTGAAATATTTGCGGTTTTTGAAGTAAAATAATTTTAGAAAAAGACAATATTTTTTATAGATTAAGACACTTATAGTGGGGATTTTTTATATGTGTACATTCATGTGTAGTTATCATAATACTCAAGATAAACAACGATTGTTCAACTAAACTTGGCAGCAAATTATATATATACATATATAGATATCGCTCATTTACTCAAACAACGTCATAACTCAAAAAAACCACGGGGCAAATTACAGCATTCGATAACGAGTGGCGTAATTTGCCCCCAGTTTGCCAGAAAAGGCATTTAAAGTTTTCAATTTACTTACACACAACTTAATGGAAAAAGAAAATTTTATTTTGCTCTCAAGAGAGGGCAAATTATTACATTCGATATCGAATAAATTTTCGTAAAACTTTGACTGTTTGTATGGAAATTTCGATCGATATCGAATTTTGCAATTTGCCTGCTAATTTAAAATTTTTGGGTCACTTTTTTATATACATACATATAATGGCCTTTAGTGGTATGTACATGCATATGTATATTATGAAATTGTTAATAAGTGCGTTCGAGAACTCAAAAATTTTTACAAATTTGTACTATTTTGGACTGGATTGCGTTCGCGTACACAAAATCCAGTAAATGAGAGGCGAATTGAGAGCGAAAAATGACAGTTAATTTACTGAGTAAATGCAAATTTTTACTGGACAAATTTTTGCCAGTAAAATCCAGTAAAATGAAACCATATGTTTTTAAATATAAACAAACAAAAGCAAAGGGAAACAAAATTTTTTGTTTTTTGATGAAATTTTAAAAATAACAAAAAACAAGTGTATTAAGTTATAAACAATGTTACGTTTATTTAAGTTTGATGCCAGAAAAGCATTAGGGGCTGGTTATGTATTCTACGCGAAATTAAAACGTGCGGAATTTTCATACAATTGTTGGAAATATGTAGATATGTATGTATTCATAACAACAATTTCCGAAAGATGTTTTTAAACGTGAATAAAGTTAATAGATTTTTATAGTTAAATTTTTGTTTATACATGACGTCGGATGGAACATTTAAAAAAATTTACTTATTGATCGATTATATGTACATATGATTAATGTGTACTTTTCTTAAATTTGTTTTCAGTTTTTCGATATCTTGAATATATCAGGATATTTATTATTTATTTAAGCAGCTCTAGGTCGAAGAACAGCATTTCGCGTCATCGTAATTATTTCTTAAGTGCGGTCAGGCTGAGTTCTGTTGTTAGGCCTTCGAGAGTTTTTCGTCTCGCTTCCACTGGTTGACTGATCTGCCACGGATAACCGTATTATCTTGCGGTTTTTTGTGGAGTTTCTTTAAAAACCACGTTGCTACTTCCTATGTGAAGGCATAGGTCGTATAGTCAGTCACGAAACTTCTTTGGAAATTCTGTTAATAATATCTTGGGCATATGGTCTAGTTACTCCGCCCATATTCGTGCAACACCATACTATGCAAATTTAATTTGTATAGTATGTTTAATAAATAAATAAATATATCAGGATATATAAAGTTATTTTCCCATTTTATATTTCTCTTAATAAATGCACTCATTGGACCTACTTGAAAGGAAGTGAACAATATTGTTGTCGTGATTGCTTTAAGCGGCAGCAAACATTTTTGTCTTATTCTGTACATCCTAATCACTTTTCACGTGGAGCGTAAAAAGCATAGAAACTTTAACGGCCTGACCCGCGATGTCGACAAGAAAAATTTCCAATCCAGTAACTTTTGCATCTGAGTACACAAAAACTATACAATATTATTGCTTCTGTGAAGCACTTTGGTAAGGCAAAATGATGGCTTTTTGGAAGTTGAATGTATTGCTTCTAGCTGACTCATCTCGCACAAAAAAAAAAACTCCTTATTCATGCGCAACAGCAAGTGATTCTCTAACATTGTCTCCCTTACGAAAACGCTTCTAGGAAGCAGTAATTTTAGCTGGGTACCCGACGATATGTATATATGTGCATATGTATGTATAGTTTCGTATATTCCCTGCAGATAATGTGACTAGTCCATACATGTATGTAAATACTCCAAAGAGGAGTAGGAATACTCCAAAACTACTCCAAATATAGGAGAAAAGGAGGTTGATGTCCTAGGGTTGGACTAAATGATCCAACTTTGCATTACATCGGACTAACCCCAAAACTGCTCCATATAGAAAAGTTATATACTACGATCATAATCGTTTAAACACTAACGCTTATCGTGCAGCATTGAATGCTTGTGTGAAAACAATATGACCCATGACTGCATTACATGGGACCATGATGTAACTAGTCTGTTTCATCCAGATTGCACCACGTATTCCAATATATGCAGGGGGGGTTTTTTTTTTGCATATACATACATACATACATATGTATAATTTTTTTAGCGCCAAAATTGTCAATCAGCTGTTGTATAAATTTTACTGGATTTTACAATTTTTGCGTTCGCGCACTTTTATATGCAAACTTTTTTATTTAGAGTAGTTTCTTTAAATTACTCAGTATTTACTCAGTTACTGGATTTTACTGGAAAAGTACTCAAACGCACCTAATATGTACATTAAATGCACATCAAGCACATTTTTTACAGCATATTTTTGTTTTCTCTGTTCGTTCTTTTATAAACATTATTGCATAACAGAATTTGTCAATTCTTGAAATTCCTTGGAAAACCAACAATATGCAAAAAAAAATAACAATTAGCAATTTGATAATTTTTTTTTTTCAAACATACACATGTCATGTAATTATTATTGTTTTTTACCATATCGCACAATAAAAATACAGCACAAAGATTTTGAAATATTTTTAACAAATAAGAAGACGAGCACAACAAAGCAAACAAGGGTCAATAATCTTAAAGTTGCAGCATTGAAAAATTTGGAAATATTTATTTGCGAATTTCAACATTTTCAGAAACTTTATTGAAATGTCACTACTTCCGTTTATGGCAGAAGGCTAATTTGTTTCTGTTTCTTTTTTACACTTAGGCGTTTTTGGTTAAAACATGTGTTTTAAAAAAAAAATATATTATTTTTGTGCTATATATTTTTTCCTTGGCCAAGTTTTAAGTTTTTTATTTGAGTTGAAGACTATTTCCTTTAGCTAATTAGGCCTAACGTGTTTCTATGACAATAAAAAAGTAATTTTTTATTTCATATTTCCCGACGTTTCGTGAATGTTTTGTTCACTTTTTCCAGGGATTCGTCTATTTATTCCATAAATCAAAAACATCAAAAATTATAAGTAAGTTTAACAATTTATAACAATATATAACAAAAACATAATGTTTACTTACAAATAAAAATTATTAATTTATATAATTATAAGAAAACTTTTATATACATGCTTAAAACTTTTTAAACAAATTCCAAGTTACATACATCCATTTATATGTATGTACGTATGTATGTTATTTTAAATAAATAAAGCAAAACAAAAGTATCTAACACAAACGATTAAAAGTTTTTTCCAAACTGATCAGCTGTTCTCTATTATAATTTTGTAGTTAGCGCTTAAATTGTCGGTATCTTCTTTTTTGTTCATTGTTCTGTTAATTTTTTGTTGTATTCTTAAGCTTTCAGTTATAAATCTCTTTCTCACATTGTTTTCTTTCTTTCTTGTTTACGAAATTCCTTGTAAAGGGAATGACAACAACAACTGCAATTTAGTTTACATTGGAACCACAAAAAGGAGTTTAGAAACAAGATTAAATGAGCATAAAGGTGATATTAATAAAAATAAAGAGAGCACAGCGTTATCACAACACATATTACAAACTAATCATAAACCTGACTTCGAAAATGTAAAAATACTTAATAAAGAAAACAATGTGAGAAAGAGATTTATAACTGAAAGCTTAAGAATACAACAAAAAATTAACAGAACAATGAACAAATAAGAAGATACCGACAATTTAAGCGCTAACTACAAAATTATAATAGAGAACAGCTGATCAGTTTGGAAAAAACTTTTAATCGTTTGTGTTAGATACTTTTGTTTTGCTTTATTTATTTAAAATAACATACATACGTACATACATATAAATGGATGTATGTAACTTGGAATTTGTTTAAAAAGTTTTAAGCATGTATATAAAAGTTTTCTTATAATTATATAAATTAATAATTTTTATTTGTAAGTAAACATTATGTTTTTGTTATATATTGTTATAAATTGTTAAACTTACTTATAATTTTTGATGTTTTTGATTTATGGAATAAATAGACGAATCCCTGGAAAAAGTGAACAAAACATTCACGAAACATCGGGAAATATGAAATAAAAAATTACTTTTTTATTGTCATAGAAACACGTTAGGCCTAATTAGCTAAAGGAAATAGTCTTCAATATTATTTTTCTTCTTATTGTTTTAGTTGCTGTTTACCTCGTAGTCGTCACGTCACAAATAATGTCGAATAGTGTGCGCCCTTTAAAAATCACCATCGTTGGCGATGGTATGGTGGGAAAGACTTGCTTGCTAATAACCTACACACAAAACGAATTCCCGGAAGAGTATATACCAACAGTTTTTGATAATCATGCTTGCACTATCACAGTCGACGACAAGGAATATAGTCTGACATTGTGGGACACGGCGGGACAAGAGGATTATGAACGTTTAAGACCTTTAAGTTATCCAAACGTAAGTTTGTATTATTAAATTTAAGAAAGAAAAGTTGAAGATTGATAAATTTGATGCTGGTAGTAAGAGGAAATATGAATATTTAAAAAAAAAAGTTAAAGAATTCTTGAGATGAAATAAATGATCCTGAAGTTCGTATACAGAAAAAATTATTCACAAAAAATGTTTAAACAAACGTTTGTTTGAAATAAATTTTAGTTTGAATAAAAAATATTTTCTACTGCTCCAGTAAATTATTTGTTACAATTTTATTTTATGAAAAAAAAATCTAATTCAAGGCAGATTCATTTCCAGGTAATATCAGGATTACAAAAACAATGAAAAAATAAAACAATGAAAAAAACAACATGGGTTGTAGTTCATCCAAAACTTCAAAAATATAATTTGTTTAACATAATAATAAAAATTATTCACATAAATTTGAAAATATTTCTCCACGGCAGCTACCACTAACAAAATTTGCAATGTTTAGCACTTTTCACAATTTTTTAATAGTTTTTTCATATTTTTAAATTTGTTTTCACAGAATTTTTTTCAATAAAATATTTTTCATATTGAAATTTTTTAACATTTTCTTTTAATTTCTCTTTCGTAAAAAATTTTTGAAGTTTCGGAAGAACTTTAATTTAAAACAAATAGCTCAGCTGCATTTCCGCTACTACCTTGTGAATGTGCCTTGATCTAATTCATACAAATAATAGCTTCTGCTTAGGCGAGTCAACGGTAGACTTCAAAAAAAATAATTTAGAATGGTTAAAAAAAAAATTCATATGATTATACAAAAAAACATCAACAAATGATGGAGAATTACGAGTACTAACTATAGAAACATAGCAATTGTTTAAACAATAGTTAAACTGTAGAACTTCGTCAAAGATTTTTTATTTCATTTCCTTAAAAATAGCAAAAACAAATACTTATTAATCTATTATTATCCTTCCTTTACAGACCAGTTGCTTCCTCTTGTGTTATTCCATCAGCAGTAGGGCATCTTTTGAGAATATCAAAAGTAAATGGTGGCCTGAAATTCGCCATTATTCCAATAATGTACCTGTCGTTTTGGTTGGCACCAAATTAGATTTGCGCATAGCGAATTCAGAAAAATTCGTGACGACAGCTGAAGGAAGACGTTTAAAAAAGGAAATTCATGCTCATTCGCTGGTGGAATGTTCGGCTAAGAAAAAAATTGCTCTACATAATGTTTTCGAAGAAGCAGTGCGAGCTGTAGAAAAGAAACCTAAAAGCAAGCCGCAATGCAGAATTCTATAGTGATATACATATACATACATATGTATATGTATAAAACATTCTATCTAGCCTGGTTCTAAAAGTTTTCAGCAGACAAAAATGAATTCTATGTTGTTAAAATAAAAGTATTTATTGCAATACATACTTTAGTTTAAATCTAAAATAATTCTTAAAATAATATACTAAACTATACGTATGTAATGTATATTTTAATGTAATTACAAATACTATTCTATGAAATTTTATATACCCTAAAGAAACTTACGAGTTTCTTGAAAATTGTTTATAATTATATTTTATTTTTTTTATTATTATTATTTTTTTTTTTGAAATTTTTCTTATTATATAAATTAAGTGTTATTGATTATTCCAATGACGATTTTTTAATTGAACAAACTATATTTTTGCATAATGAAATATTGAGATTTAAGTTATTTTTCCTAATTGATTGCTATTGAAGATTGGACCAAAGTTTGTTTTTATTTTTTTTTTTTTTTTATACAAAATGTAACTAATTTAAAAAAATAAAATGGAAAAGATAAAACTAAATTAAATAAAATAACGTAAAATAAAATAAAACAAAATAAAAAATAAAATAAAATGACAACATAAAATAAAATTAAATAAAATAAAATAAAATAAATGAACAGAAATAAATAAAAGAAATAAAATTAAGTTAAATAAAATAAAAAAATTAAATAAAAAAGAAAACAAAACTAAAAAGTAAAAGTAAAATAAAATAAAATAAAATTGTTTATCTAATGTTGCGACCTTTTTTATATGTTCAATGATTTTATTAATCTTTAGGTAAATTTATATACATATTTTTAATTTTGTATTGCGATATTTCGTTAACTTCTTCTTCAGGAAGAAATACAACACTAAAAATATATAAATTGACCTAATGCTTAATAAAACAGTTTCATGAAACAAATAAAATAAAATAAAATAAAATAAACAATAAAATAAAGGAAAAAAATATAATGAAATAAAATATGTTATTTTAAGATAATATTTAATAAGATAAAATAAATTAAAATAAAATTATGTAAAATAAAATAAAAATTAAGAAATATAAAAGATAAGTAAAATAAATTAAAATAAAATAAAATTTAATAAAAAAACATATAAAATTATATAAAATAAAAAAGAATTTAATGAAATAACAAAAAATTAAATAAACAATTGAGAAGATGGCGAACAAAACCAGACAAGTCCCGTTAACTGTTTTTTTACAGGAGAGGCAAATAAATAACTTAACTACCTGGATAGAGACTAGCAAGGAAAAAATAGTTTTAGTCATTTTTTAATACAGGATCGAACTAGTTTTGAATGAAAATATTTCGCAACATGCCTAGTTTTGTTCACCAGCTCCTCAATTAAATTAAAATAAAGCAAAATTGAATGAAATAAAATAAAATAAAATAAAATAAAAAAAATATAAAAAAATAAAGCAAAATAAAATCAATTAAAAAACAAAACCAAATCAAAATAAGTAAAAACAATATAAAAACAAAAATAAAATAAAACTATCTAAAATGAAATAAATTAATAAAATTAAATTAAATTAAATAGACAGAAAATATAAATAATTATTTTAATAAATATGTAATTCATTTTTATTTATATATATTTTTAAATGCAATCAAATATGTATGTATGTATGTAATAATATTTAATAAACTAGTCATATATAAGCAAAAACAATCGTTTTTCTATTGCTTAAACAACGTCTATATACACAGCGTCACCTTAAATGCAAACGGACGTAACTACACTTTTATATATGTATTTTACAGGAGAAACAAAAAACGTTACAAAATCAATAATAATAAAGTATTCTTAGAAATGTTCTTCTAAATTTACTTTTAGTATGGATACTTATGTATATGTTTTTAACCATATATTTCCTTTTTATATATATTTAAGCTTTTATGTTAGTTACGTTCCTTGCAATAAAAAATATATGGATTCGTAATTACGTCCGTTTGAATTCTTGTAATAAAGTCGTAATTTTTGATCGCAGAGGTCTAATTATTTGAGTAAACATGTAGTTTGATAAAATGAATCATAATCAGTCAAAAATTCGATTTTGAATTTTTGTGTAGTTACGTCCGTTTGCATTTAAGGTGACGATATGTACATAAGTACATATATGATTAAAAATAACTCTTCAGTAGAGAAAATCTAAAACAATCTGAAACACTCTCAAAACGTGCTTGAGAATTACGTACACAAACATAATAAGTTAAAAAGAAGAAAATAAAATAATTTCGCAACAAACAAATTTATAAATATACTACAGATATTTTTTAAATCGGTTATTTTCGTTATAAAAATACACATACGCCAAAAGCCATGAAGTTAATTTTTTCCAAATTTTAAACATCAAGAGTCAAGTGGCAAACGTCATGTGAGTGTAAAAAATTGTAAAACCCAATAAAGCAAATTGGTACGAAATTCCACCTGAATTCCGCCTTTCCATAAAAATTGTTTCTAAAACAAGATCAGATCAGATGTCCAGATGAGTTTATTGTCCATTAAAGAAATGTTATATAATTCTACTCAATGATTTCTCCTTATAGAAATAAGTGCAACGAGAGCCCATTAGCCTCAGAGATGCTGTTCTACTATCTACTCCTGCTCTTCATACCGAAGAATTTTGCAGAAGTCATTAAATTCTGTAACCTGTAACCTTCTACCACGCGCACCTACATAACTGCTCCACTGTTAAAGCATAATAGCTTTGCCGTAACCAAATCAGCCGAAAGTTTTTGCGCGTCATCGCAATATGTTGATCCGTGGTACTGGTCAGCCTGCCCAAGACTACTCTCGGGAATGTTTAAAAGTGCTCGTACCCATAACTCTGATTTAGAATGTTCTTGTTCAGACATAACTGATATCCTTAGACCAGAATATAAAATCAAATTAAATGAAATGATTTAATATTTTCACAATGTAAGAGAGGAAACCGAAAACCTAGTTAATGACACCATTCATTGCGTAGCAAGTCGTTTAAGAAAAAACTAGCTAAATATCCTACAGAAGCTTCGACTCACAAAATTTTACTAACTCAACAATAACTTTATAGATTACTTACCAAATTAAAAGTAATGAATGCTGTTGCTTCTTTTTATTTCAAATAAAAAGAAACTTGTATAAGTGTGCACTAATTATAGGTGCTAAAACTATCTAAGTATGTAGGTATGTTTAATAGTAAGCACATTGATATCATTCTTATGGATGAAATATTTTGTAATAACATTTTTATAGCACTACAAGTCACTTTATTTTCACCACGCCCGTATAAATATTTAATTTGTTTGGTAATCTTTTATTAAAAATTCTTTCCGCTATTTTTCGCGCAAAACTTCTACACAGCCTAAAAAAATCCGCTTCTTTTTTGACACTCAGTTTTGACAATTTGAGTTCCGTTATTAAATGAAACTTTTCACATCTATTAACTTTCATATACATTAAGGTTATTACAGTTTAAGAAGCTTTGTTTATTATTTGCTTAATCTATTACTAACAAGTGTCAAAGGAAACAAGACCAAGCATGAGAATTTGTTTACACTGGAATACTCCTCGTTAAAACCTCCTTGGTCGAAATTCACTAAAAAAAACTCCCAATATACATATGTAATTTGACTTCATGCAAGAGATATATTAAAATGTCAATGGAGAAAGAAAAGCTTGAAAAAACTAAAATAAACAGTCAAGTAAAGCATGTACCCAAAGATGCTCAAGTTATAATGTCGATCTTAAAAGATTTGGGAATACAGGAATATGAACCTAGAGTAATCAATCAACTGCTAGAGTTCACTTACCGTAAGTATTTTATTTGAATAATAAAGTGTATTTTACAATGAATCCGTTGAAGGTTATGTGACTTGTATTCTGGATGATGCAAAGGTATTCGCAAATCACGCTCGCAAGAAAACCATAGATTTAGATGATGTCAAATTGGCCACCGAAGTGGTGTTAGATAAGGCTTTTACCTGCCCGCCACCAAGGCATGTAAGTATATCGGATTTTTATCAATTTGTCCAGAAAAATAATTTGCATTTGTTTAAAAGGTTATATCCAAATTAGCCGAAGTACGTAATGCTATGCCACTGCCACCTATTAAACCACACTGTGGCCTACGTTTACCACCAGACCGTTATTGCCTGTCAGCTTGTAATTATAAGCTGCGGGCAGCCATGCAACCAAAGAAAATGACAAAATCCGCTTTGGAAGCAAGATCCACTATAAAAACACAAATTAAGTCGGCCGTAAGTGCCGGCTCAGTGGGGGCATCTAAGCGGCAGGCTGTTCTGACGCCCAAAACTCAAGTGGTTACTATACCCAAGCCAGTTATTAAATTTACAACCACTGCTAAAACAGTATCGCTAGATAATAAAGCCAGCATAACGACTCTAGGCGCTAATCAGGATTCCAGTAGCGATATCAAAATGGAAGTTGATTCAGATAATGCTGCTGTTGGCATTATTTCTACTGCAACATCAGGTTCTTCTGTCGGCGGCGGGAGTGGCGTAAAAAGAGAACGCGATGAGGACGAATTTGAATCAGTTCCATAAATTATAATGTGAATTACAACAATATATATTTTTCAGTAAAAGAATAATAAAAAATTTTTGATTTCACATTCAGTTAAGATATTTTTTATGATTTTTTTCTCTTCCCAAGAATCGTGTAAAAGCTCGTGTCCAAATTGCACGCTTGCAATAAGAATTCTCATTTAAAATTATTATAACTGAGGAACTTTCAAAGAACAGCCTTAAATATCGCTACATATTTATCCACAAAGCGTAAAATACCTATGCAGGAAAAGTATTTAGTATTTATAACACATTTTTTATAGTATATTTAATAAACAAAATGTACACTTTTGTGTTTTATTTTCCTTTCAAAGCCACTATAATGGCGCAGCCTAAATCCATAATTTGTAAATACTCTGAGCCACCATCTTGCAAACGAAACGAGCACTCCTTTTAAAATGATTCCATAATGTAACAAAAAAATATGACAAATTATTTTTCACTCACCCCGAGTTTATCGCATATGCGAGCCTTTTGCATGTCTGTTAAAAAGCCACATCTTAATATGTATTCATTGAATTGTTCCAACATTTGACCAATACTGTAAGCTTCGTAGCCAATATTGCGCACATATTCTTCCAATTTCGTATAATTTCCGGAACGACAAACTTCTAAATATTCTTCCAGATAAGACTCTGGTATAATGCCAGACATTTCCATTAAATCTGACGTTTGGATTTTATGTTCAGCCCCTTTCAGGCGATAACAAGACTGTAAGGTGGTAATAGCACGTCTCATGTCACCACCTGATATATCAACAATAGACTTAAAGGCGTCTTCATCGATTTTTACGCCCTCCAACTCGCAAATATGTTGAAGCCGTTCGATGATTCGTGTTTCACCCAAAGGCTTAAATCTAAACTTGGTACATCTAGAAGTAATTGGCCCAATAATACGCGAAACATAATTGCATACCAAGCAAAACCTCGTACTGCGACTCTCTTTCTCCATTGTTCTTCTTAAAGCCGCCTGAGCTGCATGGGTCATAGAGTCTGCTTCATCGAGTATAATAATTTTGAAAGGAGGGCAAGGACGTCCATCTGGTCTTATAGCACTGGCTGTAAGTTGAGCAAAGTTCTTGATTTTTGATCTAACCACATTAATGCCGCGCTCATCAGAAGCATTTAATTCTAAAATTCGTTCGCGGTACATATCGCCGAAAATCTGTCTGGCTGCTGCCAGAATGGTACTTGTTTTACCAGTGCCCGGAGGTCCGTACAATAACATATTGGGCAAATCAGCGCCTTCCACACATTTTCGTAGAACTGCAACTACTTCACCTTGTTCTACTACATCGTCAACACTCTTAGGGCGGCTATTTATATTAAATTTATTTAATTAAAATGCGTGTGGTTTTATTGTAGTATGCAAACATTAATTTAGCTTACTATTTTTCCACCCAAGGAGCTGGTGGTTTTCGCCGTTCTCCTGATTGCTGGCCGGATGAGGTGCTAGCTTGACTTTTATCGGTTGTAGTAGTTTTGCCCGTTTTCAGAAAAGCTTGCATTTTATAAAATTTTATATTACAATAAAAACTAAACTTGTATAAATGAATCACAGAATATTAGTAGTCTATGAAATGAACGCTTGTTTTTTTTACTAAATTAATAAAAGGCGGGTGTTTCGGTATATGATATCAAAAATAGTGAATGTTTGTTGGGTAAAAGAAGCAACATTTCAACCTCTGTTTCATATATAAAAAATTTTATATAAAATTATTGAATGAAACTATAAAATTAATAGGTATAATAAAATTAATAAGCATAATTTATACCTATTAAACCTTAATAAATAAATTTTTGACTATTTTTCCTACAAAATGTCATATTTCCATGTGATTTTCAAAATAATGGCATAATTTAACATTAACATTGGCTGTTAACAAATCTTTCCATTTTACAGCACTATTTTCTAGCGAACAGCTGCTTATGTAGGGTCAATACAAAGAAACAGGCCGTCTTAAAAAGTTGGCGGCGGCTTGAGCCGATTGACACTTACAGCCGCTTTTTATAAGTATTTTAACAACATTTCTATAAAAAAATTAAAAAAAAACAATAATTTCTAAGATTTAGTACAAATTTACAACTAAAAAAAACAATTAGCCGGCTGCAATTTTGAGCCAATGCTAGCCGCATACATTGGCGGTGGCTTGATTTTACATTGGAAGTTGGCGGCGGCTCTGGAGCCGACTGTGAGCTGATCGGCTTGTTTCTCTGGGTCAATATTTGTTGTAATTTGTAGTGATGTGTCAACAAATTAATAAAAGTTTATAGTTTTTTTGGAAAAACTTATGTTTATGGGAATTTTAGCAAAATTTTTGCTTCAGCATATGAATTAGAAGCTAAGGAACAATATACATATCCGAAAAATGGATAAAACTCATTTGTTCAAAGCCGGCGTTATGACTGTTAAACTTCAGCGGAAAGGAGAATTGAAGGATCCTAAGAGAATACTTCCCAAATCTTCCACTCATACGAATGGTCATCGGGATGAATTTGCTAAACAGGCCAAGGAGGTGTGTAATAAAATCACTACTTTGCGTAATGTTCTAATAGAAAATCGATCGGCTTACATGAAAATTGGGCAACATTTGAAAAGTGCTGCACAAATGACTGATGAACAGAGGGATCTAATTGATAGGGAATCCGAAAAGATTGTTACTTTTTATACTCAATACTTAGGACAAATGCGTAACGATTGGAAAAAGGCCAAACGGAAGCCACAACAACGACAACATATGGAGGCAGTCTTAGAACTGCTGTCCTCCTATCTAAAGGCTGTTCAAAATATTTACTTAGAACAGAAAAAGTATCGTGTACAACATGAATTGGAAACTTATCGTTTGCTTAAGCTAGCCTCAGATAGAAAGAAAATACCAGTAAGGCCTGTAGGAGAACTAAGATCGCGAAAGACTTCAACGGTGTCATCAACATCGAGCAAAGATTTGCAAATGGAACGCCGGTCATCTAATGCTTCATGTACTGACGTAACAACAGACGGCTGGGACTTAGATGATGACGATATAACTGTTCCAAGAGCATACAAATCATTTACGGAAGAATCACAAACTTTAAGCAACACTTCCTTTTCAAATATAGCAGATTCTAAAGCACAAGTTGCTTTAGATGAAGATATGCAGAAATCTCAGCAGTTGGTGGATGAAGCGGAGAAAACATTGAGTCCTGAGGATGTGCAATTATTTGAGGAGGAAAATGTACAGTTGTATCATGAGTTGCAGGGCCTGTCGGAGGAGGTGGAGGCAATAGAGAAAAATGTTGTAGATATTGCAACTTTGCAGGATATTTTTACGGAGAAGGTAAGAGATCAGAAGATAATTAAAATCCAGATAGAGTTCAAAAATATATTTGTCAATGTTTTTTCTTCAGGTAACATTGCAGCAGCATAATATAGATCGAATTGTGAATGCTGTAGTTGGCGCAACAGAGAATGTCAAAGATGCAAATGAGCAAATCAAGCAGGCAATACAACGTAATGCTGGTCTCCGAGTTTGGTCGTTATTTTTCCTGTTGGTCATGTCCTTTGCCTTACTGTTTTTGGATTGGTATTATGATTAAATATGTGTGCTATGTGTGCATTTTGTGGAAATTATATGATAATTTCGTTTTCGAAACCGCTTTTTAGCCTAGTGGAAATAGTTATAACAATATTGTTAAAAAATCCTGTTTTTTTTATTGTGGTATAATATAAGAAATATAACGAAATACAATAATAAAAATGCCCAGTCATGCTTAAGACTGTTCCTTTTCATTTTGTATAAACAAAGCATTTTCATTTAAATAACATATTATCCAAAGAAACTGCAACTTTTCCCATGGAATTGCCACACCTACTTACGTCTAGCATTGAGTGGGAATAGAAATACATATATAGTTTTTATTTCCATTGTGTTACTAAAAGTAAATTAAAAAAAATCTGCACCATACTATGTATACATATATGGTAAGATATGAATTTTTAATTTCATTAAATAATACAAACCTTGTTTCATTGAAAAAAAAAATATACTTTTGAATTGTTGTATTTATATATGCATGTATATATATTTTATTTTATTAAAAAACTAAAATTATTGATTTTTTCTGTGTTGAAAATAAGTTTAAGATAACAATAGGTGAATTCATAAGGTATCTTAACTGCTGTATTGTTTACATACATATATGCACCTAAATTGTTGTCGGTATATTTTATAATTTGGAATAGATTAGATAATATTTTACTAGAATTTAATAATTTTACCACCGATACAGCACTTAATATATCCCTGTGAATCCCTTTAATAGTCATATAGTATGTATGTATCTATAATATGTATCTATAGTCGTATGAACTTACGTATGCATGTAGTATGTATATATTTACATTTGTTTTAAAACCCATATTCTTAAAAAAAAGTTCATCTTAAAATAAGTTTTTGAGCACTTAAAGTTTACTAATATTAAGTTAAAGAACCAAAAAAAAAAAAAAGATCAAAACTCTGAAAACATTATAACTTAGAAACAAAAAGGATTATAAAATTTCACAAATTTGTATTATACATTTATTGCAGGAAGTCTTCTTATAAATTAAAAAGCGGAAAATAGAAAATTGAATATTTCAATTATTTTCCACATTTTTGCAAAAAAAAAATTAACTAAAAAAATAAATAAATTCAAGACTAATAAAAACAACTAGTTAAAAGGGAACTAAACCAATATGAATAGCAGTAGTCTTAACAATTAGCAAGTATAACTTATTACATATATGTATAAGTATTATTTGTTTAGTTTACTTAATAATATTTCTAATATTTGTGGTATTTATCAAGTTCCACCACCAGTAAGGTCTATGCGACGGCGATTTAAAGACTAAACGCTGTCACACACACTCAATTATAAAGCACCGCATCAAGAGAATTGACTTTACAGGTGGTGTTAATTCTATATTACGAGTAAAGGACATTATTACAACTTAGAGTTAGTTAAAAGTAGGATAGTTTATCGTACGTAGAAAACGATGTTCATTATTACAAGTTTAATTTAACTTGACAGTTAGGAGAAACTTGCCTTTAACTTATCGCTAACTTTAGGCTAAAGTAAAATTGCACTATTGAAAAACTTTTTATACATGCGATAAAATCCAAATTTTAACTAAGTTTAAGTTGTAATAATGGCCCTAAGTGTTATAATGCAAAAATCAAGTTCATATGTATGTATGTATATTCATAGACAGTTTTCTAGTGTTGCTTCGATTGGTCCAATAAGTCAAAAATAAGCAAATTTCTTATAAGTACATATGTATTACAAACTATGTATTAGAAAAAATCATTGTCACTACATTAAAATAAAGACAGTGTCAAATGCATTCAAAATGCAATTGAGCGCTTCTTCAAGTCGTTAAAGAAGCTGTTGACAAAATTGAGTGATTGCAGTAGGATTTAGCAATTGGACAAGTTTCTTAATTTTGGTTCTTAATATTATCTGAAAATATTTTTCTAGCGTTAGGTCAAGGCGAATCTATATTAGGTGACCTTAAGGCAGATTCATATACGGTATACTCAGCTCCAAGGCAAATTCATTTAAGGTACACCCGGCTCAATTCGTTTAAAAGAATTTATGCATTGGATGTCAAAGAAATGTATTGAAAAATATGTTTTAATATCTAACGTACATACACATATTTATTCAAAAGGGAAGCGGCGAAAACGGACAACTGAGCAGTTGAGACCACCTAATATCAATTCGCCTTGGTATAACTTGGGGTCTACTCTGTAATTCAAAACGAAAGAAAAAGCTTTCGAATTACAGAGAAGACCCCTTATATTAATTTGTCTTGGTTAACATCAAATGCAAGGCGAATTGATACCAGTGTCAAATTTTCTGCTGTCACAATATTTCCTAACATTTTGCATTGATTTGACAGTAGTGCAATTCAGTAACTTTTAACGATCCGATAATCCTACATTTTAAAATACCTATATTCCTTTTTCCTATTTAATTTTCGGGCTTTCAAAGTCATTTGGGTCTTCTTTCATGTAAATAAAAGATTATTTATTCATTTTTAAATCCTACGTTTCGTTGGTATTTTCCAACTTCTTCAAGGATTATTTATTGAAATCTGGCAACCACAACATTTTGTCGCTTGCAATAACGATTGGGTGATTCTGTAATTTATTTTTAACGATAGTAAGCAGCTGATATTTTCTGTTGATTTTTGTCAATTAACAGCACATAAATTATTGTCGCTTAAATAAGGTAAAAAATTTTACATTTTTTTAAATTATTTTAGCGATGCGATTATCGTTAAAAAAAAAAGTTAGTGAATTCGCCTTGATCAAAAGTATAAATTTTCAAAGCGAATTGAGCTGAGTACATATGAATTTGCCTTGCCTTATATGAATTTGCCTTAGTATAACTAATGTGAATTTGTCTTGAATTGAATTATGAATGTGCCTTAAATTTGTCAATACATAGAATTTACTAATCGATTTTAAAATACATATCGTTACCTGAATATAGAAATGCCCTAACTAATTTTTTTTATATCGAACATTTTTTATATTTCGATAGAATAGCATCTTGTAATGTCGAGCCCTTTTTTCGCTTTTATCGTAAGCGACATGTTATCGGAAATAGACTTTTTTATTGAAATTAAAATTTTATGGACCTACACATATGTAGTTTAGAATTATCAAAATGGCAAAATTGTTGATAACACAGGCTGTACAATTTTATCATAAGCGACAATTTACGTACAAAAACAAATTTGAATATTTTAAAAAAAACCTTCTCCTGAAACATTTAATTTTTGTCGCTTACGATAAAATCGAAAATAAGGCTCGATGTATCGAAAAATCCAAAAATCTCGATTAAAAAAAAAATAATTAGCTGTCCTTTCTATATTAAGGTAACGCTATGTATAGTATGTATGTATATACTATAAAAAAAGCAATTAAATCATATTCCACATAATTAATAAAACTGTACATACATATGTATATCACTTTAATGCTATTTAAAAATCTTCTAAATCTTCTTTAAATACATAAAATAATAATAAAAAAAATTATGACACTTCTGAATAAAATAAATCTATAAATAAAAATATGTATAAATTTTAAACTAAAATAAGCAAAAAATTCTATGTGACGAGTCCTGAGACAATAGTATTATTGCATGCATCAGTCTCGTCGTTGATTAAGGCAGATGCAGAAGAGTTTTCACCGGATGCTGTTGCTGGTAAATTTGTATTTTCTTTTTGGATTGTTGTTGCTGATATTGCTGTTGCTGTATTTGTTTGTATTGTATCTGAATAAATGGGGGAAGACAATTGTGATTGCGATTGTGATGACGATGTTGATGCCTCCGAAGCTGATGCGTTTTTTTCTCTTGTAGCTAAAAAATATAAAGAAATAAGTACACAAAATATGATTATTTGTCAATGCTGGCTTTTGTATTACATAAAAGCTACATCAAATATATTTTTTTAATCAGAACTATTAAATGTTGGAACAAAGAAACAACAGATTAATTAGAGAAGAATAACACAAGTGAAAAGAAATTTTTATTTCAATACATCTACTTTCTTAAAATTTATGATTTCCGTTTGTTGTGGAAAAAAAAAATAAAATGTGTTTGAAGTCCATTTAAAAAAAATTAGTATGAACAATTTTAAATAAAATAGATTTTAAACTCATTTTAATTTTATGAATATGGGAGTAAAAATTTTGCGTTTGTTTTATTTATTTATTTATTAATACATATTCTACAAAGTAAATTTGCAGAATATGGTTGCGCAAATATGGGGGGGGGGGGGTAACTAGACCATATGCCCAAGATGTTATTAACAGTATTTTAAAAAAGTTTTTGTGACGTGACTATGCACGACCTATGCCTTCATATAGGAAGTAGCAACATGGTTGTCAACGAAATTCCACAAAAGAACCGCATGATTATACGGTTATCCGTGGCAGATCAGTCAACCAGTGCGACCAAGGCGAAAAACTCTCGAAGGCCAAACAACACACACAAGCCTGACCGCACTTCAGCCCATGTTTATAACATGTAAATTCGAAATTATTTTCATTCGTTTCGAATTACAGAGCAGACCCCCCAGATCTAGGTCTAAGCTCGTAAATAGTAAACAGCTCGAAAGCTGGGTTTATCTCATGGAGGAAAATATTAAATTTCAAAATGGCATTTCCCCAAAGACGTACACTATAAGGAAATGGAAAAATATATCGCTGGAGCTAAATTTTGTTGAGACTACCTCTCAGACAAGAAAGAATTCATTTACGTAGTGCAATCACTTTTCAGGGTGGTAAGAAGAATTATTCAATTATTTTGTATTACATATACATATTTATTTTACTATTTGACTACAATCAAATATCGAAAGTTGTTCAAGTTGCCTCTTAGTTTCTTTTTTTAAGCGCCAATTTTCGGGTTCGAAATTAAATGAATGGCTCGATTATGAACGGTAACCGAACTTCAGTTGCCGAGTTAACTATCAACGCAACTGAACTTAAAATTGGTATTATGTATGGCAACTTCCTCCTGTTGCCAAAAAAATATATCGAAAATACGATTATGACAGATCGGCAACTGAAAATAATGTAAACAAAAATGTTAAATATAAGAAATACAAGTGCTAAAAAAAAAACTATTAATTAAAAGTGCTTAAAACATTACTGATCATATAAATTATTAGTTAAGTGGAATTAATTTATGATGAAGAGAAGGAAGTTCAAAAGGTTGAATGTATGAATGAATGAATTAAGTCAAACGGGTAGCACAGGACACTGCGAGCAAAGTAGATCTATTGTATCCCCTGCCAGGTGCTAGAGCACCTCATCTAGACATACTCTCCTGATGAATCTCAGGATTGCCAGTGGGTCAAGAGTTGGCAGTTGCCCAAACGGCTATATCTTGTGGGGCATAACGCTTCACAGTCCTTCAGAATATGCTCTGGAGTTTCGTCTTCGTAAGCACAGAATCTGCACAGACTGTTACTCTCAATGCCAAGTCTGTTGAGGTGTTTTCTCAGTATACAATGACCTGCAAGGAAACCTGTGAGCATTCTTAGATTGTTTTTACTCAGGGAAATGAAAGCTATGAAACGATTTTGATTATACGTTCCAATCATTAGCTTTGCATGTCTCAATCCTGGGAGATTGAGCCAGAGGTGTTCCCTATTACTTTTGAGCTCCGTCGATATATCTTCCCGGATTTTGCCCAATCCGAGTCCACAAAACGGTTCTGGTCCGACCATGGGTGTACTAGCCCCCCTTCTGGCCATTTTGTCTGCATTTTCATTTCCTAACACCCCGGCGTGCCCAGGAACCCATGCTGCTTAGCTTATTTAGCTTAATGATGCCGCACGCTAACTTAGAGGTAAACTCATATGAGCTGAGCGTTTTGATGGCAGCCTGACTATCCGAGCAAATGGCTATTTCTTTTCCTCGGTAGCCCCTATCAAGATTAAATTGTGCGCATCTCTCAATGGCATAAACTTTCGATTGAAAAATGGCAGGAGATTTTCCCAACGACTCGTGGTAGTTAGTCCTTGGTCCTACAACTCCCACACCAGAAGGTTGAATGTATTAGCCGGCTCTTTAGAATTACCGCCTCTACTGTGAGTATTATGTTATTGCCTAAAATAAGTTTTAACAATCCCTTTTTTAGCTGTAAAGCATTTTTTTTTAAATATAGATAGAAGAAATCAAAAATAAAAATAATATTGCAATTACTTTTAAATTTTTCCAATTTTTTGCTTTTAAAACTATGCAGCAACTACAAATTTGTGGTTGCCAATATGGCAACTGAAATTACCAGCTGTTAGTTGACTGTTGACATCCGTAATACGATTTCTGCAATTAGCAACGCAACCAAAGTTCGGATCGAGCCATCCAGTTTGTTTCTCTAAGGACCACTTTTTGAGTTCCAAGATTAGAGATTAAATTAATCTTAAACACTATTTGTGGTTTTTGGGTGGTCGATTATATTGTTTTCATTGCTGGTTTTAGCGGCCAATCGTGCTGGTTTAAACTTACATTAATAATGACAACATAGACTTGTGAAACATATAACTTTTATATTATATATATATATTTTTTTATTTTTCTTACGAAATTCAATTTCATTTTAAAGTATCTCAACATGTATTTTAACTTTTGTCCACCCAATTTTATTGTATTTTTAAAAAATTACGGTTATGTTTGGACTTAGTTAAATTTTGTTTGTATATTTATTACTTATCAATGAAGGTAAATAAAACTGCATTGTAAAAGTTTTCAGAAAAGCTTTAGTTTTCTTGAAACTACAGATTTTTATTTTATAATAAAAGTTATATGTCTCGTAAGCGTGTGCATGCATATTGTCAATATTAACGTTAGATTAAGCCACCACGATTGGCCGCCTAAATTAAACCCCGATTGGCCGCTAGCATACATATAATCGACTATCCAAAAACCACAAATAAAGATTAAGGTTAATTTAATCTTGAACTCAATAAGTGACCTTAATTAGCTAATCCCAAATTTAAATTAATATGTTCACATATAATAAATTTTAAACGCATTTAAGCAAAATGATTATAAAGTTAATCAATTTCGTTCACATTACATCTGAGATGATTAAGTTATCAGTTTTACAGGAATCGGTGGACCTTGCAAACCATACCTGCAACTTTCCGCTGAGGTACAATTTTTTTTTACATTTTAATTCTATAAAAACCAGTGATTATCTAAAAATCGATTTGAAGAAGGGTTTTGAAGTTTGGCAAACCAAACTAAACATAAACTAATGCCCCTATCACGGTTTTCAACTAAACTCAGTTTGGTCGCCTAAGAGTAGACCAAACTTACACACGACCAAACTGTGTTTTAGTATTATGAACCACAACTGTTTCCTAGTTGAAATTGTCATCGCGTTGCCAACTTAAAATATCAAGTTTGACAGAAAGCAATTAATTTGTGTGAAAATTTAAAATACAAAGTTTTAGAAAAAATATTGTTTTGTATGATTTAGTTCAAACAAATCATACTAAATGGATACATATATATGTATGTAGATTTATTTTATGACGACGAAAATGAAGTCGCAAATATATGTAGATGTACTACGTATCGAAAGAAAGAAAGAAATTCGTGATGATTCTAACCATCATGAACTACCCAATGCAAGGTAAGGAATAATCAAAATAGGGAACGAATTCTTTAAAAAATAATTTTGGAATGTTAATAAAATTTTGTTATGAATCATAATCAATATTTCCAGTTACGATTTTTCCATATTTTCTACTTCTTACCTGTAACTAGAAAAACCCAACCACCGACTCAACTACTTGAAAACAGTTGTGTATACTCAAAGTTTTTCTCAACCAAACTTACGCATAGTTGTAAATGATAGTACCAAAACACAACTGAAAACTCAACTGTTAATTTAGTGGAGAATGGTAATGCAAATTTATCAATCACAACCAAACTATTTTAAAAGTTGAAAACCGTGATAGGGGCATAAAATAAAGCAGCACTACCAACCCAAAATTGTGAACTTGGAAAAAACATCCCTTTACAATATGTAACATTATCGCCATACACACTTTTTATAAGAATAATTTCGTATAATTGAAAAAAAAAAAAAAAATGAAAAACGAAAGCACCAAATTTAGTGAACAAAAGTAATAACAATGAATTTTTTTTTTTGCTACCCCACTTACCTTCTTCATGCTCAGTCATATGAGTCTTCATTCCACACTCTGTGCCGAATTGTTTTCCACAATCTTCACATGAATTTGGTTTTTCAAATTTATGCATTGTCAATTTATGCAACGTCAACTGTGAGGGTCGTGGAAAACGTACACAGCATATGTTGCAATCGTAGGGTCGACCTTCAGCATTATGTGTTTCCATGTGGCGTTGCAGCGTATTGTGCATACGGAAAGTTTGTTTACAAATCCAGCACACTAATGACGTCGTTGCAACTGCACTGCTGCAGGTAGTTGATTGTTTGGCGGCACCATGTACCAAATGACGATGTTTACGCAAAGCTGTTTCATTTGTAAATGATTCCTCGCACAGCAGACAATTATGACTGTCGGGTAATGTACGTTCGGGTGCGATTTGTTCACCGCCTCCATCGCCAGTGAAAGCATTATCTGGGCTATTGTGGTTCAGATTAATATTGTCATGGCCGCCATCATTGCTGCCGGCATTGTTGTGAAGGGAAGACGATGACGATGACGAGGATGGGGAAGCTGATGCAGCAAAATGTGCAGACATCTCGCATAATTGGCGTCTGCGAAAGTGTCGCAATGTTGTGGTTGAATCTGGTTCAGTTTGTTCCGGCGAAGGTATAGTAACATGTTGCACAGTATGGTTATCAACAACACCTTCATTTCCTGCATATTGTTGCGAATTATTATGTGCTTCTGTTTGTGTTGCATTACTGTTGTAGTCGCTTTGATCATCATTTTGGTTTAAAAAATTACAATTATCATTATCTAAAAGTAAATAAAAGTATATTCGTTTACTGTAATATTTCATTTAGTGGATTACTATCAATGTATTATTTTAAGGGAAATATACTAAATATACCTATAGAATATTGATCGCAGTTGTAAGAAATATTTGTAGTTTTCTTGTGTTAAGTGAAAACTCTTGTCTTACCTATTAAGACAAATCTGTTATTAAACTCGGAATTAAACTTAGTACATTTCTCTAATTAGCTACTCATACTAATTAAGGGCGACTTTTTGGGTTCGAGATTAAGATTAGTTATTTCTCTAGTTAACTAAACCGAAAATTAACTAAATCTCACATAATTGAGTTTGATGTTCTTGAATGATAGTTTAAACTTCTTTTTGCATGTAGTATTACCATACTGAGGAACAAAATAGTGGCAACATTTTCTGTGCAAAAGTCATAGATGTTATCAACACACTTTGATTTTTTGTGGGAAGAAGAAGAATCTGCCATATTTTATTATTTACGAGTACAACTAAAATATTGCGCGTGTTCAAGGAAATAGACAAATAATATAATATATATATATATATATATATATATATATATATATATATATATATATATATATATATATATATATATATATATATATATATATATATATATATATACATATATATACATATACATATATAAAACTCACAAAATTAATTTTATTTTCTAAGGAATAAGTAAAAATCATCATTAAAAATTAAAAAGTAGTTTTTAAAATAAAACTTATAACCGTTACGGTCCCTGCTTCTTAGGCCAGTTTTACATCTATGTGTCATGTGCCCAGAAACGCGTAACCACTAAATACTAATGAAAAAATATTTGTTTCAGACATGTATTTATTGATTTAAACAGTTTCCAATCATGTTGGATTCTATAAAATTGTCTATTACTTATGTACATATGTATGAAACTGTTTAACTTAATAAATACGTGTCTGAATTAAACAGTTTTTCATTATAAAATTAGTGGTTACGCTTTTTTGGCCATGTGCCCAAAATGCCAGATGTAAACTCAGCCTTAGTATTACCATACTAAACAACAAAATATGGCAACATTGTCTTTGCATAATTTCATGATGTTATCAAAAGGTCTGATTTTTTCAAAGAAGAAGAAGAAATGATTATATGAAAACATGCATAAACTCAAAAAGAGAAATTAAAAAAAAATACATGTACATATGTAGCTTTTATTTAATCCTTTAAAAATATTTAGCACATAATATTTTTTAAAGATATTATTTTTCTTTTCTACTTTTATAAAATTGGCCAAGTTTTTAAACCGAGGAGTAGCTACTGTTGTAAATTTTTATTTATTTATTTATTAATACATATTGATATTTTAGATAAATACAATAACAATATAAGAGGGGTAGAAGCACTAGCTACAAAGGCCATCGGCTAATGTAAATTTTTATTCTGGCAGTTTTCATGTAAGATCAAACCAGCATCACTACGGATCAAGTAATTATGTACATATCGCACACTAAAACATCAAGAGTCACAACTCAAAAAATCTCAGATGCTGAATAGTGACAAACAACTGTTGATACCGTACAAATGAAGCAAGTATGTAACATAAAAAGAAGTACATATGTATGTATAACGGTATTTTATATTCTTCAAGAAGACTGTTATGTAAAAGAAATTGTTGCGCTCGTTAGAGATTTCTTCAATTAACTTGTTTATAAAAAAACAAAACCAGTTTCATCATTTTGAGTTGTGACTGTTTATGATTTAGTGTGCGATATGTATTATATTTACATTTTATTGTTGCAATAATATTTAAGCTTGAGCAAAAAAAATATTTCTCCTAATACCTATAAAGGACTCGCAATGTTGCCCAGTTAAACAACACAACACAACACAATTCTTATAACTGTAATTTATTCTCTTGAATCGTAAAACTCACCACTATTACAATCCGGACAACACAGTTTACGACTTCGTTCTTGTTGTTGTTGTTGCTGCTGCTGCTGTTGAACTTGTTGAGTTCCCACAGTGTGTGATAACATTTCATCTTCGTTTTGCGATTGTGAAGCATTCGTATCAACATCATCACCATCATCATCATCATCCTCACCATTCAATGTCAGATTAATGGCTGTTTTGTTAAAAAAAAAAAAAGTGAACAAAATATACAAAAACCAGTCAAAAATTGTGTAAAAAAATAAAAACTAAAACACTAGCAGAATTATAAATATTCAACTGTATCTCTGTCTGTATACATGCACTCATGCGAAATTTAATATAAAAGAACTTTTTCTCCATGCAACAATTGAATACTTTTACAAGTCTGCTTTAAAAGCAAGAAATATACAAAAACAAAAAAAGAACAAACGATTTGTGCTACTTACAGCGTTTATTTTTATTTTCACCGGTTACTTGTACATGAACATCCTCCACGCGAACCAATCGTTGTTGATGATTGTGTTGTAGCAACTGATAGGTAGCTGGTGCTGTTGTTGCTGCCATTGTTGTTGTTGCAGAGGAGGAGTTTTGTCGTAGATGTTGGTGAGATCTTCCCAAGTTGGCGTGGTATTTTTGCAAATGAAAATCTAAAGTGCGTTGAGCACAAAAACTCAAACCACACTGAGCGCATTGATAACGGGAGCCATGACAATTTGTGACATGCGTTTGGCGGTCAGAGCGTCGGGAAAAATGCGTGGGACAGTGTGGACAGTTGTAGGGCTTTTCGGCGGGATGTGTATTGATAATGTGATTGCTGTAGTCTACATTGTTGGTGAATTTGGGACGTTTGTGACAGAAACGGCAGATGAGTGTAATATTTTGTGTAGCATTTCCATTTCTGGGTTGCAATAGTTGTTGACGTCGTTTTAAATGTTTGTGTAACTGTTGGTTGAATTTTGGAATGTCCAGAGGACCAGCAGTAGCATCCGCTTGCGGTTCTAATGGTGTGGACAAAGGAACCTGGGTGGACGCGGTCGCTTCGTTGTTACTTTGACTGGATGAATAATTTTGATTAGTGTTTTGAACATTCTGGGCCTGAACTGGATGAATTAATACTGTCGGCGTCTGAATGTTAGGTTGCGATGGTGCTGTTTGATTAAGATTGGCCGGTGTGGTGGCGTAGTATTGTGAAGAACCATTCAAGTTATTAACTAACATGATGTATTGCGAAGAATGGGGGTTGTTGGCGACCGGTTGCTGCTGAATTGTTGTTCTAGTATTATCAAGATTTGTTTTACAGAAAGTCTGCGAGGTGTTGGGCGGAACAAAGATTGTATTGACCGGTCGAGTTTGTATATTAGTTGTGGGTATATTGGCTTGATAAAGTCCATTGTTGGTATTGATGAAGTAGGTGGTGGTGCCATTGGCTGTAGGTAAAACTGACTGTTGGTTAAAGTTAGTAGCTGTGTTAACTGCTGTTGGCCAACTGATTTTGTTTGTATTATTATTGATCAGTGGAGTTGCTTGCGTTTGGTTGGCTTTCAAGGCCTGGCCTAAGGTAACAAATTGCAAGTTATTGTTATGATGCTTAAAAGAAGTATCGATTCGATCTCTGCCTTGGTTAAGCTGTGGACTGGTAATTAATATGGATCCCTGGTTAGTATTGGTAACAAAGTAATGTGGTCGCGAAGCTGTGGTGCTTGGTATGAAGGGGTTATTTATATTTTGCATCTGGAAGGGTGGATTATTATTCAATTGTTGATAACTGGCTAGATTGTAAGAAATTTGATGTGGTTGTACGGGATCAGAAGTTTCTGTTAACGTTGGTTGAGTTGCTGGAAGTTCATCTGGATTATCGTTACACTCACTTAAATCAACGTAGCTTAAGGGCTCTCCGGATGCTTCAAGCTCAGCTTTGTTATCCACACAAGCACTATTATCCGCGGGATTGCCAGTCTCATCCAGCTCATTGGCTTCAGCTTGTAGCTCATTGACCATATCGATGTTTTCAAAACAAGGTATATCATTTTGAAAACCAATCAACTCGGACTGATTGCTTTCTTCAAAGCACTCGTTGTAGGTGGGAAAATGTTCACTACTGTAGATACTGGTATGAGGACCCGTACTGCCTCCCCCACTCATGTAAGAGCTACCGTATCCCATGCTGCTGTGATTGCTTTGGGGCGTCATAGCATTATAGTCCATGTTGTGATGTATGAAAGGACTTACAGACATGGGATTACTATTGATGGTGCAAGGACTTTCGGCGTAAAAGCTTTGTGATGGCGTTGTAGGGGATTCAGTTAGAGGAGAGTAGACGGAATGGGGAAACAATTCTTCTCTTTTACCTGAATTGGGTGTGTACATGTTGTCCTTGTCGTGCATTTCACTGATTATGCCATTCAAAGTATCCTCCACATCGCGAATTTCATCACTCAATTCTTGTGTTATACATTGTCCTAAGGTCGGTATCATATCACAGCTGTCTTCTATTTCCGAGGAATCTATGCAATTGTTTTGAAAGTCATTGATGAAATCATTTATTTTCGAAGAAGCCGAACATAAAGGAGAATTAATATATCTCACAATATCGATGGAAGGATGCAAGGAGTCTACAGTACCCGATGAGGATGCGGTAGATTGGGAAAAACCCAACAAATCGCTTTGACTGCTGGAAGCGATTCCCAGTGAGCTACTTTTCTGCTCAATGGGAGAATCCTTTTGCACTTCTATACAAGGGGTTTCTTCTTCATTATTCTCCTGGGCAGTTAGTTCATCAGGTGCTGTTTCCTCATTAGCTGTTTCATTTTCCTGATCGTCCATGGTTAAATGTAGTCTTTTAAAGTCTTGTGTTAGCGAAGTTAAGGGTACTCGTACCAGCAGTTTTTTAGGACTTTCCAAATTAGCCTTTTCCTTATATTGTTTATACATTTCCTTAGTGCATTCGGTTTGTAAGGAAAGCGGAGTCTTAGAGAAGTCCGTTACATGAGTATCTTCATCTAGCATTTCATTTCTTATCAAGAGAGGATCTCTGTAAACACTTACATTACTATCGCTATCAAATTCGTAATTATTTGCTATGGAAATGGGATTTTCTTTATTCTCATCCTCGGCAGAATTAAACTCGGGTACCTTACTACTCTCAGAAGCTTCATCTTTCGCCACATTTTCGATGGCAATAGGTTCTTCGTCTTCTCTATTAGCACAGTCAGCACCTAGCGATAAGAAAGACACCATTTCCAATTTCTGTTCAGGTTCGTGTTTTCTTTTGCGTTTGGGTTTGGAAGATTTGTGATTGTCTTGTGTGTCCAGAGTTTCATCATCTTCATCTTTGCGCAGACATTTGAAACGTGCACCTCGTTTACGTTGTATTATCAATTTCATGCTACCACTCCTTGCTGGAGGAGTAGGAGGAATAGTTAGCTTTTCTTGCTCATCTACGATATGTGAAGTTTCTACTTCCTTTTTATGGCCATCTGAATGGAAACATTCAATAATAGTTTGTGTGTTTCCAGCAACAATTGGAACCGTATTTTGTTGATTATCGGTTTGATTGCTATTGGTATTAATTTGTTCTTGGTCTGCTGCCGTCGCTTCCGGCCATAAATTGCAGCTAAGAATTTTTGTATTTTGCAAAAATTTTCCTTCGTTTTTAGTGTCCTTGACTTGATTACCAGGCGAAGACATTGTTATCTTATTATGGGTATGATATTCCTCTGCGAGTATTATGTTATTTTGATTGTTATTGTTATTGTTATTCTTATTATTTTTAAGGCAACTGTTGTTACTTTGATTTTCATAAAGGGTCTTTGAACTTTTTGCTTTTTCTGTTTCTGTTGCTGTTGCTGTTGCTGTTACTGAAGAAGCAGACCATAATGAGGATGGTGTTGAGCCGGTTGGCGTTGCTGGTGCTATATAAGGTAAAGATATTTCTGGTACATTGCTAGCAGTAGGTTCACCATCATTATTAGCCACCACAGGCATGTCATTGGCATTTGCTTTCATCGCTGCTTTGGTCTTCCACATGATACATGCAGAAGAGTTGTTTGAAGACATTCTGTCTGCTGATGAGCAGCCTATTTTGTTAATATTTTCGTTGGCATTTCTACAAAACGAAGTTACGCCAGCACAGTTTCTAACTAGATCTGTGGCTGCAGGTGTTGTTGCCCTTTTTAAATGCGATGACGTAGACGAAATGGCTGATGACGATGACGATGACGATGGCGATGGCGACGTCGATGATGTAGATGGTGATGTAGACGGCGCTGACGATGTTGTCGAGACAGTTGATGACATTTCGTCTTCCATTTGTATTGAGTTTTTATGGCGCATTTGTATGTTTTGTTGCTGGCAGTGTATCCCTCGTATTGTTGAACTTGTTTCAGTTGGAGTCAGACGACATTTTAATTTATTATTACTATTATTATTATTATGTTTGTTGTCTTGCTGCGATCTTTGTTTTCTCTTCTTAACAACTACCATTCTACCACCATAACTTCGTATCGTCCTTGCCATTTTGGTTGTTGCTGCTGCCTTTGTTGTATTCGATTTATAACAATGACCTGGTCTTCTATTATGGCTGTTAGCATATTTAATAATTCTACGTCTAGCAATATTTTTTCTTTTTTGGTATTTGGCAGAGCAGGCAGATGACGGTGGTGTTGAGTTGGAGGTTGAACTGCAAGTATTATCGTTTAATACTTCGCTTCGATTATCGCAACGATGAAAATAAATATTTCCGTCGTGTGTATTGTTATTGTTATCGTTGGTATTTTTTAGCTCAATAGCTTCTGAATTTGTAATTGGCTTTTGATGATCACGATTTGGAGTTTCACTTGTAGGAGGCGGAATTGAGTAGGCTTTTAAAGCGGCTTTTGTTATAAATAAACTTTCGGAATTTGCCTTACTACTAAGGCCGCGGTCTTTTGGTAAGTTCAATTCTTGCGATAGTCTTGCTTTTAAGGGTTCATTCGTTTTAGTCGACGCAGGCGATAAAGTTGAAGAATTTAAAGAAGTATTTCCTATGACCTGTTTTGTGTCCATTTTTTTCGATAATTCCTCATCATTTTCCTGGTACTGTTTTAAATCATTGTATTTATTATTGGTTTTAAATATTATATGGGTGCTTAGAAACAGTTCCTGATCTAAGCATAGTTTTTTACTTGCGTTCATTTGGTCGGCGGCTGTTGTGTAGTTGTTATCACATAATGTTTGTTCCAAGGGCTGTTGTAAGGTTAAGGGCGGCGATCTTTTAGAAACCATTACAGCCGGCCTTAGCAGCGGTTTCTTTTCATCCTTAAGCTTAAGCTCTGTTGTAACCACACAATGTTCTTGTATTTTAGCTTCAAATGTTTTATCGATGAACGCTGATGCTGGTGCTGGTGCTGATGATGTTGGCGTAGGTTCATTTGCTTCTGTTTTTTGTGGCATTGTTTCAACATTGTCCAGCAATTTTGTTGTGGCCGTTGTGCTTGGTGCTATAAAATCATTGGTATTCCCTGTATTTGCTTCAAAGGGAACCGATGACTTTTTATTTGTATTGTCTACGACGGCCTGTTGTGGTTCGCAATAGTTATCGTTAACTAAATCATTGAGTTTATGCATTACAAGCGGCTTTAAAACTTTAACTAGTGGAGCTGCTTCTGGTACTGCTACTGCTGTTGTTCCTTGTGCGGAGGCTGTTGCTGGTGCTGGAGCTGGTGTTGATGTCGCTTCAATTGTTGCATCCTTTACTGTTACGTTTTTTTCCTTGTGTTGCTGCTGCTGCTGTCTTTCATAGAATTTCTGTTGTTCCTCGTACAGCACTCTCAATTGCGTTTGAACTTTAAGACATTTCCGCCGGAATTTATGTATCATATAGAATTGTGCCGTGCATTTGGCACATATACGCTGTGGTAGACCATCATTACATTTAATCTGTACGTTTGAGGAAGGCAGGCACACGCAAAGCATGAAAATGTAAAAACAAAATATACAATAGGGAGTTAGTTTAGGAATATAATTTAAATTTGTAAATGCATACAACATGCGTACTATAGAAATATTTAGATTTAATTTATTTGTTGACTCACAAAGGTTTTTTTTATGAGCCTTTCAACAACTAGATATGAATTTAATGAGGTTTGGTTCAAACGCTTTTCAGATAAAAATAATATTTAGATGTTTTCGTGTGTGTGTGTGTGTGTGTGTGTGTGTGTGTATGTACATAGTCTTTTTGTATTTAATTGTTTGAGACAAACATCTAATTGGCATTTTTATAGACTTCACAAAAGCTAAATGTTGTTTCACAGAGTGAAAATCTCGTGGCAGTAAAAAAATGCATACTACATAATTATATACATACATACATACATAATTCGATATATCTGGCATATTTTTTATATTAATTCGAAGGCTGAACCTGCGAACGTTGGCAATTGATAGCGGCCATACTGTTGAAACTCCAACTATCGAATTGGCTGTCATTAAAACTTTAATATTTAATCCACACTTTGTTTTATTTAGATTTGAAGATAGGAAGCTCTAAATGAAAGTACCTTTACTTGGGAGACACACGATCAAGTTTTGCTTTCCAATTGCTTTCAATTTGCTATAAACTCATACCTTTTTTAGGCTACGCTGTCCGTTTGTCCGTTACAGGCTGTTTTTTACTAACACAGTCACACTTTTTAAATTGACAACTAAATTGCTTGCAATTTCACCTTTCCATTTACCTGCCAATTTTACTTTCACTTTTAACAGCTGATCACAGCAGCAAATTGAGTGAAGCCACCATTTTGAGTTGTTTTTTCGTCGGAGGAATTTATAAAATAAAATTGACCATCAATTTGTGTCACAGCCAACAATTTCAAGGAATTTTGACACGCGCATTATGTGAGAAGAAGTTAATTGTAATTTATTGAGCGTGTGGCTGCAGCGTTATGGAAATTATATCGCTCATTTACTCAAAGAGCGTCACAACTCAAAAAATGGAATTTTTGAGTTAATGATGCAGAATTAATTCCCATATCGTTCTTCATATTGTTTAACAATTTCATACAAATATCTTGTTTACTCAACTCTGGAAAGCAAATTAGTATTTTATTTTTCCACGAATTAGTTTGAGTAAATGAGCGATATGTCTACACTTGTTGAGCACTGTATGCATGCAATGCACAAAATGTCACACGTGCTTCCGAACAAATATATGTAATTCACTCACGCATAATAGTTTTTCAAACATTTTCAGCCATCTAAGCGTTATTAAGTTTAAATATCATCACGATCATGAGTGATACTCGTACATTATTCATTAAATTTAGTTTCAACTGAGCTATGCTTAGAACTATCAATTCAACCTAACTTATAAGTGATTCATGCGTGACCGGAAAAAATCACGAAATTTGCACATCTCTATATGAGTATATGTATACAACTTAACACAAAATGCTTATTAAAATAATCCAATAAACTACATAAACAAATTGGAAAATCATTGAGAAAAAAAAGAAAACAAGACAATTCAAAGCAATCGGTTGACAAAAGGAATTACTAATCCAATATAAGGTTGAACGGTCACACATTAATTCAGACGCATGTATGTATGTTTGTTCATACATCCATATAAATATTTGTATGTTAAATCGTAGTAAAATTTATAATTCAACTCTCGTTGGATATTAAGAGTGTATGTCTAAGAGTTACTCAAGAGACAATTAAGTTACGGTTCTCGAGTTTCGCGTAAGAGCTACTTAAGCATCAGACAAAACAAAAATAAGATACATACTTATTTGAGTGTGACAAGTGGCACTTCTGTTGGTTGATTGGTTTTGAAGGGGTGGAGTCGTTTGTTGGCACATTTTACAATGTCATGATTATCAATATCTACATCAGAACCGTCAACATCAATCTTTATTTGTGCAATCGTACACACAACTAACATACATAGATATGTATATGGAATACATTTGTTCGTGTTGAATAATATTGAATTTTATTAAATTTTATTTATTGTTCTATACGGCTGTCTATTAAGTAGCCAGCTAAAGTCAACACTGTGTAATTGTTAACAGTTTTTAGTTAAATAAACTACTGCCCTAATGTAAGAAAATAGGCATTTGCCTTTTTATTTATTTGTGTGCCTTTATTTTCCTTTTCTTTTTTGGTGGAATATAAATTAAAGCATTTTATTTCCATTTAATGAAATATCACACATTTAGTCCCATTCTTTACATTATGAAACATTAAAAACAACAAAACTTTATTTACACAAGTCTGCCTCTACTCCCCTTTGTCTTTTGGCAAAATGTAAACACCAACAATGACACACGTATACATACATACATACACACACACACACACACACACACGCACACACACAATCTTGTGTGTTAATGAATAAATTTCTCCTTTTATCCGTTGAATATTTTAGCTTATGTTCTATATAAATTTTATTAAAAAAAAACAACAGGAATAATAACAGAAAAAGAATTCTTTAAAAACATTTAAAAGAATAGTTTCATTTTTGGTAATTTAAAATAACATAGAGGGAAATTAATATGTACTCAGCCCAATCATGAGTATTCCCTCGGAATTTATTTCTCAGGGAAACTAATTTTCTCGAGAAAACATTCCTCCAATTAGGGATGGGCAAAAAATATCGATATATCGAAATATCGATATTTGAGAAAATAAATATCGATATATATCGCCGATATTTCAAAAACCTATATATCGATACATCGATTCTTATTTACGAGTATCGAGTTTCGATACTTTTAAGAGCTATAGCCGTTTTTTAACTGTACGATATTGACATGACTACTAGTGATGCTAAGAAAAAAAAAGAGAAATTTCATAACAACATCCCAGGCTAATTTATAAAGTGAGGCAGGTGACTTTTTGGATTGTGTGGGTATAAGCCTAAGGACAGAATTTGTTTTTACTTTATGTTCTGTTACGAATCAGCTGACTCTTTTTTGTTTATAGAAATCATATATAAGCCATTAGTTTTTCTCTCCTTAATTCTGTTCTGTTTCGGTTCAACCTGTGAAAACTATTAAGTAATTGTAAGTGGCAGCATAAATAAAATAAAAACATTTCGAAATAAACTGTGATTGTGCTTTAAGAATTTAAACAAATTTAATATTTACCAGAAAAACATAAATCTATATTGAAACATAACAATTAGTGTTTTTCATACGGAATTTTCGGGAAAGAAATCCCGGGAAATTTGTGCGAGCAACTTTAGTATGTACAAATGTACACATTACTCGATGAATGTCCTTATTCACTTTATGAATGCGATGGTAGAACTATAGCTAAAACTTTACAACAATTACGGCCGGGAACTGAAATTGTATTATTTTTTTGACATGTGTTTATAAACGTTAAAAACCGAAAAGTTGTTCCCACTTTCCCGGGTTTTGTATTTGACTTCTAACAAATAAAACTCTATAAATTTTATTAGATATGCCTACTTCTATTTATTCAACACTTTACTAAGAAGTCTTATTTGAATTCAATATAACTTGGTTCTGAAAATTACAAAGTATGGTTAGCCAAGTAAAATGTCGTTTCAATAGAAATACAATGTTGCCAATGAGTCTTTCTTCAAAAAAAATGAAAAAGTCCGGGATAAGAAAAACTCTAATAGCAATGGACGATGCAAGACTCATGAATTTAGTGGAAAACTGTGACCGTTCTAGTCAGAAACAGATGATAATTTATTACAGAAAAGTAACTATTAAAATTTAGAAACAGAACGGTACAGCACAGAGCAGCAACAGAAAGTACAGACTAATGAAGTCTTAAGCAGCTACAGTAGGTTACGTATAACTTAACATAAATAGTTCTTTTGTATTAAATTTCTTAAAGTGACTATTTGTGCATTCGAAATTAATGCAGCAAAAAATATCGATATATCGAAATATCGATGTTTTCAAAAAATATATATCGATACTGTTCAAAAAAATCGATACGATATATATCGATACATTTTCTTCATTTGCCCATCCCTACCTCCAATCATAAATTAATTGGTAACAAAAAATAGTAATACGTGGCATCACCGCATTACGAAGCTCGAGATCTAACGATCGTTGTTTTCAGCGATGCCAACTTAGCTATTTTGGAGCTAGATTTAGCTCTTTTTGATTGCTTCTAACTCGAAATTTTTCCCTTTAGCTCTTTTTTTAAAAAAAGAGCTAACACAACTCTTATCAATTGTAAAAACGGCACGTTTAGCACTTTTCGCATTTTATAGTAAATTTTCTCTTTTTTACCCTATTGTTTTGTCTTTGAGGCATTTACATTTTTGGTAAATATGTTTTTTGCAAATGCAGATACTTTTTGGAACTATGTAAGATATATTTATGTACTTAGTGTGTTCGTTTCTGAATAATTAGAAAACTTTTGACAAATTATTGAAATGGATTCTTACTGCCAAAAATATATGAAAGCTTAGGAATCAAATTCCTCGTTTAGAAAATGGAACCAACAAAAGATACATCTAAAGTCTTGTGCAAATGTTGCAATTCAACTATAAAATCGAAATATTTTGATTTAACGATATTGTGATATCCTTTACATACATGTGACCTGCTCCACGAAAAGGGACCTCTGCGCCGAAAAGAAGTTATTGAGAAAAACGCGTTTAAAAATAGCGCTTCGTTTTTCCGTGTTTTACGCATGGTTATGCAACTCTTCCTTTTTTCGGCGAAGAGGCCCCTTTTCGTGGAGCAGGTCACATACATATATCATTTTCACCAGAAGTTCCAACACAAACGCGAATTGCGCAAGCAAATCTTGCATTATATGCTGCAGTACATACACCGTTTTTAGCAATGGATGTTTTATTTTTTCTTACTATTATTTTTATTATTGTTAAAAAATCTTGAAGTACAAATTGAATAATAAATACATTCATAGATTTAAAACGGAAAAATCTCAAATTTTTAGATTTAGCTCTTTTTGACTACTTCGTTGGCTCATTTTGCCTCTGAATTGTTGGCATCACTGGTTGTTTTGCTTGTTTATTGACATTTCCCTACAAGAAATGAATAACCGAAACTAACACAAACGACATTTTTTCACTAATACATTTGCAATAATTTTATAGTGAATTTAAGAGTGCCAGTCAATTGACTGGTCATTTGACTGGTAGCGATGACCGACACATTTACCAATTATAGTTGCTCTTCTCTAACATGTATGTTAGAGTGAAACATCTAATGTACATAACCCAAAAATTTTAAGACAACGCATTTTATTGTAAAATATACAATTCGTTCGGTCTGTGAAGTTAAAATTTATTCAAGTTTTAAGAAAGTTAAGTAACAACAATACTGCATAAAAGATATTGAAAAGTTTAATTTAATTTATACATTTGTGTATTTTGTTTTTTAATTTTAGATATTTACAAAAAGAAATGTGTGTACGAGCTAAAAAAAACGTAAAGAAGACTGATTGGTGCCATCTACATTATTTTGGACTGTTTTTATATATTTATATTACATATTTATTTATTTTCTTATAATAAAAAACAATTAAAATAATATAAAAATTATGTTTATTTATTTAAAAGTTAAATTTTTCCAGTTTCTATGTAAAAATTGACTAGTAACAGGTGACCAGTTGCTTTGTAACCACTTACTAGTCATAGTTCACCAATGCTTATGTAATCTGTGACTGGCAAAAAAGTAGCAGAGTAAGCAGTTCAGATATATGTGTTTAAATTAAGTGAAATTAATGAGTTAGAGGGAGAGAAAAAATCACACGTACACAAATGTTTTGGTCATTTTTTTCACCAAGCCCCTAATAAACTAACTGGGGACGGTGACCGAAGTTGTGGTCGTCGCTACTAGTCAAATGACTAGTCAGCTGACTGGTAGCCTTCTTGTAGGGTTGTTTCTCCCTTTTTTTTTGAGTGAGAGAGCAAACAAAATTACTAAAATTTACCAACTTGAAAAATATGTAAAAAAAAGTTTATCTGGACATTACTTGTGTTTTTTTTATATACAAGAACTATAAAATAGAAGTTTGTGTATATAAATTGTGTTTTAATTGTATATCAACTATGTTTTTATGTAAACTCCCTTCTGTTTTGCAAGGGAAAGATTTTTAGTGAAAAAAGCAAGTTCAACGGCGTTCATAATACCTACTTTTTTCCCGGGAGTTTTATTATTCCCGTATTTGGTAAAAAAGGGGAAAACAAATTCTTAATAGGAGAAAAGTGAAAAAACTCGCACGGAATTGTTGTTCATGATTGGGCTGACTATTTTTATCACATTCATCACATATTTAATCAAAAATTTAAATTAATAAAGATGATTAAGTAATCATTTCGACAGTTGACTTATGTTTATTAAAAGAAAAATAATATAACAATAAAAATACATATATAATAATAGAAAATGTTTTACTGAATATGTAAAATAATAATTCAGGATTATTGGTGTCTTAACAAATGTTAAACTTAAATGGTAACAATTTCCAAAAAAAAGCACCGATTATTAACTTGACTGTGTGGCAACACTCTATTCTTGCTAAATCAATGAATAACTGTTGTTGTTTTTTTACATTTAAGGCTCAGTTAGCCGACTGTAATGGAATGTAACTGCTACAGTAGGAAACAGCTGATTGATATTGTTAGGTGAAAAGTAATGAAAATGGTTATAGAGATGAAGCCGGAATGTAATAATCTGTACATTACTTTTCACATAACAATATCGATCAGCTTTTTCCCACCGTTGCATTTACATTCCATTACAGTCGGCTAACTGAGCCTCTGAGCCTTTATTTTCTTTACATACTTCTTGCAACTAGAACACGAGCTGAAAAAAGTCAGCCAATGCAGCAATGACAAAGTAAGAAAATAAAAAACCATGTTGATTATTGAGTTCTGGTTTCAACTTTGATAATAGTTGAACTTCTAATTTGTTAAAATGGAAGTTTAACTTAAAATCTTTAAGTTTTCTAAGAAATTGTTGGGTAAAGGTTCACTGATTATCTGCCTTAGCAACAGTTAAATGCGCATAGGATCCAGCTAACCTCTCAATAACCAATTTCAATATATTTTGAATAAAAAATATTTTATTGAATAAGTAAAATAATAATTTGGGATTATTAGTGCGTTAACAAATGTTAAAAAGAAAAATATTGGAATCGTCTTACCTAGCAGGCGATCCCCGAAACTTCTTGCTAAGCTACAGATTTTGGTCAAATTTGGCAGCCGATTTTAGACTTCTTAAGTCTATAAAAATCAGTAAATATCTAAATTCGATGTAACGACTACTTTTGAAGTTAGTTATTAGAAAAAACAATTTTATCGACATTTTTCCTCAACGATACCTCTCGAACGAATTTACCCAATTTTAGTCAAATTGACTGCAATCTACGTATGTTTTCGTTGCTAAGATCTCATTGTATTTTGAAGTTTTGTGAACCGAACCGATTTACTATTTTACGACATGTAATCCGTTAACCCGTTTATATACCCGTTACTGGCCACCGGGAGAAATGTATTCGCGTATGTGTATGCATTTGTTTAAGAAACCCATTGATGTTTGGCACTCTGATGCTACTTTGGACAGTGTAGATCTATACGGACATCAACGCGAAAATAGTCAGAGTCGACTACCAGGTCCTCAAAATGTCGGGAAGTTAAAAAAATTTAAATGTATTCTTAAATACATTACAAATTTAAAGAAATACTTTAATCAAATTTTAAGCAATATTCAATATTAAAATAAGATTACGCAATATTTTTTAATACATGCCAATATTTTACATGGTCGATACTCTGCACCTATTTTTTTTTTTTTTTTTATTTCTGTTATCGATCTTACACCACCAATCTCTGTGAGATTGTTCAATCCAATCTAAGTGATTAACGAAATTATTAAATTTAAATCATGTTCGAAAATCGAACTCATTCGAAAATTTGAACTTCTATTCGAAAATTATAAATTAGTTAGTGAATCAATATGTTGATTTTTTCGTAATGAAATACATATGGACATTTCCACGGGAAAGCTTACTGTTTTGTCCCGTGCGACAGCAAGCAATTAAGCTTCTATTTCAGAACAATGTGACTCCAATTTTCTTATAATTTTACCTAATGTAGAGCTACTGACGGCCTACACAAACGTATAAAGAAGTAAGAAAAGCTTTCGTTTTTCTTGAAAAAATACAAGCATATTTGGGTGTTACACGCGACAAAAAGTTGATATTCCTGTGGAAATGCCCATACATAAATATGTTTTTTTTATTTTCATCTATTTTTATTTTTTTTTGTGTGGAATTTTTATACAACATTTTATGCCATTCTTTCATAGTTGTTGTCTTTCAACATTATTTTAACATTTGTTTGTATGTACATACTTGCTTTTGCTATTCTTTTTAAATTTCTTTTAAAACGCAAACACGCAGATGTGTTAATTAGTTAAACATGATGTTTCCTACTCCAACTGCCGCAATATTCATTCATAGCTTAAGTTTTCACAAAATCACAAATGAACAAAACGATTTGATGGCTTACAGGCAGACAGACAGTCAAGCTGCCAGGGAGAGCGTCAAAGAGTCACTCAACCATATCAGCAACATTAATCGTATGCAAAAACGGAAAAGCCAAACCAGATATTTTATTTTATTAACTTTCGTAATAACTTAATGGTAACGTTATTTTTACTGCTGCTCTGCAGTATTCAGTGCAAGAACTTTTGTTTTGTTTGTTCTTTTTCAGCAGGAGTTTAAGCACACTGGAACAAAAAGGTCCAAAATGACAGCTTAAGCAAAACATGGCCAATATAAATAGGACGGACAGAGATACTACCTTCAAAAAAAGGTTGAATATTTAGAAGTATGAATGTTGGGGTACTTTTTTTTTATTGTAATGAATAATGTGAAAACATTTATAAAATAGTATGTATACTGCAAAAAAAAAACAAAGAAAAGATAACAAAATTGTCTAATCAAAAATGTAAATTTATGGCTGGTAAATTAAAGTACAAGCATAAACAAGATAAGAAGGTTGGCTGTGGTATTGTAATGTATAAATACCGATGAAGAAAATTTACTTTTAAATAACTTTGATCCAACTCTTCTTTACATTTGAGGTTTAGTAATGCGAAAAAACAATAAAAACGATACACAGTGAGTGAGTGAGTGAGTGAGTGAGTGAGTGAGTGGTCACAAGCAACAAATTGCCACGATATGAAACACTACACCGGTTATTAATTGCACAAACACATTTACCAGTAACAATTTTATTTTTTTTTACCTTGTTGTCTATTAAATTATGATTTCTTTTTTTAATTTATGCATTCAGTTGGTTTTGTGGTGCCAAGCAATTTTCAACAATTTCTTTTTTTATTACAATTGTTCTTTTGTTTTGTGCATCCGGGAAGTAAAATTTAAATGCACAATTTGCCGTGAAATAATGAAAATAGGTTAGGAAGTAAGTCGAAGTAATAGCGGAATACAAAAGAAAAATATTATTACAGCCGTCTACATAAATATTTACATACATAGTACATACCTCCTATAAACTTTAGCAATGAATAATTACAAAAATAAAAGAATTAATTCAGCTACTGCAGGTTTTTAATAATGTGTTTACTTACTACGAGTATAAAATAAACGCAAACATTTAATTAAAGCACAGAATTTACAAAAAAAAATAATTGTTTTGCTCCACCACCATTTAAGTTTTTGTTACGCTTGGCTGAGTTCTAGACTGATTTCAATAGCTAACTAAGAATTAGACTGTTGAAATTCATATTGTACGGCTATATCAGATGGAAATAGAAATGGTCAAAAGAAAAATTAGAAATTGCTCATTAGAGACAGTATCTCACTTTTAGCTTTTGAAATCAAACAAAACTTAGTAGCGTAAAGATACTCCTTAACAGATAAATTGTTTCTGCCCAATTATGTGTAATACTCGTACATTTATAAACAATTTTGCTTCTAAAGATTAAAAAGTCCAACCAATTTGAACGTTTGACCCTAAAGATAACCTGAAATCATTTCACAATACTTTATTTGGCTTTATCAATAGAATGTTTATGTTTTTATAAAAGAAATAGAAAATTGTTTAGATTTCTTTTGAGGGCTCAATTTAATAATTTTTTCTAATTACAAGCGGCAAGTATATGAAAATATTCACTAAGTGGTTTTAGCTGCAAAACTAAGCACACTTTTCTATTTTGAGTGGCAAATGGATTAAATAAATTAAAAATTACAAGTGGCAAATAAAAAAGTTAAGAAAATATGGCAGTATCAGATGTTACAATGAATATTTGCTTTTATTTTTATTGCTACAGAAATTGAAATCTTCGTTAGTTTGTATCCATTGATTTTAAATTCGATTTAGGAAAAAAAATAAGACAAATCAACAACTCTAAGCTTAACGGCCTGGCCCACGATGTCACGAGAAATCGTTCGATCGACAACTTGTATTGCAACCAACAACAAATTTTCTAAAGTTATTGTTGTTTGCAATACAAGTTGTCGATCGAACGATTTCTAGTGACATCGTGGGCCAGGCCGTAAGACTTGCATAGTGTAAACTAGAAGTAAGGCAAGCTTTAAATTATTCGTTTCGTTGCTGTGGCATCCTTCCATTATTACGGTATCATCTTTACTCTGGAGGTATTGCCATACTATTAATTCCATAATACAGTTATTTTTCTTTATTTTACTTACGCTGAAGTTCTATAACAGAAGGCTTTACAAAAAAAAACAAAAATGTAAGAAAAAATATAAAATTTCGCATAAACAAAACTTATTTTAGTTTAGTTTGTTTTATTTAAAAAAAAAAACATTTTTAGCATATAAAAGATGGAAGACTTGATAATAATCTAAATCTAACCGAGACATTTCCAGCAGAAATGGAAAAATTCTAGAAATATTTGTTATTGCATTCTGCACAAAACCAAAAAGGTTTATATTTTGCAGAATGTCGTTTTAGAAGAGTGCATCTTTTAAATGTATTTAAAAGATGTCTTGTTTAAGGAACATTTTTTTAAAGCTGTTATCAATATTAAAATGGAAAATTGCACTCAAAAAAATTTAATTGTAATTGGAATTTGTATAAATATAAACTGCTGTAGTCAAGTATAAGCAAAATATACTAATTTAAGAAATTTTTCTAATTCGGTTATGTGTATGTACATATTTCTATTAAAATATTTTCATTTGACAATATTAAATTAGCACAATGCTTCTTCTTCAATGGCAAAGAAAATCAGCCCGCTTTGATAACATTGCATTATTTGCAATGAAAGTGTTGCCATTGTAGGATAACACTAAACAAATTAAAGCATCACCCACACCAAACACATAAAACTCAATTTAGTATTTAAATTAATTAAACTCATTTACACTATAGCTAATTCATAAATGAAGATATGTTTAACTTGGCTCTCATAAATTAGCCCTAATAATTTTTAATTTATAATTTATGTATATATTATGTAAATATAATATAAATAAAATATTTTTTCGTTTACACATTTGCATGATTTTACCTTTAATAATTAATTTTAGCTAAAATTATAAAATTGTGTTTGCAGAAAGCTGGTGGGTATATTGGAAATTAAAGAAGTCACATAGGTACTTTTATACAAATCGATCATAATTTAAAATTCAATGCGGTTTATTGTCAAAACAGGAAATTAATAAAGCACAGTAGAAAACTCATCGCACAGGAAATTAACACAAAAGTATAATTTTTATTTTTATTATACTACCCATGAAAAATACTAATTATAAATTGTTAAGCTAAAAACTTTATAATAAACATTGAACTTTATAAATTTTTATTTCAATTCTATGATTCAGGGAGTCAACTTGTTTTTGAAAGGTTAGAAATATGTTCACATAAAAAATATTGTTAAGCTAATTTATCACTTTGCTCAACAAACAACTTATTAATTCAAATTCTTTTAAAAAAAGAGATGCTACTTAATTAATATTATATAAAATGTATAATTTTTCATTTATTTTTTAAATATTATTCTTAAAGATTATTCAATTTATATTAAAATTTCTACTTTCATTAATTCAATTTGATATGTATTAAAGCTCGTCTAGAATAATCGATTAATCAGGAAAAAAAATCGTATTGTTTAGAATAAAATAAAGACTTCAAAGAAGAACTTTTATTAGCATTTCTGGAAATAAATTCTCGCAATAACGTGATTTCATAATTCTTGTTATCTTATACATACATATGTATTCTCATATTCTATTCTGCATTTTAAACAACAATAATGTCAGATTTATTTACTCGTAAAATAGTTCTGCAAATTGTTCGAATTTCATTGATTGTCATTTATCTATCGAATGCTTTGTTGATATGTAGATAAAATCATGGAATTATTTGCAATACACATTCCCAATTTATTTTATTTAGAAAAGAGATCAAGCTTTTGAATCAAATATGGTTGAAATAATTTTTTTGTTCATCCACTTCGTTTGTTCGTTCGCTTTACGACTTGGCAAAAATAATAATGCTGCTAATAATCTATTTAATCAATTAAATTAAAAACATAATTTTGTATAAATTTAATTTTATCTTCCCTCTTAATAAGTAGCTATCGTGCTCTAAATAACATGTTATTTAACAAATATTCAATACAAAATGTTAACGATAACCAACCACCACCACCACCCTTGAGTGAGTGATATATTTTATGTGCACTTGTAAATACGTATGTATGTATGTATGTATGTATGTATGTATGCATGTGTATATGCGTGTAATAAACAATCCATCACATGTTGGTAATTGTTGGTAGTAGGTAGTAAATAGTTGTGGTATTAAATTAGTGGGTATATGTAGTGAAAGAGCAATAAAAAAAAAGAGTATATAATTAGGAAAAAGAAGTAAGTGTAGGTAGTTAATGTCGAACATTAACATTAATTATAGAAGCACTGACTGTAAACAGATGTTTTTGAGCAGAGATGCCAGCCAGCACCAAAAAGTTTCTAAAATCCCGATTGTGGGAATTTGTAAGCTACGATTTTAATATTTTGATAAATATTTATTTAAATCTTATGTTTAAAGAGTAAATATTATTGCAAGTCCAGCTCCGTTAATAGAAAAACACGTTAAAAAAATTTGTATGTCTATATCGCTCATTTACTTGAACAACGTCACAAATCAAAAAATTAAATTTTTAAGTTAATATTAGAGAATTAGTCCTCATATTGTTATTCACATTCATATTGAGAAAAAAAAAAATAAAGTCTTCTTCCATTCAGGGCTAGTTTTTTACTAATTATTTAAACTTAGTTTAACATACGTTTGAGTTAACCAAGAAACAAATTTAAGCGGGGTTTAACCTACCACTGCCATACTTTGTTTTCAATATAGATGTGGCATTCTTAAAAATATTTTACGTAAATAGGGCAAAACAATTAAAAAGCATTGTGACAATTCTTTAAATTTATTTAAAAAAAAAACTTCAATAACTGAATTCTGAGGTATTGGAAAAAAATAATATGGGGTTAATAACTAGTGACGCTCCAAAAATAAAACCAAAAAAATATCATAAAATTTTAAGTCCAGCTAAATAGACTTTCTTTCCAATTAATTCTAAAATCATCATACACAAAACCCTTGTTAAACGAAATTTTTGCAAGAACTCCCATTCATTAGACACATAAAAATTATTTGAACATGTTTTTAGCTCTTATTGTTCTCACAATTGTCCTATCCAAGTTATTCTGGTTTCATAATCACTAAAATCTTCGCCGTCATAAGAAGCATCCATTTTATTTATGTATGAATCTATTTATTTATTAAGCTTTTTAATAAAACTGTTTTTTTTTTCAATTGTATAATATTTATTTCATTTATTTATCATTTGACACTTCTAACTAAAGTTTAACTGAGCAATGTTGCTAAGTTAAACCTAGATTATTAACTAGTAATTTTTACTTGAAAAACAAAATTTTAAGTTTAAACATACAGTTAACTGACAATTAGGGTTTATCTTTATGTTAAAAATTAGCTCTAAGTTGTGTTTGATTGCAAACTTTAAACTTGTTTCCTGTAAATCTAGTTTTTTCTTTTATTTCTGACACTTTGCTGTTCAAATAAATGAACTAACGATATGTCTGTTATCTTACAAATTTTTATTTGCTTTCTATGAAACTTTAAACATGACACTTTTAGCGATTTCTCACGTGTAGAAAAGTGGATGGGCCACACCCATTAAAATTTAACATTATCATAATGTGCTATAACCGCCGAAACAAGCTTAAACGACATAATTTTCGTGCTTAATTTGTTGACGAAAATCAATTGCTTACGATCGTTTATAATCGATTTTCGTCAAAAAAACGAAGTTCAAAATATATGTCGCTTAAGCTTTTTTGGCAGTTATGGCTCGATATGTTATGTACATTCTAGTTAATCGATTGCTACGACACTTTGTATTTGGATTTCTCTTTGATTTTCTAATTCGCAGTTATGAATATGAATTTTTCTTATTGAAGGTTTAACTTTTTAATAAAATTTTAGTTTTTGTTTTGCAAATGCCAAGATAGTGTCAAAGTAAACATGTACATAAAAGAATAGAATTTAAACCCCAAAGTGTATTGATAGACCTTGATTTCGATGGGCTGACGCGAATGAAAGTTTAAAAGAAAATTAGTCTTAACAATTTGTGAGGGAAGATAAAATGAGCACCAAACGTATTTATTGTATTGAAATCGCCTGTGTACATATAAGAAAATAATGGAGAAAAAAATTGACAAAACACAAAACCATTTTTAAATTTCACATTTTTAATCAAAATTGTCAGATAATATTATGCACATAATAGTTTTGATTCATAATAAAAGAAAATTCAAGTTATTCATTACTTTTGTTGTTTCTTTACAGTTAGTTTGCTTTAGGCTAAATACATCCTTCTTTCACGTTTCAGTCACTATTGCAAATAATATGACATGCGAGTGTCAGAACATAACGTTATCTTATACATATCGCACACTAAACATAAACTGTCACAACTCTAAAGATCCCAGAAGTTCAGGGGGTGGCAAAAGACTGTTTTTATTGTACAAATGACACAAATTTGTAACGGTACTTTGTAATTCTTCAAGAAGGCTGTACGGCATAAAAAAATGTTTGTGGTCGCTAGTGATTTGTTCAGAGAACAAACAGCTTTATGAAAAAACAAAACCATTTTGATAATTTTGAGTTGTGACAGTTTATGATCTAGTGGGCGGTATGTACATACATATGTACATATTTATGTACATACATATGTATATATTTTTGATTTATAAAAGGTTTATAACAGGGACCGTAACTGTTATAACTTTTATCGTAAAAGTCAGAAAATAAAAGTTATTTTTTGACTTTTATTTTTTCGAGCAGAAATAAAAGTTATTTTTTGACTTTTATTTTTTTGAGCAAAAATAACAGTTATTTTTGACTTTTATTTTTTCAAGCAAAAATAAAAGTTATTTTTTGACTTTTATTTTTTCTAGCAAAAATAACAGTTATTTTTGACTTTTATTTTTTCGAGCAGAAATAAAAGTTATTTTTTGACTTTTATTTTTTTGAGCAGAAATAAAAGTTATTTTTTGACTTTTATTTTTTTGAGCAGAAATAAAAGTTATTTTGTGATAAATTCATTATATTTATTATAAATTTTGGCGCTTTTGCAATAGTGAATCGTTAAATTTACTTATTTAGAAAATAATATTTGGAATATTAAATAATAATTTCTTTGTCAAAGGGGTTGAAAACACAAAAATAACTTTTATTTCTGCTCGAAAAAATAAAAGTCAAAAAATAACTTTTATTTCTACTCGAAAAAATAAAAGTCAAAAAATAACTTTTATTTCTGCTCGAAAAAATAAAAGTCAAAAATAACTGTTATTTTTGCTAGAAAAAATAAAAGTCAAAAAATAACTTTTATTTTTGCTTGAAAAAATAAAAGTCAAAAATAACTGTTATTTTTGCTCAAAAAAATAAAAGTAAAAAAATAACTTTTATTTCTGCTCGAAAAAATAAAAGTCAGATTTTTAAAAAGCATCGTATTTTCTGACAATTTGGTCCAATACTTGCAAAATGGTATACTTGGTTTCATTCTCCGACATTTCCTTGAGGTTGCTTTTTTTAATCAAAAATTCAAAAATAACAGTTATTTTCGGTCCCTGGTTTATAAAAAGAATTTCCCCACCAATTTTTTTTATATAGACCATAAATAATTTCTGCTAATTGGATTGTCATCATTTCATTTTTCTTCTTCTTAATGAAGGTTTTTAGTTTTTTAGATCTTAAAACTAGAAGAAGAGATACACATTGTACATATTAGGGATGCCAATCGGGATCGATTTTTTGAAATCCCGGGATTCCGGATTTATAAATCCCGATCCCGAAAATCCCGGGATTTTAGGGATCCCGGGATTTTTCGGGATTCCGGGATTTTCGAGCTTTTGGGATCTAAAATTTTTTGGTAAAATAAATAATTTTGTTTAATAAATATTACTTTAATAACAAATTTTATGCATTTTAAAAGTTTTTATGTTGATAATATATCATTAAACATTTGTCTCTAAAGTTAACAATATTTTAATACTAGTATGAAATAAAAATCGAAAGAATTTTAATCATATATTTTTAAGTTGATGTTAGAGAATTTATACTGAAAACAATAACTAAATATGAAAACTTGTTTTTGCTTTCAATATAAATGTTTTTCTATAATCTAAATCAAAACGAATGTACATATCTGTGGACTTTTAGCACTATCGCTTAAGTTGATTTACGAAAATTTTAGATGCACTTTCATACAAATAAGCTGCAAAAACATTATTGTTTTTTTAAATATATCTATTAACGTTTTTTTAATTGCGATTGACCAACAAGTAGCCATTTACGGTTGTTACATATACCAGGCATTGCCTATTTTTTAATCGATTTCGTCACTACTATGACAACGATAATACGGCTGAACATGTCGAAAAATTAAAAGAAATGTATACACAATTCTAATCAAATTCTATAAATTACGTCTAATGATCACATTTTGGTAGGCACATACATTAACCGCCGTATTCATAAAGAAATTTAGGTTTATTACAGGCTTATTTGACAAATTTCCCAAAGAAATACGTCAAATAAGCGCTTAATAGCCTAAAATATTTTTTATGAATATGCCACTAAAAGTTTACCTGATCACTTGAACAATATTTTTGTTCTATTGAAAAATTTTAAATTCATACATAAGTTGTTTTCTGCAAGTTCAATAGATACATATGTAGTCCTAAGTTCGCTAAGAGGAGTATGGTTTATTAGTGTGCTGTCCTTCTACTCTGCAACTCGAATAAAACTATAATTGAGTCGAACTCATTCAGTCGGTCGTTTTTGACACAAACCTTTGATCAAACCCATGTAATTTAAATAGGTCATAGGTTTGTGTCAAAAACCACCTAAACGGTCTAACAAAAATAATTTTGAACTGCAATTTAAAAAAACACATTCACACTATTCACAATTTTTTAGACAAAATATTACGCATTATTCTGTAAATATTTCTCGCTTTTACGTCAACCCGACTTTTTATTTTCTACTTCAATTGTAAGGAGCTGTCAATAGTACTCAATTGTTACCGAAAAGTGGATAAGGGTTGAGGAGTCGATATACAGAGTTATACACTGCAATTGTGAATAAATTTCCGCAAGAAATGTCTCCCTTTTCCATAATTTTTTTTTGTTTTCCCTATTATTTGCTACTGTTTAAAATTATTCCCCGGGAAAATTTTCTCATGGAATTTTATTCATAATTGGCCTTATAATATAGAATAAGACGCAATAAATTTGTCAAACTTATTGAATTTTCCAAATGTTATTTTCCTTCCAAAGCTCATATGCTTCTTTTAGTTTTCAAAATAATTCTTAGTTGTAGTATATTGTATTACCTTTGATGAAAATAACCGTGAGAAAGTAGTTAATTTATTTTGCACTTGTTGTTAATTTATAAGAAATATACCACGAATAGTCATTAAATTTTTAAAACTACACGTATAAAATTGTATGGGACTTTTAAATATTATAAAAAAATACCATAAAATCAACGAAAATTTTAATCTATTAAGTTTTTTATATAAAAATTGCTAAGAAATCCCGGGATTGAATTTTACAAATCCGGGATTCGGGATTTGCCAAATCCCGAAAATCCCGGGATTTCCGGGATCGGGATTTCCCGTTTGGCATCTCTAGTACATATACATATTTATTTAAATTCGTTTGAAGTTCTTTTGAGATACATTTTCTTATCGAGTGTAACGCAAACATCATCTGATAAACTCTGACGTAACAGTAGGGAGGGAAGTTTAGGATTTTGTTTACGTACAAATTTACGCAATAGTGTCTAGTCATATGCCTTGTTTACTCTTATTTATGTACATTTCATTGCATTTAAATCCGTTTTTAGATTCAAATTTAGTCAATTTATTGAGTAGAATTTCGTCAACATATAATTCAACGAGAATAAAAATATTTGCTTGAATTTCAAATGAAATAGAAAAAAAAAACTTATAGAAAGGAAGTGGTCAGTGACAAATAATTTTATACCTATGAAGAAACGAAAAGAATTACCGTTATAATAGAAAATTCATAGTAATTTTTTTCCAAGTTTTCCTTTAGGTAGACACTTTTTTAAGTCAGAATATATTAATTTGTAATTTTGTTGATGCCTAAAACAAAATGAAAAAACATTAAGGGCCTAATTTTGTAAAACGCAACGACAAGCGTTGACAAATTTTATATGGAAAAAAATTAAATTACAAAAACAAAATACATACATACATACATACAAAATTTGTCAACGTTAAGCGTTGCTTTTTACAAAATTAGGCCCTAAGTTTAAATCCAGTTTATTGACCGAGTTTAAACTTAATGTTTAAAGGTAACCGAACTGCCAATTCAACTGAATATATTGCCTACAAGTTATAGAAAATATGATTAGAGGCCGATCAGATATTACGTAACGAATTTTATGCTGATTTTTTAACTGCTTAAAATGTCTTTAAACTTCATTTCAAATAAGCCAAATATCCTCAAAAATATCAGCCAAATTGTGAATATTCTTTCTCTCTCGGAATTTATTTCTCACGAGAAATATTTTTTTCGGAAAAAAATTCCTCCACTCATGAACTCCATTGCAAAAAAAAAAGCAATAACTGGCAACACTGCATTACGTTCCATTTGTTTTACTTGTTTATTGCAATTTTATTTTCTCCTTTTTTTGAGTGAAATTCAACAACTTCAAAAAATACATAAGAAAAAATTTAGAAATTATGTAATTGGTTATTATTTGTGTTTTTCGAAATAGAAGGTTTTATAATATAATATAATATAATATAATTTATTTATTTAAATTTTGCTTTAATGGAGCATTGACTATCGGCGCTGTTCTGTAAACCGAAATTTCTTTTTCAGAAAATTTTATAATGGCCCTGCAGACGTTTTTAAAACAATACACGATACTTTTCTTTCAGATATGATATTTGGGAATCTATATAATAAAAAAAAATTCAAAAAATCTAAAAAAATATTTCTTTTGTCGCAGTTAGTTTTTTAAAATCTTGCGGTTTCAAATCGATCGGTTTACAGAACAAGGCCGAATATTTTTATGCAAACTTGCTTTGGTTTTGCAAGGGAAAGATTTTTTCCCGGGGAGTTTTTTTTCCCGCATTTGGTAAAAAAGGGGAAAAATATAAATTCATAATAGGAGAAAAGGGAAAATTAAAAAAACTCGCCCGGAATTTTTGTTTATGATTGTGCTGCATGTATGTATGTATGTATGTATGTATATGTTTGTTGCATTTTACTCGCCACTGACTTATTTGCTGAAGTGGGCGATCTGGCATCCTGAAACCACCACACAGGGTAATTGGCAGCGTTGTCAACTTTAAAATTTTAAAAAGCACTGAAATCAGGAAAAAAGCGCGTAATTTAAGTAAAAAAGCACTAAATTTAAAATTTTTTCATTTTATTAAAAAAAATTTATTCATAAATACATATCGCACATTAAATCATAGAGAATCACAGCATAAACAATTTCAGATGCTGAGTAGTTGCAAGCAACTGTTGATTCTGTACAAATGACGCAAGTATGTGACATAAAAACAAGCATAACGGTATTTTATATTCTTCAAGAAGACGCTATTGCAAAAGAAATTGTTGAGATCGTTATAGATATCTTCAATTAACTGGTTTATAAAAAAGAAAAGGCACTTTTATAATTTTGAGTTGTGTTAGTATATATATAAAAAATAAGGAATCGGTTGACCTTTCATTTCGTTCCTAAAACGTCAAATTAGAGGCATCCGATTCAAATTTTAATTCTATAGGAATCAGTGTAATCTAAAATCAATTTGACGAAGATTTTTGAAGTTATTATAAAAAAAAAATTTTATTTTTTTTTGTTAAGGAACAAACGAATCACTCGAGTTTAGTCAAGTTGGCAGTAATCGACAAGTATTTATGAGGTTAAGAGCTTACCAAATTTGGTTGTTATTAAATTATGTTGTAAAAACATTCTTTCGGCTACAGCTGAACTATGTGACAAAGACAATACATTTTGAACGAAATAAAAAAAAAGTGTCAAAAATATTGTGCAGCAAACGCAATATAAATAAAGAACAATGTTAAATATAAAAAAAGTGATTTGCAAGTTTATCAAGTTATATACAAAAATATTCATAGCAAAAAATAATCGAAATGAAAATATTGGATATTGGGAAAAATTTGTACAAATTTTAGTTATAATTAACCAAAAACGGCAGCTCTATTCACATCAAAATTGTCTCGTCTCAGGCCGATTTTTATATAAAGCAAAGCGTTAACCAAGTGTAAGGACATTCTGTTACGTAGTTTAGACTAAACTACAGTCATAGAGGTAAAAGCGCGTTCAACTTCTTCGCTTAAATATGGAAGTGACAGAAGCTTGATGCTAATGCAATTTCTGATAATGCCTCAAACGAGTTCATTTTAACTGAATCGCTATTAGATTTTACTTCTGCCCAAAACTCGATAGTGGACTCAATACTTGTATTATGTCTATCTTGTGTGGCAAAACACTGCTTACATTAATTATACTTAAAATGTTAAAGTTTGAGGGTAATATGGCGCTTATTTCTTCAGCCAAGTCTTGTAAAATCTTATTAGAATATTTTTAATGGCATATTTAACTTCAGAGCTTATGTTTTTTCAACGATAGACTTCCTCGAAAAAGAAAGAGATAAGAAAATTTCTCTTTGAATTTTTGGTTTAGTGCCACCGCTCGAAACAAAAAGCACCGAAAGGGAATTTAAAAAAGCACTGAGCACTAACCTCAAAATTCTTCGCGTCGAAAATTTCAAAAAGCACTAAAAACAGTGCGAAAAGCACCGAGTTGACAACGCTGGTAATTGGTTTTGAATTCACTGTTGCCAATTCAGCCATTTTCCGGCTAGATTTATCGATTTTTTTTATCTGGCTACAAATAAATGGCTAAATGTAATGTCTAGCCGGAAGATTTATTCACTTCACTTGAGTTAGCTATAGCAAGTTTTTATTTGTCATTTTATGCACATATGTACATATGTATGTATGTATGTATATATGTATTTTATTTGAGTTTACCATGGTCTACTACAGATGGTTAAAACCAAATTAAGATACCGAATTTAATAATGAATGTTTGGTATGCATGTGAATAGAAAAAATCTGTAAATATTAATTATGTCCATAAATACTACATACATACATATGTATATCGTTACCTTAATATAGAAAGTCCCTAACTCATTTTTTTTTTAAATCGAGCTTTTTGTATATTTCGATAGAATACCATCTAATGTATCGAAAAATGCAAGAATCACGATTAAAAAAAATGAGTTAGAGCCTTTCTATATTAAGGTAACGATATGTATGTATGTATGTATGTGCACTTTTAGTTATGAGTTAAAAATTCACGACGAGTGAATATTGTCACAATTACAAACCATCTACAGAATACTTAAGACAAATAGTAACCATTCATTCGCACGAGAAAGTTGAACCAAACGGCGAAGACGGAATTGTTATACCTTTCTTATAAGAACATTGAATTAAGTTTTTATACATAGGTACATACATACAATAAGTATATAATTACGAATTCATTAATTTTAACTAAAACTCCCTAATTAATTATAACATTTGTTAACGCACCAATTATCCCAAATTATTGTTTTAGTTATTCAGTAAAATATTATTTATTAAAAATAGGTACATTGAAATTAATAGTGCGTTAACAAATGTTCACACTTAATTGTAGCAATTCCCAAAAAAATTTCAAGATTTTCTTGTTGGTAAAAACTCAGAAGCAAATTTATTTAAACGGGAGAAAAAACAAAATTCGGTTTATTTAGATATTTACCCTCATATGCAAAAAAAATAATGCATGTATGTATGAAGTGTACGTTAAAACAAAATTTCCATAGAAAAACCTGTTTTAACGTTCATTTAAGGCGCACGTTATTTTTTTTGCATAAGGGGTTATCCATTTCTGGCAGTTGCATATCTTAAATAATTGGCAACCTTGTGTTTAATCGTTCTCGACTATTAAACGAGTGTGGAAGTTTTTTTTTTTTGGGGGGGATGCCGGATTTAAATTTTAATCCTGTAAATGTTCGTTTCGATCTGGTACGATTACAATAATGCCAAGAAGATAATCTATCACAAATGCTCATGTTTATTCCAAATAGGAGTATATTTCAACACGTGTTGAATAATAAAAATAAAATTTTAAAAACCCGGAAATATGCTATATGTACTAGTCGCGGCTCTCTGATGCATACATACACATACATACATATACATATGTACATACTTACATACATGTATTTTCCGCTATATAATTAATGATGTGTTTTACATTCCCTTAAAATAATTTTAAAATAAAATATCATACCCCAATAGAATTTATTTTCTTTTTAAATAACAATTAATTAGAAAACAATAGCAAAAGTCGCAAACAACAGCAAAATCAGATTGGAAAAGAAAACTTTATTTATTTGCCTCAATATTTTTTCATTCTCATAAATTTTTAATTAAGTTTGTTCTTTCTTAGAACAGTAAAATTGAATTTCATGTTCTGTTTATGGATTTTTATTGTTTCTATTGTTTTTGCGGCGGGGTGGTTGGATGGATACAACACGAGTAAATTCATAAAACAACAAATTCATTCATACATTCTGTTGGTAATGCTCCAACATGAAAATGTATCTATGTACGTACGCATGAATGTGTACTTATATTTGCAAAGTTCATTTTGCTGTACAACGGAAAATTAATGTTTTACATCAAAGTAAATAATTTTTCACGTTTTCGTTCAGAGAGACTAACGTACACAACGACGGCCGTATATGCCTACATAGCTATTCCCACTTGACCTGAGATTCGATATCAACGAATGCTCACTGAAGCGAAGAAATTTCGAAACGAAATTGTTCGGCATTTGTTCGCGAATCTAACTTCTGTCGATAGTTTCTCCAATGTGTGACAATTGTCTAGTTTATGTGTGCTAGTATGTTAGCGTGGAGGTACCGTGTTCGAATCCGGTTGACTGCACGCGAATGTTAAAGAATTAAAAAATAAATTAAATAAATTAAAAAATAAGGATAATAAATAACCTTAAAAAATTACTTTTTATGTTGTGTTTTTGCGAATCAAAATTAGTTCGATATTGGCTCACTTTTGATATTGCTAGCGAACCTTCGAAATCGAATGTTTTTTTTTTGATTCATTTTTGACTGTGATTCTCGATAGTTTTACGTGATAAGTATTCGAGATATATTCGAAATCAATATATGTAATTAACGAAAGTCTTGGTCAAGTGGGTTTTGTTATTTAATAATTTTGTTTAAGCATTATTTACTCGTATATTATTATTTGTCCTTCTCGTTGTTGCATGACTGTCTGTGTCAGTAGTCTTTGCCAACGTATTGTGCACATTTACACAGCAACAAAATGTTATTTTGGTGGAGCTTAACTTTTTTGACACTTGGCATGTTGTATTTCATGGGATAAAAAGTCAGTCGTCAGCCTGTTCCCTTTCTATCACATTTTCACGGTTTAGCTTCGTATTGTGCACAGTGGCAAAGTTTGGAAAATAAGAAAAATATCCGTTTTATTTTATTTCATTTTATTCTTGATATTTGTTTAATAATCCTCATTAGAAGATTATTTTTCAAGCAGTGTTTTTTCTTCTTTGTTTTTGCTGCTCTAACGGTCGTTATGAAACTAAATGCTATAGAAATGCTAATGCTATTTTAAGACCGATTACAGAGTTATTTGTTTTTATTTTATTAATTATAGTTTTCATAAGGGTGAAATCAGGCATTAGCAAGCAATTGCTTTATATGCTAGAGGAATTGGGCAGAGTAAAGATTTACGAGTATTTACGGTACTTCTCAAAGTTCTTTGCTGGGTTTTTGAAAAAAAAACTATGTACGTATTACCACGTTTATACGCGCACTATTTGCAAATAAATTAACTCGCTGTTCATACTGCATAGCAAATGTACAAAAACTTGGTAGCACTTCTATTGAATAGATACTTATCTTAACAAAAAAAAAATTGTGCAAATGTATAATGTAATAAATAATTATTAGTTAGCCGACTGTAATGTAAAGTAACTGCAACAGTAGGAAACAGCTGATCAATATTTTTATGTGAAAAGTAATGAAAATGATTACAGAGATGTAATGTAACGTAACCTACTTTTGATATAAAAATATCGATCTGCTGTTTCCTACGTCGCAGTTACATTACATTACAGTCGGCTAACTGAGCCTTAAGGCAACAATTTACAGTTTTATTTGCGTATAAACGTAGCATATGTTGCGCTACAGTTAAACCACCCAGATTTTCTTTCAAGTTTTTCGCACATACTGCTTGTCAAAAGTCATTTAAATTGAAAAGTGTGACGCAGGCTGCACGCAATTTCAAAGCAATTTTATTTTTAAGCTGCTGTCGTCACACATCGTTGTACTTATTTTATTTTTATTCACAAACATATTTATTTTAATTTAATTTACTATTCTTTGGCGGAATATAATATTATTTGTAATAAAAGAATACTAAAAAAACCGAGAATATTTCAAAATGAAAACGAAAAATGAGCTCATTAAAATTGCCATCAGCAATTTGTTTTGCCCTTAAATTTTAACACACAATTGAAAAGAAAATTCTAAAGCGATTTCGCATAAAATTTAAAGTAAAAAAGTGTGGGTTGAAAAGCAAAACTTGATCGTATTACAACCCCTCAAGTTACTAGAAAATATTTATGTTACAAAAAAGTTGAAAGGGAACTTAAGCTTTGAGAAATAGTATTTCTTCGGAAACTTATTACACTACAATATTAGCTATAACTAACCTGACCAGACATCAAGCTTTAGGCGGGATTATCCCGCTTTTCTGAGGTCGATCCCGCCTTGAATTTTTATCCCGCTTTATCCCGCTTTTTAGAGTTTTGAAATTTCTTATCTCTTAATATATTTTTATTAATATGTCAGTTACATAAAAATGTATTCCAAATATTTTTTAGTGTAGTTATTGTTTATTTTTTTTGGATCTGGCAGCTCCTCAAATGAAAAAAATAAAAATACAAACGTACACACTAAACATCTGCATGAATGTTTTGATTTTCTGTCTATTGAGAATGAAGCGAAAACAGAACTCTAATTGAGAATACATCTAACGAACGAAACGAATATTTACTCTATTCGCTAGGAGGCAATCAAGGCCTATTTATCAGGTCAACGCAACTCTACAAAAACACAGCAATACAAAAAACAACTTTATGTTTAAGTTGTCAGAAACACACACAAACATGAACTAAAGTATATGGTGCAAATAACTTTTGACAGCTTAAACACGAAAACACAGAATATCATCAGGACGATTGCGTTGACCTGATAAATAGGCCTTGGAGGCAATCAATCGAAACGAAACGAAACACACATGGAAACATGAGAGAATGGAGACATGAGAGTAATGAAGCATGAGAGTTCGAATAGAATAGTACATCAATCTAGTTGTCGTTTGTTTCGTTCAAAAAAAGCGAAGCAAACGAAACATGGATGTCTTTGCCAGAATGACAAACGAAACACACATTTACTCTCATCTTTCCAAATTATTATGGAAACATTCGAATGTTTCGTTTTAAAAAGCGAATCAAAGGAAACATGCACATCTGTTTGGAAGTAAATGCGGTAGTTTGTTGTCATCGTTTCTGAAAGAAGGATACTCAAAAAATGGATTGCCAGGACGTAAGTGAAGCTTGTAAATACATATGTAGGCGTTATACTATTTTAAAATGTTTTTAATTGAAAATATAGGTTTTATAATCAAATTAAATGAAAATTTTTTGTTTTGTTTGAAATAAAAATTCGGGTTTACATTAATTTTTTTGACAGACATAGAAATTTGTTGTTTCAGTAAAATTGTAAAAAAGCCAATGCACATATGAATCAAAACAAAAATTTTCATTTAATTTGATTATAAAACCTATATTTTCAGTTAAAAACATTTTAAAATAGTATAACGCCTACAAGCTTCACTTACGTCCTGGCAATCCATTTTTTGAGTATCCTTCTTTCAGAAACGATGACAACAAACTACCGAATTTACTTCCAAACAGATGTGCATGTTTCCTTTGATTCGCTTTTTAAAACGAAACATTCGAATGTTTCCATAATAATTTGGAAAGATGAGAGTAAATGTGTGTTTCGTTTGTCATTCTGGCAAAGACATCCATGTTTCGTTTGCTTCGCTTTTTTTGAACGAAACAAACGACAACTAGATTGATGTACTATTCTATTCGAACTCTCATGCTTCATTACTCTCATGTCTCCATTCTCTCATGTTTCCATTCTCTCATGTTTCCATTCTCTAACAGCAACACCCATTTTTTCAGTTGCATTGCTCGTTTCGCTTTTACAAATGAGAATAGGAAGACTGTTTGAAAATTTGAGAATGTGTTGAACAGCGTTTCAATCATACTTGTGCAGATCATTAGTACACACTCAAAGATCCTTTTGTTACAGTGCTTTATATATGCAGACATTCTGCTGCTTTAGGAATTTATTACCAAGAGGGCTTATTAGGAGAATAACAACTGACATTCACCAAACTGTCAATAATAAAATAAAAAGTAAATAAAGAGTTTGACACATTGGTGTAGTCAGTTGATGATAATATGGACTAACAAGGCCACTTGCTATCATTCGCCTTAAGTTTTTGTACATTGTTTTGTATAAAAATCGTATTTTGTTTTGTAAATGAAGTCAAAAAATTTTTAATTTTATTTATTTTACGTTACTAAATAAAAATTTTTGTTAATAAAAACTTTTGTTTATTTAAAATCGATTCTTTTGAGTTCAAAACTGTGTTTCCGAAGTACATACGAAACTTTTTATGTGCGTATTACACATCCCGCTTTCAAATAGTTGTTTATTTAAAAATCCCGCTTTTTGGCCGTATTTTCGTCCCGCTTTTTGTAAAAAGCTTCTGGTCACGTTAGCTATAACTTACAAGATAACTTTACGATATATCGCTCATTTACTGAAACAACGTCATAACTAAAAAAAAACCAGTTTGCCAGAAAACGAGTTTGAGATTTTCAGTTTACAGACAATTTAAGGAAAAAGAAAATTTTGCTTTTCTCTCAAAAACAAACAAGATATTTGTATGAAATTTTTTATACAATATGATATCATTAACCCAAAAATTCCATTTTTTTTTTAGTTATGACGTTCTTTGAGTAAATGAGCGATATGTATGCAATAGCTTTCTCTTACAAGGCCGACATAAGCTAAGCCGCAGCCAACAATTGAATGTCAACGGCGCGGCCGTTTCTTCTTCTAAAGAAATTTTAACTTTATTTTTTAAATATTTTTTCCGCTTTGTAAGAACCATTTATATTGAGATAAGAGTTTTAACGATGTTAATATTAATTAACTTTGATTTTATTACCATTTTATTATTATTTGTTTATTATAAATTGATTGGTATTTAATATTATGGGCGATTTAAAAGTATGCATACATAGTTTTTATAACTGTTATTAAAAAAGATCATTAAAAAACATATAAAAAGTTTCATGCCGAGCACACAGTTTATTCTTAAGACAATGATTTTAACACATAAGCTGTTATGGATGAAAACTACTGAAATTAGTTAAAATTAGTTCGTAGTGCTTTTGTTCGTTTATAAAATAAGAGAAAGCCACTTTGGAATTGAACACAATATTGAATTAAAATAATCGTATTGTTATTCCATGAAAAACTTTTACAATGAAACGAAACTGCAATCTTAATATCCCACTGTTTTTCATTTGTTAATGTTTATTGTTACAAACAAACAACTTTTGCAAAATATATTTGTATACACGTATTCTGACTTTCAGAATTATTGCTTTTTCGTTTTGTCGGCAAACTAACAAGAAGATAAATAATAACACTGATGCTGCACATTATTTTCCTAAGGAACAAAATTTTTCTGCATAGCTTTATGAATTTTCAAAATTATATGGTACGTGCAAATACACAGAGGGAAAAATTGTGTTCTAATATTGTTTTCAAATCTAAAACGAAAAAAAAATAATCGTTATTAGATTAATAACGTAAGAATCAAAAGTAACACATTGCCATATGAATAATGAAATGTTGTCGATTCAAGAAAGAAAAGATAAAAATTGACAGACGTGCTCGAAACAAAAACAAATCAATTAGGGAGTTCACAATGGCGTTTTAAAATATGTCTTAATATTGCAACGTTTAAATTTTAATTCTTTAATGTGGGGTGGCAAGTTTGTTTGTGTGTTTACCAGGTGGCAAGCTTAAAAGTATAAAAAGCATGTAATTTTCAATATGGCAGCATGTACCCCTTTTAGACACGGAAAATTTACTTTGCAAAGTCTTAATTCAGCTGGCAGGAAGACAGAAAGAGATAGTAATCCTAACTCTGTTTTTTACATAGCTGAATTAAAACTTTGCAAAGTAAAATTTCCGTGTCTTAAAGGGGTGAAAGTAATGTTAAACTAAACAAATTAAGACTGCCAGGCGCAGCTTTAGTTGATGTAAAAATATTTCGTTGCCCCAGAATATTTTTGCTCCACCGACCAATCTTAAAAAAATGAGTTAGGTATGGAATATATATATATATATATATATATATTTCTGAATCAAAAACGCGTTTCGCGAAGTTTTTTGTGGCTTCTGAGATATTAAGCATTAATTTTGCTCCATATCCACTATTTTTAGGTTTAATAAATAGTTTTGCTATACACGCCACTGTTTGGCAGTTGTGTCAAATTCATCATACAAAAAAGTACGAAGTAAAATTAACTCTTTGTTCATGTCAGGTAAAATTTGTTCATGTAAACAGCATTAACATAAACAAGTAGTGTAGACGCCTTATTATGAGTGGCTCTTTGATGTCCGCCTGTTAAATGCGCCTGCGCCGGCATGTTTGTCGGCTTTGCCCCACTTTAGCCGGCTATTGAAGTTTTCGACGCGGGACTCTTTTTTCTTTCTCTTTTTTTTAATACATATTGGAGTGCGTTTGTACTATTCTTTTAATTTTATAAGTTTTTGACAATAAATAAAGGAGAGGCATTTTACAAGTGAAACCGTGGGTCTTTTATTCACCCTTATCAGGAATAAAAGTTCACGTGAAATGTGTTCCCTTTCCCTAAAATTCTGATCTCCAAAGTTTGCGTTGTTGTTGTGTTAGTACACTATTCTCTAATTTTGTTCACAGGAAATATTTCACGTGAACAAAATTTTCGCCTTTTATTCGCGATAAGGGGGATTATCTCAGGAAGTAACACTCTTGTTTTGGTTTATTTCTACAAGAAATGTCCCATACGCAGCCACCGAATACATGTTTTAATATAAACTTCTTAAACACTAAAATAAAATAAAAGAAACCTTAATTATGCATGTTTGAGTATAAAAGAAATAATTTAATTTTATTAATCAATCAATTACTTTTTTTTCTTGTGCGTAAGCGGATCGATAGTTAAAAATATTACGATCGACTTATTTCTCTGGACAGCAAGAAGTATTATTCATTTCGTCACAACAACAACACTCAGCAGTAAAGTATTCGTATGGAACACAAAAGCCAGTTTTTGAAAATAAATTAAGAAAAGTGCCGTATGCGGCACAAAATGTATTTTTACTTTTACAATCACCCTTATCGCGAATAAAATTGTGATCGCCAATGTTTGCGTTGTTGTTGTGTCTGTATACTATTTTCTAATTTTGTTCACCATTTTTTGTTCACGGGAAATATTTCACGCGAAGAAAATGTTCGCCTTTTATTCGCGATAAGGGTGAATAAAGTAATATTAAGTTCTAACTTCATTCATGAAAGTTCACTAAAATTTAAAAATTTCTTCAAAACATGTGCCGGAAGCAGTGGTGCAAACACAAAAGAAATTCATCCAAATCCAAAATCCTATTTTTTTGATAAGACTTCATGCAAACCTGCTTTGTATTATTTCTCCTCTTCAACTTTGTGGCGTATGGGCTAAACCAATTCTGAGGCGACGATTTGTATTTTTCGCTTTTCTTTACGCATTTTGCAGAACAAATGTTATTTTGATAAATTTATCCAACAATATCTAATTTTAAAAAAAATTTTGTTATTTTAATTCTTCAATATACTGTGTTTTATATCGTTGACTGCTCACAATGAACATTTTAATACTATGTTTAGACGGTACGTGCTTCGCTCTCTATTCATGCTTCACGCCCCAATCATGACCGAATCCACTTGCTTCGCCATACAAAATTATGAGAGCGAATCAACTAGATTCAATATGAATCTACTTGCGAAGCACTTAAAATTGGTATCTTCTCTAACTTTTATCGCAGTTAATCGCCACTTTATCTGAACTAGCTATCAAAACAAAATAGGTATATGTGTATGTGTGTGTTTGTAAACAAATAAAAACAAACCAAAAAACATAGATGTGAGTTTAATATAAATAAACTTAATTAAGTTATGAATAATATAAAAAGGAAAAATAAGAAGAAAATATAGAGATGCCTTCAAAAACAAGATTTTGCATGAGTGGAATTTATATAAAGTATATATGCTTATGTGTATGAATGTATATACGTGCGTATGATACGTATGTTTGTGTGAATATACATAAAAAAATGCCACGCGAACAGTGATGCCAACTTTTTCAGAGCAAAAACCACTGTGTGTTCATAAAAAAGCACTAAATGAAATAAGTACTCGTATATATGTACATATGTATGTATGTACATATGTAAATATATTTTTATTTATTTTTTTATATTTATCTATTTATTTACTAATATATATTATAATAATTAGTTAAAATATATATTATATATATAGTTATAATATATATTCTATATGTAGTTATAATATATATTATAACTACAATTTTAAATGTACTACATTTCATAGGTTTTTGTAATAATTTCAATTATATCGAGCCATATTTCGATTTTGCTTATAAGTAGAATATGAGTAGGAAAATAATTGAAGTTCATTTGGGAAGACACTCCAATTATGGTGTACTATTTTAACAAAAGATGATCAACGAGAATTATACTCATCGTTTCAAGAATCTTTTTCCTCTGGCCATAAAACTGTTTTAATAAAACAATTAGATTTTTAGGTGTTTCGTCTGAATTAATTTTTACATGAACATGGTTCAGTATGTTACATTCTGAACAACATAAGCCTTTTCTTTTTAGATCGTATTTTATATGAATGAAACAATTTGATTTATAAAATCATTATTGTATTTCTAACTTACTTTTAAAATATTTATAAGCGCTAAAAGTCATTTCTACTACAACATTTGAACATTGTAATGTTAATAGTCTTAGAGAAAATATTGACAGTATTAGAAATGGATTATGATTAGTTGAATTTCTATAATTATAAATTTCAATCCAAAATTTATCAGTTTTGAGCAAATTTTTCCATTTATGTATCCTTAAATTTCTGATACTTCGTTCTATTTCTTCAATTTCACCATCCCAGCAAAAATTACCGCTTCCCAGAAGAATTTTTGTAAGCCAGCTAGAAGCAATGCATTCAGTTTCCAAAAAGCCGTTCATTTTTTGCTTTACTAATTCGTTTTACAGAAGCAATAATGTGTAGTTTTTGTGTACTCAGATGAAAAAGTTACTGGTGTACATTTTTTTACTTTTGTCCACTTTGTTAGAGAGCCTTACGTTAGTACTTTTCAGAAGCATTTTTGAAAGCTTTCGTTATCAAGAAAGCAATACATTGCTTCCCTCAGTGGTTAGTAATTAGATTATTGTAATTAAATTATTTTATAACGTGTATGGTATCCTCTGTAATTGCTAGAAATATATTATTTTTTCTCACTATGAAAGATAAAGTTTTTCTTCCTTCATATTTCACCAAGCTGAATTAATATTATGCAAAGGAAACTTTGAATGTCTGAAAGGGGTGAAAGCAGATAGTTTTTGAAAGTGAAAATAAAGCCACCACACTTTAACAAATTAATATTTAGTAGATTTGTAAAACGCACTAAAATCAAAGGTGAAAAGCAGAAAAAAAGGCACTAATTTCTTTTTAAAGCAACAATTTGAAAAATTCCGCACTGTTATGAATTAAAAAACTCTAAATCTAGTACGAAAAGCACTAAATTGGCACGATGCACACGAAGCACGAATTCGTAGTCTAAACAGCATGATTCATAAACATGATTCAGAGAGCGAAGCAGGTGATTCAACTCGTCGTCTAAACATGGCATAAGATGACACGATGTTGCCAGACTAAAGTTTTAGGATTCTCATTGTGAATTCCCTAATTGATGTTAAAGGAAGAACCAGGAGAACTTAAAATCTAAACACTTTCCATTGTCAAGTTGAGAGTAAACGTGTTTAGCTCACTTTCGACTACGGATGGTGAGAATTTCTGTATTCTCAGACCGGTTTTTTTCTCTATGTAAAGAAACGTGAATAGAAAATGAAAAAAAAAAATACCTACGTACATATCCTTTGATTATTGCCCTGACCTAGGCGGAAATTCCAAACAAATTAAGTGAAAATATGTGTAAATTCAATAAACATTTTTTTCTAATATGATAAATTGTGTAGATTCAAAACAGCTGCCCAGCAAACACAAGAAATCGAATTCATTAAATCACCCCTTTTAAGCAAAAATCTATACCTACTGGTATTATTAAAATTTTCCTTGTTAAAATTTTCCTAAATGTGCTACTAGACCAGGGTGTTTGTTGGGTTTTATACTTGAAGTATTTACAAGGTTGAGTATAAGCGTGTGCGAGTGCATAACTTTGTGCGGCTGTGGTGTTTGTCTGTCCGTCTGTCTGTCTATTTGAATTTATGTCTGTAATTATATTGTTGTTTAGTGTGGCATGTTTTTTTCCTGGTATTATTGTTGATTTTTCGTTTTGTCCACCCTTGAATCAACAGCAAGCAAAAACAATAATCATCACTACCCAACAGTGCCGTTTTAGTGTTTTATTATTGCTGTAATTCCTATGTACAATTTACATGCATATATACATATACATACATACATACACACATTTTTGCTGTTTGTGTATATGTAGTATGTATGTGTCTCTGGCAATTAAGTCGATTTGTCATTTCCCTTTCTTCCCAACAAAACCGTTATATGTAGACATTAGCCACTGCTAATGTCTGTTATGCCCGGCTTACGTACCCACTGACTTCTTATTTTTTTTCTCCTTTTATGCCATCCAAAGTTTTTTTTTACTGTCTGTCATGGTCGTACTACATATTCTATAGATTTGTTTTATTTTATTGTATTCAATAAAACCAGCTCAAACAGTCGTGTGTCGTTTAGTTCGTTAGCATTGTTATTGTGGTACTTTTTTTGGATAACAAAAAATGTCCCTTGCTTTCGTTTCTCCCTTCAGTTCATATTTTTTTTTTTTTTTGTAAAAGTTTATTGTTTCGTAAAATCATCGTCACTTTCATGCTTTATTATCCCATTAGCTTTTTGTGTCGTATTTAGCCTTGTTAAGGAATAAAACATGTTTTCTTTTATAATTCAATTTTTATTTAGTCTTGTACTCGCTTTTATTGTGGAGTTTTTGTAAATCATATTCATCTTCTACATAATAGTAAAGCTTAAGTGCGCCTGCAGTTTGTCAAATATGTATATGTTTGCACTAGGGATGGGCAAATGAAGAAAATGTATCGATATATATCGTATCGATATTTTTGAACAGTATCGATATATATTTTTTGAAAACATCGATATTTCGATATATCGATATTTTTTGCTGCATTAATTTCGAATGCACAATTACTTTAAGAAATTTAATACAAAAAAAATATTTATGTTAAGTAATACGTAACCTACTGTAGCTCCTTAAGACTTCATTAGTCTTTACTTTCTGTTGCTGCTCTGTGCTGTGCCGTTCTGTTTCTAAATTTTAAAAGTTACTTTTTCTGTAATAAATTATCAGCTGTTTCGGACCAGAATGGTCCTAGTTTTCCACTAAAGTGATGAGTTTTGCATCGTCCATTGTTATTTGAGTTTTTCTTTTCCCGGACTTTTTCATTTCCCGGGAAAGTGGGAATAACTTTTCGGTTTTTAACGTTTATAAGCACATGTCAAAAAAATAATACAATTTCAGTTCCCGGGCGTAATTGTTGTACAGTTTTAGCTATAGTTCTACCATCGCATTCATAAAGTGAATAACGACATGCATCGAGGAATGTGTACGCAACATAACAGAATTAAGGAGAGAAAAACTAATGGCTTATATGTATATGATTTTTATAAACCAAAAAGAGTCAGCTGATTCGTAACAGGACAGAAAGTAAAAACAAATTCTGCCCTTAGGCTTATACCCACACAATCCAAAAAGTCACCTGCCTTAGTTGGGTCACAGTTAAAAAACGTCTATAGCTCTTAAAAGTATCGAAACCCGATACTCGTAAATAAGAATCGATGTATCGATATACATATAGGTTTTTGAAATATCGGCGATATATATCGATATTTATTTTCTCAAATATCGATATTTCGATATATCGATATTTTTTGCCCATCCCTAGTTTGCACTATAAAAAGTATGTAGGTATACACATTAATATGTAACATAAAAACAGTTATGACGGTATCTTATGATGATTTTGATAACTTTTAAGTTGTGACTGTTTATGATTTGGTGTGTGATGTGTATGTGTGCCAGCTTTTTTTGACAGCTTTTACTGATTTTGTGTTTATTTTGGTTTACTATTTTATCATGAGTAGAGTGATAGCTGAACAACACCTGCGCAGATTTGTTATGAGAAACTCAACCCTAAATCGCTTTCACACAATTTTTACAAGAAGAGAAGTAATACAATTCGTACCGAATAAGCTTTCACTGCTGTATCAAATATTGTCGAAGAAGACCCAACCAACTCAGTGTTACAGTTAATGCTGACAGAATTCGTGATGTTTTTAGTGAAAAACGTTTCGAATAAAACCAAATTTATGGCAATTAACATATTTCGTCTGTGTTTTATTTATGTATATCAAGAATAATTTTTCATTTAATGAGGAACAGCTTAAACTTGTATAGCCAAAGCAATTTACACTCGCTTACTCGTTGTTGTTCTAAATTTTACGTATGTACATATGTATGTATGTAAAATTACTTGTAGGTAAAATTTTTAGCAAAAATTAAAATACATGTGAAATTTTCCTAGTCAAGTTTTGATTTTATACAAATATTCCCATTAGCCTGCCTTCTATAAAATCAGGATTTTTCTTGCCTAAATTACTCGGCCATGGACGGCCTCTAAAGGCAGAATTTGTTTGTACGTGTTATTCTGTAATGCGAAAATATACAGTTATAAAAAAGCTGTTGTACCTATAAATTAAAGTAGATATATTTTACAATCAAAACTACAAACAAAATTAACTTTAAGTTTTACATTTATTTGTTATTTTTGACCAGTGCTGAGGGTCTACTCTGTAATTCGAAACGAAAGTAAATGCTTTCGAATTTGTATGCTAATAACATGCAAATTCGAAAGCATTTTCTTTCGTTTCGAATTACAGAGTAGACCCCCTGGCCCCGGTTTGAAATAAAATTTGAATGCGATTACAAAAGTCTTATAGAATACCAAGTTTATTTGGCATCGTATTTCATTTGCGCATCGCATTGACTTTCGCATCGCAATATAGAATCGGCCTCCTGTTCCGAATCAGCTGTTTTGTTTCTGTTCAATTGAAAATCGGTATGTGTGGTTTGTGTTTTCCTTTTTCGTTCTGTTCCGTTGCGAACAAATCTGTAGAAAATAGAAACAAAACACGATACTCATCATTGAACATAACACAAGAAAGTGCATTGCCAATCTGTGCCATGATTTTTGAAATGTAGTTGCAAATTTACAAGTGGCGTTAACGCTGCAGCATCAAGTTCAATAAATCGCTTTCGAGTTCATCACACATACTGCATGTCAAAATTCCTGTAAATTGATAGCCATGACACACATTTAGATATAATAAATTTTATATTAAAAAAAGCGTGCGACGAAGAAACAACGCAACAACGTGGGTGGCTGTTAAAATTGAACATACAATTGCCTAATAAATGGAAAGGTAAAATTACAAGCAATCTAGTAGTCAATTTAAGAAGTGTGAGTGTGTTAGTAAAGGCCGTTTCACACTATAATACAAGTATTAATACTTTTGTGGAAAATGCAACTCTGACATGTTTAGTTGTTATTGTCTTTTAAAATTTTTGAAACAGAAATTAGATTAGGGATGCATTTTCGTCAAAAGTATTAATACTTGTATTATAGTGTGAAACGGCCTTAAGAAAAAAGAATGAGTGTATTGCAAATTTAAAGGAATTGAAGGGAAACACTTGATCGAGTGGCCATCCAGTAAATGCCGAGCACACCCTGATAGCAAGTGACATGATAGTACTGCCACAGTTCAGACTAAAAATCTTAAGAGTTGCCAGATCTGACAAACGTATGACAATTATTAAAAAAGCCATCCCGAATCCGACAATTTTTAGGTGCTAACAAAATATTGAGCACCATTTATTATTTAACCCTCTCCCTTTCACAAATATTCCCATTTACTAGAACAGATGTCCAGATTTGCTAAATTCTAACGAACTTTATAATGATGCTTTTTAGTGTTTGTTAAATTGAAAAAAGTGTGTGTAAATAAATAAATTTTTAACTGGTTCATTGAGTTTTTGTTTTTCTTTCGGTTTGTGGCCTACACATCAATAAAAATTTAATAGAATTTATAAACTAAATACAAAAGATTCTTTTTATTTATTTTGCATCGACACATCATTTGTATTGTCTTTCTTCCACAGCTTTGTATTTCGTTTATTCGTAATAAATAAGCAACACTCTGAATAACAAAGTTTAGAAAACATAAATATACATTTGTTTTATTATCAAACTATCTATACACAAGAAAGAACGTTAAAAAAAAACAAATAATAATAATACAATAAAAATAATAATGATTAATTGTTGTAGAACAGGCGTTAAGATGAAACAAACAATACAAATGTATGTATGTATGTGTGTTGTGTATATTTACACAATACATGCATACATACATACATACATACATACATATTTATGCAAATATGGATTTTGAACCGAATGTTAAGTGAGTTTTTATAAAGACACCCACCAGGCAACAATAAAGGAGGTTAAGAATAAAATTTAAGCAGATTCAACATTTACATACACACATACATATGTATGTAAACCTTTCCGAAATATTTCAAAGACTCAGGGATATTTCTTAAAATAAATCGCATTATTTTCCAGTGAAGGTCTGTGGATCTTTTACATACATACATCCATACACATAAATATGTACATACATAAATACTTAGCAGCAGAATTTATTTCATCATGTGATTTCCACCCTCTTCTCATGAAATACGAGTACATAAAAATCAACTACAAAATAGATACTTGCAAACATAAAAGTAACAAGCGAGTGGGTTATTTGTTTAATAATAAAGACTTCAAATTCATTGCCGTCAGCGGTAGCGGCAATTACAGACAATTGTTGCTTCAACTTGAGATAATCGATAAATACATAAATAGATTTATGTACATATCTTTCAACTTTTAATGTGGGAATTTGTTGTCTTGAGTGAGAAGTTATTACGATAAGGATGACATTTGCGTTATTTTCAAGTTCATGATTTTGATAAGAACTCCCACATGTTTAAATAAGAAGCATGCACTACTACTGCACGTGGCTGCCCTATTACAAACTAAATATACGTAAAAAAAAGAAATCCCCTTGTGTGGTTGTTCCCATATTAATCCCAATTTGACATGTGGAATATGTGCGGTATTATCTATTTATTGGTTTCAAACCCGACGGTCTGGCAAGGCTGTGAGCTGTTAAGTATCCGTTGTCAGAAGCAGGGTGACCGATGACATTTTTCAAAAAGTGGCTGGCACCAAATAGGGGATTTATCAAAAAAAGGGGCAACATTAAAAAAAAAACGAAACAACTACACTAAACTTCTTATTTTTAATGTATTATTATATAATTCACTTAAAAAAAGGGGGACAAAAAGTGGCAAGGCAATTTGCCACTTTAGTCGGTCAAACGGTCACGCTGGTCAGAAGTGTCATTTATTTAGTAAAAGGTTTGCCATTTACGAATATGGATCATTTGGGAATCGCAGAACGCGTAAAAATAGTTAAAACTTACTATAAAATTGGTGGTTCAAAATGGTGGCTAGGGTTTGTATATAATTTCTGCTGCTGTTCCATTCACAATGGAGCCACCAGGGTTGTCAGATTTTTATTGACCCACTTCGCCAAATTGATTTTAAAAATCGCCAAAAACAATTTTATGTAGATTTTCCTAACACCACGTCTCCACACGCAATATTTATTTCCGAACATAAGCAATAACGTCGGCAGCTTGACGTCACAAATATGTTCATGTACAAGCTTATGTTTTTAGGTGGAGAATATTTACTGCATATTGAACATAAATCTAAAATTTTCGCTGTAATAACTTTGAACAATTATTTCTCAATATATGTACAAATAAATGTTTTTGCGGTCCACACGTGAACATATTGTGTTGGAAATAGAATTTGATAGATAAGAACATAATTATTTCCAAGTTTATTGCGCGTTGAGGCCCCCATAATATATATTTTAAAATTTATAAATCTGTTTTTGTATAACAATTTTTTTAATATAAATTTTTATAAAATAATCGTATAAATATTTAGAAAAAAATTAAATCGCCAAAAATTATTTCTCATAAAATTCAAATTGTTTTAATTAATAATTGCAGACGAGTTTCGGTAGGATTTATTTTTGAAACTACTCCTTTTCCTGAATTATAAAAATTTTGAAGTTCAAGTTTGTTAAAAAAAAATAGCCATAAAAATCGCCAACAAATTTATTTATCGTCAAAAAAATCGCCATGTCGCCAAATCAAAAATTTAAACGCCGATCAATTGAAAAAATCGCCACATTTGGTGAGAAATCGACATATCCGACACCTCTGGTGGTGGCCACTTTTCTAACATTACGGGGTGATTCTGGTCGCTATATTCTGCCTATTGTAAATAGTTGTTGGCGAATTTATTGTACACAATACAACCCTGCATTAATTATAAGATTAAGTATTATGTACAAATAAGGCGAAAAACTCTGTATATAAAGAAATTTGGTAGCTTCAGAAATAGGTTTTCATTTTCTGCATTTTTATAATTAATTACATATCGCATAACTAAAAAAAATAGTTTGCCAGAAAACGAGTTTATAATTTTCAATTTACAAACAACTTAATGGAAAGAGAAAATTTCATTTTTCCCTCCAGAGTTGAATATAAAAGATTTGTATGAACTTTTTTCTACAATAAGAATGTGACGATAAATTTTGCAGCCTTAACTGAAAAATCCAATTTTTTAAGTTATGACCTTGTTTTTTTAGTAAATAAGCCATATGTACACTTCTGTCCAAAATGAAACAGTTTTTGTAGTGGTTTCTCCATATAAGAGGTATTTTTTCACATCACGTACACTAATTTAATCAAAAGACTTTAAAAGGTAAAGAAAACAGCTAAGAAGCGGCAATTCAGCCCTCTTTTAAAAAGGTACCAAGTTAAAAAAAAATCGCTTTTAATAAAGAGTTAAAAATCTAGCATAAAAAGTGTTGATCTGGCAACGCCAAGAGCAATCGTTTTTGTATGTGGGCATTAGCACTGGATACAGTGATGGGAAGTGTGGCGCAATTGTGCCATTTTTGGCACTATTAGATGCTGGCCTGGCACTCTCGCACCTTTTCCGGAACTTTTTGTCCATTAACATGGAAAATTTTCTTATTGAAATAAAAATAAGTAATCTTCTTGTCTTTTTACGTTTCTAATTTCACCAACTATATTTAAATATCAAATGGAAAAATTACTTTTAAATATGAATTGATATTTAAATATGGTGAAATAGGTATTGCAAACTTAGTAGGATTTAGGGCTGACAACTGTTATGATGGGGAAAAGTTACTCGTGTTCAATAAATGTTTGCTTAGAGTCATTGACGATTTCTTAAAAGGAATAAATGAATATTTATGCAACAGCTCTTGTCGAAAAGATAATTTTATAAATTTTCGGATACATTTCAACTAAGAACTTCGTTCAATTCTTAAGTATTCACCCACCAAAATGTTGCAGACAGAGTCTTTGAACAGTGGGATGTAAGGATTAAACTTAATTTATATGAAATTGTTTGATAGATGATGAATAAGCAAGATTTATTTTTGTTTTTCGTTATCTTCTTAAAATAATAAATAATATTTATGTCGAAACGCAATCTGAAGATGTTAAGAGTACACTTAATTTTAAAGAGGCTTTCTTTTTGATTAATTTGTGTCGACATTTTTAAACAAACAAAAAAATACATTTATGATGATCTTGTTGATCGATTTTCACCATCTTACACGGAAGAAATTTATTGCGGCGCTGAAGTTGAACTATTAATAACCAAAAACTCAGCATCCCAGCATACATTTGTAGAATTCGAATATAAAAGTATTTACATTTATTTTGTGTCATATTTGAAAACTAAGTATAACTTCAATGATCAAACAGAATTGCGGCATAAACACATTTTCCATAAAAATTTACACAAAAAATCAGCACCAGAAAGCAGTCGATAGATAGAATTTATTTTATTTTGACAACGTTTTTTCTTATGCTCTCACATATAAATTAATATTCTCTCAACAATGCTACCATACTTTCAATAAATTTCATATATTTTGTGAACAAAACTGCAAAGAAAAATAAGCACAAAAGAAAATGAAACAAAAATTAGAGAGCATATGAAGTTACTGCCGTAGATTTTATTATGGGCTTTGTTAATTTGACAGCGATTTTTCCTGAAGTTGCGGACTTATTCTGTTTAATCATTCAAGGAGTATTATTTGAATAGATTTCCAAAGTTTGGAGACACGAAAAATATTGTTAATTTTTTTTCTCACAAATACTTCCAAACGAAACAAATACAGATCCATATCAGACTTAAATATTAAAAAAAAAACAAATGCATGAACTTAAGCAAGGTTTATAAATATAAAGGTCAATGAGAGTCGTTAGGCGATTTAAAAAAAACAAAAGTTTTTCTCGTTTCGATTCTTCGAGAGAACGTCAAAAGTTTTCTTTTAATTGCCGTACACCATTTTTTGTTTGTTTTGTTTTGTATTTCTTTTAATACTCGTAATTCTAAAATTTTTTTAAATTTTTAAATAATTTGTCGCTGATACTTATAACAAGCACATTCAACATAATTAATATATTTATATATAAGAATATTTTCAGTTCGAAATTTGACTAAATGTCAAATGAGAAATATACTGCAAACAAAAACTTTAGCATCTTTAATACATGCCAACGACTTTTTGAAGTCTGGAATAATATATTATATTTTTATAATAGTAATGCATATAAAATGCTAAACCAAGAAAACATACATTTTGTTATAACGATAGAATCTTTGTTGGATTAAAATAAATAGCTAACAATTATTATTATTTTTAGAATGTACGAATTTATACAACTCATCAGTACATACATAAATACATATATTAACCATATAACAAAGCACAAACCATAGATAATTTCTGACCAAATATATGTATGTACCTACATACATATATGTACATCTGATAAGAAAAAGTTAATTTATCTTTTTTAAACTAGTTTAGTACATAAACACTATAGTAACGTGTTTACGTACATGTTCATATACATATGCATGTCCCTTAGATTAGATATACTATATAATGAACATTAACTGCCAACATTTAAATAATATAATTATATATAAAGGGTGTTTTTTATTGAGGTATAGAACTTTAAGTTGGCATCACTTTTTTAACTGGCGGCCATTTTGTCAGCTGTCAAGTGATTAATATTTAGTTTGGTTTGCCATTTCATCATGAACAGGTTGACAAAAGAACAACGCTTGCAAATCGTGCAAATTTATTTCGAAAATAATGGTTCAGTTCGCGAAGTTTACCGCAAGCTCCGTCCATTTTATGGTCGACATAATCGTCCATCAGAGCAATTAATTCGGTTAACCATGGATCGTTTTCGCACTACGTTTACTCTATGTGATAATACGCATCTGCAGAGACGTCGAACAGTGCGCACCGAAGAAACAATTGCCGCTGTAGAGCAAAGTGTTGAAGAGGACCCGAATGAATCGATTCGCCACCGTGGACAGCAATTGGAGCTTTGTCCATCAACTTTATGGAAGATTTTGAAGATTTTGAATGTGGATGAGTTGTGGTTCCAACAAGACGGCGCTACATGCCACACAGCGCACGTCACAATCGATTTATTGAAGGAAACATTCGATGAGCGCATAATTTCGCGGAATGGACCTGTCAATTGGCCACCAAGATCGTGTGATTTGACACCATTGGATTATTTTCTTTGGGGATATGTGAAGTCGCTCGTCTACGCCAACAAACCAGAAACGTTAGGGGACTTGGAAGCCAACATTCGTGGCGTTATTGCCAACATACGGCCCCATATGCTCGAAAAAGTGGTTGAAAATTGGACCTGTAGAATTGGCTTTATTCGAGCCAGCCGCGGCGGCCACATGCCCGAAATCATATTTAAACATTAATGGCATAAAATTATCCTTCCAATAAAGCCAAATTGATGGACATTAAAACGATTTTCTTGTGTTTTATTTCAATTCGAAGTTATATACCTCTAAAAAAACACCCTTTATATATGTTTTGGCACTATTCAAATAATTTGGGCACTATTTAGAAAGAGATTCGGCACGAAAACAATATTTCCAATTCCCATCACTGACTGGAGATGCTTAAATATCAGCTAAACTTTACTTACACCACTTTGCATAAAAGAGAACCTTTCAATGTTTGCTACGTGACATTTGTGACCTTTGTGGTACCAAAAGTGATTGTATTTCCTCATTTATTTATTTTCTTATCGTAGCAGAGCCAGGAAAGTAATTAATTTTAAATAAAATGAAAAATGGATTAAAAAAAGTCAATATTTAAAAAGCTGATGTTCATAAATTATCTAACCCCAAGTAGATAAGACATGGGAGCTGATGATGAAGTGCGTGGTGTCACAATCAATCACAATTTTGTTCGAACAAAAAATTATATCAGAAATAACTGGCTGAATTTTATTCAAAAATCATTTCTTTTCTATATTAATTTATTTTTCGATAAACCATGTAATTCTCATTGCCCTGCCTGTAAAGTGTGTCGTCTAATAGTGCCGAGAAATTGTTTCATAACAACAACAAATTTTGGTGTAGTTCAAAGGTCAGGTAAAATTAAAATTTAGGAATGAGGAAGAAATGTTGAAATAAATTAAAATTTTTGAATTTCTTTTAAGAGAAAAGGAAAAAACATGGTGGAGAATACAGACGTATTCTCCACCATGTAACGTAGTCGCAAAGTTTCTTTGGTCTTCGTTCGTTTCTTTTGCTTTTTTTTTCTTCGTTGTGCATAGTAACTTCGTGGCATAGTGAAAAGTTGTCAAAGTCAACTTTGCGTGTGCAAAAGTGCAAGAAAGTTTAAAAGAAACTTTAAAAGATTGATGTGTATTTCTTTCGACGTGGTTTGTTTAATTTAATTTCAAACGAATTTCTGTCAGCTCACGTCAAATTTGGTTGATAAAAAAAAGTTTGAGAATATAATCAATCCATATTATCGTGGTTGACGTATTTCAACTTCAACGTTTTTGTAATAGTTTAAAGAATATCGCAACATTTATTCTTTAATCTAGTACCAAAACGTCGTACTCGAAGTCGAAATATGCCAATCACTATAAGGCCCATTGTCATTAAGCGAAAAAATAAACACAAAAAACTTTATATATTTGTGGCTTAGGTTGAAAAGTAATCAAAAAGTAACATCCGTCATCAACAGCTGATTTTGCAATATTCATGCATATGTACAGCGATGACAACTTGATGCTTTTAGCACTATTTTTAGTGCTATGTTGAAGGCTCCAAACGCCAAATTTTTAGCGTTAGTGCCAAACTAAGAAAAACCACTAAGCAGTGCTTTCAAGAAATATGTGTATTCCTTAAAATTACTTTAATAAAAACTTGGTGTATTTATTTTTTCAGTGATATATTTCATTAAATAGAGAATAGATTAGAAAATATTAAACATTCACTGGTTTTGCTTTTTAAATCTCAAAATTACGCTGTTTACTGCTTTTTTTTTAATTTAGATGTGTTTTTAAAGCCAAAAAAAGTTGGCATCACTGCATATGTATGTACATATGTACGTAATAATTTATTTTCCAATTTCAGCATTCCCAGCACTGTACAGCTGCACTGTATTGAAATTAATTTATAAGAGCAAATAAGAAATTCCTCCAAACATACTCGTAATAAAAACATAATAGTTTCTTTTTGTGTACGGTCCATTTAAAATTGTTCTTCTAAAAATTTATATACATAAATTAAAGCAACTTAAATAAAATTGAATTAATTTAACATAATTTCCGTTTAGTTGTTGCTGGTCTGTTCTTTTTATTTCTTCATTTTTAAATCTATCAACTGCGAGTGAATGCCGACAGCGGTCATAAGAGGAGATAATCTTTTCAAGTTGATATCCCATGGTGACAATTAACAAATAATGTTTGATTGATTGAAAGCAAACAAATAAAAAATAGAAGAAAAAAATAACAAATAAATAAATAATATAAAGTAAACTATATGAAATACTAAGAATAAGAATAAGACATGAGGGCAACACGAAAAATACAATTAACAAATGTAATTTCACGGATTAAACAGCCTTAACATGTTAAACTTTTTTATTAGTCTGCACAATATTTACAGCTTAATATATTATTGTCTAGAAAGATCAGTAGAAGACTAAAATAAATATGTACAATAAAATCTGTCTTGATTGGACATCACAGACATGGCATTATTGAAATGCAATAAAGAAAATTGTAATAAAGTAAAAATATACATATATTCTCACTTTAAACAAGCTTTAACTGCCTACCGCTAAAAAGCATCAAACTCGAATAATCAAATTAATTTTCGGTTAGCTAACTACGGAAAGAAACCCAAATAATTGACCCCAAGCATTAAGTTTTGTAGGATGTATAATTCACTTAATTTCGTTTTGTGTTTCTTATGTGAATAACTTTTTGTGTTAAATTACCGACCAGACATTTTTTGTACACTAAAATTGCCGAAAGGAAAGAAAACAAAACGCAACAATTATTAAAGAAAAAAAAAATAAATAAATAAAAATGATGTGCTACAATTTAACATAACATGTTACACGTAAGGCAAATAAATGAAAACTAAATAATGTAATAACAAACTATTAAAATACAATATAAATGGGAAAAGTAGATAATTAATTTTTATTAGGAAAGGGGTAAACATTTTAATAAAACGTTTCTTTTTTTATGGTAACCGGTAAAAACTGTTTTGATATTTAAATGTTAAACAAGTTTGTTTGTTCAGTGGTATTTATAGTAATGGAATTGGCTTGCCTTTTTACCAGTAGTCGTTAATTTATAAAAAAAAATAAAACAAGTAAGAGTGCTATATTCGGCTGTGCCGAATCTTATATACCCTTTACCAACGTACGTACATATATATAGTATACAGACACATACATACATATTTGTTTTGTGAAAAAATTTATCATTTTTTTAAAGTTTCCATCTTTGGAGCTGTAATTTTCTTTCAGAAGCATAAAATATATTCAATTTATAAAGAAAAAGAAAAAAATTGTTAGACCTATTTAATTTTACATAACACAAAAAGTGTGAGTTTTCCAACCCTGGAGTCATAATTTTGGATTTGTTTGATTATTGATACCAATCTAGTTCTTTAAAAAATACATAAAATATGTTAAGTGAAAAAAGCAAAAACGAAATAAGGAAAAACTTAAGGTCAGATTTTGTAAATTCAAACGATTTTTTCGTTTTGAAATTTGTATGGAAAAAATATTTTTTGAAAAGAATTTTCGTTATTTTTCATACAAATTTGAAACGTTTAGAAACAAAATTTTTTACAAAATCTGCTTATTAGTTTCATTTAATTCCTTTAATATTAAAAACTTCAGTAAAGTGCGACTTTGAATCGCGCACGGCTTTTTTGAAGTTTTTTCTTCAGTTTAAACGATTTTTTCAGTTTTGTCGCTTTTTTCTCGTTTTGGCGATTTTTTTCTGTTTTTGGAGGTTTTTTTTATTTTGGTGATTTTTTTCTGTTATTGGGATTTTCTTCATTTTGTAGATTTTTCTCATTTTGACGATTTTTTTTTTCATTTTTGCGATTTTTTTCTGTTTTTGGGTTTTTTCTATTTAGGAGTTTTTTTTTTCATTTTGGCGACTTTTTTCTGTTTTTTGGGTTTTTTTTTTCATTTTGGAGATTTTTTTTTATTTAAGCAATTTTTCCGGTTTTTCGCGATTTATTTTAGTCCTAGAATTTTTTTTAATATGGCAATTTTTTTCTGTTCTTGGGTTTTTTTTCATTATGGCGTTTTTTCCTGCTTTGGGGTTTTTTTTATTTATGCAATTTTTTTCTCTTTTTTGGGGTTTTTTCATCTTGGCGATTTTTTTTTTTCATTTTGTCGTTTTTTTCCTGTTTTGGGTTTTTTTTTCATTTTGGCGATTTTTTCATGTTTTTTTTGGGTATTTTTCGTTTTGGCGATTTTTTTGTTTTTAGCGATTTTTTTCCGTTTGGCGATTTTATAATTCCTTGATTTTTTAGTTTTACCGTTTTTGAAAATTTCAAGAGTTTTGCTTTTACGGTTTCCAAGATACAGCAAGTTGTCAAAATTGCATAGTCAAAATTGCATTAACTGATGGAACACCCTTTAATTTAAATTTTTTGAAATTTTAGTGTTAATTTTTGTAGTCTGTATAAAAATACACTAACCTTACAAAATTTCAAGTGCATATACATACAATTGTATGTATATTACATGGGATTTTAGAATTTTTCGTTGCTCGTTTTGGAACATCCTTTAATTTCCAATTCTCATGTATTTGTTGTTGTAGCGGCCAAAAGTCTACACACTGTGTCCAAATTTCAGGTCTGTAGCTCTTACGGTTCTCGAGAAAATACTAATATAGTTTTAGACATAGTTAATTTTATATAACACAAAAAGTTAAAGTTTTCCAACCCTGGAAACGTCTTTTTAATTTTTTTTATATTTTTTTTTATTTAAAATACCAATTTTAGTCGTACTGAAGTGTAAAATAAATTTATTTATTAAAAAAAAATAAAAATTTGTTTTCGGTAGTTACTTTTATATGGCAAAATATAGTTTACGTTTTCCAGCTCTGCAATCGTCTGCCCGATTTTGCTGAATTTCAATACCAATCTAAGTTGGAACATTTCTGATACATCAGTCCAAGAACGAAGTCTCTAGCTTTTCTGGGAGCTTCGGAAAACCGATTTCACGTACACCGGACGGATGGACGGACGGATGGACGGACGGACGGACGGACGGACAGACGGACATCGCTTATTCGTCATCGCTATTCATAAGGACCCAGAATATATATATTTTTTTGGTCGCAAATTAAAATTATGGAAATTACACACGGAATGACAAACCTATATATACCCTTTTCCATTTTTGGTAAAGGGTATAAAAACAAGTGATTCATAACGAATTCAAAACACTCTTTGTGGTTATAAAAAAATAAGCTGTAAACAAGTGTTTATTTAAGCTTGGGCAACACTGTTTGTTCTTTGGATTGCAGCTCACGATATTTGTTTAAACTTTAAAGTTGACTGTATGGCAGCACAGTGGTTTTGTAAGTATGGCCATATGATATTTTCTTTTTCCTACTTGATGTTGCCATACAAAAATGTAAGAAATTCCATTAGCATTGTAGCTCAAAATATTTGTATGGCAGCACAGTGATATTTTCTTTTTCCTACTTGATGTTGCCATACAATAATTTAAGAAACTCCATTAATTCACATGCCTGCAAATTGGATTTGTTAAAATTTTCTTTTTAAGCTGTTAATAAATCAAAATAAAACTAATATTTGCTGAGTAACGCCATTTTACCCTCCCCCTCCTTACACAGAAGACTTAAAGCACGAACTATGTAAATATGTATGTTAAACAATTGATTGGCTTCTTTCAAAACAGTAGCGTGCTGCTCATTTTTCTCTTCTTCCCAAACTCGTTTATTCGTTTATATTATATATACATACATATGTATGTATGTATGCACGTTGCAACGTCTTTTAAAGATCAATAAACTTTAAAAAGTATTCCACCATAAAAAAACCAACTAACATAAACAAAACAAAAAGTTATTTTTTGGTTATGTGCTTAATTTTTGGAGATCTTCAGTTCAATTCAATTTAAAGTTGGAATAATTGACCAAAAATATATATTCACGTGCTCAAAATGTTTGTTGATAATGTTCCTTTATAGGTAAACCACTTCTATATATAAAAAAAAAACATTTTTGTTCAAAAGCAATAAAAACAATAGCAAATAAGTGAATATTATTTGATATGTCGTGATAACGATTTCACAAAATTCAAGTTCAAAGCAAATGAAAAATAAAACGTCAACGCAAGCATACAATGTATGTATGTACATATTATTAAATCAAATTAATTTCCGCTGGAAGTGGGCGTTTCTTGCTTCATAAATTGAAATATTTGAGAGCAGAACACAAAACATAAAGTCAACTTAATAATGTTTTTGTAGTTTTAGTGTAAAACAGCTTATGTCTTAGTCTTTTTTTTTTTTTTTGGTAGAGTCATGTAAAATCATCTTTAGAAATTGTATAAAAATTTGAGATAGAATCTAAGAAATATACAGATTTATTAGTTTCATCACAACATATGTACATACAAATGGTTGTTATAACAAGTAAAACTACTATAAAATTTCTTAAAATACCTATATTCAGACATAGCAACCTATGTGTATAGATTTGGAAAAGGGTAGATACCCAATTGGTAAATATGCGGTAAAAGGTGTAAAAATGGGTAAATACCCTGGTATTTACAGAAAGGGTGGGGATAAATTTTATTTTAGAAAATTTAATAAAGGCCATGACTCACTATCCTACGCAGTAGCGCGACTTACGAAAAAAAATACAACCCTGGTGTGATGAATTGTTATTGTGTTTTGCAAATTTTCATAGGCCATACCAGCGGGTCTACTCTGTAATTCAATTCGAAAGAAAATGCTTTCGAATTTACATGTTATAAACATACAAATCCGTAAGCTTTTTCTTTCGTTTCGAATTACACAGTAGACCCACAGGGCTACATTTTCTCAAAAATCGCACGATTGAGTAGGATAGTGGATCCTAAGTTTTATGAATTTTATAATAAATATTCTAAATAAAAATGCAGAGCAATGCAGATGTTACGATTCAAGACATAAACTTCAAACATATCGCTCATTTATTAAAAACAACATCATAACTCAAAAAATCTATTTTGCTATAAAACAAGTTAAAAGTTTTCAATTTACATACAACTTAATGTTAAATGAAAATTTAAATTTTCTCTCAAGAGGTTGAGAGTACAAGATATTTGTATCAAATGTTTACATTTTATAAATAACAATGTGAAGATTAATTATGCACCATTAACTCAAAAATCCCATATTTCGAGTTATGATATTGTTTTAGTAAATGAGCGATGTCATTGTCAGTTTTGCTTCAAAAAGAGGAAAAACGTGATATACGAGGGCGGTTCGGAAACTTCTTAGCCTAGCACAAAAAGCGCGGTATAAACAGAAAAAAGTTAAGTGTTTTGGAAACTTCCATCTCTGCTATGAACACATGTTAAATTTTTTTTCGATCTGGCAACTCCTTCATATAGAAACAGGTGTTCACAAAAGACGCATCCGCAATTTTTTAACAATGGAAAAATTAGAAATGCGTGGTGTCATTAATTATTTACATAAAAAAGGTTTATCGGGACAAGAAATTCATAATGATATGGCGAATGTGTTAGGTGAAAGTGCTCCTTCATATGCAACAGTAAAAAATTGGTTTGCTGAATTTAAACGTGGTCGTACAAGCATTGAAGATGAACCACGTAGTGGACGTCCAAAAACAGCAACAACAACAGAAATTGTAGCCAAAGTGCATGATATGGTATTAAATGATCGACGAATAAAAGTGCTTGAAATAGCTAATATCATGGGAATCTCAAATGATCGAGTCCATTTAATTTTGCATGAAGAACTACAGATGAAAAAGCTTTCTGCAAGATGGGTGCCGCATTTGTTAACAGTCGACCAAAAACTCATAAGAATGAACATTTCTCAAGCTTGCTTGGATCGTTTTAAGCGAAATAAAATGGATTTTAAGCGTCGTTTCATAACTGTTGATGAGCCATGGATCCACCACTATACTCCAGAGACAAAAGAACAATCCAAACAATGGACTGAAGCTGGAGGAAGTGCCCCAAAGAAGGCAAAAACAATTCAATCGGCTGGTAAGTTTATGGCAACGGTTTTTTTGGGACTTCAAAGGTATTTTATTGATTGACTATCTGCAAAAGGGTAAAACAATAAATTCAGAGTATTAAATGTACAAATTCGAGAAAAACGTCCTGGCTTACAACACAAAAAAATAATTGTTCATCAAGACAACGCACCAGCGCACAAGAGTGTTTTAACAATGGCTAAAATAAACTAATTGAAGTACGAGTTGCTTGACCACCCACCTTATTCTCCTGATTTGGCTCCCAAATCTAAAAAAATTCCTTGCTGGCAAGCGTTTTACTCAAATGAAGATGCAATTACAGTTGTAAACCACTATTTTGAAGACCTTGAGGAAAACTATTTTAATCAAGTGATAGAATTGCTACAAAAGTGTTTTGAAGTTTCAGGAGATTATATTGAAAAATAAAAATATTTTTGAAAAACTAACTTTTCTCTTTCATTGATAGGCTAAGAAGTTTCCGAACCGCCCCTCGTAGAATGCGTGCTACCAATAGATTTTGGGGGATTGACAATTAGAAAATACCATATGTTGCATTTTAAAATTAAAAAATATATAAATGCGGTATTTAACCTTTCAGTATAGTTGCGTTTGAAAATAGTTATATTTTTTGCCAATATCTGTTGGCAAGGCCGTTGAAATATCACAGCTGATAGACAAGCTAATTGTCAAAATTCATATACATACTAAATAAATAAGTATTTATTTAACTTTTTATAAAAAGAACTTTGAATTCTTATTCTTTTTTTTTATTTAAAACTAGAAATGAATTTTGTATTGTCACAATACAAAATACACCCACTACATTAATTTGGTTAATTTATTTATTTAAGATTTGTAAAAATTAAAAGAAATGTATTCAATAATAAAACCTGTTCATCACTTTACCTCATTTCAAAACTATTTCAAATGAATAATATGGGGGAATACAAGTTCAGAACTTTGTGGATTGTATATATTAATTGATTATTTTTTTTTTGATTGTTTTTGTTTGAACTGGATTTCATGTTTAAAAAAAATATATCCGGTACAGAGTTGTACATGAAAGTCAGGATTTGTATACATATATTTTCTGCATACATACATATGTACATACTTACATACATATGTATGACAGCATTGAAACCTACACATATTAATATATTCATATGTATGTATGTAAGTGTATTGAGATAAATGGCTTTGTTTACACAAACTTTTAATTTTTTATGTCGTTATTCTTAGAGAAATTTCATTTGAAATTATCGATTACATATTACATATATTATGCATATGGCCGTTAAAAAAAGGAGTTTAAAAAAGCTTTCACACGGGCTGCATTATACATCTGACTTTTCAGCTGTAAGACTCATATGTAATTTGTTATGTCTGTCAAAATCATCAATTCACAAACAACTTATACAGCCCAATTATGAATAACAATTCCCCGGGATATTTTTCCCCATTTCTCCAATTATGAATTAAAATTTCCCCGGGGAAAAGGTATTCTTAATATGAGGGATAGGGCGAATTTTTTTTGGCAGTTTTCTCCCCAAACATTTTGAAGAGAACTTATGAAAAAATTTAAAAATCAAATTAATAAATGTTGCAAAAAAATGGCATAAGCATTTATTTAGAAAAAAAGTTTAAATAAGCAGCAGAATGTTATACATATTTCCCTCTTGTTTTAAGCATTTTTGTCCCAGTCGTGCACACATTCCACCTCAGAAACATTGAACTAATTCTACCACCAGAAAAAAAAAGTAAAACGCGCTAAATTTTGCACGCCTACTTTAATTTCACTTAAGATATAAATGGATGATTTGTTTCCCTCCAATATTATCAAGACCGATAATAGGAAAAACTTTAAAAATTTTAAAATTTCCTGTATACATATTTCCAATGAAAACATAAAAAGATTATTAAATTTCTATTACTGAACTCTTGCGTTGGTACCCAATAAAATGTAAACATTAAACAGCTGATCCAGATTTTTCTATTTCCCGTATTTGATTATTCGCAGGTTATTTAGAATAGGAGGATTTTCCCCGGGAACAAATAAAAGGGAAGAGAAAACACTTCCCGAGAAAATTCATAATCGCTTTTGAGCATAAAAACCACAAATACAATATAAGATAAATTTTGTTTGAAACAATTTCATCTGGTGTGCCACAGGGGAGTATACTGGGACCAGTTTTATATTTAATTTATACTTGTGATATGCCTGTGAGCAGTAGTATCCATACTTCCACATTTGCCGACGATACAGCCTGCCTTAGTATGCATGAAAACCCTGATGAGGCATCCCGCAAACTCCAGGAACACATTAGCCAGATGGAGCTTTGGTTAAACTTATGGAGAATCAAGGTAAATGAACAAAAGTGTGTTCAAGTAACATTTACTTTACTAAGAGATACTTGTTCCCCCATTCGGATTAACAATCAAGTTGTTTCTCAACATTCACATGTGAAATATCTTGGTATACACCTTGATCGATGACTTACATGGAAACACCACATTGATTCTAAGTTAACTCAAATGAAACTTAAACTAACTCAGGTACATTGGCTGATTGGTCGAAATTCAACACTTAGCCTAGACTCTAAACTTTTAATATACAAGTCGCTTTTAAAGCCAATATGGTGCTACGGAATTCAACTATGTGGGACCTGCTTCAGCTTCAAATGTAGAGAAAATTCAACGCAGGCAAAATAAAATTTTACGCATGATAACATCGGCTCCATGGTACATCAAAAATTCAAATATACATCGTGATGTGAATATGCCACTAGTGACTGAAGAAATTGCAAAATACGCTGGCAAATATTTAACAAAACTCGAGTCACATCCTAATTCGCTTGCCCGTAATATTTTGAACTTTACTGGACACATCCGCCTAAAAAAGAGGGACACAATGGGTCTTATTCACAGCACTCCAGATGGGACTTCTTGAAAATACTTTTATTTTTTTCCTTTTGATTATCACTACTTACATATGTATTATATATAACTACTACTAAGCTTATGTCCGACATTGGGCGGGCCTAATTATATTTTAGATTTAAGATTTGAATACTTATTGTTAGTTCATATATGAAGATACAATAAATAAAAATCATGCATAAAAAAAAAAAAATTTTGTTTTACTTTTCAGTCATTTAAATAATATAAATGGGTACGTAAGGGTTTCATGAAGGCTTGTACCAAAAAGCATCTGAATTGACGTTTTTAAGACTAATTCTCTTAACACAGTGTTTTGTAAACAGAATTGAGACCGCTATCCAGGGATAAAGTACTGCCATATCGACAGACACAGAAAACAGTGTTATCACTTTTCAGTTATTCCCATAAAAAAAAAAGTTTGATATCTTACAAATTACAGGCAATCAATTAAAGTGGGGAAAACTAGCAACAAAGTTTTAACCAGGGGTGCCAGATTTTTTCCGACCTATTTCGCCAAATTGATTTTAAAAATCGCCAAAAGTCGCTAAAATCAATTTCATGTAATTTTTCTTAATGATAATGAATTTTTTTTATATAAATTTTTTTTTTATATAAATTGTTATAAAATCGCCAAAAATTTTTTCTTGTTACTGCATTAACTAAATCAAATTGTTTTAGTTTCTTGCAGACGAGTTTTGGCAGGGTTTTTTTTGAAACTACTCCTTCAACAAACTAATTGTCCTGAATTACAAAATTTTTTAAGTTGAATTAGCAATAAAAATCGCCAATAAATTTATTTATCGGCAGAAAACTCGCCATGTCGTCAAGTCAAAAATGTAGACGCCAAACAAGTGGAAAAGTCGCCACCTTTGGCGAGAAATCGCCATATCTGACAACCCTGATTCCAACGACTGTTTCTGGCCAGCGTGACCGTTTGACCGACTAAAGTGGCAAATTGCCACTTTTTCGACTGCCTTGCCACTTTTTGTCCCCCTTTTTTTAGAGTGAATTATATAAAAATACATTAAAAATAAAAAGTTTAGTGTACTTTTCTCGTTGTTTTTTTAATTTTGCCCCTTTTTTTTATAAATCCCCTATTTGGTGGAACTTTTTGACAAATGAGCTAAAATATGAGTATGTGCTTGTGTTGGGTTTTTGAAAGTTTACGTAGTACATATGAGTGTTTCTGCACATCGTTATGTAACCCTTTGAATTTTAGCTACACGATGTGTACAGCAATTTTATTTTCCTAAGAGGAATATTTTTATTAAAAATCGTAAGCCTGTAGCTCAAATACCAGATATATTTGGAGGATTCAAACGGTAGTAGTAAGTGTCATAGTGTCATCATCTTTTAAAATTTTTGTTTGAATCAAAAACCATTATATTAAAATATGCAATTTAAAACATTATAACACTATGATATCTACTTAAGACTGCCGTTTGAATCCCCCAATTATATATTAAACTTTAAAATGCGTATAATCAGAAAGAAAACCACAAAATTGGAGACGCAAGTTGATCAATTGTAGCCTTCCTGTTATTAAATGCAACCAAATGTTATTCCTCCTAATGATTTAAAAATTAAAGCATAGCACAAATAAAAACTTTTGCTTGGAAATAAATAAAACAAAAGAATTCTCTGGATATGAAGTGTAACAAATGTGTTTGTGCAAAAGTAGCGTTTGTATGTATGTGCTATAGCAGCAATTGTCTGCCACTTGAGTACGAGTGTTCCTTTTCCTGGACTTTCAGGACATTTGATTAGTTCTACTATTGTATGTGATTCAAATATTTCACAGCTTCAAAACCTTCAGTGCTTAATATGACAAATGCATCATACCTTTTAACAACAGCGTACTATACATAGCAGTGAACTTTACAAGCAACTTTAGGTAAATCATATTCATTTATTTCTTTCTTCTCTTTTTAAATTTGGTCATAAGCAGAACAAATTACAACACGGCAACAGCAGCAATATTAAATAATATACATATAAAAATCCACCACCAAGTTATGCCTGGATTTTATTATTCAATGAGACGTAAACCTCAATTGAAGTAAGTACAAAGTGTTTAAAAACGAGGTCTGGAGGAAATTTCCTTTAAAAATATTTAATATGTACCTTGTAAGTCAAAAAAAAAAAAAAAAAAATAATAATAATAACATTTGTAAAAAATTAATTGCTATTTTGCAAAAAAAAAAAAGTTAGATTTTGTTGCACAGTGTTATTATTTTAAAGTTGATTTCATTAATTTATTAACTAATTCAATTCATATTTTTACAATTACATATCTCGCAATTACTATTTTTCTAACTGGCGTTTTTCTGCAAAGCAACTCTGTGTTATCCATTCAAATTGGATGACACTTAACTGTGAAAAACATAACTTTTCGCCTAGAATTTATAATTAAAGAGTGCTACAAATTGCGATAGAAAATTTGAACATCATAAATCTCTTGAATTCGGTGAAACTAGTTCGAAATGAGTTATCCAAATCCGCTTGTTTTAAGGCAGTGAAAATATACTGCTTTCTAGCATAGAAAAACATTCAAACTTGACCTCGTAATTAATAAAAAAAAATCAAATTAAGCAGAATGTGTAGTTATTGTTAGATTCATAATACCTCTTGTATGGTTGTAGTATTTTAAAATTCTACAAATTTGTTGTTTTGCTTCTTTAAAAAAAATGTCATGCTATTTCAAGCTATCAATCGGACATGAATGCCTGCATTTGAGATAAGTTATATTAATATAAGCTAATTGCTCTTTAATTTAATAGAATACCAGTACTAAAGTATACAACAAAATAGGGAATAATGTGAGAAAACCTATTTTTCTTTTGAGCTTTTGCAAAAGTAGCTTTTAGATTTTTTTTTTTAGCTAGAATACAATAGCTGGGCGTTCACACAAATACAAACGAGAAGTACATTTCAAATACATCATACAAAATACATCACCAGTTGTGAATTGAATAAATGTATACTAATCGCTAGCATTTGATATAAATATACTACAAACATGTAAGTAAGTCTCTGTTTATTTGAAATTGTAGGTTTGTATTTGTGCAAACACTTAAAACACAATAGACACGCGCATTTTCTACTTAATATGCATTTATTTCATTTTTATTGTATTTGATTTTTATTTTACATGACACACGACCAATTCTTATTTACAAACACTTAAAAAAACACACACAAATACATGTTTGTACGTACGAATGTATGAACGTTAATACTCATACTACATACACTTTTATTTGGCCAAACAGGAGTATTTTTACCATGATTTTTACCTCTTGTTTGACAAACAGATTTTGTAAGAAACTCATTAATTTCTTTTTTTTTTTTTTTGCTTTGCCTTGTTCCCCCCTTAACTGGCGGGAAGAAAAAAACCGGAATAATAATGAATGCACAGATTTCTTGGTGTATTTAGCAAACAGTGTGGCCGTTTTATCACACAACGAGATATAACGGAAATGACAAACGTTGCCACTAGTAGCCAATATTGCCGTATCACAAAATGCCATAATGTAAGCTCAGCATGAGTCTTGATTTCGTTGTTAACTTTTACATTTAAAGCCTGGTACTCTGTTCAGAATTTCGTGCGAAATGCTGTCAAACTACATATAAAAGGATTTCGTATGATTTCGTAGTACTCTGTTCTTGGTGTGAAAAACACGGAAAATCATGTCTTTCCATGCAAAATTAATCTGGCATCATTTTAATTTAGCTGCGAAACAACACGAGCAGTGCTTTTTTCGCACCGAATTTTAGCAATGTTGCATACTTTCAAGCAATGAAAGCGAGAAATTTATTAAAAAAAACCGCGAGTTGGGCTACATTTAGTCAAATTTTTCACGCGAAATAACCAATGGCACTGAAAATTTTTCACAACTTCGAACTATGTTTAGCATTTTTCAATTATTTATTTCGTATGCATGCGGAAAGTGAAATTCTCTGAATAATTAAAATAAAAAAGAAAGATTGGGTATTGTATTAATATTATTGTAATCACCCTTATTCCGGTTGTCAACATCGCTGTGAAATCAATACAATAACAAAAAATTTGGGGCTTGTATAATCGCTCTCGATTTTTATGTAATTAACCGACTTTTTATGTCCCCTAAAGTTTACAAAATAGCATGAGACTATCAATAGCAGTTAGTTATTTCCGACATATCAACTCTGAGTTAGAATACCTCGCCATTTCATTAAGAGACATCCGCCATTCATAAACCAAAGTAGATGTTGTGTGTACATCTGTGCAGAGATTTGATCATATACGACTATCATCATTGCATATTCTATAGTGCATCATGCAATTAGCCGTCCTTTCTTCTAATTTACACTATGCAAGTCTTGTTGCTAAGCTGATTAGTTTTTTAGGAGAGAGAGAGACGAGGGGAAAATAATCGTTTCTGTTCCCCTCGTCTCTCTCTCTCTCTCTCTCCCACAAACTAATCAGCTTAGCAATAAGACTTGCATAGTGTAAATTAGGACTTTTTACTGCTTTGATTGTCTGTATAGCCTGAAACTAATAATTTGCCCGAAACGGGGAATAAAAATTCCATCACCATCACAGCCTTCTTCATTTTTTAACCGCCTGTTAATGATTTCCTGTCACCCATCCATGCTTGCCAGATGTGTGTATGTCAAATCTTCTTTAAGGCGATTTTTGAGAGAACAATTTGTATAAATGTAACAAAGTCTTTATTCAATTAAATAAAAAGAATTAATAAGTGGTGTAATAAATCAGATGTTTGCGAAATGAACTCAAATGTCGTTCAGTACGAGTATGAATACTTTCGATTTTGTTCGTAATTTCAGCTTGAAAGTATTTAATTTTGTGAATTTGCTATTCAATTTGTAAGATTTTCAATTGATTTTTTAAACTTTACATACATATCTTCTTACCTTTTTAAAAAATCACTGAGAACAGATAAATCGAAGGAAATTTCACGCTTACTTCACGATACCAATTTTCTTCTTCTGGTGAAACTTTTCATGGGAACAAAAAATTTCACATTTAGTTGAGTAGAAAATTAATTTTTAAATTTAGCTTATTTATTAGTCCCCAAGTTTTTTTTAGCTCTGGTCACACTGGTAACCGGTGTAAATGCGTTTAACAAGAGATATAGAGGGTCAACAATACATATTTTGTATGTTTTTGAAATGTTTCAACTGGCGCTAACTTAACTTGGTTTATTTATAAATTTGGTACGGTAAAATAAAAAAGCATATTTTACATTTAAAACGTAAAATGTAAAAAAAAAATAATATGAAAAACAAAATTCTCCCATCATCGCCGTCATCGTCATCATCATCAAATCGGCCACATGATGAGTTTTCAATAAAGCACAATGTTAAGTTTTGTTCAATAACCCTCATGGTAACAAAAAAAAAAATATAATAATAATAAAAGTGGAAAGAAAAAAAAACAATTTGTCATCCCACTGTTTTTCTTATTACATACAAATGATTGGTTTTCTCTGAGTTATGAAAACAAAAAGGTAAAATTTTCTTAATTGCATTTTTTTTGTTGAAAAATTTAAACAACAAAATTCTTCATTGTAAATCTTAATTTCTCTTCTGTTAAGAAAGTATATTTGAGAAAAGTAAATGAAATTCATTCGTGTGTTATAATTTAGCGACATTTTTGATTCCACAAAAATAGTAAAATTATTCAAGAGAGCAATCATGATTTCTTTAAATACATAAATACATATTATTATAACACCTCCTGTAGCTTTTAGCACTGAAAGGAATAAAAGGACTCTATTGATTTCTTTTATTGTTGCATTTAACTTTATCCTGGCGGGTTGCTTAAAGGCCATTTAAATAAAATTGCTGTTCACTTACGGTTGTTATGGGAACTTTTTTGTTTATTTTGCACACAAAAAAATATATGTAAGCAATGAAATTTTTCTTGGGAAAATAATCAAGATAAAAATCTTCTTGTGCAATATGTACATACATATGTATGTATGTATGTATATTTACTTATTATAATTGTGAAGTCCGTTGGAAAATGTATGGGAATTTAGGAAATTAGGAAACTTAAGTCTCCAGAGTTCACTAAGAGAAGAACATTTTGGTAGTTTCAAGACAATTGACGGAAATTTTAAAAGCTGTATGTATACCTACTATACAGATTTTATTTAGGAAAACCACTTCAATATGAAATTCTCTCAACAAACGGAAAAACAGAAAATGAAACAAAGGGAAATCAATAAATGTGTATAAACAATTCAATCATTTCTCTTATTCCATTTCATTAAAAATTCTACTTAAAGTTTTCTTCTCTTCTTTAAAAAATCGCATTAATTTTATAAAAATACTTCATTCAATAAGAATTGAAAATACCGGAGTTAAAATTCTCCAAATCTTCATTATCAATTAACCACAACAAATTGTTGCATGGCCTACACAACCAGGGTTGTCGGGTTTTACCGACTTACATATGTACATATTTCGCCAAATAGATTTTAAAATCGCCAAAAATCAATTTTATATATTTTTTCATAGTACAATACATATTTGATAATAAATTTGTTTTATATAATACTTTTTTAATGAATATTTTTATATAAAATAATCGTATGAAAATTTCGCAGAAAATCGAAAAAAAATCAGTTTTTGTAAATTGTTTTCATTTAAATTCAAAAGGCCTCAATCACTATAAATTATATAAGAAAAATCATCAAAATCAAATTGTTTTAATTTTTTGCAGACGATTAGGATTTATTTTTGATAATTTCAATAATCAATAATCTAGTTTTTCTGAATTATAAAAATTTTTAAGTTTTATTTTGTTAAAAAAATTGCCATAAAAAGCGCTTGCAAATTTATTTATCACCATGCCGCCAAATCAAAAATTTAGACGCCAAACAAGTTCAAAAATCTCCATGTTTGGCGATAAATCGCCATATCTGACAAGCCGGTACACAACTTAAATAAGAAACACAATAAATTAAAACATTTTCCAGTCAAAAATATTTACGAACGTGTTGCTTGATTTTACAACCAAAAAAAAAACTAGCAGCTGATCATCATCTGCTGGTATGAATTCGCCTTGTTTTAAGTGCTAAAAAGTCTTTAAAATTTAAAGGCCTTATTTACAAAAATTATTAGGGTTTAATAAGAATTTTTTATGAATATCTGTTTTGCAAACCCTTTAAAAATCTTTAAAAATGATTATAAATAAGGCTTGTAACTTTTAGAATTTTATTTCAGACAAACCAAAGTGTGCGAGTTAAATAAAATAAATCCATCCCTATCAGTGATGAAAAATAAAATAAACAACATTAATTTAATTGTCATATTACTCGTAGATACATTTCATGCTTAGCAATATAACTTTTATCTCAAATTAATCCAACAATTAATTATTCAATCAACCACACAAAAATAAAACACTACAAACAATAAGAGTAGCAATAAAAAATTTTCTAATAATCATAACATTAGAAAGGTCTTTGTAAATAATTGTGGGCTAAAGTGTGCGTGGCTGTGTGTGTTCACATACGAAATGGGCACCCATTGTTTGTTGTTGTTTTTGTTTGTACCCTGCAGAAAATGTGAATAGTGAAATTGTAGTGATTTACTAGTGACATTGTCAGTAGTACTACTGACCAGGTGTATCCCAGCCAATGTAATTATCTATTGACATTTAACATTAGCTTGTCATTGAAAATCCACCACTAGACTGTAGCAATACTGACTAAGTAGTTCTTTTGGGACCACATGGAGACATTGGATCCAAAGATTCACTAGTAAATTTTAGGGGCTCCAGTCTACAATATCGATATTTCCTCGCTCCATATCAATAGTAAAATTGTAGTGATTTACTAGTGACATTGTCAATAGTACAACTGAATAGGTGCACCGCAGCCAATGTAATTGCCTATTGACATATAACATAGGGTTGTCATTGAAAATCTACCAGTAGACTTTAGCACTATTCATTTACGACCATATGGAGACATTTGAACTAAAGAATCACTAGTACATTTTAGTGACCTTCGTTTACAATTTAATAAGAGTTGAGCCAACAAACTTAAATACATACATACCTACATAAATATGTACGTAAGTTTTTAACATTATTGCATAGCATAATAAAAAAGAAAAACAAACTATTGGCAATATCAACAGAAATACATTAGAACTGTTGTCTCTAACGTATCTCTACTCGCGCATAAAAGGAAAATTGTCGACATTTCAACTAGTGCAATTGTTGCTAGAGAAAAGAGTGTTGACATAGAGACATATGGCACTAGGCTGGCTAGAGGGTATGTATGTATGTCCATATCCATACTTAAATTTAATTTCAATTGCATAAAGGAAAAGTGTACAACGGTGTTAAGTAAAAGGAATAAATGTTCATAAGTATGCTTGTATGTATGTATGTATATGTGTATGTGTATGCATGTAAAGTTTACATTGTAAACATACATACATATATACATACAGGCATACTTAAATATTTGTTATGTTTTGTTATTCCTTTTAAGTGTTGTTGACATGTTTAACACTTTCTAAATAGGCGTGAGTGCGTATGTGTGTATATGTATGTATGTATGTATCATGCTTGAATTATTATACGAGTATGTAAGTTGTCTGTATGTACTTACATGCATGCATACATACATATGTACATATGCAGAGAAGTGTTAACTGTGAAGGTCTACTGTATTTACTTCAGTTTTTCTTGCCATTACTGATTACCGACCGACCGTATTTGTATTAAGTTTTTATTTTATTTTTTTTTACACTTTTGTTTGCATTTTGAACGCAAACAAAAACGATATATAAAAATTCTACTAAATGCTAAAAGAAAATTAAATTGTAATGGCACTTTATTTACTAGAAGGCTTTACGTTTATTTAATAAAAGAAAATATTGGTCAGCAAATAAACAAATATACACAATTGTAAATGCTTTTTAAATGTTTTTAAAGTCCTCTTTTGTATGTTCAAAATGAAAAAAAAAAATCAAAATACATACATACATACATACATATATGTACATATAAGTAAGTTGTAAAACGTTTTATTTTTATTTTCATTGTTTATGGAAAATTGAAAAATAAATCCTTTTTTGCTGGGACAAATCAAATGCATCAATAGTTTAGAATGGGTTTTAAATGGGAAAACAATGGGAAAGAAGGACATTATGAACGAGGAGGGGTGATGGCTGCTGTTAAGCAAGTTTTAACGCCCAGCCAAACAGTATAAATGTCAATTGGAAACGTGCCGCACAGCACTCACTCTGTCTGTATTGATTTAAATCCCTCTAACAACAAAAACCTCTAAGTCTTTTATAATCGATGTGGGAAATGTTGTTGGACTATATGAAGTTTATAAAGTTTAGAAATATGATTGCTTGTTTGTTCTATTGTATGCATATTAAGATGTCAAAATACGAACGACATGTCAGTGAAATATCAAAATCATGTTCTCATTTGCATTAAATAATGTACATATGTACGTATGTATGTGCAAAGATTAAAATGCGTGTGAAATATTAAATAAACAATTTTGGGCCAATGTTATAACTTAGCGATAACATTCAAGATAGTTAATCCTAACTTTACATATTTTCCATTTATTAAACTGTAGTATAAAAGAAATACTATAGTTTTTGTATTGTGGCAACATTGTTGTGAATACAACCGACTAATTTTGATTATTAAAAATAGTTAGGGCCATCATTACTACTTTCCGTTAGTTAAAGGCAGCATAAATGGCTTTACACTATAAAACGTTCATTTATTATTCTTTTATCCATTAAATATTATTATTATTAATAATAATAACAATAAAAAATGGAAGTTTTAATAATGCAAAAACTACTTATATATCTGGCCGAACAAATATAGTCTTTATCTTTTATTAATGGCCCTTAAAGTAATATATCAGAGCAACTTTACACTTGCTTAGTTGAACTAGACATAAATTTATATGTATTTCTCCATAATTATGTTTGTGGTCTTAAGCCACATGCATTTTTGTTTTAAGATATTAAATAAGTCTTTAAAAAAATGAATTGCTCAATTCACAACCTGTTGTAGGAGTCGTAGCTTGTACAAACGTTGTTTCATTGAAATTACCAACAACTCATGTACGAACTATGACTCCCACAATAGGTTGTGAATTGAGCAAATATTTTATAAATATTAAATAAATTTAATTAAAGTATTGCAAAATATAAAAAAAAAATTGATTTATTCAAATGTAATCTACTAAATATCTTGAAAATAGAAATATATGACTTAGACCACTTTCATAATTAAGGGCACATATGTACATATGTATGTATGTATGTAGTTCACATATAAATAGCGGTAAGTCCGTGCACCATATATTATGTGCAAATTAAAAAATAATATTGTGGCAACACTAGCATACATGTCGAAAAACAGCTGTTTTGCAGTAAGCTATCAATTCTTTGCACAACCGAAAAGGCAAACGAAGATGAAAAAAAATATATATATAAAAAATCGCCAAATTTTACTGAAATTAATTTGATAATTGGTATTAACATACATAATATATACATATGTACATAGGAGATATACAGGGACCGTAACGGTTATAATTTTTATTTTAAAAATCACTTTTTAATCATTATTTCTTGATTTTTATTTATCCCTCACAAAATAACTCTTATTTTGTGACTTTTATTTATTCCTCAGAAAATAACAGTTATTTCTTGATTTTTATTTATCCCTCACAAAATAAGAGTTATTTTGTGACTTTTATTTATTCCTCACAAAATAACAGTTAACTTTTAAAATGTAGAAAGCGTAATTTTTGCGTTAAAATTAATATTAACCGATTTAAAATTGAATTTATCGCCAGAGTCTTTAAAAAACACTCTTATATGTTAAATTAAATTTACTTTTTTATTATTTATTAATTTTAAAAGTTAAAATTTTTTTGAGCAAAAAAATAAAAATCAAAAATTAACTGTTATTTTGTGAGGAATAAATAAAAGTCACAAAATAACTCTTATTTTGTGAGGGATAAATAAAAATCAAGAAATAACTGTTATTTTCTGAGGAATAAATAAAAGTCACAAAATAAGAATTATTTTGTGAGGAATAAATAAAAATCAAAAAAATAAAAATCATTGCATCTATCGGTAGTCCATGTAACATGGAGTATCTTGGTATATTCCTTGTGCACGTAGCACTTCTCTATTATTGTGATTTTTTTACTTTAAATTTGGAAAATAATCGTTATTTGCGATCCCTGGAGATATATTATGTGCATAAGATTTTTTTATATAAATCTATATTATTTTGTTTAAATTTTTCTATTGCAAAGCCTTTATCCATTAATTTTGTGGGAGCAACATGTTCATGTATATCGAACAACAGTTTATAAAAAAAAACTTTTTCAATAACTGTTTGTCTTGCTTATATTGCTTATGGTATGTGTCTAGCTGATAAAAAGCTTATAATATAGTCGTTGATGTTATCCTGCTGTGAATAAATGCCTTTAACTGTGCTGGATAAGAAAATTGTTATGCTCTACTTTGATATCTAGGCGTATTTATTTTTACATTACTTAGCCAATTTACTTTTAAATATTTACAATACAAAATGTAAAATGTTTCTTTCGTTCTTTACGAATTAGTATTGGACATTATAGGATTTGCTTAATACGCGTATTCTAAAGATTTTGTAAATTTATTGAATTTTGTGTTGTTTTGATTTGAATTTATTATCCAAATCGAATTCACTTACAGCTGATAACGATAACACACAGCTGAGATTTTCTTAATTAATTAATTGGCCAAGTAGCTTCAAAAAAATTACGTTTGAAGAAAAGTGCATTTTACAACAAGTACCATTGAAAATAGTACATTTTAAGAGAGATCCCTCTCACAAAAAGTACTTCATGAAATAGAGACATTTTAAAACAAGAACCATTCAACAAAATTACTTTTTAAAAAGTAGTTCTTATAAGAAAAAATCCTTTTAAAAAGTACCTTTTGAAAAAGTACTTTTTATAAAAAATGCGTTTTCAAAAATTAGCTCTTAACACAAGGACCTTCAAAGAAAAGTATCTTCTAAAAAATTATTTATACATATTTAAAAAAAAGTACCACTTAAAAATACCTTTTAAGAAAGGTGCATTTTACATTAAGTACTATTTAAAAGAGTACATTTTAAGAGAAGTCCATCTTACAAAAACTACTTCATGAAAGAGGTACATTTTAAAAAGTACCTTTTGAACAAGTACTTTTTTTTATAAAAAAAAATGCCGTTTCAAAAAGTATATTTTAACCCAAGGACCTTCAAAGAAAAGTATCTACTATAAAAGTATATCTTAAAAAAGTACTTCTTAAAAAGTACTTTAAAAAAAAATGCATTTTTAAATAAGTACTATTTAACAGAGTACATTTAAGAATCATTCAAAAAAGTGCCATTAAAAACATTTTGAAAAAGTATTTTTTATAAAAAAATTATTTTCAAAAAGTAGCTTTTAAGACAGGGGCCGTGGAAAAATAACTTTTAAAAAATTAGCTCGAAAAAGTTATTTTTAAAAAAGTAATGCTTTCAAAAAAATCATATTGAAAAAGTTCCTTTTAAAAGGCAAACTTTTTATTGCTTTACGTAAATTTGAAAAAGATACCTTTTTAAGAAAGTATTTTTCAAAAGCACTAATTTCTAAATTAAGTACCTTTTCTAAAAGAAAATACCTTGAAATGTACTTTTTGAGTCATATGCAATATATTCAATATATTGAATGAATCTTAAAAATCTTCAATAAATATTGATTAAATATTAAATAAATGTAATGTAAATAAAAATAGGTTTTTGATTTATTCAAATGTAATCTGCTAAATATCTTGAAAATATAAATATTTGACTTATGACACTTTGGGCACATACATATGTATGTATGTATGTAGTTTAAACTCAACAGCGGTAAATCGCTGCACCATATATATTGAGCAGTTTAAAAAATAATACTCTGGCAGCACTAGCATAAATGTTGAAAAACATCTGTTTTGCAGCAGGCTATCAGTTCTTTGTACAATAAAAAAACAAATTAAAGGTTAAAAAAATAAATAAAATATCGCCAAATTTTACTGGTACTAATATACATAGATACATATGCATGTATGTACACCTATCCCTCGATTTACATGATAGATACGTTCCTGAGAAATTCGTGTAAATCGAAATTTAAAAATTTTGTATGAAAAATCGTGTAAATCGAAAATAAAGGCAGAATCACGTAAAAAATTGATTTTATTAAGAAATTATATATGTATTTCAACTTAGTTTTTAAAATATCAGAAGCGTTTACTCAAAGCACATAAAAATAAACCTTTATTCATTAAACAAAATAAATGCTATTCATAAAAACAAAAACAAAATTAATGTAATTCATAAAATATTTAATAAAACACATAAAAAATCGTGTAAATCGAGGTATTTCATAAATCTCTCAATTTACACGAAAACCAAAATAATCGTGTAAAAAAAGTATGGTGTAAGTCGAGGGATAAGTGTATGTATATTATGTATGTGCATACATTTTTTTTTACATAAATCTATATTATTTCGTTTAAGTTTATATATTGTAAATCCTTTCACCCATATTCATAAAAAAATAAAATTAATTTGAAATTCGTTTTAGGAAAATTTTGTATGAAAAATTTTAAATAAAATACATTTAAAATTCGTTTCAAATTTTATGAATATGGGGGTTTATATATTAACTGTGTAGGAGCAACATGTTCACTTTATACAAAAACATCTTGAAACAATAAATAAATATATGACTTAAACCACTTTCATAATTATGGGCACATAATTTCAAAAAATTTTCCTTCAAAAGTGACTTTTAGAAAGGAAGGCTTTAAAAAAATACTTTTCGCTATAAGTAGCTTTTAAAAAATAAATCTTTTGAAAAGGAGATTTTTTAAGAAAATAAACGTTTTAAAAGAGAGATCTGTTAAAAAAGTACTTTTCGACAACAGTACTTTTTACTAATAAATTTCCTTTAAAAAAAAAAACAAACATTTAGGAAGAAGTACTTTCTAAGAAAAGTACTTTTAACACCATGATAATAAATATGGTGGCGGTGGTTTGCTTCAAGACTTTCGATTACTTTTAGAACACTATCTATTATTACTACGTTTATACGCAGGGCTTATTTGCAAATAAAACAGTAAATTGTTGCCATATTATTGTTTTTATTGCGACTTACTAATTCAGAAAACTATTCACGATTAACGCACTATTTGCAAATAAAATGCTTGAGGTTACCACGCTTACAAATGTTTGATAACAAAAAACAATAAATGGATAAATATTGCAACAAAAAACATTGATGGAAGCAAATAATGATGATTAAAACAAACAATTATTTGATATTTTGTACATTTACACAATTTTTTTTGTCAACATAAGTAAGCTTTCTACAGAAGTGCTACCAAGTTTATGTACTTTTGCTATGCCGTATAAACAGTGAGTTAATTTATTTGCAAATAATTTTATTTGCAAATAGTGCGCGTATAAACGTAGTATATCTTATGGAACATATTTTACAAATATTTATTTATTACAAGCGATTTTGTTTAAAGATTAGTGTCAATATGAAACCTAATTTGTATGTACATATATTCCCTAGAGCTTCGTTTATTCCCTTTTAAGTACAAAAAAAAAAACAAACACGTTTTGAAATTCATTAAATAAAAATTGGTTCCAAGCAGAAGCTTTAATTAAACACGCCTGCTTGCTGTATGTTCATAGATTTTAAATTTATCATTATTTCATTAATAATAAATATATCAGTTTTAAACAATTTCTCACATACAACATACGAGTACGAGTATTTACTTGTGTATTAATCCCTTTAAATTAAATCCTTAACTAGCCATTTGCCACAGTTCTTTTTTTTTGTTATTGTTTTTTTATTTGTTTTTGATAAACTGGAAACATCCCTAAAATTTCGAGCACCCCTCAGCCAACCCAGCCATACATACATACATACATACATATTTTTAGCAACACCTGAGAATTGCCGGCAATAAAGAATGAATGGAAAATGCAGCACAAAGGTCAGATGGATACAAATTAAATCCTTAAATTACGAAAACAATAACACGCGCACAATAATGGTAATTGAGCATTTGAGAGGATTTTAAAAAGTGAATATAATTTATTCAATATCTACTCGTATCTACGTATGTATGTGCGGCTATTGTAAGCAAACTGACTGACTGACAAATACGGCCTGCTGCAATTATCTTAATACTTACGCACTCACTACTCCCCACGTGTGTGCTTCAAATTATGGAACAAAGTTACCAGGAGCAACTTGAGCAGATTAAATGTAATGTGGAATGTTTTGGCACGCCCTACAGCAGCCAGGCACAGCACACCAAATAAAGTAGCAAAATTTACAAGTGATTAATATTAAAATACCTGAAAGCCAAGCAGCAACAACAACAACAACAGCAGCAACAGCAGCGATAGCGCACAATTAAGGAAACTGGGAAAATTTAAGCGAGTACGAGGAGCGAGCTACACAAACCCTAAATATTCGCAATGGAAATGACACTTGGCGGAAAACAACCCTGCTTGCTTACCTTGCTGATGATTTAGCAGAGTGTGCGTTTTTTTATTGTTTTAGCTAAATGTTGTCAAGCAAATACAAATACTAAAGACTGCTCTAGGAAAATAAAATAAAATAAAATACTCGTAAGATAAGATACAAAAAAAAAAAAAAAAAAAGAATTGAATAAACAAAACTCATTGCAGATAGATACATACATATGTGTGCATGTAACCATTAGTAACTTATAAAATCAAGTATTCCTGTGGAGTACGAAGTACATCGCGATGTTACACAAAGAATAAATACAAATAAAAAATACAAAATAAATAAATAGAAAAAATATCAATTTCTTTTTAACCAGAGGTACGCGTAGTAGAAGTGGTGGTGTACGTTGTCTATTTCTTGACGTCTATCTGGCTGGTCAGATAGATAGATGGATGGAGCGATGGATCGATGGATCGATGAATGTTTGGATGCTTGGATGGCTGGCTGCTGGCTGCTGGTTGCTTGTGAAATGTGTCGACAACAGCTCACTTATGACATTTTTTGCTGCGAGTGGGGAATTTCCAGTTTGATTTCAAATATTTCAAAATAATGGTTCAAGTATGTGAAAAAATCTTTGAAGATGTAGTTAGTAGGCTGTTGTAGCAGCAGCAGTGGCAGTGGCCTGGTCTGGCTATCTATCTATGTTGGCTGTTGCTGTGTATTTTTTTTTTTTTTTTTTTTTGTATTCTGCTTCTTTCTTTTCCTACATATAATCTCTGTAATGTGAAAATTTGTTGACATAAAAATTCTTTAGAATTTAACAAGATTTTCTAGGAAAAGAGTAAACGTTTTTAGAATAATAAATTTCAAGAAAGAGGCAAAAAAAAAAAGGAAGAAAAATTAAAGCTAATAATGTTTGTTGCGTTTTTTATTTTATTTTATTTATTTTTTTTGTGAACTGAAATAATTGGTAGACTTTACGACGACTTTTCTTGGATATCAATTGTATATTAACACACGTGAGAATATAAAATATGTGATTTATTTGTTCATTTTATTCATTAAAGAGGTTAAAAAAAAAATCAGAAGTATGTTTGAAATCAACTTACATACCTGTGAATGCTTGATATTAATAAGATTATATATACATACATAAATTTTTTTTTTTTATTGTTTATCTTTATTTTTTATTTTTCAATACTGTACAACAAAAAGGAATCAAAAATTACATACATATGTATGTATTTATAATTTGATCAGGCTAAAGTTCGTATTGCTTTGTAAGCCAAATTACATGTGATAATTGTTAATGAACAAATAACACCAAAGTTAATTGTAAATATTCTGACAAATGCGTAGTAGAACGGAACAAATAGCTGTTTTCTAAAAGCACTACACGTTCATCATCAGCGTTCTTTGTATTGGGTGCACACAGTGTGTGGTGTCAGTTGTTGTAGATTTCTGCTTGATATACTTAGCCATCAATGCAAATGGCTATAAGGCAGGTACTGATTACTTAATTTTGAAGAATAGGAAACAAATATCGATACTGGTGTCCGTGTTAACCGGACACTGTCTCATAGGTAGGCATGCACAAAGGCTACGGTTTGAACACAATGATTACTGCCGTAGCTGCCAGGATATTGATGAAGAAGAAAGCATAGAGCATTTTCTTTGTCACTGTCCTGGACTTGCAAGAAAGAGAATGGCCACAATGGGCGCTCTTGAGTTCAGGGAACTTTATGACGTTGCTAGTATTTAACTTCATATTAGTTGCTAGTGTTTAATTTATATTGAGCTCTGGTTGGTTCGACGGTGGGGACTCCGCATAAGCAGAGTCTCCGTGGTATCACAATGGACCAAAACGGTCTAAGTGAGTGCGGCTATCTGACTGCCACCCCTACCTAACCTAACCTAATCTACTATTAAGTATATTTTTTTTGCCACATTTAAGTTAATTTTAATTATTATTTTTCGAACTTCATTTGTTTCTATATTTATAATTTGATCAGACTAAAGGAATAAAAAATTGTAGTTTAAATTTGCCTCCAAGTGTTATTATTTCTAAAAATAAATATGGTACATGCACGAGTATCTAATGCACGTTAATTGTGATCGTTAAGATATATTCCAATCAAGGCAACTTCATATAAGGTATACTCAGCTGAATTCGGTTTGAGAAATTTATACTTTAAATGTCAAAAAAAATGTACTGAAAAATGTGTGTTGACATTAGAGATCGACCGAAGGCGTTTTTTTTTTAGCCGAAGCCGAACTTCGGCTAAAATCCTAAACTTCGGCCAAAACCGAAGCCGAAGCCGAATGTTTTAAATTTTAAAAATGATACTTATTTTATATGAATTAAGAAAAAAGTTTGCTTTTTTGAAATCACTGAAATAGCTGTTATATCTATTGGATACATAACAAGAAAAATAAAACTATTTTGCAATTTCTAGATTGCTTTTTCATATGATCACTCACAAGAACGTCCAAGTAAAAGAAAATAGAAAGCAACAGGGTTGTATTTCAAAGCAACCCTTTCAAAACGTTAAACACAATAGAAACTGTCGGCGAGAAACGACCAAAAATAATGTTATTTTTCAAGCTTGGAATGAAAAATATTCGGCTTCGGCTAATCGGCCGATTTTTGCCGTAGGCCGAATGTTGGCCGATTACCAATTTTTGGCCGAAGGCCGAAGCCGAAGCCGATTAATCGGTCGAACTCTAGTTGACATCCAACGTATATTCAAATTACAAGCGGCGAAAATAGTCACCTGATCCCTTACGACCACCTAGTATGGATTCGCCTTGATTCCAATTAAGAAATATTAAAATTGTTATGTTGTTTATTTAAGATAGTAAGCTTTATGATATAAACACAATTGGGACGAACGACGAATTTCGATCACGTTGACGAATTCGTCGATAAGAATTTGCTGAGTAAATTCGTCGTATGAAGCACAATAACGACGAATTTACTCACCGAATTCTGCTGTCATAATTGATAAAGTTGGTTATTGTGTATGCAAAGAGATAGAGAAAATTGTTTTTACATCGTTCATCGGCGTACAAAATAGAAATAAACCTATCTCAGAGTTCGTCACACACGACGAATTTCGTTCTACGGTGGTGTTGTGTTCATTTTCATATGCGCAAATGTGTTTTATTTTTTATGACGAAAGTTCGCACCGAAATATTCGTCGTTCGTCCCAGTTGTGTTTCTAGCATTATTGTTTTTTTTTTTTTTCAAGAAAAATTTACATATTCCAGCTCACAATAATTTCAAACCTACTATTTTAAAATTTTAATTTTTAAAATTTATAGTATTACACAGTGCTCCCACAGATATTTCAACCTACGCAACAATGCATGCGATTAGTTATATAAAATATTAGCTATATGTTTAACTAACTAAATACATGAAAAGGGCAAAAGTAAAAATGGAAAATATTGGCGCATATTCATAAATCGTAACTAAAGTCGAAATTTATTAAACAGATACTAAAAAATAGTTAACAGATAGTTACAGGTTCTATTCACAAATCTAAACTAACGAAGTAACGACTCCCAGCTGATAAAAGAAATAAGAAAATAAAATGTCGATAATACTATGATCGATATAAATTGCAATTAAATAAAAAACTATTCAAACTATCAAAAAACAATTTTTGACATGTAAAGTATAAGTATAACATGTAAAGGGTGTTTTTTTAGAGGTATAGAACTTCGAATTGAAATAAAACACAAGAAAATCGTTTTAATGTCCATCAATTTGGCTTTATTGGAAGGATAATTTTATGCCATTAATGTTTAAATATGATTTCGGGCATGTGGCCGCCGCGGCTGGTTAGAATAAAGCCAATTCTACAGGTCCAATTTTCAACCACTTTTTCGAGCATATGGGGCCGTATGTTGGCAATAACGCCACGAATGTTGGCTTCCAAGTCCCCTAACGTTTCTGGTTTGTTGGCGTAGACGAGCGACTTCACATATCCCCAAAGAAAATAATCCAATGGTGTCAAATCACACGATCTTGGTGGCCAATTGACAGGTCCATTCCGCGAAATTATGCGCTCATCGAATGTTTCCTTCAATAAATCGATTGTGACGTGCGCTGTGTGGCATGTAGCGCCGTCTTGTTGGAACCACAACTCATCCACATTCAAAATCTTCAAAATCTTCCATAAAGTTGATGGACAAAGCTCCAATTGCTGTGCACGGTGGCGAATCGATTAATTCGGGTCCTCTTCAACACTTTGCTCTACAGCGGCAATTGTTTCTTCGGTGCGCACTGTTCGACGTCTCTGCGGATGCGTATTATCACATAGAGTAAACGTAGTGCGAAAACGATCCATGGTTAACCGAATTAATTGCTCTGATGGACGATTATGTCGACCATAAAATGGACGGAGCTTGCGGTAAACTTCGCGAACTGAACCATTATTTTCGAAATAAATTTGCACGATTTGCAAGCGTTGTTTTTTTGTCAACCTGTTCATGATGAAATGGCAAACCAAACTAAATATTAATCACTTGACAGCTGACAAAATGGCCGCCAGTTAAAAAAGTGATGCCAACTTAAAGTTCTATACCTCAATAAAAAACACCCTTTATAAGTTAGTTAACATTTAGTTACAGCTTCACTCATAATTAAGTCTAAACTTTCGTAGCCGTCTGTGAATAACTTAAATATGTAGGTATTTAAAAAAGTTAGCAACTAGTAATGATTTCTGAATATGCGCCATTGTGTTTTACAAATTCGTCAAAGTTCGTTTAGTAAATTCGCACACATAAAGTTCCGTACCACTGTCAAATTTTTCAAAGTTCCATTATTCTTCCAAATCACTACAATGACGCTTTAAATCATAAAAATCGTCATCATCATGGCAAAAACCGTCATATTGAAAAAGTCGTCAAAATGGCCAAAAATCGTGAAAATTCAGATATAGCGAACGGGGCTTGCCTAAGCACTTTAGCGGGACATTAAGTACCCTATTTCCGTTGGGAGGCTCCCACTTACAAACATACAAACTTTACCTCCTTACAATATTGTACAGTTTTACAGTGTATAGCATAGTTAAATATTTATTTGAAGAGAGCCCAGAATCCCCACGCCACCCTCCAACAGCTCTTTCTACAACATTGTGTAAGTATATTTAAGAAAGCGGGATCGATAAAGAGGCAGCGATGCAGTGATGCCAACTTTTGATACTCAAAACGCGTAAAAATTTTTGAAAAAAGAACTAAAAATGGCTAAATTGAAAAAATATACGTTTAGCGCAAAATAAAGTAAAATTTTTCGAAAAAGTGCGAAAAGGGGCTAGTTTTAAAATGTTTCTGTTGAAAATCAAAACAACAAACACATTTTTGTAAAGTAATTTATTAGAAAATAAATAAATATGATGAGATCAACACATATTTACATACCTAGCTTGAGATATTGCACTTCAAAAAGATACATATTTCATTTACATTTCAAGAAGGTACATATGTACGTAGATTAAATAGTATATAGTACTATTTTCTTGATGCGGTCCTATATGTACGATTCTCTCAGTCGTATTTCTATTATCATGCGCTCATATGTTATATTGTATTGTATGTGGCAACAGGGAAGGCATTGAGAATTTTAAAAATGTACCAACAACTTTCAAAAATTGTACTTTTTTTACCTTAATTGTACTAAAAGATTTTTTTTTGTTCAAATTACATATCTTCATTTGATTTTATTAAAACAATTGACTTTGTTCTGGCTACCGAATAATTTTCACAAATTTGCTTGTAAGTTGGGATGTTAAAGCGTATGGTTACAACTGTTTAAGTTGAAATTTGAAATGTACAAATTAATAGCATGTGCTCTATCATCCGAATTTAGAAGAAAAATTATTTGAAAATGGACGAGTTCACATTTGATTTTTGGTTTTCTCGCTGCGTTTTGCATTTTCACAAGACTGTTTTCAAGTGAGAAGAATATGAGTTTCATTGTTCAAAAGTGAAAATTGACATATGCAATCGTTTGAAAAGAAATGCGGAGTGAAACTGTGGAGATTCCCTAAATGTACTAAATTAGTCACTGGTGTACTATTGTACTTTTCGAGTTTGAATAGTACCAAAAAATGTACAATTGTACCAACTTTGCCATCGCTGTGTGGCGATGTATATTTTTAAGTATTTTATGTCACCTTGAAAAGGTAATATTTAAACAAGATTTAAAATCAGCCGATTTTTTTATACTAAAAAACTTCAAAAAACTAAAAAAAGTAAAAAAAAATTTAAATTTGGGTGCCTTGAAAATAATTTTTTTAATATGTCGTAGTGGAAAAAAACCAATGGAAAAGAGCGAAGTTGGCATCACTGCAGCGATGTCAACTCTATTTTTGAAGATTAAAACTGCGAGTGTTGTCATTTAGTGCTTTGGACACGGGAAAAAGCACTGAACTGCCACTTTTCGCCTTTTCATTACAACTGTGAGCGTTAAGAAATATGTTTTTTCAATATTGCAAATGCTTGTGTAAAGAAAATATTCAATGCAATGGATTTTTTTTTCAAGGCCAAAAAAAATCCTGCTACAACAGTTTTAAAGTTCAATTACATATCTTTGCAAAAATTATATAAAATCTAAACATAAATATGTATTTTTGTATGAAAAAACTTACGTTTTATTATAAAAAAAAAATTATCTGAACTGCACAAACACACGCTGCTTTATTCTTAGAAAATTATTATTTTTATAAAGGATTTATACCGTGAATAAAGTCTATATTAATAAAATTTAATGCTTTTAATTGAGCTTAAGCTTTTTACTAAAAGGTCTTCTATTAGTTACTGTCAAACTTTGACAGCTGACAGTGGCCATATTTTAAAAGCTACTACATCTGTTGTCGAATTGGCTGTAATTTATTTAGTCTGTTTTGCCAAATCTGTAGCTCGTTTCTGTATTTCTCGCATCGTAAAATTTGCCGCATGAAACGAGGGAATCGTAACAAAAACAGTGTAAATTGAAACACAAAATGGCTTTTCTCACATAAGTGTTTCTGTATATTTACTTTGCGAGAACTATCTGTCATTTGAATAAATTTCCAGCAATTATTGGAAGGATGTGAGAAAAAGTGTTTCTGTAATAATATTTTGTGAAAAGTTTCTCGCAAGATCTGTCAAAACAACTCGCATTTTGAATTGGTGCGAGAACAACCAAATGTGTACAAAAACATAAGAATTTTTGAATTTGTGTGTAAAAATATGAAAAATAATTTAGTCGAAAAGAATTGTTGAACTAAAATAATTATTAAAGAGTCGATATGATAATGTTTATTTATAATTTATTTTGTATTATATTCTTATGTAGTGGCAATTGATAGAAAAAACTTATTTCAAGCATTTTACATTCACTTTACACTGGGTCTTCACGTAGCAATTTCATTGCTGACAACAAGCAATAACGTCGGCAGAATAATATATATTTTTTTTTTGCTTCTTGCTTGAAGCGGCGAACACGTACGGCAATTTTTTCCACAATTCTTACACATTCTTAGGGCAGGTATTGCCTTAAATATATATTTCCAATGCAAAAATACGAATAATTTATGTTTCGTTTTTCTTATATTATGTTTTCGGATGATGTACATTTATATTTTCCTCCATTTCACTGTTTTGCAAAAATTAATGAAAAATACAACAAAAGTGACAGCATATTGCTTGGCAATAATTGCTCGAGCAATCAGCACAGCAATCATTGCTCAATGGATTGACACTTATGACAATCGCTGTCTACACGTAGGAAATTTCATGGACGCAATCAAATTTGACAATTGCCTCAATCGATATTGCTACGTGAAGAGCCAGTGTTATATTCATTTTCATTATATTATTTTCATTTTCTTGTAAATTATTTCATTTTTTTGTTATTAAATAATATTTTTGTGACATTTTGTTTTCATTTGACACTTGATTACTGGAAATATTCCAGTGAAAACAGATTCAGTGTTGTCTGTTTTCACATTCAAATACAGAAACACTTTTTTCTCACAAATCGAGAAACGATGGAATTTTGTGTTTCACACTTCATGTGAGAAATGTTACGATGCGAGAAATACAGAAACGAGCTACTGGCAACTTTCCGAGCGTTTCGCCCATTTTACAGCCGAGACTCGCGAGCGCTATACGTCGATGATTACCAACTACACAGCACATGTCGCATTGTGCAGGAGCGATGTGAGGGAGTGTTCATCTTACGTATATGTAGGTAGTGTGGAGCGAACACGCGGCAGATATTTGCATACACAAAGGAATAAAATGTGTGTTGATAGCTCAACACACATTTGAGTTTATTTACATATAAATGCAATGAATCACTTAGTGAAAGACCCTTTAGTTGGCATATCGCTGTATGCAGGAACAGTCAAACATTTTTTTTTTTTTTTCATCGGCACATTTCGAATAAAAGCAACCCAATTTTTTGTTTGCATTATCTTTTACGTAAACCCATTAAAATCCACTTTTAAAATTTACTTTTATATGTATCATTTATGCATAAGAAATTCTTCACACCATATTTTTTTTTTTTTCTTTTTTCTATATGATGTTCATAAATATTTACATATGTATGATAAAGGAAACATTTAAAACTTTTTTTTTTTTTTTTTTTTTTTTTTTTTTTTTTGAATGCATGATTTTTTATTTATTGTATCTTCATATATGAACTAACAATAAGTATTCAAATCTTAAATCTAAAAATATAATTAGGCCCGACCAGTGTCGGACATAAGCTTAGTAATAGTTATATATAATACATAAGTAGTGATAGTCAAAAGGAAAAAAATAAAGTATTTTCAAGAAGTCCCATCTGGAGTGCTATGAATAAGAGCCCATGTGTCCCTCTTTTTTAGGCGGATGTGTCCAGTAAAGTTCAAAATATTACGGGCAAGCGGATTAGGATGTGACTCGAGTTTTGTTAAATATTTGCCAGCGTATTTTGCAATTTCTTCAGTCACTAGTGGCATATTTAAATCACGATGTATATTTGAATTTTTTATATACCATGGAGCCAATGTTATTAAGCGTAAAATTTTGTTTTGCCTTCGTTGGATTCTCTCGACATTAGAAGCTGAAGCAGTGCCCCATAACTGTATTCCGTAGCACCATATTGGTTTCAAAATCGTCTTGTATATTAAAAGTTTACAATCTAGACTGAGTGAAGAATTTCTACCAATCAGCCAATGTAGCTGAGTTAATTTCAGTTTCATTTGTGTTAGCTTTGAGTCAATATGGGGCTTCCATGTAAGCCGTCGATCAAGGTGTATACCAAGGTATTTTACGTGTGAATGTTGAAGAACAACTTGATTGTTGATTCGAATAGGGGAACAAGTATCTCTTCGCAGGGTAAATGTTACCTGGACACACTTTTGCTCGTTTACTTTGATTCTCCATAAATTTAACCATAGTTCCAGTTGTGTAATATGTTCTTGTAGATATCGGGAAGCCTCGTGAGGGTTTTCGTGCATACTAAGGCAGGCTGTATCATCGGCAAACGTAGATGTATGAATATTGCTGCTCAAAGGCATATCACAAGTGTAAATCAAATACAAAACTGGCCCCAGTATGCTCCCCTGTGGCACACCGGATGATATAGATTCGGGCACACTCATGAAGTCTCCTTCCACAACCGTAAACTTCCGGGTAGTAATATAACTTTCTAATAGCTTCAGAAAATTTATTGGTAAATATGATTTCAATTTTAAAATAAGACCTTCATGCCACACTTTATCAAATGCCTGAGAAACGTCGATAAACAGCGCAGAACAATACTTCTTTTCTTCAAATGTTCTTCTTATAAATTGAACCAATCTATGAGTTTGTTCGATGGTGCTATGCTGACTTCTAAAACCAAATTGATGGTCCGGTATGCACCCATTACTAACTAGAATTGGGGACAATTTTGTCATGAGCAGTTTTTCGAAAAGTTTTGACATTGTTGATAGCAGACTTATTGGCCTGTATGACTCAGCCTTGGTAAGGTCTTTGCCCGGCTTTGGAATCATTTTAACTTTGGCAAGCTTCCAGCTATTTGGAAAATACTCCAGTCGTAAAATGGCGTTAAAAATAAATAATAGGATTCTAATTGCAATACGAGGCAACTTTATTAGCATCTGGTTACTAATTCCATCAATACCCGGAGCTTTCTTCGGGTTAAGTTCAGCAATTACTTTTTGTACATCACACGTTCTAAATTTTATGGAAAAGGAATAAAATGTGTGTTGATAGCTCAACACACATTTGAGTTTATTTACATATAAATGCAATGAAGCACTTACTGAAAGACCCTTTAGTTGGCATATCGCTGTATGCAGGAACAGTCAAACATTTTTTTTTTTTTTCATCGGCACATTTCGAATAAAAGCAACCCAATTTTTTGTTTGCATTATCTTTTACGTAAACCCATTAAAATCCACTTTTAAAATTTACTTTTATATGTATCATTTATGCATAAGAAATTCTTCACACCATATTTTTTTTTTTTTCTTTTTTCTATATGATGTTCATAAATATTTACATATGTATGATAAAGGAAACATTTAAAACTTACCAATAACTGCCATATTTGCATTTCTTGTAGAATATTATCCATATTACTTTGTCCCTTGGCAGTTGCTTTTGCGGTTGCAGCCATGCTATCAAATGTTATGGCGGCCGTTGCAGATGATTTTGTGGAAGCGGCGTCTGTAAATGTTGCTGATGTTGACGGTTTATTTGCTGTGCATGAAGAAGATGACGACGATGATGTGGCTGAGCAGGAAGTGGGGGGACAATTATTTAAATGTGTATAACAGGTGGTTGATGACGTACTAAATGGTGAATTTGTGGTTTGAAAAAGATCATAAAGTTCGGCATTTGTTTTGCCACAACTACGGCATAATTCATGGAAATTATGTTCAATATTGTTGGTAGTAGTTGTTGTTGATGACGCGGCAGAGTTATCATTTATGGTGTTAGTTGGTGCCTTAAAGTCTGCCATATTGTCTGTAGTGTAGTTTTTAATAAAACACAAGTCCGACTCAAAGTCCATTAAGGTGAGTTTTTTTACTTCTTCTTCTTCTTCTTATTCTTCTTTTTCGTCTGGCTGAAGATGGATGCAACCAACAACAAGGTAGGTGATAAATTATGGCAAATTTTTGTTTTGAGATTAGTGTTGCTGATTTTTTTTTCTTTTGGTCTCTTTTTGTGGGTTTGATTTGCTTTTTACTTTACATACAATTTAGTATTTTTGTAGCATCTTTTGTTAATTTTGCTTTGAAGGGTACATACATATGTATCCACAAAGGCAAGTCAGTCCTTTGTGCTGATATTGTATTTAGGAACAGTATTATTATTTATTTTTTTTTTTCAAAAACTAATTTCTACTTGCTTTTTATATTTTTTCACTTTGATGTTGTTTTATTAAAGTCGCGGGTTTTTTTCTTCTTTTTATTTATGTGTGTCTACAAATCAGCGATGAGAACGTGTATTTATTTTTCGATTTTAGTTTATTGTGCTTTAAGCATTAAAAATTTTAAGGTTTCTTTGTTTTCTCTGTGAGTCCTTAATTTATTTATTTTTTTATTTTTATTTTTATTTTTATCATTATTTTGTTGCTGCTTTACTGAAAGTAGTTTTTCCGTCATGGCAGTTTGTCGTCAACGTTGTAAAAGTGTGTGCTTGTGCTGAGGCCAGTGAGTGCATTTTAATATAAAAACACAGTAAGAACTTTTGTAGGCAGTCGTGGCAGCAGCATCTCAGTAGTTGTTGTAGCTGTAAATTCGATATCATTAAACAAAACAACAACAACAACAACAACAACAACAACACCAGCAGCAACAAGCAACGAAAGACGTTTTCTTGTTTATTTTAGAATTCTTGACTCTTTTTCTTTGCTTAAATAACTCCTCGGAATACAAAACATCATCAGAATCTTAAAAGACAACAAGTACCGAAGAAAAATCTGTAAGAAATAACAAAGAGGAGATTTTTATTAATACACACAACATTTTTATTTTTTATTTATTTTTATTGTTGTTTGGCAACGACGGAGGCAAAAACAATAACAACGCAGTTAAACAGCGTCTATTATTGATTAGTGATGCCAATCAAATATTTGTTGGGCGAAAAAAAAAAAAACGAAAAAACTTTGTTAACCAACAAGTTTTTAACGAAATGAGCAAGAGCAATCAATCATTATTTGAAAACTTTAAATATTGATTTAATGTTTTCATTAATGATGTTTTACAAATAAATTTACTAATTGCTTGTTAATTTGTTTGCTTAAAACTATATACATATTTAAAAAAATAAGGGTTTTTTGTTTGTTATGGATATGCATATATGTATGTATGTACATATGTATATATTACACACATACATATGTGCCCTTATTTATGAAAGTGATCTAAGTCATACATTTCTTTGATCGAGATATTTAGTATATTACATTTGAACAAATAAAAAAATTGTTTTATATTATGCAGAATTTTAATTTAGAGTTGTGCTGGTATCGATTTAAACCTTTAAATTATTTTATTATTTGTTAAAAATTTATTGAAGTTTTTTAAAGTTTTTTAAATATGACTTAGACCATTTTCATAATTAAGGGTACATTCGAGTAAGTATATATGTATGTAAGTCAATACAGTTCATTTGGCTTACAACAGCTTTTTATGCTTAATTAAAATTAGTATGACATACGTGCAAGCATGTTAATTGACGGTTTTATTCCTTAAGATGACATGTTTTGGTTAAATATTTGTAGATTTAAGAAATTTTTCAAACGAGTGGTCGATAATATAATACCAACAGAAATGATTTTAGGGATTCTTAAAAAGTTTTAAAGACTTAAGCAAATACACACGTTGTTTTTTTTTTGTTCAGTTTTTTTTTATTGGAATTTTGTCTTAAAAACTTGTGTTGATTTATGCCACTACAAAGTATTTTTATATGCATAAATAAAGGCAAGTAAGCATAAAAAGAAAAGTAAACAAAGTATTTCAATTTTGTTTTAATTTCCTGCATAGGTACATATATAAAGGATATTTGTTTAAAGGAGTACAACTTTATATGTATGCTGATATTAAATAATTTAAGACAATGATTTATTAGAAGGATAAATGCATTTTGTTAGTATATATTAGTATGTACAGCTACTCACACATAAAGTGGGACACTAAGATAATTCTGATGCTGCTATGTTTGGAAACCGCAATAAAGTACTTGGTTAAATTTGGAAACTGCAATTTAATATTTTTTATTTTATAGTGAATTAATTTTTCTTTAAACAATTTTAGCTTTTACTGTACTTTTTAGAATAACTGAATTGAAAATCCGGCAGCACTGATTATATGTATTTCAAGGGTCTAATAATATGTGTGATAAGTTTCATATGAATGCCGAATTTCAATGGACGTCGCCCCATACACTTTTCTTAACGGCAAGACATTTTATTACAAGACCCCAACCTATTTTATTTTTTATACTTCATCTTTTTCTGGATTCATATCGAATAAAAATTATTTGCTGGCTTTTGTATAAGTTGCTAAGCTTATTACGATTGTTTTTATTTTGTGGTTTTAAAAAATATTATTATTTGTGAATTCTCTCTCATATAGTTTTTGAAAGTCTGTGCATAGGATAAGAGGTTTGTGATTGTTAAAGAGGTGTGGAAGGAAACCTACTGACGATTTGTTAAAGCGGCAATGAATTTTATAAAATACAATTTTAAATCTTAATGAGCGTGAACGCCCCCTTTTTTGCGTCATTACAAAAACCCAAAGTATGTTTGCCGACTTTCGAATGTCTTATGGTATGGCAACACCATCTATCTTATTTTTCACTAACCATCAAATTCTCTAATGAACATAATTTTGCTTGTCATGCTGTATTATTGTTTGTAAAATTGTTAAAAACTTAAATAATCAGAGATTTTTTTTTTTCAATTTCATGCACTGCTAACTCATTATTTACACACGAAAGTGAAAGTTTTAAAAGCACAATGCACTCACACCTTATTTATTAACACATTTAAATTTTTGTTACATTGAAATTTTCAACAAAGAAATAAACAGTGTTGCCAATTGGAAAACAAATTTTAAGAAATTTCAAGATTGTGTTAAATAATTATTTATTTGTTCATTTACATATGTACATACATATGTATATATATTTTATATGTATATAATAATGTATATAAAAGATGCAGCAAAGCAAAGTGAAGGCTTTAAATAATTATTTTTTTAATACATTTAAAGGCAACAATAAGTAGATGGATGATGTTTTAGGACAAAACTTTTATGAAAATACATAAAAGAAATATTAATTCCCATATTTTCGCTACACTGAAGATAATTCATGCACTATGTATATTATTAAAAAAATTTTATATTTACTTCTTTCATAAAAAATATACGAAACTTAACGTTTATAAAGGGTGTTTTTTATGGAGCGACACAAGTTTAAATCATAATAAAACAAGGAAATATATTTTTAATATCAATGAAACGGGCTTTATTGGAAAGAAAATTTTATGAAATTAATGTTTAAATATGATTTCTGTCATGTGGCCGCCACGGCTGGCGCGTAGTTTGTTTTTTCAAACTGCTAACGCCATCTATACGTCAGGGGGTCCACTGTGTAATTCGAAACGAAAGAAAATGCTTTCGAATTTTTATGTTAACAGCGCGCAAATTCGAAGCATTTTTTTTTCGTTTCCAATTACAGAGTAGACCGCCCTCGTAATGAATGAAAATCAAGCAACCAAAACGTAATAAATTAATAAATTTGTGCCGCTACCATGCAATTTTGTGGATGAAAATTGCTAAATAAATCATGGCCAATGCGCAGCACTTACAACAATAAAAGAAGAAAATTTAATATTGTAAAAAAAAATTGCTTCAAATACGCAAGAGAAGTAAAGTACATCTCTTATTTTTTCATCTTTTCTACTATCTATCAATGAATGGTAATTGTCGCTTTAAATTTTCCCTTTGATGACACTTTCATAATGAACTTTCACTTCTTGTCTAAACTTTTAAGTCAATTATTATTTATTATTTGTTTAACAATTTCGTAAGTACATAATGCGTATTTGTATGCGTGTATGTATGTATGTATGTATGTATGTATGTATGTATGTAATTTTAAAGAAATTATTTTCATGTGTAAATAAATGCAAAGTTCAAAATCATTTCATAGTTACATATTTGAGGGATTGATTCAAACGGCACTCTTAGGTGTCATAATGTTTTAAAACTTTTTTTTGGAAGAAAAAACAAAAGCAAAAACAATTATATTATAATAATATAAAACATTATAACACTATGACACTTTAGCCTATCGTTTGAATCCCCAATTATGATAACAAAAGTAACCCGCAAATGAAAGGATGAATTAGCGTCGATTTTAGGAATTCAAAAACCGGGGAAAAAATGAGGAAGTTTTTGGGTATTTTTTTTAAACATTATCAACTACATAACGTCGATTTTGGGAATTCAAAGCAGGGACACATGACGTCGGAATATGAATTGAGGGGTGGCATCTCACAGGAGCACCGTTCAATTGATACGCCAAACAGACGTGGGAAAATGCACTAAACATTTTTTTGCCCATTTTGGATGATCCCAATTCGCGAAATCGGAAAATTTTTAAAAAATATCTATAAAATTTCAAATTTTTTTACGGTTTTTGAATTGCTAAAATCGACGCTAATTCGTTGACGCTATCTTGCGCACGTGTAAATTTTTAGTCTCATCTTCTTTAGTCTCAGCTCAAGGCACGTTAATACGGGTGGCCGCATTAGCTAAAATGCTCATCAGCTGTTTTTTTTTTGTTTACATTTAGGGCAATCATGAATAAAATTCCGCGAGAAATGTTTGTTTTCCCTATTACTTGCTATTATTTGAAATTGTTCCCCGGGAAAATTTTTTTCGCGGTATTTTGTTCATGACTGTGCCCCCATCATTTCGCTCTCACTCTGTGTGATTTGGCAGTAGTCTTCACAGTTTTAACAGTAATCGTGTTATTTTTTGTATTGCTTATGCTAAATGGTACAGTCAACCTATTTGATGCGGCTTTGGTCTCACCTGACAGAAATATCTACATAATAATTTGTAAAAATTCACAATAGTGACGACACTCTCCTTTCAATACCCTTCATTAATCAAAACATGTGCGATTTCGGTCAGCTGTTTCGGAGAATCGAAGTTGCTCATAATAAGGATCAAAATCGATCTCCATGCCCTCTCCATATATTTACTTTCTGTTCCCCATGTGGAAGTTATACGCAACTGCATATTTAAAAATTTTCTGTTTATAATGAACATTTGAGATTGAATGTACTCTTATTATTGAAAAAACTTAAAAATAAATAAATAAAATATATATGTATGTACATAAATTTTATCAAATATTTGCACAATCTGATCATACTCGTATGTATATTCCATCAACTTTTTATAATTGCATAACTATCATTTTAATTTATAGTATGTCTTCTGGTTGTATGGATGTGTCATTTCTTGGCTGTTAAAATTTAGCTTTTCATAAAATTTCAACACAACACTTGAAAATGCCAAACGAAATGTTTTAACAAATAACTAATGTTTGCGTTAAAAACATACATATGTACATACATATGTACACATACACTACATATTTACGTTAATTTTTTAAATTCTCAAAAATTAATTAAATCTATACTACATACACTTGAACATTTACATTTTTTTTTTATTAAATAAGAAAAACGAAAAAGAAAATCACGTTTTTTATGAACTCAAACCACTTGAGTTCGTTTTATAAAAACAAAACTACAAAAGAACTTTAATTTTATCATAGTCATTTCTGTTGATCTGTTTTTAAAGCGAATCATGATTCGAAATTTTGCGTGACGTTTTTCTTTTTCAACAAAACACATATTATTTTTTGTAGGAAAAATGCCACTTGTCTTTTTTATGAAAATAAATTTTTTTTTTAAATATTGTTGTGGCTTTTTATAAATGATTTTTTTTTTCTTCAAATATTGAAAGTTTTTAAACGTTTATATTGTTATACATACTTTTTTTATTTGCTTAATTTTGTTTAAATTCATTCACTACAAGGTTTATTTTATAGGCGAGATGTGTGCAGTTTTTAAATGTTAAGCCTGATACTCTGTTCACAATTTCGTGCGAAATGCTGTCAAAATACATATATAAAAGTATTTGGTATGAAATATTTGCGAAATAAATTCGCAAGAGTAGTACTCTGTTCTTGGTGTGAAAAACACGGAAAATCATGTCTTTCCATGCAAAATTAATCTGGCATCATTTTAGTTTAGCTGCGAAACAACATGAGCAGTGCTTTTTTCGCACGGAATTTTAACAATGTTGCATACTTTCAAGCAATAAAAGCGAGAAATTTATTTAAAAAACCGCGAGTTGGGCTACATTTAGTAGTTGTCAAATTTTTCACGCGAAATAACCAATGGCACTGAAAATTTTTCACAACTTCGAACAGAGTACCAGGCTTTACTCGTAAAGTTATGCATGTGGGCAGTGAAAACAAATAAAAATAATATACAGTAGCGTACAAAACGAAAAAATCAGAATTTTATACGTTACACATTTTAGCAAACAGAATCCCAACAATACTTTTAATTTATTTAATTGGAACAAAATGTTTGAGATCAACTGTTTAAAAATACACTTCAACTATACGAGGATAAAAAGAAATAGTTTGGCAACTCTAACAACACGAGAACAAAACAAACTGTACATACATACATATGTATGTATGTATGTATGAATGCAGCTGATTAATGTTATGGCGAGTATACACGATACTATAAATCGTACGATAAATCGTACAAGTATGAAACTAGTAACGTGTATCATGCTGTCGTACTTATGAAGTATACTTTGTAGTATGAAAATCAAAAAAATTTTTGATTTCTGTGGGCAGAGCTTCGCTAAGTGCGATAATAAGTATTGTGTATAATGCTGTTGTACAGCGAAATTAGTTTTATGAGGAGCTGATTTAGAAAACGCAGTGTTTCTGCGGCTCAATTTTAAAATTAGCTTTATGTAGAGGATATTTAAATTAATTATTCAATTTGAAAATTAGCTTTATGTAGAGGATATTTTAATTAAAAAAGAACATAAAACATTATTATAACCATTCTCTACAACATGCCCTTTTGTTTTTTGCATTATTCTTTTATTCTTTTCAACTGCAGTTCACTTATTATTAATAAATCCACCACATTATTCATTAATCCGCGTGTGTATTGCCTTAAAAATTTTCTTTCAAAGGAATTAGTATGATTTGTAGTAACGTGTATCTGAAAACCCGTACTACAACTTATACTACGCAAAGTGCGGAATTAAGTATCGTGTATACCCTGCAATAGAACAAAGAGAAAGAACACCGTTATTTTAAAGGACATTTTAAAGAGCGTGATGTTACCACACTTGAAAAATTTTCCCACTCATGCAAAAACTATTGTTAAGGTTAAGCATGCGTTAAAACCGGTGTTGCCATACAAAATTCGTACGTTAAACGAACAATCGTTTTTGCATGAGGGGAAAATTGTCGTTCCGTTGAATATTTAAACACGCGAACAGTCCAAATTTTACCGTCGCTTTCATGGAGTGGCCTGCACAGCTAATCGACCTTAACCTATAATAAATAGATATAGTTAATAAAAAATTATCTGAGAGAAGTTCCGGGGAAGCACAAAGGGACTCTTTACTGCCGGCAGGGATGCTTAGACGACAATTCCAATTTAAGTTATATAACATCTTATAGCATAGACAGACGACAGCGTTAATTTGCATTAAAAGCTCACTAATGTGAATTAAAAATGTACCGTGACAGACGACAGTATTTGCATTAAGTAAATCGTCGGTTGGTTATTGGTTTGCGGCACAGTGTATTCAAAATATATTATGAATGCCGCAAACCAATAACCAACCGATGATTTATCAAGATTGTTTTTATCCAAAACAAACCCCATTAACTGAATGTACTCGTAGCCAATTCGCACACCTTTTTAAGCAGTCAGTATCTAATTCACTCATCAGCCAACATTTGATTGATTGTTGACGGTGTTGTCATATTTAAATAGGTAAATTCAGTATTAATTCACTTTCATTTAGTGCATTTACTTCAAATCAAATTAACATTGGGATGGGGATAATTCTCAAGTTAATTTGAATTAAGACAGCCAAGGCAAATTAACGCTGTCGTCTGTCTATGCTATTATTGATTCTATGCCAAAAATAGGCTGTGACGTAATCGAGAACAAATAGTACGCCACCAAATAACAAAATTTAAAGTTTGTTCAGTTATTTTTGACGCTTGAATTTTTAATTTTGAAGCACATTTTCTTTTGTTATTCACATAAATGTACGCATACAAAAAATAAATGTATGCTTTCATTGAAAACACCGCATAAGCTTTCTATTGATATGTTTTTGTTTTTCTCAAATTAAATAAGATTTGTGAAATATGTCAGAATGAAAATGTTGATTTTTCGTTAGGTTCGTTTTGTCCGACACTGTATGTACAGACGTGTATACATATGTATATATGGGACATTCCATGACAAATCTCCAATTTTTTAATATTTTTTAGCGTCCCCTCAAAAGAGACTCTCTGGTAAGCCTGGGGATTTTTTTGATTACTCGTTCAAAATATATTCACTGCTATCGTGAATAAAATGTGAAATTTTTGTTCCCATGAAATTTTCATTTCCCTTGAAGGGAAATTTGTTACCGCGAATTACATGGGATCGTTTGTCGTCGCTATCAATGCGTAGTGAATGCTAGAAATGGGAAGAAGATTTGATAAAATATATATGTATATAAAAAATTCAGGAAAACAAAACAAAAATAAATTTCACACCGTCCGATTTGGTGTGGAATGTCCCATATACAATAATTAAGGCAATTTCTCTCTTAGTTATCATTCTTGGATTTGCAAAATAAAAATAACAACACCTCGAGTGTAAATTCTCAGAAGACAACTAACTGCCAATGCATTCACGTTCCTTTTTAATTAGGTATCTTTAATTTTATAAAACACCAAGTTTTTCAGGCGTTTGATTTCATCCCACTGTTGCTTAAGTGTTGCCAAATGAAACATAAAATATTTCAGCTGAGAGGAGAAGGTTGTCTAGATCTTTATATTTTTTGTTCTTGGTGTAAGTATTTTAATGATAAAAATCAATAAAAGTTTCCATTAATTTGACTTCGTGAACCTTCATGTTTACAACTGATTAATTTCTTTTGATTGTTAAGTGAACATGAGGAATGTTAATCAAAGAAGTAAAAAAAAACTCTTGCAAAAAAGTGCTCGCATTGATCTGTTAAAAAAAAATACATAAAAACCGGTTTTAGAACGGAACAAACAATCAAACCCGAAACGAAAATTACCCTAACCAGCCCAAAAATTTGTTTTTCGAAAAAAAAATACGTAAAAAATATGAAAAAGCCGGTTCCGAACCGGATAAAAAATAGTATCCTACATTTGACGCTGGTAATGTAGCTTTTCATTGGTGAACAAACAAAAATAAGCGTAAAGTTTCCTGATGTCAGAAAATTTCCGAATGTTTTGCTTTGATTTTACACTAGAGAAATTAACAGCTGATCATCAGTTGGTGGATTGAAATCACCTGATATGAATTCGTCTTGATTCAAGCCATTCAATTGTGGTATAAAAAAGGCAGTGAATGTAACGTGCTGTCCCCATAGTTTTGAAGAAAGAAGTATCAATGATTCTAGCGGATAATAACGTAAACAAATCCTGACTTCCAATACTTTAATTGCTTTGTTTGTTGACAATGCACACATTTTCAAAGCATCGTCGCAATCAACGCATCGGTTTCAAAGGTGTTGCTCTTAGCTACAATGTTTTGTAGTGGAACTGTATTTAAACTTTATGTTTATATATTTAGGAAGTCCACCAAACAGTGACTTTTTGAGGATTCAACGATGCTTCGACAATGGCATGATGATTTTTTTCGCCACTTTTACTTATTGATGTATCCACTCATTCGGAATCAATAGCAACTTCGTTTTGGTCTAATTCACCAATTATGTACTCGGAGTGTCCTGTTGTCGTCAGTCTACTCATAACGGATTTAAATGAATTCAGTAAAGTGCGACTTTGACTCGCACACGAAGGGTTTCGTACGAACACTAAATATGTAATAATATACGAATTTTGGAACTTTTTCCGTTTTCGAGATTTTTTGGTTTCTAGCGTTTTTTTTTTAGTTTTGGCCTTTTTTAGTTTCAGCGTTTTTTCAGTTTTGGCGATTTATTTTAGTTTTAGCAATTTTTTTAGTTTTGGCGCTTTTTTCGTTTTGACTATTTTTTGGGTTTTGGTGCTTTTTCATTTTGGCGATTTTTTTTCATTTTGGCGATTTCTTCGGTTTTTCGTGATTGATTCTAGTTTTAGAGATTTTTTTAGTTTAAAACTTTTTTCGTTTTGGCGATTCCTTTTTTTGTTTTTTTGCGATTTTATAATTTTGGGATTTTCTAGTATTAGCGTTTTTGAAAATTTAAGTTTTCAATTTTCAAATTTTACGGTTTCCCAGATACAGCAAGTTATCAAAATTACATTAACTGATAGAAAACCCTTTAATTTTGATTTTTTTTTTTTTTAATTTTAACGTTAATTGTTGTACCTAGTCTGTATAAAAATACACTAACTTTCAACTTTCAAATTTCAAGTGTCTATATATAATTTTATGCATATTACATTGGATTTTAAAATTTTGGACACCCTTTAATTTTTTAACTGTCATAGGTATATTTATTTGTTGTTGTAGCGGCCAAGTTCTACATATTCTGTCAAAATTTCAGGTCATTAGCTTTTACAGTTCTCGAGAAAACACCCTGTGACGGGCATACGGACAGCGTAGCGAAACCAATGTGGTTTCTTTTCAACTTTGGTGTACAAACTGAATCAGAAAACAATTATTAGCTGTCTGCTGCCAAATTAAAGTTCTAGGTATATCTACCTCTAAACAAACACAAGATGTTTATATTAAGCACTGTACTAACCAAACAAATATGAAATTCCGCGAAAAAACACATTGGACACATCGGATATTAAATTATAAATCCAATTTATGTATGTATGTAAGTATATACATATGTACATATGTATGTATGTAGTATGTAGATGTTTGAATTTTGTCGATTAGCAAACAGGTAAGAAACATTTTTCAAAAATTAAATAAGCTCTTCATCATTTTTATCTACACAAACTTAAAATATCCAAATAAAAAAATAAAGTTCCCACCCAATATCAATAAACTGCAAATCCCGGCAAACATCAAATCTATTCAAGCGTAACAATTTTAAAGAAGTTGAAGAAGGAAAGAAAAAACAATATTCGTTGGAAAAAAAAAACCATTAAAAAAAATTAAGCTGAAATAAAAATCTGCACTAATTTAAAAACAAACACACACACATACACACACAAGCCTGCATGCACATCCCAGAGGGCATTTTTACAAAACAAGAGAGAGAGAAAAAAGAAACCAACGGCGACAACGTTGACTTTGACTAAATAACTGTTGATTTGTAAAATGAAACCCTACGGCGCTCAGTTTTCAAGTGCCAGCTTTAGCTGCTAAGGTCAATAGTACACACTCATACAACCATACAAATGTACATACATACATACATACATATAGGTATGTACATGCATTGTGCCATGCACTTAAGAAACAGCTGATTAACTTTTTAAGTACCATTTTAAATAAAGAAATACCACTTTATGTATTTTATTGTTTAAACTTGTTGTCTGCATAGCAAAAATATATGTACATACATACATATGTACATACTTCTTCAAAATAATTCATTTAATTGTAATCAATTTAAGAAGAGAGTGTGTTATATGTATGTATGTATGTATGTATTTAAAAAAAATGTTACTTTACGAAGCTATTTACAGAGATTTAAATATTTTTGAGAAAAAAAAACATATGCACAACTGTTGCCAAAAACTAATTTTGAGGTATAATTTTTGGTAATTTCAACAAGCTTTTAATAATCTGCACAAGAGAGGCACGTTTAAATGACTACGCATGTACATACATACATACATATGTTATTATGTATGTATGTATGTTTATATAAATATATGACATTGACATTTATAGAATATTTATGGAAGTGGTGAAAATCGTGCTAATATTTATTAATGTGGGCGAATTTTTGTTTTGCACTTTTGTTCTTCTCTGAATGATTTCATTTTATTTTCATATATTATAGTATATGTAGGTATTATTCTTAAAACGAAATTTTAATAAAAATTAAATAAATTCCTTATAAGGAACTACTACTACTACTACTGGACATGAATAGGAAGGCGATGCGAACCATGATAGGCGCGTTGACAGGTCACTGCTCGGTTAGAGCAAGAACCAGCATGTGGGAAATTGGTACTCCGGATTTTTGTAGGATGTGCGGGGATGAAGAGGAACCAGAAACCATTGAACATATTATCTGTCACTGCCCGAAGCTGCAACGTCATAGGCTTAGATGGCTGAGCAGACGTTTCCATGAAAGCATCACTGATGTCGGGAAGTGTAAACTAGAGGACATCAGGGGCTTCATCATGGGGATTCGGTGGCTTAATGACGGATAATAGAGTTTCTTCTGGCTAAAAATGGGAGGGGTAAATACCAGTAATGGGCAATAGAAGGGAATCACAATGGACCCAGTTGGGTCTCCGAGTGGAGGTGCGGTAGGCACCACCCTTCCTAACCTAACCTAACCTAACCTAACTTATATTTAAATAGTTAATTAAAGATGTTTCAAAAGAAAGCTTATAAATATGTAAACAGTGTGAAACAAAATTGTATTTTGCGCCCTGGTGCGTTAACATGTGAAAAATAAAACTCTTCCACACAAAAAATACATGCATACATATATACCAGAGTTCGACCGATTAATCGGCTTCGGCGTCGGCCTTCGGCCAAAAGTTGGTAATCGGCCAACATTCGGCCTATGGCAAAAATCGGCCGATTAGCCGAAGCCGAATATTTTTCATTCCAAGCTTGAAAAATAAAATTATGTTTGTTCGTTGCTCGCCGACAGTTTCTATTGTGTTTAACGTTTTGAAAGGGTTGCTTTGAAATACAACCCTGTTGCTTTATATTTTCTTTTACTTGGACGTTCTTGTGTGAGTGATCATATGAAAAAGCAATCTAGAAATTGCAAAATAGTTTTTATTTTTCTTGTTATCTATCCAATAGATATAACAGCTATTTCATTTCAGTGATCTCAAAAAAGCAGTTTTTTCTTAATTCATATAAAACGTAAGTATCATTTTTAAAATTTAAAACATTCGGTTTTGGCCGAAGTTTAGGATTTTAGCCGAAGTTCGGCTTCGGCCAAAAAAAAACGCCTTCGGTCGATGTCTAATATATACATACATACATACATAAATATCGCTCATTTACTCAAAGAACGTCATAACACCAAACATAACATTTTTGAGTTATGCTTAAATTAGACGTGACATAGCCATAATGCCATAGCCATAACCAAACCAAAATTCAATTGGTTTAATGGTGAGAGTTATGGCGTTATGGCGAGTCACCCATAATCAAATATAGTTCATACAGCTGTTTTCTATGGCTATGGTTATGTCACCTCTGATTGCAGGTTTAATAATGCAATATAATATAACAATAGTTTTGTTTTTCCATTAAGGACCAATTTTTGGGTTCGAGATTCAACTTAGTTTCTTTTTTTAATTAGCTGATCCGAAAATTATCTTAATCTCACATTAATTTGATCATTTTTAGTGGTAGTTTAAACTTCTTTTTGCATGTGGCGTTACCATAGTGAGGAACAAAATAGTGGCAACATTTTTTGTGGGAAGAAGAGGAATCTGTCTAATTTTATTATTTTTCAAGTAAAATATTGTGCGTGTTAGCATAGCGTCTATAGCTGATATAATATCAAATATATATCTATCAGCAAACGTCAAATTTCATAGCAGAGAGGAATCATATTACGTGTGGACTGCAATATTACTATTATATTAATATTATATCAGATATTATAATATTGTTTTTATAATATATATTTACCACCTTAATATTCATAAAATTTAAAACGAATTTGAAATGTATTTTATTTCAAACTAGCTGACCGCCCCGGCTTTGCTCGGAAGTTTTTTACTAATGATTGTCCCCTTTGTTAGTTTGTGCGTAGAAAAAATGAGAAGTGAATAGTAGGCATTTTTTTTATTTTTTTTTTTTCTTTACAAACCATGTCCTGAAAATTTCTAATCGAATAAAAAAAAATCAGCCAAATCGCTCCAGCCGTTCTCATGTTATGCGATTTCATACATGGACCGTTTCATTTTTATATATATAGATTTTTCATACAAAATTTTCCAAAAACGAATTTCAAATTCATTTTATTTTTTTATGAATACGGGGGTTAGAAAACAATATTATGGTATTAAGTGTCAAAAAACGCACACATACATGAATACGTGAAGAGAATTTTGTGTATTAAGCGAAAATTAATATTTTTTGATAAAAAATAATGCGGAAATGTTTTAATTATACACGATGTATTAAGGAAATGCCAAAATTTTTATGAAACACACATTACTATTACAATAAACGAAGATGTTTACTGCACGGCTGCATAATAATTATGAAATATTATGATATTTACAATAGTACGTTTTCCCCTACATAGTTATTAATGTTAATATAAATATATTTTTCTCCTTATTCTGCCGACATTCTCTCTCATATTATATCAGAGTTAATATCATGTATAGACGCTATGTAAAGGAAATACAGTCGAACTTCCATAACTCGAATCACCATTATCCCAAAAAAAAATCTTCGACTTACCGAGACTTCGAGATACAGAATTGTATGTGATTTGTTCTTTCAACGCTACTGCCAACCAAACTAGTTCGAGTTAGAGAAAATTCGAGTTAGAGAAGTTCCGAGTTATGGAAGTTCGACTGTAGATAAATAATATAAAATGTAAATATTTATTTATGTGTTTTTTAATTGTTTATGATGCAATTAAAAAAAAAAATTCATGTATCACAAGTGTATGTATGTACATATGTTGTCGGTATTAATGTAAGATTAAACAACCTCAACTGACTACAAAAACCACAAATAAAGATTAAAGTTAATTTAATCTCTAATATTGAACTCAAGAAGTGGCCCTAAGTTGTGTGTAGATTAAAATCGTTTCTGTGAAACTAGTTTTTCTTTTTTTTTTTTTTGACTTATGACATTGTTCAAGTAAATGAGGCTAACATATCCTAACCAAAAATTTCGCCTGTTAACAGTACAGAGATCAATTCAACAATACCTATCGATCACTATACACACTATTTTACTTCCCTCCACCCACCCACCGTATTGCATTTTTCAACACTGGACAATCTCTATAAGATTGACAACACTACTAACCAACCATTCACCTTCTTTTGTTAACAATTTTGATTTCTATCTAGTCTTATTATGAGCCACCATCCTCCTTTCTACGTGCAGGAATTGTGCAAGTTTTATTTTATTTATTTTATCTGATGCCTTGGTTTTTTGTTCTTAATAATAACAAAAAATATATATGTACATATGTATGTATATAAATAAAAATAAAATAATATACAAAATGAAACACTTTCCCAAGAAAAAGCATATTGTTCTTATTTTTCTTCATCGTCTTCTTCTTCGCCATTTTCAGCAATCATTCTGACATGGATGACATCACATGGAATTCTTTATGGTACATTGTTGTTGTTTGCTGCTTGTTCTTGTTTTTTTTTTTTTTGCTCTTTTTAGACCTGAATTATTTTAGTTATTTTCTGTGGTTTTTTTCAAAAATTTTTTTGTTGTAGAGCTTTCCTGGTCAGAAAATGAATAATAAATGTTTGCATAATTTAGTGCAAGAAGAACCAGAACATATTATTTTGTTTTTTACTTTAATGTGTAAAAGCATGGGCGTTTGTAAAGGGTGATATTTAGGCGTTCGTCTTCTTTAGATGTTAAATAAAATGCTGATGATGATAATGATGCCCGTTAACGTTTTTTACACTTCATCGCAATTTTTAAGGAGGAATACTAAAAAAGCAAGCATTTATTTTCGTGCTCTCACTTAAGTTTGGTAATAAATATGTTCATACACTTGCCCAATAAACTCTATATATGTATAGTATCTGCATAAAATACATTTTTAACAAGGTTAAAAAATATTACAAGTATGTGATATTACAGAAATTAAACAAATTAAAAAAAAATAAATTTGTTGTTGGTTTAGCACGTCTAGATGCATTTCTTTGCTGTTAAGCAATATACTCGTATCAGTAGACTTAAACCAAAATTCCAAAAAACTATATTGAAATAAATATTACAGAAATTAGTTAAATTTATGAAATAATGTTAAGAAAAATTTTAAAAAGTTTCTAAATTTTAGAAAATTGCATTTTTTTTAAATTGTAGATAAGGCGAACGAACATCCCTTAAAAAATAATTTAGCAGTAACAGCGAAATTAACTAAGAGATTAGAAAATTTTATACTAAAGTAGGAAAATGTATATAAATCATATAGGAAAAAACTATACTCGTAGACTCAGTTGGCTTCATTGTGATTCCCTACTATTAGTAGCCGTTAATAAAAAATTTAGCCCCCATTGTACCCATGTTCCGTAACTCTCGTCACTAGAAATGTTTCACTTGGAAGATGTTAAATTGAAACAAATAGCTGTTTTTCTCACTAAACTGTATCTGTGTAACTTTTTTTTGGCGAGTAATAGCTGTCACGTAAGAAAACAAAAAAAAAAAGTGTGTCTGAAAAATTTTCGTGAGAAAAGTTCCCGCTTTGTACCGTCAAATATAGTCGACATCGAGTTGTATATTATGACCAGGGACAAGGACTTCATGCATTTAAAAAAGGTGTTTTAGCCACCTAAAATATGACATCAAAAACTCAAAATATGCTCTTAAACAATAAAATATGCACATATTTTAAAAAATTTTATTCTAACGAAAAGTTTTCAATTTACATACAACTAAATAAAGATATAAAAATATTTTTTTTTTTCAAAAGGTGCGTGGACAAGCCTTTTACATTATATTTTTACACAAGATTAAATATGATATAACGATTGTTTCACTATTTTCGGCTTTAATAGCAGACAATTTTCTCTTGAAATCATCGAAATTACAATTTCCATTAAAATTGGTAGGTTTGTGTGCTTGTACAATCCTTCTACAATTCTGCAACAGTTCAAGCGAACAAATTGTCCAAAAAACAGTTTTGCATTAAGAATTTGTCAGAAATATTTTTTGAAATTTGCATTTTTGAGAAAATATCACACAAAATCATGCGTTTGTACCAAAATATGAGACAAATTATGCAAAAATATGCATTTTTAGCAAAATATGCAAAAATATGCATTTATGACCAAATTATGCAAAAATATGGCTTAACAAATCGATTCCATTTTTACGCAAATTCATTCTGCCTTATCGTGGTTGGCGTATTTCAAATACGACTACGACTGTTTGGTAATAGATTAAAGAAATACTGTTGAAGTCTTCTTTAATCTATTACCAAACAGTCGTAGTCGTATTTAAAATACGCCAACCACGATAAGGCAGATTGTTTCGTAAAGATATTTCGTTCTTGCTATTATCAGGGTTAAGGGAAAAACATGCATTTGCATGAAACCCCTGTCCCTGACTATGACATTTTTAACCTAACGACGTAATAACTTTTTATAGTTTCGACATGAGTTACAGGCAAACCTTTTTTACACTTTTCGAGTAACGATGATTTTGTTTCACATCTTTTTTACGCCAGAAGTTCTCACTAAAGTTTCAGAACATGGGCACAGTAAAACCCTTATTATCATTGTCATTAAGCCACCGAATTCCCATGATTAAATCTTGATATCCTCCAGTTTGCATGGAAATGTCTGCTCAGTAATTGAAGCCTATGGCGTTACAGCTTCGGGCAATGTCAGATAATATGTTCAATGGTTTCTGGTTCCTCTTCATACGCGCACATTTAACAGAAATTTGGAGTTCCAGTGCTTGCTCTGACCGAGCAGTGACCAGTCAACGCATCTATCAAGACTCACATCACCTTCCCCTTAGTGACTCTATAATCCTCCCTACTTTTACATGCACGGTACGTCCCGTTCACCATTCAATGAGTGAGTTCCCTATAATAATGATCCATAGGTAATTTAAATGATCTGTCACATATTCCCTCATCGAACGCCGACCCTATTCTTGCCAGATCTTCGCGAATTTCATTTCCCTCGACACTGCTGTGGCCAGGAACCCAACATAGTGTGACACTATATTTATCCATAAGCAAGTTAAGGCTCTACTACAATGACTAACTAGTTTTGATTTGACATTGTGTAACGCCGGCTGGTTACCTGCTCGCTTTCAGCCACAATTAAATTGCATTAGCTCCGTGGCCCTGATGCTCGCCAAGATCTCAGCTTGAAAAACGCTGCATTCTTTATTTATTATATTTTTCCATGTAAATTAAAAATATTTTACCTTCTTATATTGAGAATTAAGGACATTTTGTTTTCAGGGTAATTTCAATTAGCTCTTCTCATTAATTACACAATGAAATGTTTCATCTTTTTTTTAACTATGGTAACACTGCAAATTATTATACCGCTTTAATAATATTATTCAGTTTGAATTGATAACACAGGGTTGCGATGTTGAAACGTAGTGTTGCCATATAAGTTAAAATATGATTGTGCCAAGTTAAGCCTAAATTTCACGTTTCAAATAAGCATGGAAAATGGAAGAAAATTTACGTATTCCTTTTTGCCGCTTGCTACTTTTTACTTCAAACAGAAAGTTGTAGGCTATTTTTAAATTTTTTGCATGTTATAAAAATAACCTTTTTCGTCAACTCAAACAAAAAAATTTTTTTTCAACAATTTTTATTGTAAACAAAAATAATTTATCATATTTTATAGTTGTTTTCAAAATAATTATCGAAAGAATGTCTTCGTGGGCTGCCTATTAGTCACAGAATTTTTGGTATTTCATAGTCTTCTTCTTGTTATTAATTTTTATAAATGAGTAATATAAATAAATTTGTGTGCCATTAATAATGTTTAGCACTGTAAAGCAGCAGTCATCAGAAAAAATCACACTATAGAGATGATGGTATAATAATAAGAATATTTTTACTTAATTTCTTTAAATTTATATTTTTTGTTGTTCATTAAATTCAACCAACGTGTTTGTGTGATGAAATTTTAAAAATTTGAGTCTCGAAAAAAACTTTTTTTTTTTGTAAATTTATTTTAATATGTATTGACAGTTTGTCACTAAATTGGAAGATTTGATTTAACTGTATTTTAAGCTTACACGTAACAAATGTGTTTATGGGAAAAAGTGGGGGGAAATAAAATTAAAATTTTCTTCTTTTGATGAAAGCTGATGTTTACACGAGGGAAAAACCAACAAACGGCGGCAGCGCGATGCGATAATTTTTATGTTGAAGTATTTGCACAACCGATAGATAAAAAAAAATATTCAGCCACAGATAACAAAATCTCTTTGGGGAATTGAAACATGTGCCTTAGTTTGTTTTACATATTTGTTAAAAAACTTACGGGGTTAAAATTAAAAATGTTTATCTTTTGTCATTTCCTAATAGAAGTTGTATTATTGGTTGTATGCCAACAAATAAAGAGCCCAAAACACCAGACACACAGCCTTAAAAAATGTTTTGATAACAAATGCGCCTTCATTCAACCTGTTTGCCGTTGCGTTTTTTTTTATTACTGAGTTGTTTATATAATTTGAGTTTAATGGCAGACTTTTGTTTGTTAAACAAAGTTATTTTTAATTAATTAAGGGCAAATAATCGAATATTCTGTGCCAGAAATAAAAAAGATGGGGGGTATTTTACGTCAAAGGCTTGAAGCAATAATTACCTTTAGAAAATTATTATTCAGTTTTTGTCCGCTTTGAAAATAAAATTTCTTTTATCAAGATGAATTTTTTTTTTATATATTTTTTATTGGTTTACCAATTAATTTGGTATGTTCTTCGAAGTATTGCTGTGGCTGTTGTTTCATGCTAAGGCAGTTTTTGTTTCCTTCGCTGCTCCAATAAGTTATTAGGTAAAGTTTTATAAAAAAAAATTACGATCTTCGAGAGTCCCAGTTCCTTCGCTGGCCACACTTAGTCATATCAACATCACAAATTTTTTAATATGCATTGAAATTTTTATTTTTTTCATAGATATTTGTAGCATTGAATCTTCGGCAAAGTAAACTAACTAAGAAAATGGCTGCACAGCTTAAAGCAGCTACGTCCAAGCCATATGCACGATAAGCTAGCTTTTACAAAAGATCTCGGCGACAGCAATACTTTCAGCTTATTTTGCAAAGAAACAAGCATAAATTGTAAGAGTTGGCTTAAAGTAGTCCGTCTACTTGGCGCCAGAGGCACTGCAACGATACTATAAAAATTAACAAAACGCACAATAGCAGAGTTGTAACATGGTTTAAGCTTAAAAAAATAATACTACGCCATCTGTCCTTTTCTCACTAATCCATTCTCAAAAACAAGTAGCGCATACATTGTAAGTCTTGAAAAATATTATGGTGGTTCCGCCGGCTGTAAACACTTGCAATTTTATTGATGCCATTTTTTTTTCTTCACTCACTCTGGCTGGAAAAAATCTTATGCCTTTATACACACACATGCATATTTAAATCATAAAAATCACTTTTTACATGCAAATTTGTAATACGTGCATGTTTAAATTTTCCAAAAGCTCCGGTTTTCACAGTCTCTTTTAAATAATCCTTTAGAAATTGTAGCACTTTATTTTTCACACACAAAGAAAGCCCCATTTCACTTTCATAAGAGTTGTTTTTTGTTCAAGATATCAATCACTTGCATTTTTTTCACTTTTAACTGCACAAGTTCTCCGACGGATGTTTAAATTTTTCTTTGGTTTAATCACAATTTTTTATATTTTTTATTTTAAATCGCACACACTCTGCTCCGGCAGCATTTTAAAATCTGTTACATTTTTTGTTTTCTTTGCTCTTCTTTTCTTATTTAAATTTGCAGCAGTGGAAACGTTAAAAACGAAAATAAAATTTGCCGACGCGGTTTAGTAATTTAAAAAATTTCATATTTATTTAAATGTTCCGCAATTGCTTAAATTGTTAAATAACATTAAATTGTAGTAGTGTCATTAAAAAACTCATTACATTTATTTTTTTTTATCAACAACTTGCAACAACAAACTTATTTTTCTTCTGTTTTACACAATTCTTAGAAAAGCTAGCGGCTTTTAACAATTTTATTTTTAGTTTTCCGATAAGAGCGGCCGCCGCAATTTTGAAGTGGAATAAAACGAGTTTTCTTTTTTTTTCATAAAAACTGCTTTAGGTAAATTTTGTCGGTTTTGTGTTATTGAAGCCAAATCATTTTGTTCGCATACTCTGAATGAACCAAAAAGAAAAAAAAACTCGTAATAATTTCGTTATCGATTTTTTTAACACTAAAAACAGTGTTTGAGTTTTAGGGCTGCATGCATGTTATACAGTCATTTCCACTTAATTGATTTTTTTTAATGCACATTTTTTATGCAATTAATCACAATATTAATGGATTCACTAATTTTTTATTAATTAAGCGGGTAATGGCTGTTTTCACATTGTCCGATTATTTTATTTTTTACGGAAAATTACCGGCAGTCAACGATTTGGTTAACAAGCACCTATTACTAGATTAATAGGTTAATAGTTGCTTGTTAACCAAATCGTTGGAGTTGTCTTTAATATAGTATGTACTAGGAGTAATCGAAACCGTAATCAGGCTGAATATTTCACGTTTCACTATCTTCCCATTACTTAGCAGAAGAATTTGGTAGAAAGTATGGCAACACCATCTTTTGTTTACAAAAATATTGTTTACAAAGAAAACAGAGCTGAATATTTTACATTCCACCATCTTCCGTTATCTTAGCAGAATAATTGGATAGAATGTATGGCAACACCGTCGTTTGTTTATAAAAATATTGTTTACAAAAAAAAGCTGAATATTTTACGTTCCACCATCTTCCAGTTACTTACTTACTTAGTAAGTTTGGCAACACCATCAGTTTGTTTACAAAAAAGCGAGCAGGCTGCCAAAGAAAATGTTGATAAGATATGAGGAAAGTAAAATGTAAAACACATACATGCATACATACATATGTAATTACATTAGTATGTGATTACATTAGGGGGTCATAATCAATCGATAACGACAAATGGTTTAAGCGATTAAGTATGTACATTAACTGTATTTTTCTGCATTTTGCAGTTCTAAAATTTAAAAATTTTGCAATAATATAAAATATTAATGCATAATAAGAGTATTTTGTGTGTGTTTAGATTAGAGTATTAATCGGAAATTTAGAGCCACTTTGTTGCTGGAGCGATACTAATTTCTGGAAGTATTTGTCTTACCCTAAAGTTATCAGAAAATAATTTAGCTGATTATTTTCTCATAAACTGCATTAGATTAGGGTTGTGATTTCTCGAAAAGACGTTTGACTATGCAGGGTAGGGAATACCAGCCTATAGCAATTAAAATTCATTGATACATGCTCAATACATAAAAACCTTGAGCTTCGGACCAGATATATGTACATACATACATAGTTATATTTTCTTTTTCAGCAGCGAAATATTTAATCACAATTATATTAATGTTTTCATTATTTTTGTTTTTTTATTTTATTTTCGTTACATGATAACATTTGTTTCACGTATCAAAAAGAAATAAAATAAATAATTAAATTAGAGCAACAATACACACAAACAATTTTGATAACAAATTTTTTTTATATTTCGGAATTGGTTTGTTGTGTATTCAAGCTGATTACAATTTGTTTCTTCTTTTAAATTTAATTTATTTGAAATGCAATTTTTTATACACGCATACATAAATTTCTTTAAAGGTCAAAAACCTGATCTACTTCAGAAAAAAAATCATTTTAAAAGTTATTTAAAAAGTTTGCAATAATACAGAGATTATCTACAAAAAATTTAGTACATTTGACTTCGGCCTTTTTCAATAAGACTTTCACAGTGCGAATGTTTAATGACGTTATAATTATAGAAGTATAGCAGTTTGATTCCACCTAATACGATAAGAAAAGCTTTATTTTCGTTCTCTTTTGCCGTCAATGCAATCGAATCGCAAAGAAAACAATATTTTATTAAAATTATGTGTAGTTTCCACAATGCAAGTAAGCGACTTGTCTAGAAAATTTGTATAGGAATCACTCAAACATTTGAGTGCTTTTCATATATTTTTTCTAGACAAGTCGCTTGCTTGCATTGTAGAAACTACACATTAATTAGGTGTCTACTGGTTATGTACAGTCTATACACTAAAGCCACAAAATTCTGCCTCCAAAACTTGGAATTTTTTTTTTATTTTGCCACTGTAATATGGTTTAATCCCGCAAGATATTCTTTCTAGGTAATAACGATATTTGGAATCCCGCGGATTTTAGTTGGGAGTGTCAGTGAACTCTCATTGGACGACGGGCGCCTCAGGAGTAGGAGCACAACTATGACTGCACCACTCTTATAACCGACCACTGGCGATATAACCATTCCATTTGTCCTTAACCGGAAATTGCTGCAAACACACCATCAGTCTTAGAATAGAATACGAGAAGGGTCTGGTCTAAGAACCGGCACTGCGACACCGGATGGATTTTTTGTGCAATAGATCTGTAAATTAAATCAAGTTCTGTATGACTCTCCTTATGAAAATCAGCACACAGATTAGAGAAGCCCGCCTAATATCATCTGAACACACAAACTCAGACTGAAACACATGCCGTCTATTGTTACATAAGACGATACTTTTGCAAAGAATGTCTGCCCTTGTTTCGTCATCTTCTAAGCATAAACGACACAAGATTGAACGAACTTTCTTTCCTTTCCATATAGGATAGTTCAGTCCAAAGCGACCAAAAAGAAAACCAGTAACAACCTGTAAATCGTTCCTGTTGAGGTTCAAGATGCCACTATACATATATATTTTTTTTATTTTTAAACAAACACAAGCGATTAGGTTGTCTGCAGAAAACACCCAGGATCTATGGCGGGAATCGAACCCACAACCTCTGGACTGAGAGGTTAGCATCGCTACCACTCAGCCACAGGGGCTTCATCAATGCAGGGACTGTCTTAAACCAGAAGCAGTTAGACACATTTTCTTTGCGGTCGAAGCAGCAATTTCTTTGATCAGAGAGATTACAGTCGGCCAACTTTCGCTACAAAACTGATCTGAGCTCGTAAACGAAGCAGCAGAGGCCTTGCTGGGCAGTTCATCCGCCTCCTCGTTACCCGGATGAACGCACTGACCAAGTATCCAGTAAATGAAAACCTTGTTCCGCATGGCTAGCTGCTGTAATAGTTCAAAGCTCTCTAAAACAAGCTTGGAAAGGGATTCCCGTGAAAGGAGGGACCCATTAGTCTTAGGTTCGTATGGAAACATAGAAATATAAACAAGGCAGCAGCGGATCAATTAGTTCTAATCAAGATTTTAGGCGGTCGACTTTGATCTTAAGAATTAATTAGACCTTGGATTTGATCGTGGTTTCAAGTGGTTTAAAGTTTATTTAAAAAAAAAACGAATCGGTCTTAGTGAGCTCAATGTCTTTAGAATTCCGTCCATTTGAATGCGATGGCATAAGTCGTTCTTAAGTTATCAGGTGTTTATATGTATACAAACATGCATCCATACGGACATCATTGTAAGAGCAATCGGAATAGATTCCCATGATCTCAAAATGTGAAATTGGCAATTCTATTTTATAGCGCGAAGTTAAAAAGGAATTGACCTGGACTAAAATTTATTCCTTAAGTGTCCGTAGACATACATATGGGGTATTGAGGGTAACGAAATGACCTATACACTGGCCAATTCTCCAATTACCGTTAAAGGAAATGGTACATGTTCTAGTACAAATTCAATATCTTAAAGGGTCCATAGTTTCCAAGATGAAGAATGAAGCGGAGAAAGGTTTTCGAAAGAAAGGAATACTTGCAAAACTTCTAAAACCATAAGCAGCTCCTATGATCCCAAATCGACTAAATTCCTCTTATCACTAAGTAGAAGCAACTCTACACTTTTAGTGGGCTTCGTGCATATGTCATCGAAATAGGACAAATATTTGATGGTACCTGCAGGATGTGTAGGGAACATGGGGTAATTGAGACAGTAGAACATCCACTGTGTCACTGTCCGATATAATTATCTTGGTGCTTATACTTTTCGGAGTCTTGAACTTTGTTATCCAGAGTGGAAGTGTGTCTAATTGGAAAAGGGAGAAATTTCACGCGGAATTTTATTCATAATTTCCCTGATAGGTTCTCGTCGTCTGCTTGTATCGCTAAGAAATAATCCCGGTTCATGCGAGGTTTTTTTGATCATCCAGATTAAAGTAACTTAACTTAAAGTTCACTTTATCACTTGTTTGCATTCGCTCCCTGCAATTTATCTGATTTGGAGATTCGTGGGAATATTCCTTGAAGATTATGAGTGTGATAATTCGATCATTTTGATCATATTGATCTGCTTGTCCGAGGAACTTATACATGTTACTAACCAATCTGGAAAATAGCAAGGTAACAGCAAGGTGTTGAGTTGTTTCGGCGGGTGCAGGCGATGGCTGTTGATAACAGCAATAGTTTCATGAGGACTCAATTATTTAGCAAGAGGTTATATACTTTAATAATATATGTATGTATATATATACTTATGGCGTGGATTCACTGCCAGATGAGGCTGTTGGGAGCACCGTGGGTTAAACACGTCATGCGAGACAGTCACTATAATTTCACACAAATTTCTTTCTTCTTCATTTACACACATTTCCTTAAAGAAAGCAGAAAAACTAACTTGAATGATGAGCAAACCATAGAGGGAAAATAATCTGTCACAGGGCAAGTCGCGTGACTGTTTCTCAGGGACTAACAGCCGGTTCCTCTTAACTTACATGGCATTGTCCATTACAGGGATAACTAAGATACTCCAAAGTAAACTTAACGTACTTGTTCGGTGGTGGTTTCCTTAGTCCTAATTTACACTACGCAAGTCTTATTGCTAAGCTGATTAGTTTGTAGGAGAGAGAGAGAGAGACGAGGGGAACATACATAAAATTTTATTTTCCCCTCGTCTCTTTTTCCCAAAAAGCTAATCAGCTTAGCACTAAGACTTGCTGAGTGTAAATTAGGACTTAGTACCAGTCTCAGTTATGGTTTCATGAGAACCGGTACTAGAACAACACCTATTTTGTGTCCGAAATACTTAAAACTATATATATCTTTACCTTAATATAAAAAGGCCCTAACTCATTGTTATTTTTTTTTAAGTCGGGTTTTTTGAACATCTAATGTATTGAAAAATGCAAAAATATCGATTTGAAAAAATTGTGATTTAGGGCAACGGTATACAGCCTGTTCTGTAAATCTAACCGACTTGAAATACATAGTACGATATCCAAAACTAAAAATGGTCGTGCAGACCATAAGTGTTCTGTTAATCGGACGATTTAGTACATTCGAAGATAAGTTCGTATTAAGTATCTTAAACATCTAAAATATTAAAACCAATTAAAAAACTGAGCTCTTTCCTGGAATTTAGGCGCAATTTACAGAACTCCCCTGAATATTTGAGGCTCCACAGGTATAATAGAAAAACTAGAAACTAAACAAGATCTGGAAAAATGTTTCTTTATCAGAACTAGTTTTCTAAAATCGTGCGATTTCAAATCTACTCGATTTACGGGCCCATTATCTTTCTTTGTGACGCTTAGTGAGGAATTTTTGTTAGTACTTCTGATCTAGTTTTGTGATATGTCCCCTTTTCAGCAGTCACGACTCATGATCTTTTTGTAACAATACCCTTTTTAACCAGTTATAGCACAGATATGTTTAGCATAATTTGTACATTATGAAACAAAACCTAACTATTTTGCTAATTTCTTCATTATTGAATATTTTACTTCTGTGACACTATTAACAACTATTTAAATTATATTTTTCTTATCATGAAATAGATAAATACATACATACATATGTATGTACATATGTACATACATATAAACATAATCACATTAGAAGAAGCAACATCTAGGTAAATTTTTACAACTTGACATTAGTTAAAGGTATGATTTTATCGAAGGCATCATAAAAAGTTGTTCGTTATCACAAAAATTAGTTTTCGGCCTGTCAAACGATGCCAACAGAAAACGTTTGATCCACATGTTGTATCGAGAACAACAGTAAATAAAGATGATCGGTCTAATACATAAAAAAATTTTAGGTTTGCTAGTCCTAGTTTACACTGTGCAAGTCTTATTGCTAAGGTGATAAGTTTTCTAGGAGAGAGAGAGAGAGAGAGAGATAGAGAGAGACGAGGGGAAAAGAAACGTTTCTGTTCCCCTCGTCTCTCTTTCTCTCTCTCCCACAAACTAAGCAGCTTAGCAATAAAGCTTGCATAGTGTAAATTAGGACTTACAGGTTTATTTTAAAAATTTCCCATAGAAATATGTCAAATAAGCGCTTACTAAACCTGAAATATTTTTTATAAATATATTAGCAGAATATAGGTAAGTCTATCAACAGCGTGATGGGGGGACCCAACAATTATACTTTAAACTAAAGTAAAATTGTAATAATGTAAAACTTTTTATACCTTTAACTAACACCAAATTGTAATAATGGCCCCTTAATTGACTTCACTTGTTACGACAGTATTCAGATAAAAATACATAATTATCAATGCATTTTCAATATAACACATTATACATATCGTCACCTAAAATCCAAAAGGCCGTAAGTACACTTTTTACTTTTTTTACAGGAGAAGCAAAAAACCTTATAAATTTAAGACTATTTATTTGTTAGGTGCCAAATTGAATAATGAATAAAATCGGCATTTTTGAACATATGTGAGTAAAATTTTAAGGAAATATGTATTTTGGTTAATTACATCATAATCAATCAAAAAGTCTATTTTGAATTTTTTGGTTGTTACGGCATTTTGGACTTAAGGTTACGATATGTACATACATACATACATATCGCGCGTATTTTCACAAAAATTTATTGCAATAGTTTAAAAAATAGCGCTTTTACAAGTAGTTGTACAAGCACTTGTACTGTTTATTATTTTATTTTTACCTTCTCCTGTGAAGCTACAGTTATTTGAGTTAGGCCCTTTCTACTTGTTAACGGCTATATGAATATTTTTACACTTTACAATTTACAAATTTATGACCATAAAATATTTCCTAAAGCCTCCTTACATTATTTATCTATGTATGTATGTATGTATGTACATATGTATGTGTGAAAGCTATATTTATTTATAACACAATAACCCCAGAAATCAACTGAACATGTTTTTTTAGGTTGGAGGAGAAATTTTTAGTTTTATGTTTTTCAATTAATTTTTTTTTTTTTTTTGATAGTTTTCGGTTGCTTTTATTTTTCAACGGCACACATGTTTGATTTTCTTTGAACGACCCACAGTTTCTGTGATTTGATATAGACATCAACAACAAACAACAAACAGCTGACGACACTGGTTTACATTTTACAATTTTTGTGTTTATTGTGAGCACTGATGAAATTTATGTAATTTACAAAAAAAAAAAAAAATCCCAACACCGCTGATAAAATAATAAAGACAAGAATACCAGCCAAAAACAACAAGTAAACTTTTAGATAAATATGTATGTATGTATGTATGTACATACATACAGACTATACAATAGCTTTCATTCATTGATATACATACATACACAAATAGATAGTGTTAATCTTATTTTATTGCATTTTTTCTAAATTGATTTTTCTTTCTAAGTTATTCCATTTGCATTGCATTCTACTTTACTTCTACCTTTTTTTTAAATTTATTTAATCGCCTTTTATATATTCATACATACAAATACATACATTCACATACATGTATATTAAATACATATGTATGTAGATATGCAGGTATGCATATTGCAACAAAATTTATTGATTTATAAAATTTTTCTACGAAAACTCTTAACTAATTTCATTTGACATGTAACATTTTTTTTTTTTTTTTTTAGTTTCATTATCACCTTTGTTTTAAAGCAATTCTCTAAAAACTTAATTACTATTGAGAACACACGCAAAGTGGAACTTACATCTCTACATAAGAACTGAAAACCGCATTGTTGTAACAAGCACGTTTTTGTCAGACCATATACGGTAGTGTGTATTACATCAACAACAACAACAATAATATGTTACAAAAAGAAATTTTCTCTTTAGTAACTGTACACAAAAAGTTTTTTTTTATACACAAAACTATGAAGTTTTTGTTCCTTTTTTTTAAACTTTTTATTTTATTTATTTTTTTTTTTTTGAAAACTTTTAAGAAGATGGATGTAGCAAGCTGTTCCTCTTCCGTTTGCGACAACCGAAACACACGAATTACAATTTTGAACTGAATTAAAAATCAAGTAGTCATTGTGAAGTATCACACAAAAACATGTACACAGTTGCACTCACGCTCACTTAATCACACACACACGCACACACACACACATTTATACACACAAAACAAATAATACAAAATGTATATGTGTTTATTTTAAGATTTACATTCTCAAACTTTCGAGTGTGCTCTTTGCAATATTCATGAGTCAATGAATTTTGACTACACAAAAGTGTTGCCACTGTTGTGCAATCTCACACATACCGTTGTATGTATGTAAATATGATTAGTTACATGTGTAATTTGGAATTTTACATTTTCTTAATGTAAAACAGCTTTTAAGGAATTTCGTAAAAATTGTTAATATAAAATTAAATTTTAATAGGCGTGCCTCCGCCCAATTTTTTAAATGCAAAATTGTGTTTTTCATGTATGGTAAACCGGTAAAGTAGAAACACTTAACATAAAATATTAAATTTTAATGGGCCTGCTTCCACCCATTTTTTAATGGATGATTCGTGTCTATTTTAGATCTCAAGGTGTGTGTGTGGTGTGTGGTAAGTTTCGTAATAATCGCCCATTAATGCATTTCAATGGGCGTAGCCCCGCCCATTTGTTAAACTTTAAAATTGTGTAATTAAAAGAACTAAAGGTGTTTACTAGGCTTTGCAGCAATCTAATAAGTACAATATCATAAAATAAAATAAAAAAAAACTTGTGGGCGTGTCCCTGCCCAATTGGAAGATATACCCTCTAAAACAAAAAAAGAATAATTACAACCGATCTAAAATATACCGAGCTATGAAGAAATATAAAATAAAAAACAAATACAGACGAATTGATAGAAAAATAAAGGAGGGTTTTTTTTAAGTCGGTTAAAAGTAAAATAAACACGCACTAAAATTTAAAATTCATTTTGTTGGTGAGCATAAAAGTTGAAAGATCGGGAATTTTACTCGAAAATCAGTGTTAAAAATTTACCGATAATTTTTCGATAAAAATTGGAATTTTATTTTGACGGCCAGACATACATATCGTCACCTTAAATGCAAACGGATGTAGCTACAATTTTATATTTTTTACAGGAGAAACAAAAAACGTTTCAAAATCAATAATAATAAAGTGTTCTTGAAAATTGTCTGGGAAATTTACTTGTAGTATGGATACTTATGTATATGTTTTTAATCATTTATTTCCTTTAAGAAATTTATTATTCGACATATAGTCAAAAGTTTATTTTAATTTGAAATTTATTTGCTGGTGGTTCAGCGTTATCTATATGCATTTCATTGTTGCTGTAACAAATCTTCAATAGACTTCAACCACACATTTTGAATAGTCACAAACCTCTTATCTTATTCTCAAAAACTATTTGAGAATTCACAAACAATAATATTTTTGAAAATCACAAAAGTTTATAAGCCTACTACGCTTATTTTTCTTTTTGGTGATTTTTTCTTTTTTTTTGGATTGTTTAGTTTTGGCGTTTTTTTAGTTTTCGGGATTTTTTCGGTTTTTAGCAATTTATTTTAAGCTTTATCGATTTATTTTTAGCTTTGGCACTTTTTTTGTTTATACGATTCTTTTTCGGTTTTTAGCGATTTATTTTGTTTTAGCGATTATTTTTTTTTTTCGTTTGTTTAGCATTGATGCTTTTTTAGTTTTTGCGTTTTTTTTTCTTCGTTTTGGTGATATTTTTCGGTTTTTAACGATTTATTTTAGTTTTATCGATTTTTTTTAGCTTTGGCGCTTGTTTTGTTTTTACGATTTTTTTTCAGCGATTTATTTTAGTTTTAGCGATTTTTTTAGTTGTAGCGATTTTTTTTCGATTTGGCGCTTTTATTTTTGGTTTAATTTTTCATGTTGTTTGGGCATTTTTTTAATTTTCGGATTTTGAAAATTTTAAAAGTTGGCCTCTAGCGGTTTCCAGCAAGTTGTCAAAGATACATTAACTGATAGCACACCTTTTTAATCTTGATTTTTTTAAATTACAGTGTAAATTGCTGTAGTCTGCATAAAAATGCATTAACTTTGAAAATTTCAATGTGTTTCACTATTCGCTTTAAAACACCCTTTAATATTTATTTGTAGCGGACAAAGTTTTACATATGCTATGAAAATTTCGGGTAAATAGCTCTTACATTTCTCGAGGAAACAGCCTATGACAGACAGACGGACATCGTAGCGAAAACAATTGGGTACCTTTCCAAATTTAGTGTACGGAATCCTAAAAATTAAACTATTCTTTACAAACTATAGTTTATTATATCAGCACATGCTTAAATAGCAAAATAATTAAACCTCTTTTGATTGTGTTTCATATTTAGGGATAATTTAAATTTTTTCCTTTCACATTCCGCTTTCAATCAATTTTGAAATGACAAAGACCCCTTATCGAGGAAAAAAAATTCACTTAAAATGTGTATCGCCAATTTTTGCGTTTTTGTGGTGTCACTGTACTATTTTCTAATTTTGTTCACAATTTGTTCGTCTTTTATTCCCGATAAGAAGGGCGACAACAACCAGGATTAAAAATATAATGTAAGATTTGAGGCGAAAAATAACATAAAATTTTAGCTTTCGTATCTGACAAAATTACATATATGTGACCTTCTCCGAGAAAAGGGACCTAGCGTGTCAAAAAACGGGTTTGGACTTAAGAGTAGATTCTGGTACCTAAAAGGGTGTAGAATAATATGAAATGCGTTTTTCTCAAAACTTCATTTTCATATACCCTGTCCGTTTTCTCGGAGAAGGTCACATATAACTTTAATTTTTAACTGCAAAAATATCGCTCGAAGTTTATTAATTTAATTTTCGACTGGAAAAATATCGATAAAGTTTTAATTTTAGGCCAAACAAGGAAATTAATTGTAAAATTTAACTTTTGTTGCCGACAAAATAGCAACTATCCAGCCAAAAAAAATATATTTATAAAAAAAATTGTTAAGACCATAATTCTGCATCTAACAAGCATCTCACTGATATATTCAAATATCGAATAGAGAAATTCTTTCCATTCAACTTTTAAAATATATGTAAATTAAAAATACGAAGAAAATTAAAATAAATGTTGCTTCCCATCCCTGTATAATACAGAATTATGTAGTTATAGTATGTGCCCATGTCGTGTCTTCTTTTCTTTTATAACAATTTTCTGCTAATTTCTTTCGAACTCAATTTTGTATTTGCCACAACCTCTATATGATTTTAGAATTCACTAAATTATTAATGTATGTACATATTTACACATATAAATATTTAAAGATATTAAATAATTAATTTACAGTATTTTTCAATCGTTTTTCATTAAAAAAGGCAAACAAAGTTTTAGAATTCTTAGAGATACATACATACATACATACATACATACATATTTCATTATATTTGCCCTCCTCAGCAGTTTCCTAGAATTTGTAATTGTCAATTTATCTGTGGCAACACTGCAAGAATGAACAAATACTGCAACAACAATAAAATCCAATAAAACAACAAACAATCCCTCATATCATCGGCGAAATGAAGGTGTTGTTATTGTCAGGGTCGGCAGAAGCACCAGCTACTACAAAATCTCTAAACAAATATTAAAGATGTATAAATTATTTAGAACATCAAGCATAATTATAAAAAAAAAATGTTATTCATTTCATTTTAGCTATTTTTGGATACCTATAAAAATTAAATTTCTGGTTAGAAAAACACATGAAAATGTGTGGAGAATATTTGGAAATTAACGAGATAGAGAGAGAGAGAGTGAGAAAGAACGACAGTGAGCAGGTCACCATGTTTTTTAACTTTTGCTCTTGTTTTCTTCTTGAACTTTTCAAACACATGTAAATCTACAATCCCCTAAAAACAAAGATGTATATTAAGAATTTTTCATTATAATTTGGAAATTCTCTAAGAAGGAATTCCAATATTTGAAAAGAGAGAGAGAGAGCGAGAGAGAGAGAGAGAAAGCAGGAAATACCAATAATTCTGTATGGTTTATTATTGCCAGATACTTCAAAAGTAGGTATATATGTCATTACGAGTAGTTATGTTAGCATATTATTTATGGCATTATACTATCATGTTAAGTGCCTAGACAACCTGAAAATGCTTTCAAAGGGCCATAAAAAGGCTAAAATAGGTAATTTCTCACACTCATTTTGGTCATACCATCATATCAGGTATACTAGTTTCAATTTGCTTTGAAAATTTTATAGATAATTGGTATGTCAAAAATATTTATGTACTGAAAAATGTATGTACGAGTATGTTAAAATCTAAGGGATATTTAAATTACAAGCAGCGAAAAAAGTCACCTGAGCCTTTGTTGGGACACCGTAGTATGAATTCGCATTGGGTGGTACCAAAGCAAAATTAATGGCCTTTAACTGACAACAGCAGAATGAAATGTACATATTGCACACTAATTCAAAAGCAGCCTTACTAAATAAAAAACAATAATAATTCCACGACTCAAAACAACACAGGCAAGCAACAACCGGACTAGTAAAAAAAGCATTTAATTAATTTTAAACCAAAAACAAATGTAGTGTCTTAATAATGCGTTATCATTTTCTTCGTTTTTATTATGTACTTTCAAATAAATTAAAAAAAAAATAAAATAAAATTCTCAATCCTTAAAAATGAAAATAAATATTTGCAAAATCACCCACCCCTTAAATTTTTTTATTTTTATTTTCATAAATTATGATCTACATTACGCAAGATTTGTAGCCAAAACGTGATGGCAATTATTTACTTATAAATATGTAATCTTATTCGAATGTCAGGAATATTTATTTTATTATCGATTTATCTATAACATTAACTAAGAAATGAAAAATATGTTTCTCAAAAATATTTGAGGTAGCAAAATACACTGAAAGTAACCCATAAAACATATTCAGAATAGAAAAAAAACTCTTGCTGTTAGTTTTGTGGTAAGTATTACATAATAAATTTTTTTAATTTTACAAAAATAGCGAAAATCTTACGTAAACATAAGATTTTAAATACAAAAAGCATATATTTTTCCGGTATAAGGGACCATTTACATATCACGTAACGCTATTTTCGGAGTTTTAATACCCACCACCCCTAAGTAAGGCTTCTTAAAAGTTTTTCAGTATACATTTTGTAAACTGACGTAATGTGTGAAGAGCCCCTAAGCCAGACCTAAGCAAAAGACCGCCCGTTGGCACTTCGTTATTCTCTTATTTTCACGTACATTCGTACAAGCTTGCATTTTACTATCTTTCATATTATGCCCAAGGCACATTAAATTAAAAGGTTTTAACCTTAAATTTTCAAGACGGTAAGAATGTGATTTCGTACCCTACATGAAGCAGACATATTTTCAAATTAAAATTTTTATATATGAAATATTATTATTATTATTGAAATATTAGGGCCAGTTTTTGGGTTCGAGATTAAACTGAGTTTCTTTCTATAGTTAACTAATCCTAAAATTAACTTACCCCCTGTTTGTGTAAGACGTTTGAGTTAGAAATCTTGGCGTTTTTGTAATAGATTAAAGAAAACTTGTACAACTTTTCTTTAATGTATTACAGAAACGCCAAGATTTTAACTCAAACGTCTTACACAAACAGGGGTTTAATCTCACATTAATTGAGTTTGATGTTTTCGACTGGTAGTTTAAATTTCTTCGTGTTTGTAGTTTTGCCATACTGAGGAAAAAAAATTGTGGCAACATTTTCTATGCAAAAGTCATAATGTTATCAAAACACTTTGCTTTTTTTTTTGGGGAAGAAGAAGAAACTGTCTAAATAAGAAAATATGGTGCGTGTTAAAGAAAATAAATAAATATCTGCCTTATCGTGGTTGGCGTATTTCAAATACAATTACGACTGTTTGGTAATAGATTAAAGAAAAACTGTTGAAGTCTTCTTTAATCTATTACCAAACAGTCGTAGTTGTATTTGAAATACGCCAACCACGATAATACAGAATATAAAATGTATATTGAGCCATAACCGCCCAAAAAAAAGCTTAACCGACACATTTTTCGGACCTCGTTTTTTTGACGAAATTGATCCGATTTTGGTCAAAATATGAAGTTCGAAAATTATGCTGCTCAAGATTTTTTGGCGGTTATGGCACGATATACACATTTATTTTTAATTGTTTTATATAATTTAAGAAAAAAATTATATGTTTCACAAGTGCATGTTGTCAGTATTAATGTAAGATTGAGTCACCTCCATTGACAGCTTAAACTAGCAAGCAAAACTACATAATCGACTAACCACAAACCACAAATAAAGATTAAAGTTAATTTAATCTCTAATCTTGAATTGAAAAACTGGCCCTTAGTGTCAAAATATAACGTTACGAGCTTAATCCTAGTGCAATCAAAATGTTTTACTTAAGAAAAGTTGTTTCACTTTTTTTTTACACATATCTTTTTCTTTCATATAACGCGAATTTATACAATAAAAGTGACTTTTTTGAGTCGTATCAACAGCGTTACATGAGAGTTACCTGTATACAATCATATAGATAATTTTACAGGTCGCTTTGCTGCTACTTTTGCTGTTGCATATACAGAACTTATTCATAGGCCTTGTCTCAGGCTTTAACCAGAGATATGGCGATTTCTCGCCAAACGTGGCGTTGTTTCAACTTTGCTTTGCGTAGAAATTGTTGATTTGGAGACAAGAAATAATTTTTGGCGATTTTATTTCTAGTTTTGGGAATTATCTGATAAATTTTGATACAATGATTGTATAGAAATTTATATTAAAAAAAGTGTTATATATAGAAACAAATTTATTATCAAATATACTATACTGGGAATAACAAAAATTAAAGATTTTAAAAAACCCCGCTATATCTAGAAAACATGTGATATTTTCTAAACGGCTGGACCAATTTTCTTCAAACATAGTTAAGCACCTTCTCGATCAAGTCTCCTTTCAAAGAGAAAAAACTAAATCAAAATCGGTCCAGCCATTTGGTCTGTACGTGGACACGGACAGGCACACAGATACACAGATACACATACACACACTACAAACTTATAACACCCCTTTTTTTGGTCGGGGGTTAAAAACTACATAAAACTGATTTTTGGAGACTTTTGGCAATTTTTAAAATCAATTTGGCGAAATAGGCCATACAAATTCTAACAACCCCGGCTTTAACTTTAAAGTCTGTGCGTGTGTTTTTTTTTAAATATTTTTTACGAGAGCGAAAGGACTCAATCCAATTCTTTTAAATTCAAAAAACAAACTGATATTCCGAAAAACAACTAAACCCTACTTAAGCAGTTTTTCATCCAAAGCACCCAAAGTATGCAAATTCCAAAGTAAAATGTACCACGTAATGACTCACGCCTTCACATAAAAATAAATGAGCCAAGCATGACATTTTTATTTTATGAAATTAATATCTTTAAGAGTAATAGAAAAGAGTACTACAGTCAAGAGTAATTTTTTTATTGTTGTTGCAAACCCTTACAACAATATGCCCCCATTGTGAGTGATATCACAATACATTCTTACACACTACATATTATTATTATTGTTATTATTTTTATTATGGCTGCGTTATTGTGATATGTATACATGTACATATGTATGTGTATATGTATGTATGTATGGATGTGTGTGCTACGTTTAGCAAAAGTACCCCCTTTTTTTATAAAGCGCCAAAAAGTGTGCTTATGGCTGATGTGAGATGCCACTCTTCTAATATGTATGGACTTTTACAAATGAGAGCTTTATTACTGTGAAGTATGTACATACGTAGTTAATTCTACTTCTACCGCACTCGTGTTACAACAAGTGTTGTTGTTGTTGTTGTTGTTGGTGCTTTGTTGTGCTCTTAACTTTTATTTACAAGTTTTTTTGGTTGGCTGAATTGTAAATCTCATTGCCAACACGCCATACACCAATTAAAATCATTTAAGTAAATTTTTTTTATATTTCAGCTACTGCAACATAATGCTGCCAGACTTAAGAGTGTAATTTTTAAGGGGAAAAGAGCAACAATAACTGTTATCGTTATTTTCTTTCTTTTCAGCATACATACATAAATGTTAAAAATTTATTTTAATTATATGTATTTTGGAAAACGAAAAATCGTGAATCGTGAAAAAGAAACCAACTTAATATGTGAGGAAAATTTTTGGGATATAGGTACTGGATATATCAAATAGTGATACATATACAGTACTGTGCAAAACAAAAGCAACAAACTCCGCAAAAATAAATGGAGACGATTATTTCAGAATATACATCATATGCAACAAAAACTCTGACCATAATTTATTTGTATTTATATGCCCTATGTATCGTATTGAATAAAATCTTTCTTAAAAAAACTGGGGTTTCGAAAGTTATACAAAATAGTCCAGACTTTGATATGAAGCTGTGCATAACAAAAGCAACAAATTAATCCTTTTTGTATAATCTTTAGTTTTTTCATAATACGTGGATATCAACGTGGATAAATTTTCAAATATTATTTATTATGCATTAAGGAATATATTTTCGCTAAGTTAATGGAATTTTGAAGTGTTCGTTGCAATTTAGGATCCATTTTCCGAAAACACTCCAGCGGATTCTTGCAAAGAGGTTTGCAATGGCGTTCAAGAAAGCTGCGTTGGTAAAGCAAGGATTGGAATTAAATTAATGTTCCTGACTTTTTTTCCCAACCTCCAAGTATGTTATGGAATACTACCGCATTGAACACCCATAAGAGTCATACCTACTAGAAATGCCAAATAATTTTTATTTCAAGGATATTTTTTTTTACAAATTTTTGGGATTGGTCTAACTTTATACGTCGGAAAATAAGACATCACCATCACCTAACCGCTGTTATGCTTAAAACTCATTTTAATACTTCGTGGCGAAAACTGTTTGCTAGGCAAGCGCCGCATTGAAGAGATGATATACCAATTCCATATATGGAACTTGAATTCTTCAATAAGAACATCATTCAATTACGGTGTGTACTACTGAACTCCGTTTTAAGCAAAAAAAAAAAAACAATAAAATTGTATGAACTAAATACAAGATTTACTTGGATTGTTTTTAAGTATCTATATCTTGGTCAACTATAGTATTTTCTTAGTATGTAACTTTTTCAATTGCCTTCTCTGTCACGGTATCGAGTTGTACCATAATGCACACTAAAATTTCGAGATATTATAACCTCACTAGATACAGAAAACGAGCTTTTGTATTATTTGAAATGCATTTTGCTCAATACGTAATTATTATGCCGACCTATCCATCAGCAAACTAGAAATATATTTTTATTACACTTTTAAATAAGTAACAGCCGCTTATATAATGTTTTTAGTTTCTTAATTTTTTAAATATTAGAAAGTTCAGCAATACCTACTCTTTCCCATTCTTGCTAAATCAAGCAGCACCAATAACATTGAGAAATTCATTTTAATATTTAATATAAGGACTAATAAGTACTGTTAAGCCTGTTGGATTTTGGAATTATAGCGATATATCAAGGAGTTTATTGATAATTATGACATTTTCGATTTTGTTGCTATTGTTCTGCACAATATCGATACATGGGTTTGAGAATATTAGTTATTTTATTTTTCAGGAAATATTAATATTAAAAAATTAAAATGCGAATTCGTTTTCTAGTATGAATGCCTACAAAAGTTTGTTAAAAGAGCTGCTTGAAATAATCAAATGTCTAAAATATTTAAATTTTAAGTCAAATAGCGTTTTTGTTGCTTTTGTTCTGCACATTACTGTACATACATATATTAATCTTTCCGAAGATCCATAATTTCATCAATTTAGAAGCGATGGCCCCAAAGTGCTTTTTTTAATTAAAATTTTTCGATATTTACAATTACTATTGAAACAATTATATCTAATCTAAGATTCTTTTAAACAAAATTTTCAATTAAAATTTTTTGTTTTCCCTATCATTTGCTATTAGTTGGAATTGTTCCCTGGGAGAAATTTCCTGCGGAACTTTTTACATAATTGCCCTGATTAACGGCTCCGATTATAGATGGCTGCCGAACTTCAGTTGCCTTGTCATCTGGCAACGCAAGATGAAATTAAAATTAGTTATTTTGTATAGCAACTTTCTAATTGGAAAAGGGAGAAATTCTGTCCGGAATTTTATTCATAATTGGGAACTAAAAATAATGCAAACAAAGCTTCAAAATATAAGAAATACAAAAGCTAAAAATAAAATTGTTCAGTAAAAGTGCTTCAAAACTCACTTAAAATGAAATGCTTAGTTCGGTGGAACTATTTTTCGATGAAGGAGAGAAGGAAGTACAAGATGTGGTATCTATTAGACGGCACTTCAGGGAAAATTCAAAGCCTTTACTGTGATTAAAGGTCCAATTAGACGTGACTTGGCCATAATGCCATAGCCATAACCAAACCAAAATTCAATTGGTTTCTATGGTAATGGCTATGTCGTTATGGCGAGTCCCGTATAATCAAACACAGTGTTGCCCATTACTTTGGTTCGAACGGCTATGGTTATGTCATGTCTGTTTGCACCTTAAATGCTATTGCTGAAAATATTTGTTAACTAACAATTTCTTTTTTTAATTATATATATTTAAATTAAACATTTAAAAAATTTCTTATTTGACATATCATTATAAGTTTATTTCAATTGAAATTTATTTGCTGGTGGTTAAGCATGTCTATATGCATTTTATTGGTGCTTTGCCAAATAAATTTGAAAACTATGCAGCAATTAAAAACTTGTGGCTGCAATTTGGCAACTGGCAACGCAACTAAAATTCAGTTGCCATCCATAATCGAGCCCTTAATGGTTGTTTAATAATAAAAACATACAATTTCATTCTGCAAGACATTGAATAAACTTCTGAGTTCTGGAAAGTCAGATATGCAATTCTTAAGCTTCGCAACTTTCCCATGAGTGCCTTTAAAAAAAACGAAAGCAAACACATTCAGAAAACGTTTTTAATAATTTCTGGAATTATTGAAATGTAAAATTTTTAATGCTTAAAAAGGGATCGAAAGATAGGCAGAATAATTATTAAAGTGAAAAGTGCTTAACGGCCTGTCCCACGATGTCACCAGAATTCGTTCGATCGACAACTAATGTTGTTGTTGTTTTCAATGTAAGTATTCGATCGAACGAATTCTTGCGACATCGTGGGACAGGCCGTAAGAGTTTATCAATTTCCTATTCTTCTTAAAAAAATACATATGTAGATGGATTTAGCTTTATCCGCTCCTAAAAGTATGCTACATTTTTTATGGACATGAACTCACCATCTTTTAACCCCTTTACATTTAGTGGGAATAATTTCCCCACCAACTTGTTTTTCAATTGGTAAGGTAACATATCAGTCACAGTTATTTTTTTGATTTGGCAACAATAATTGAAGGGAACAAATTACACATATTTTTTTAACTTTGGCAATGACAGATTACAATATGTATGAGTTGATTTTTTTTTCGAAACGGGTATGGTGTAAATTGATAACGAATGTGTTTTTGCAACTGCTAGAAAGAGAAATCGGAATATATTTACATATCGACGGCTCCATTCTAAAACATGCTAAGCCAAAAAAAAAACTAGTTTCGAGATAAACGCCTTCAAAGTTTATTGATGATATCTCGGGAATGTTATGATATAGAAACTTGAGACTTTTTGTGATCATATAATAATTGCAATAGAATTTTTTTTAGTTTATTTGAACTTTATAAATTTGTTGTAGATCATAGTTAAAAGTGACTTAGAATACTTAAGATTATCTTCCTAGTAGACTTAGCATCTATCTGGTGGTCCTTTGTCACCTACAATGGCCATCCAAGTACATATAGCATATTTTAGTTTGGAGAAAAATTTAAATAAATTTTTTTTGAGTACTTAATTGCAAACTAAATCATGCTAAGTGTACTTAAAACATTTAAAAGGGAGGTTTTTTAAACTTGACAAATTATGCTAAGTACATTTTTGCTCATAACTTTTGATAGAATGGTCCGATTACTATCAAAATTTTACAGAATCTAAGTTAATAAACGATGAATTCAGAAATGCTATTCCCAGCATAATATGCTATGTCGACTTAGCATGTTTTGGAATGGGGCCTTCGATATGTATCTTCGAATTTACGTGGTGTTATATAGTAAGTTCTTCTAGTTTTCGTACATTTATATCTAATATCTTAGAAATGAGACATATTGTTTCAGCTTATCTTGTACATTGCTTTTACTTCAACGATTTTTCTTGGTGGGAAGAATATGTCGTGTAACCGTGTAAGGGTTTTTATATTTTTTCTATATTTTTTTTAATTTGTTAGGATTCCGTACACCAAAGGTGCAGCGTAACTCTATTGTTTTCGCCACGGTGTCCATCTGTCCGTCACAGGCTGTTTTCTCGAGAACCATAAGAGCTAAGGGCCTGAAATTATGACAGAATATGTAAAACTTTGGGATTAGCAACTCAAAATACGCGGAATACTTCTTCAATATATACCCGGTTAATCAAAATATCTAAAGATATGAGAATAATTAACTCAAAATGTTAATTTTGTTAAAAACAAGTGACAGTATCCGAAACGATTCAAAAAAAAAACCTGCTGGCAACCTTGAAAAAAAAATAGAAAACTCAAAGTATCAACAATATTAAAACTTTAATGAAATTGAATCAACATGATATGAAGAACGTATTAATTGAGCATTAAGACTGGCACTCCAGGTTTTTTTTTTTATTAAATTTATAATTGTTGCTGAGGTGTTGCTCTGAGGAGGGATGTTAAGAGTAAATAACAATTATGATGTCCCCACTCACAAGGTAAACTGATTAAAGGTAATTAGGTTTTCAGCAAAAAAATAAAAAATATATATAAATAAATAAATTTCTAAAGATCACGACTTGCGTTTTCGGATTGTTTATTTTTGAATGAAAAGATATTTATTTTTACTTTATTTGCTTTATTAAAGAAAACATTGGAATAAAAAGCAGGTAGTTTTGCACAAGAAGTGCTTGATGAAATGCTCTTAAAGGATCACAAAAAGATTTAAAAGCGAAAAAAAAAGTAAACGTCTGCGGTTATTGTTTGTTTAGTCTTGCTTAAGCGAATACAAAATGCTCTTGTTAATGATTTTATACGTATTGTATGCACAATACTTTTCCTTTGCTTTATTTTATTTTTTTTTTGCAGTATCATGCCGAAGATTTTTTTTTATTTAAAATTAATAATTCATAATCATTTTGTGCAGTCTTTATAAACATGATCACAGTGTATATCATCCGCTTTTTTTTTTTTTTTTGAGGATGTGGTTAGATATTGTGTTTTTACAGATGACGGATCATAATCCTAAACTAAACTCTTTTGTTGTTGGGTTTATGTTGAATTTATTTAATAAGAAGAATTGAAAAGTGTAAAGTTTTGACAGGCCCAACTGTGTAATAATCACACGATTGAAGAATATGTTCATGTATGTATTTTTATTGAAAAATAGTTGAATGAAATCATCTCCATGGATCATGTAATTATCTATTAAAAAAAATATATGTATGTAGGTATAGCATATAAAAATAATAAATGAAATATGTTGGTCTATTCATAGGGATCATGTTAAATATCTTTTATGAATACACACATGATCATATACATATGTATGTATGTATTGTATAAATTTTAAAAATATGTATTCTTCAATTCGCAATCAATGCAAGTCACAACATTGTATTTAATCGTGAATAATCAGCGGTAAGTTCATGCTGTGACACCCCATAATGCTGAACTTTGAAGCAAGATAATAAGAAAGTTCTTAGCTCAGCTAGTAAAAGTTAGACAAGGGGAGATAACATATATACATATGTATACATATTTCGCTACGGTTTCTTGTAGCACCTAAAAGGAACTCTAGTATTCCTTAGAACGCCTTCCCTTGTCCTAACATACAGTTTGCGAAGATAATGATCAGCTGACAGTTAATGGTGTCGAATCAAGCAAAATGTTCATCAATTTTTTGACAGCAGAAAATTTTACACTAACAAAATTCTGTTTCTGTAGAGTTGAATTTCATATAAAAATGTGTTCACCTTAAAGAATTCGCCTTGCTAAAGGTTCCATATAAAACAGCTGTTCGAAACAAACTTATGGGTGGGCAACACTGTATTTGATTATAGGTGATTCGCCATAAAAGGAAACCAATTGAAACCAATTTCGCATTTATGAAAGGAATAAACAAATGAAAGCATAAACAGCTGTTATGGTTATGGCAGCACTAATACGAGAAGAAAATATATTTATGGTTATGGCTATGGCATTATGGTGTGGCACATCTGATCGAAGCTTAAGATCCAACAGCCATATATTTTTGGTTGTACTCTTTGGCAGCCTGCTAAATCGTTTCGATTGTTAAGGAATGGATAGTGTTTCCCGGTTACGAGCAAATGCCTCGTTCTCTAGCATCAGAAACCACTGTTTTGTTTGACACAGTATTAGCATATTTGAAATTTCACATTATTTTTAAAGTTTTTAGACATGTTAAAAGCACCAAAGAGATTTATAAACTTAAAGTAAGATTAATATACTTTGAGTAAAATCACAAAAAAAGATTTTGAATAAAAACAAACAGATTCTTTTGAACAACTTCAAGAAATTTTGGAAAATAAATATGGCAACCCAACAACGTTGAGAATAACTGTAGTATTAAAATCCATAATCAGTGCAATTATAAACATTCACAGGGAAATAAGTTCCACAATATATTTGGGAATATATTCATATTTTTTGGGGATTTAATTTTTTTGGGATTGACTGGACTTTTATGGGATTTCTTTCATAAAATTTCGTTGAGATTTATTTAAAACCACAAAATTTATTGGGATTTATTTCGTTGAGACACATTTAATATTTTCGCAGGCAAAATAGTTATTTTAATGAAAATAAAGTGCCAAAATATTTTAATTTATTTCATTTCGATATTAGAGATTAATTTCTTTGGAACTTATTTCATTGGGGCGTTATTTAATTTAGCCTTTCTTTTTTCAGTTGATATATCACTAAACTTACCACAGAGGACACTTAAGTCGGGTAAGCCTGGTATCTGATGTGTTGGGGTGGATCGCGGGTTTTGGCACGGTTGGTTGGTTGCTGGGTTTGCGTGGCTACCCGCTTCACGCAAGCATTCAAGTAGAATCTAGATGGTTCCTTTTTGAAAGCCCATTCCACTCGTCGTTGTCAACCGATGTCGGAGCGTATCCAAGTACTCGTATATGGTGATTGGTATATCTAATAGATGATTGAGATATCTGTTAAGGTCACTGAAATCAATCTATGATAACTCTGAAAGGCCGTCTCGAGAAAGGTGTGTCTCGAGAGATGCAAGGCTAGACATTCTAGACAAAGAAATTGGAAGCCTGTTTTGCTGTTTTCCCCGGTTACTCAATGTCGCAAAAACTCTTTCACATTGCTGTTGAACTGGTCAGATCGATACTAGTGTTTGCGACATTAGAATCGAACTGCTGTTTGGTCTCTGATGTGTTGTGATGGATCCAAATTTTTGGTTGCTGGTTCGCGCTTCACGCAGGCATTTGAGTAGAATCTAGATGATTCCTTTTTCAAATACCATTCCACCCGTCGCGGTCAACCTATGTAAAACCGTATCCAAGTACTCGGATACGGTGATTGGTAGTAGGTCCAACCTGTTGCATTGAAATATCTGATAAAGTTACTCCAACCAATCTCTGATAACTCTGAAAGGCAAAGCTACACATTCGCAAGGAAAGTGGAAGTCTGTGTCACCACCTTTGTTTTCTTTCCGCGGTTACTCAAAGACGCAAAAACTCTTTTGCATTGCCGTTGAACAACGTCAAACACTCTTGCATACGTTTGCGTTTGAGGTGGATTGCAAGCAAACGCGACACCCATTTTGTAAAATGATTTTTCATACCCATGATCGACCAACATGTGAATATCGTGAATTTTTCCAATTGTTTTTAGTGTAGACACCTCAACTGGGTGTCCAGAAGGTTCGGTATCTTCCGTGTTTGTACGGCCACAAGGAAATTCAGTAAACCACTTTTTTACCATAGCAATTTATGGCGAACAGTCTTCATATATTTATCAAGCTTAGCCTTGGTTTAATTTATGATTAAGCCCACAAAAGTAATACTTAATGAGCACACGAAATTCACTTTTTTTTTTAATTTTCTTCTCAAATCGCCCAGTGGGCTGCTGTCAATGGCTGTGAAACACAAACTAAATGATGCAGCTTGTGCAAATTTTGACAGGGTCAGCTGACAGAAGCGTGTTGCCTTTTCAGTTAACAAGAGTCGAGGAATTAAACATGTTCAGGACTCACTTATTGACCCACCCACCCACATTTTTCAGTACTGCTATAAAAAGTAAACGCCAAAACTTCAATTTATTTCCGTACGAAATTTGTTGTATAAAAATTTTAAATATTAAAAATGTTGTTATGAACACAGACTGGCATATCAAATGTACGCGCCCAACTTCACATCATTGTCTAAACAACAAACAAACCTAATGCACAGCAACAAATGATTTTCAATTGTCAAAAATTTTCATGCTCATACCATCACCCTTACCGGGAATAAAAGGCGAACATTTTGTTCACGTGAAATATTTTCCATGAACAAAATTAGAAAATAACAACGCAAAAATAGCCGATTGCAGTTGAAGGGAAATGGAATACATTTCCCGTGAACTTTTATTCCCGATAAGGGTGAATGTGTATGAATCAAATACAAATAGCGCGCTGGCAACACTTTATTAATGTTTAGAAGTGAAGTTGGCTGCAGATATTTGTTGTATTTTTTAACATTCTTTTACAGCAGTTTAACGGGAATTTCTCCTTTTTCACATGCAATATTGAGAACTAGCAAGAGAGTGTGAGATGTTACTTGAACTTGAACGTTAGTGTTAGACGTCTCGCCTCTCTCTATCTCTTTAATGACAATAAATGAAATGCACTGATGCATTTAGGCACTAAACGGCTCTGTTGCATGCAAAGCAACTTGTGTTGTAGCTTTTTTTTTTGCAAAAGCTAATGTTTAATATGTTTGAATAATAGATACATTTACTACTGTAAATGTTAAACTGAAGATATATTTTTATTTGGTTTGAGTTGGTTCATTATAAACACAAATGTATGATACATACAAACATCTGCATTACAATTTCAACGAAAAACTATCTATCCACTATACCAAGCTAATTATTTTTTTTTATGATCCATGTTATGGAATTAAACAGATTTAATTGCTTAACAATTAAGTGTTTTCTTTTCTTGCTTGCCAAAGATTAAAATCATTGTTCTCTATGCGCTAGACTAGATCTTGATAATTGTAAGCATTGTTTTGCTTCTCTAATTTCCTTTTTATTATCCAGAGAGTATAAAGAGGAGCAAAACAAAAAAAAAAAAAAAGGAAAAACATGTGATTTAGATGGGTGTAACAAGATAATAAAGATGTTGACGGGTAACCACTAAACACACGATCAATTGTGAAAGGACAAGAATGGGAATTATTGTCTATTGTCCTTGAATTGCGCCACTTGGAACAAGTAATTGTGAAAACGTATTTATGTATGTACATAAGTATGTATACAATTTAAAATAATTTAACACTTGGTTGTTATGGTTTTGAAAAAACAGAAAAACAACTGCATATTTTTTTGTCATCTATATGTAGGATATTAAGAGTTTTTGTGTGAAAATGTTTTTCTGTTGCCGCTACCTACGATTATTTGTGGATTGTTTATTTCACACGTTAAACTGTCAAACAATTTGCTTTTTAATTTGCACTGCCTTTATAAATTCTTCGATCGTTAAGCTATTACCACTTAAGTGTTGTTTGTTAAACAATGACACATATGTTTCAACTGCCTTCTTTCTCCTCACTCTCTATGTTGATTGATTATTGAAAAGTATTTTGTTAAAGCATCTTTAAAATTAATATTTACTCGCAAGGATATTTGTGCACAAACACAAATGTCTTGTCAGTTTGAAACTGACAGCTTATTTCTGCATAAAATGTTAACTTTAATTCAGTATGAAGTCTTAAACACATGTGTCTGAGATTAACATAGGTACCTCGTATGACGGCGTTACCTCACGGTGCTCGTAACACCGTGAATTAGAAGTATTTGACTTGAGAGGAAGACAGGGATTGTAATCTTTAAATATAATTATCCCTGACTATCAGCAAGCATTTTTGCTGAGCTGCTTCGAGTTATGTAATGTCACAAGAGGCTTACGGGAAACAGCCCTAGTATGGGAGATAAGCCAAAAGGCAAATTCCCCAATACCGGTACCAAGGCGAATTGCCACCAGGTGTCATGGCGATCAGTTGTTAATTTCTGTTGTCTCAAATCAAAGCAAAACGTTCGGAAATTTCCTGAGAGTAGGAACTTTACACTAACAAAGATACAAGGCGAATATCCAGTGTTCAAAATCGAGACCAGCTGGTATCAATTCGCCTTGATCAGCACCTTCGAACCAACCATCATCGGAAGCAGCATGTGTTGAATAGCAACAGCATCTAGAAAGGTATTCGGGTGATGCAGTCGGATCAATCACTAGTATTGATTTGAGACTAGACACACAAGATCTTTTTTCAGCGATTTTGGTAGCAACAACAGTCACCACGGAGATGCTTCTTCGTGGTTGCTCACAGATGGCGAGTGTCCTCCAAGAGAATACCTCTTTAATCACTGGGATACAGTGTCAAACCTCTTGCGGGGTTGAAATGTTACCCGCCACAGACAACTTCCAATAATTACTTGCCACTGTTACGCATTATCTATTAAGCCCCGGGGGGTTAGAATGAACTATATCCTCCACCGGCTTTCGGTCGATGAAAGATGCCGTCAGTTGTTGGTTCACCGGTGGCCATAGTACCAGTACTAAGCCACCGGTTAGACCTCAAATTTCCGGTCTACCATAGCATTTTAAACTCAGAGCCCCTTGGGGCTAGAATGAACTCTTTAATCCATCGGCAGATCAGTTGTTGGTTCACCGGTTCCCATAGTAACAGTACTAAGACACTCGTTTAACATCAAAGTTCCGGTCTTCTTTTAAAATCAGGGCCCCCTTGAGACTAGAACGAACTTTATTCTCCATCGGCTTTCGGTGGCATCACATCATCATCCATCCCAGAAACAGATCAGCTGTTGGTTTAAAGTGACCGTATCACCACTACTAAGCCACTGGTTAGATTTCGATGATCTTCAATAATTTTTTGAACTCTGGGCAATCTAAAGTGACGATACACCTTTATCAGGCATGCAGCAAAGCTAATACCTTCAAATAAATATTTGCATATACCTTCCTCTGTTATTTCAGACATAAAGTTGATGAATAATCAGCTAGAGATAATGCCTGAAAAAGCCGGATTATCAAAGAATTTGTGTAACCACAGTTTCGTTGATACTTAACAGCATCGGGGAGCATCAGCTGAAATGCTACCGGACGCTTCCACAGGTTGTGGATAGTGGAAATCTCAGCAGATAAGCAGTCACGGACAGTAATTTACCGGATTTTAGAACCAAAAAGATTGGCACATACATGTCGAGAGCTACAATAAAGGCCCTCTGTTCCACCTTGGCACCATAGGAATCAATACCTCTGAAGGGATCATATCTTAAGCCGAATTACCACTATCGTCACAATGTACCGATTTTCCTCGGCGCACTTCAATCACTACATCAGGTCGACTAATTCTAGTACCGCCCTCGTAGTTGCCTTATATTCTGAGAATTTGATTTGACTACAAGTTGTCAAATATTTGGCAATATTGGAATATTTCATGAGACATTTTCCCATAAATTCAATTATACATTTTTTTATATATTTGCTACGGCTTGCTTTTTTGCGATAATGAACATGGGGGAAAAGAACTCATTGCAATAGCACAGTAGAGTTCCATTATAACGAATGTCGCTTTAATCAAATTATCGCGCATAACGAAGAGTTTCACGATTTTGCATTAACATTTCACGTACGCTAACAGCGATTGCGAAAATTTTCACTTACAACTAATTCTTTTTCTTACAATGTACAACAAAAAATTGCAATTTATTCGTTTGGGAGCCAGAACATAGGCTCCCAAATTGTTTTCAGATGTTTTAAAATTAACCTTAGAAAATAGAAATTAATAGTCAGCCCTATTGTGAATAACAAGTGGGATTTTTGTTCCCATGAAATTTTTATTCCCCTCGAAGGGAAAAACGCTATTGTGTATCTCCCGTGAAATTTGTAACTCTTGAAATCCTAATGTAATATACAGACAATTATATACAGACACTTGAAATTTTCAGAGTTATTGCATTTTTATGCAGACTGGACCAATTAAATAACTACTGAAATTTAAAAAATCAAAATAAAAGGTATTCCATAATTTAATGTAATTTTGACAATTTTTTGCTGCATCTTTGAAACCGTAAGAAGCAAACTCGTGAAATTTTCAAAAACGCTAAGATTAAAAAATTCCAAAATTAAAAAAAAACTGCGATTCGCAATACCGCCAAAATGAAAAAAAAAACGCTTGCATGCAAAATATCACAACAAATAAAATAAATCGTTAAAATGCCAAAAAAAAAAAACAAACAAAAATTGCTTTAAGTAAAAAAAAACGCTAAAACTAAATAAATCGCTTAAACTAAAAATATGTATTATAAAAACAATCGCCAAAAAACCGAAAAAGATCGCCTAAACGAAAACAATTTCAAAAGCTAATAAAAGCTTCAATTTATAAAAATAAATCGCCAAAAATAAACAAGCCAAAACTGAAAATTAATCTCTGTTACTAAAAATTTCGCTACTAAACTAAAAAACACCAAAATAAAAAAATAAACTGACGAAAATAAATATCACCAAAATGAAAAAAAAACGTTTGCATAAAAAATAGCACCATAAATAAATAAAATAAATCGCTAGAATGCAAAAAGAAACACCAAAAGTAAAAAGGTGTCAAAAATCTACAAAAAATCGCCATAAATCGAAAAACCGACAAAAATAAAAAACGCCAAAATTAAATAAATCGCTAAAACTAAAAATATGCCGTCAAAAAACAAAAAATCGCCAAAAACCGAAAAAAATCGCCAAAACGGAGACAATTTCAAAAGCTAATAAAATCTTCAATACTAAAAAAATCGCCAAAAAGAAACAAGCCAAAACGAAAAAAAGCACCAAAACTAAAAAACAATCGAAAAAATCGCCAAAACGAAAAAATCGCCAACACGAAAAAATAGCGCTAAATCTAAAAAAAAATACCTAAAACTAAAATAAATCGCCAAAGCTAAAAAATCGCCAAAAACGAAAAAAAGCCTAACTAAAAAAACGCCAAAAACTAATAAAAAAAACTCCAAAGTTCGAAAAAAAACGCCAAAACTTAAAAATATGCCAAAACTTAAAAGATGCGAAAAACCGAAAAAAAATACAAAACTAAAAAAAGCAAAACGCTAAAAAAAATCGCCAAAGCTAAAAAATCGCCAAAAACGAAAAAAGGCCAAAAACTAAAAAAACTCCAAAGCTTGAAAAAAAACGCCAAAACTTAAAAGATGCGAAAAACCGAAAAAGCCAAAACTAAAATAAGCAAAAAACTAAAAAAAATCGCCAAAACTAAAAAAATCGCCAAAAACCGAAGAAAATGTTTACCGAGTACTCAAATTAAAAAAAAAAATTCTACATCAGGTAAGATATTCGATTATATAAGCTAAAGTTCGTATAGTATTGCATTATTGGTTTGACCCACCGACCATTTTTTAAAAAAAAATTAGTTAGGTATGGGATATATATATTTTGAGTATCCTCTTTCTGAATCCAAAACAGGTTTTGCGAAATTAATTATGGTTTCCGAGATATTTAGCATTAATTTTGCTTTTGCTGCATATCAACTATTTTAAGGTTTAATAAATATTGTTTTGTCGTTTCTCTCCATTCTGACTTTTTGGCGTATGCTTCAAAACCAATAATGGGCTGACGATATGTATGTAGTGTCCGTACGGAAGGTTATAACAAACTTCGCTTATAACGAAGAAGAAATTTGCCATGACCCCGTAAGTTCGTTATAAACGAACTCTACTGTAATTATAAAAAGAAAAAAAAAACTTATCCGAATTTTTTACTGTCTCACTTAATTAATTGCTTTTTATTTTGTTTATTTTATTTTTTTTTATCTCATTTTGTATACATATATGTAAACATTACTGCTTGTGTGTGTATTTGATATTTAATGATCATAAAATTTTTGTATTTTGAAATTTTTGTACGCATACTTTCAAGTTTTTAATGTATACATACAATATTTATTTAGTGCGCTCATAAAACACATTTCTAGGCCATATTTCTGTCGTGCTTACAATAACATTATTTACGAAATATTTCTTCTTGTATAATGCTGAAACATTATAAAAAAAACATAATGTCATAATACATTTTTCGTTTCTTATTTGAACTAAACAAGCATAATTAAAACATCATTTAAGAACCAAAAAAAAAAAACAAATTCGTCTTTCCTTTTTTGGCCATTCACACTTTCCCAAGTCTACAAGCATACATACACACGCTCAAGCTCATGCTCACGCACACTAACTGTTGTGTCTAATGCCATTAATGTAATCAAACTCTATTTACATTGACTTGTTTGTAAAATATCAATAATCATTTGGTAACAAAAAAAAATCAAGAGAATACACCAAAAAAAACATTTCAAGAATACAAAAGAAATAATTTTAAATACGACCAACTCATCCTGGTTAACAATTTCAACAATAAAATCATGCCTGGGGAATAAATGATGACTTTAATATTTATTTATTTTTTATTTTTTTTTTTTTGTGAAGCACTTAACGTTGTTTAGCCTTTATTTTTATATATTTTTTGCTGTTTTATTTTTAAGTAAAACAAATGCGTTTAATACTCATTCCTCGTTGTGGCCATCATCAGTCGCACATCAACGCACAACAAAAAATTAAAAAAAATATATATAAAAAAAACAAAATGTTTGTTGTACTCGCATTTAAAGTCTCTCGTTTTGTAACTAATGTTTTGTATTTTGTTTTATTTTTTTTTTTAATAAAATACAACCAACAGCATACAACTCAAATATTTATGGTAGCATATGGATGAACAAATACACTTACATACGAGGTGTGGCATGCAAAGGATCTTTGAAATAGTTAATTATCATTAAAGGTTAGAATTCACAATCGTGCGATTTTTAAGTAAAGACAACCCTGGTAAAAAAAGAAACAATCACCCCTATCGTGAATTAAATGTTAAAATTTTTTTCCCCTTAAATTTTCATTTCCCATGAAGGGAAATTTGCCATCCCGAATTTCATGGGAACGTTTGTTCCTGCTATCAATGCGTAGGGAATGTAAAAAACGGGAAGAAGATTTGTAAGGCTTAAAATTAAATTAAAAATCAAACAAATTTAAGAAATACACAAATTTTTGATTTCAAATGAAAATGTTTTTAAGTGTAGGATTGTGTTTCTTAATAATTTAGCTGCGGTGGAAAAGTTATTAAGTATAACATCGAAATAAAATTTACCTGCAGGAATTATTGTTATTAATCGTTGACATTCACCCCTATCGTGAACAGTTTATCCCTTAAAATATTTTCCCTTTTCCCCAAATTGCAATCGTGAATAATTTTTGCCCAGAAATCTGTTCCCTTTTTTGATTCCCCCTATCGTGAATAATATTTTTCACATGGATTTTTTCACTTTTCCCTTGGTTTTGTTCGTTTAATTTTTGAAGGCGAACTGAATCAATACATCGCGTTATTTCGTTATTAAACTTCCAATTATATATTAAAAGTTACAAATTATTATTTTTAGGACAATATCAGTAAATAATGTCCACGATTAATAACAATGATTCCTTGCAATACCTTTTTTCATTGAACATGAAACTCTTTGGTTCACATACAGCAAATTTTATGGCTGTAATTTTTTATATGTCACCTAAAATATTCAAACACATAACTTTACACTCAAAAACATTTCATTTGAAACCCAAAACATGTGTATTTCTTATTATTAAACTTAATTTGTTTGATTTTCAATTAATTTTTAAGCTTTACAAGTCTTCTTCCCATTTTTTAAATTCACTACGATTTGATAGCGGGAAGAAATGTTCCATGAAGTTCACGATTGCAAATTTCCCTTCATGGGGAATGAAAATTTAAAATTTTATTTATTATATTTTTATTATTTAAAAATAATTACTTCTGACTTAATATATTTACATATAATTGGAAGTATAAATATTGAATTAAAAAAAGTGAACACATTTCTAGTGAAACATTTATTCACAATTGCAATTTATGGAAAAGGGAAAATATTTCGAGGAAAAATTTAATCACGATAGAGGTGAATAACAACTCATCCGAACAGGGCTGTATTTTTTCGTAAGTCGTGCAATTGTGCAGGATAGTGAGTCAATAATACTCGTAGTAAAAAAAAATTTCAAAATTGCTTTAGCACTCGTTCGCCTTTCTTTTTGAAAATCGATCCCACGCGCCAAAGGAATTTTCCGTATATCTCCGTTCAATAATATTCGGTCAAAACTGATCTAAACGAAGCCAAACTAAATGCACTTTAGGCCCTCACACACCAATCGTTTTACATTGTTGGGCGCGTTTGCAACATAGTACAAACATACAAACATAAAATTATGTACACAGGCAGCAGTATGCCCAGCAAGCAAATTTGAACTCAAATTTAGAGTGAAAAAATATTTGAAAATAATTGTAAAACATTGTGATTCGAGAAAACTATCTTTCTGTCCAAAAAGAGGAAAAGTTGTTTTATTTCCCTCAACATTTTGGTGCTTGCAAATAATTCTTTTCATATTTTGTAGAATAGCCACCAAAGGTGAAAAGGAACCCTATAGTTTTCGCTACGTTGTCCGTCAGCCTGTCTGTCTGGCACAGGCTGATTTCGCGAGAACCGAACTACTGGAATGCAATTTTTAGATAATATGTAAAACTTTGACCGCTACAACAACAACAACAACAAGAACAACAACAATTGAAATTTTCAAAGTTAGTGCATTTTTATGCAGACTACACTAATTAACACTAAGTTTAAAAGTTAAAAAAAAAACTCTAAATTAAAGGCTATTCTATCAGTTAATGTAATTTTAACAACTTGCTGTGTCTCGGAAACCTTAAGAGGCTAACTCTTGAAATTTAGAAAAAAAATTAAAAAATTCCATTATTAAAAAACACTGAAACGAAAAACCGCCATAAGAAAAAAACGCTTAAATGAATAACATCACCATAAATAAAATAAATCTGCTTAAATGCAAAAAAATCAACAAAAATAAAAAGATCCCAAAACTAAAAATAATCGCCAAAAATTCATAAAATAGCCCCAAAATAAAAAAAAAAAAATCGCCAAAACTAAAAAAATCGCTAAAGCTAAAAAAACTGTCAAAAACAAAAAAAAAAAACAAAAAAACGGCAAAGCGAAAAAGCGCTTAAAGAAAAAAACCTCAGAAAAAATTTTTATATGTCTACACCAGCCCCGTATGCTGCACTCGCTAAAGCTAAAGCTAAATGCTGAACAAATGAAAATTAAACATTTTTGGCAATGAAATAAAACACTAACGCATATAAACAAAAAATAAAAAATAACGTGTGCTTGAAGTGTAGGTTAAAACAAAATTTTCATACAAAAACCGGTTTTAACGTACACTTGAATTACACATTATTTTTTTTTTTTTTTTGCATAGTAGGGTAAAACTTCGGTGAATAACATTTTTAAGTTAATGCCCGATTTAGGAAAATACGTTTGAAAATTGCATTCGTAGCTGAAAATTGATAAATCGACTTTATAGATTTTTAACGATATATATTTAACTTTAGCGAGTTAGGGAACACGGGGTTAGGTAAGATATTTTCTTATATAGGCTAAAGTTCGTATAGTATTACATATGTAGTGCCCGCACGGAACACTTTGGGTGCGAGTCAAACTCACACGTTACTGAATTTATTTCATTTTCCTCAAGAAACCGCACCAAGGAGTGGCGAAATATCGAAATACATATCGTCGGTTGGTTTTTTATATTTTATATTTTTAGTATACTGTGCGGCAAACCAGTAACCACCCGACGATATATAGAGAAAATTTTTAATATTAAAACAAGAGACTTTAAGCTTAATAAAATTACATAAGCGTGAGCGTGGACGAAAAATCAAGCTTACAAGCCTTGCAATTTGCTTTCTGTTGCTCATAATACGCCTCGTGTAAATAAAATCAATTATTTTGTTTATTTTTAACGATATTTATTTATATATTTCTATTTATTTACTACTATTTACATTTCGAGTGATTATTTTTGTCCTACTATTTTGTAGTTGCAAAAAATAGTACTAAATTTCCCTTAAAGCTATTCACAATAGGGTTTCTGTAGCTGCCCGTTAATAGATATTCACAATAGTGATTTTGTAGTTGCTCATTGAAAAATTAGGGCCGCCTACCTTTTTTCAACCGCTGGCATTTCGTAACACTGATTTATCAACTATGTTGTAAAAATTTCTTTTATCAACCGCACGTTGCTGTTCATAATAAATCTGATTATTTTATTTAATTTTTTAATAATTAATTTAATTATTATTAATATTACAAATGTATGGCAGAAAATGTTGCAATTACTAAAATCTGTCGACTTTGTGCAAACGCAAGTTACTTTTACAGAATCTGTCATTCACTTTTAATGGATAACCCGATATTGCATTAGTACTTGTAATTATCATCAGTCACAGTTAGAGATGCTAAACGGGAAATCCCGAGCTCGGAAATCCCGGGATTTTCGGGACTATGCAAATCCCGGAGTCCGGGATTTTTGAATTTTAAAGCCCGGTATTTTCGGGATTATCTGAATCCCTTTTTTTTTGCATAAATAATGTTTTTGACTGTTATCTTCTATATTAAAAATTATTAGAAAGTCCCTTTTATAAAAAGTTAAAATAAAAAATTTGCTTCGAATAAATATTTTAGTAGATAATATTATATTGTATATATCGATGGCTTAATATAAAAAGGGCCTGACTAAATTTTTTTCGAAATCGCGTTTTTAATGTTTTCTGGGCGGCAACGTATAATTGCATCCTCCTTGAAGATCTTAGTACGTTACAGTTCAAAATCAAGGACTTATGGCAACTTAAAAAACTATTTCTGCATGTAAATGTTTTATTTTTTCTTCAATTTTTTGCTTCTCCTGTAAAATATCGAAAATTCGAGTTAGGCCTTTTTTATATTAAGCCATCGATATGTACATAATGTATCTTATGGCGTTTTATTTTCTGGGAACAAATTTTACATACATTGCACTTTTCAATGAAAATTTACAATGAAATGTCCGTATGTACCTTTTAAATATGAAAAAAAAAAATAATTGTAAAATTAAAAAAATATTTTCAATATAAAACCCAATTTTGTGCACAATGTTTTCGGGATTTTGTAAGTCCCGAAAATCCCGGGGTCCCGGTTCGGGATTTCGAGACTCCATCACTAAATCCCGAAGCCCGGGATTTCAAAAAACCTGTCCCGATTACCATCTCTAGTCACAGTGTTGTACAAATTGTTTTAACTAGTTTTTGAGGTCGTTTTGCTCACATGAAAAATCGATAGCAACAAAATACGGGTTTTGAGCAAAACCTGCGGGCAAATCACGGCATTCGATACGACTTGTAATTTAAAAATATTTCAATAGAGTTTACATGGAAATATTTTTAAATTACGATTCGCATCGAATGCCGTAATTTGCCTCTGATTTTTGTCCCAAAACTCTTATATGGAAACGCACTACTACATATTAAGTTTTGATTTCAATTCATATCAAATGGAGAAAATGCTTTCTTTGAAGTGTGAAATGCATGTTCTCTAAAGTTAGAAATTAGAACTAAAAATATAGCTAGAAATTAATTTGTTAAATAAATACAAAATACAAAAAAAAGGAATTCAGTCTTTGCCTTAACAAGCGATTTGTCCTTAATTATGCAAAAATTTAAGAACAAATCAGCTGATGCTGTTGTAAACATATGTACATATGAAGATTTTGCAACCAAATGGCCGGCTGTTTGTTGGGTGATGCTGTGCCTATCATTGTATTTTCAACAGTGATGATGGCTTTGGCTAGTTGGTTGCTTGGTTAGCTGCTTTACTCATAAATATACAATGAGGACGACATACATATGGGCATTTCCATGAAAATGACAACCACGACTGAAAAATTAAAAAAACCTTGAAATTGTTTTTAAAATTTGTCAAAGAGGAAAAAATCACTCAAATTTTACTATGCAGAGGTATTAATAGCTTATAAAAATTTTTCAAGAGCAAAAATAGCAGTTTAAACTGACCATCTCTTTGATTAATGTTATGATACTGCAATCACCTATTTTTTCTTAACTAGCGACTCGATTCAGGTATTTGTAACATAACAATTATACTTTAAAATTAATGTTACAACAACAATGAACAATATCCATGAGGAAAGAGACAATTTAGAGTTCGATAAGCGGTATTTTTTTGGTTTGCTTTGGATGCTATTCTAATGTCACGTACGCGGTGCAAAAACCGTATTTGTCTATATCATTTGAATTTTACCGGTCGCAACTGTTTCAAAATAAAAGTTCAAAGCAGGATAATTGTCGCAAATAAATATTGTTCAAAATTTTTTCTCAATTTAGTGTAATAAAAATTTTATAAGCATTTAAAGTTTGTCACGTACGCTATTGTAAGTATTAAAATTGCAATTAAATGTATCAGCGTTAACTTGATAATTATCAGGCATGTTCTGAAAATCACTTTTTGTGAAAGTGAATTGAAAATACAAGAAAGGTGTTCTGCACACATAACTTTTTGAATTTTTGTGATTTTAAATCGGTCACCTAAATGCCTGCCGATTTTAAATCACCTGGTTATTTTTTCAATCAATATATTTTGAAATTCTCAATAGATTTTATTTCTTTATTGATTTTTATAGCAAAATGAGCAATTTTCTACGAAGGAATTTATGAAATTATGAAAAAATTTAAAACTCTTAATTTTGCAAAAATGTTGTTATTTGCTTTGTGATTTACATTTGTGATATTGCATTTACAAAACAAAACGTCAGCCCTTTTCTTCTATTTTTAAAGGGTAAAATCACACAGAAAATTTAAAACTTTTGTGATATTCAGAACACCATCAAATCACAATTGTGATTTTAAAATCACAAGTGATTTCCAGAACATGCCTGTATAAGATGGCGGCGAAAACTCAGCGCCCAAGTAAACAGTATGTAGTAAGAAATGAAGTTGACTCTTTCTTGTTTTATTGCTATTTTTACTGAATACATATTTTTGTTTTGTTTTTAAGTTTTTGTATGCATAAATTTCTGTGGCAATATGTATATAATAATGGCTTAAGTTGACATAAGTGCTTTTTCATTTTATTACATATTCTTATTCTCATCTTCAAGATCTATCATTTAAACTATACCCATTTATATTTTAACTTCTTGGAAAATAATACATAAGCCATAACATCTTAACTCAACTTAATTTTTGTAAGGTAGCTACATCAATATTAAAATATTTGAGCATCAAAACTTGTATACAGTTGAGTTCAATAACTCAATAATAACGACTCGTCTAGAAAATTTGTATGAAAGTCACTCAAGAAAATGAATGCTTTCCATGTAAATTTTATACTCAAGTCGACCGTCTGGGTTGTAGAAACAGGGAGTTATATTTAACTAACTCCCTGTTTCTACAACGCAGTGTGGCAGTGTTAGTGAAAAAATGTGAGTGTATTGAGTTTTTTTCACTTGCACTTGCATGTGACAACGGAAGGTTATTTGCTGGTATGAAAATCACTCAAAAAGATGAGTGCTTTCCATACAAATTTTATACTCAAGTCAACCGTCTGCGTTGTAGAAACAGGGAGTTAGTTAAATATAACTCCCTGTTTCTACAACCGTTGTCACATGCAAGTGCAAGTGAAAAAAACTCAATACACTCACATTTTTTCACTAACACTGCCACACTTTTGCCACTTGCGAGTCAGCTTGCAATGGAATTATGTATGTAGCAAGTAAATTTTTACACTTGTCGCAAGTAAAGTGACAAAACGAAAAACAGTGTTGCCGAGTAACGACTTATTTCATTAATTTGGTTAATATTATAGCTAATTCTTTGTATATATAAAAATGATATTGAGAAATTACACAAAGGCTAATTTTACAGCTAAGTTTGATCATAAATTTCATGTTTTAATGAAAGAAATATGTTCACAGTCAATTAAAGTAAAATATTGAATACTTGGTAACACTGCACTAACTCCAATTCTGCTAGAACTTTACTTGCTGACGACATTTTAAAAATGAACTTGCACCGTGCTGTGTAGCCACTCGAAAAATTTTTGGGTTTTTTTTTACATTTCTCCTGATTTTCGTTAGTAATATATATACACTACTTGCAAGTAATTACTGGCATGTGACAACGGGGGGTTAAAAAATTATCTTATTTCAGGTTTTCCGTATTTTTCAATTTAACCTAAAGCACTTATCTCGACTTACTATCAATAAAAACTATTTTGCCTTTCAATATAATAAGTTCACTTTAGTTTTTATTTTTCTGCCAATGGATTTTTTCATAACATCTTAACTAAAAAACAACGAATAATAACTAATAAAATCGTTTCTTTTTTTTTATAAAATTAACAGTTTTGTTATAAATAATTGTGCATTTTTTTCGGTATCTAAAAATTTTATATAAAAACCAAACACAATTTATTTTAGACAAAACCCATAATATCTCAAAACACGAAATTTCGACTCAAGCCATTATTATTTATTTCCACAGATTAAAAAAAAAATTTTTACTTAAGAATATTATAAGAGAAAAATCCGTCACGTACGCTATGTCACGTACGCTATTAAACTTCATTCATTATAAAATCAGCCAAAAGTCTTTTTTATTTCAAAATTACTGATAATAAAGAAAAAATAGTTGGCTTCGTGTAAGAAATTTAAAACAAGAAAAAAAACTTCACAATTCGCAGATTTTCGTATACTTTTACATGCACCTTGATATCAGTTCCGTTTTATGTCACGTACGCTATGCCCTTATTTTCCTTGATATTTTGGACAACAGGGTTCCAAATGTAATAATTTTTTTTTCGCATATAGTACGCCCTGAATGGAACATAACAACAAAATGTTTTTGAGTTACCTCTATTTTTTCAGAATCTATTCCACTTTGTAGGCGTGCAAATGTCACGTACGCTGATATGGAAATGCCCATATGTAGGTCCATAAGTATGTAAAAAAAAGAAGTAAAAATAAAAAAACAAACAAAATAAAAATGCTCCCAAATGTACATTCCTAGCAGTTTTATTCTTCTCATACGCTAGAACAGAAGAACGATACTTAAAAATTTATTTGCTCAGAGTAAATAAAATAAAATATATGTATAAATAAAATGCAGCAAAAAATAAAAATAAAGAGATGAGTGCGTTTCTTGGGTAAAAGAAAAATAAAACAAAACCGGACGGGCAGACGGCCGGACGGACAAACAGACAGACCCAAGACATTACAAATAACAATAGCAACAACACCACAACTACAACAACAACAACTAAAAGGTTTTCTTCAAACAGTAAACAATTATTTTTATATTTTCTTAACAAATTGTGCAAGCAATAAGAGAAATAACACATACACGTACTCTAAAAAATAATGAGAGAAAAAAGTAAAAGAATTTTAAAGAAAATTAAAAAAAAACAAACAAGCAAACAAATAAATAAATAAAATATCAAGACTGCAACAAATACTCTCACAACTGCATCTCAAGCAAATTAAAAAAAAAATATTCACCAAATAAACTGAAGTGAACCCATGCACAATTTTCAATACGAGATACTTTTCCGACATGAACGCACGCACTCTGTTCGATCACTCAGATGCCAATCAATCGGTAGAAGGAGCCAGAACAAGAACGAACTGTTTAAGTTCATCACAACAACAAAAATAAAATAAAAAATAACAGCTTTTTCAAAGAATTAATTCAATTTGAAATCTAAAAAAAAAAAAAAAAATTCATACATACCGTTAACTTAATACGAAAAGGCCCTAACTCATGTTTTTCAGTTTACAGGAGGAGGAAAAAACTAAATAAAAAAGATGCAATATTGATAAAAAATTTTTCGTTTTTAGGCTTTAACTTCGGTATTTTTTCCAAATTCATCTGATTTTTGTTGGAGGAGGTGTATCTAGTAATACCTAGTCTATCGAAATATGTAAAAATATCGATTTCGAAAAATTATGAGTTGGGGCCTTTTCGCATTAAGTTAACGATACATACATACATGTGTATGTATGTACACATGTATGTACATAGGTATGTATGTATGCTTATATTTTCCACCACGTATTTAATTATTTTGCCCTAAATCCACAAACGTGAAGCAATAAAAGACAAGGCTGAAAGACAGACAAACAGACGGACGGACGAACGGACAGTATTTAATGTATTTAGGATGAAAAATGTCACCACCAAACGCATTTTGTATTATGCCAATTTCTAAAATACACATACAGAAAAAGGAAAATTCAATTATTTACTTCATTCACTTCAATCAATGACCGGTCCGGACCACACACTACACTTCACTGCACATCCCCCATTTGAATTAATTTGCTCTTTAAGCGAACGAAGTACCCTATATGTATGTATGTGTGACAAAACTGACAGCAGTGCGGGAGTGTTAGGCAATAAATTTACCTTAGAAAAAGTTTAAAGTTTTATTTTTAACCCCAAATGCAAAAAATAACTAACCCAATAACCCATTTAATAATAATTTTTAGAATGGGAAAGCAGAATATTTAAATCCTTCTTAAATTTAAAAAGCACAATATTTAAATTTTATATACAAGGTAGCGATGCCAAAAATTGGTGTTTTTCGCACTAGAGTTAGCTTTTTTTTTTTGAAGAGCCAAAAATAAATTTTTTTCTTTCATTAAAACAGCACTACAATGGCGCTGACATTTTACCTCACCACCACGTGAGAATACCACAGCGGCAACGCTAAATCGGCAACAAAAATTAACATTTCTGCGCAGTGTTGGTAAACAATATTTTTACAGGTAAAATTTCTTAGTCTGGCTACTTCCCAAGCACTCGCTCGCTATTATAACGTTACTTTCAAGTGCAATGTGCAAAGAAAAATTGCAAAGGCAATCTCATAAAAAATATTCACCGCTCGAAATATTTCCCCCTTTTCATCCAATTGCAATGGTGAATAATTTTTCCCTTGAAATGTTTTCACTTATCGTGAATAATATTTTTACAGGGATGTTTTCACTTTTCCCTTTATTTCGTTCACTTTATTATTTATGCAGGTGAAATGAATTATTACATTGCATAATTTCGATATTTTACTTCGAATTAAATATTAAAAGTTATAAATATTTATTTTTAGACTAAGATTAGCAAATAAAGCTCCCGTTTGTTTACAATAATTCCCTGCAACACCTTTCTCTTGGAGTATAGATCTCTTTGGTTCACGCACAGTAAATTTTGGGGCGGCGCACCGCGCGTTGGTATACTAAAAATATTTTTTCTATTTAAAAATATATGTAGGTTTAAGGTTTAAAAAAATTTCATTTGTAACCTAAAACTTGTGTATTTCTTATTATTAAACTTAAATTTGTTTTATTTTCAATTAATTTTTTAAGCTTAACAAATATTCTTCCCGTTTTTTACATTCACTGCGAACTGACAGCGAGTAAACTTCTTCACGGGAGATTCACGATAACATGTTTCCCTTCGGGGGAAATAAAAATTTCTTGGAACAGAAATTCCACTTGTCATTCACAATAGGTGTGATTACATATTGAATGCAGGGTGACCGATGACATTTTTCAAAAAGTGGCACCAGAAGGGGATTTATCAAAAAAAAAAAGAACGGGCAAAATTAAAAAAAAACGAGAAAACTACATTAAAATTTTTATTTTTAATGTACTTTTATATAATTCACTCTAAAAAAGGGTGAAAAAAAAGTGGCAAGTGCTGCCACAATATTATTTTTTAAACTAAACAAGGTTATGGTTCACTGATTTACTCCTGTTGAGTTTAAACTACATATAAATTTGAGTTTAGTTTAACTAAACCAGCGTTTAAACTTTGACTGATTTATTAGAACTAAGCAGAATAAAGGGGGACATGAACTTAAGCGAGCCTAAGCATAGAGTTAAGAGTTAAAATTACCCAATAATATGTTTACCTTAAAGGACTTTTCATTTGAATATTATCCCAGACTACTGCCTGGGCAGTTCATTTTTTTTATGTAGGTACCATCATGTGTTTTTTGTTTTTCCCAACGAGCTTGACTTGCGTTTGTCAGCGAGAAGATATTAAATCCGATAGTAGATATTTAATAAGCGGAAATGAAAAGTTTGGGTAGTAGAGTAGAGCAATTAAATACAATTTTATACATATATGTATACTCGTATACATACATACATACTCGTATAAACATTTAATCCTAAACTAAACCCATTTCTTTCGTCTGCTGGGTGTATGTAATACATGTGGTTTGTTGACTTTTCAAAACCATCAGCAAATAAAGAAATCCTTAAATATCTACAGCAATAACTGGAAGAGTTTCATAGTTAATTATTGAAACTTTTATCCCTTTCAGTATGGTCAAAGCTGTACGTGACCAGACAGACACTTGGAAAATATGTATGTACCTACCTATTAAGAATTCAACATTTTTACAAACTGACTCAAATTTTCCTCTTCGTTTTTGTGTGTGATTAGCATATGGAAAAGAAAATATGTAGAGATAAAAAGCAAAAAAAAAAAATAAAAAAATAAAAATAAACAATGAAATCTTATTTAAAAATTTTTGGTGACTTTGATTTTATATTTTCCTTTTGTAAAAGTTTTCCTGTAAAAAAAAAAATAAATAAAGTAACACAATACGAGAGTACAATGGAATTGAATGGTTGCTTTTGTGGGCACTTCACTTCCCTCCTTGTAAAATCGTATTTACCTTACAGCGCAGCTATTTTGTTGTGATTCAGTATTTCATACATTCGGATTATATAGTATTTCTTCTTCTTATGTTTTAGATACATACATACATACATATATTTTTTTGCATACATACATACGAGTATGTACATATGTGTGTTTGTGCATGTGCCTATAAATAAACATCAAGAAGAATTTCATGGACAAAGAGTAGAAGGAGGAATTTTGGCCAGTAGGTATGTAAAAACCAGTAGATTGTAATTTTAAATGCGATAGCATGTACGGTGACGATGACAACGACAGAGAGCGGTGATAATGATGTTGTAGCCTTAAAGAAACGTGTGTGTGCAAACAATGAATTGTTTTATTAAAAATTATATTTCTTTTTTTTTTCCAAAGTTTAGCACGTACACGTTTCTGCCATACAATTGAATCATTCTAAGCAACCATTCATCCATCCATCCATCCATCCAATCAACGGCCGTCCGTTCGTTCGTTCGTTCGTTCGTTCCCCTACCCTAAAATTTTATCGATTTTTTGTTTATGTTGGTCCACACAAATCCAAAGATTGTTTGTTTTTTATATCAAATCGATTTAAAATCACAGCCAGGGGCTGAGAAATATATCAAATTGCGAAAATATAAAACTTTATACATATTTATTAAATATTAAAATAAATAAAAAATATTCGCACCAAACTCTAGCAGAGAAAAACAAATGTGTCAACTGATATAAATTCCATGTCCAATTAAAGGGGAAAAAAGGACAACAATAATAGTTTGCATTATCAAAAGAAAATGAAAATATAAGAAAGGAAACATTCATCCATCCATCCATTCATATTGAATGTATATTTAACAGTGTTTATTATTGTTACAATTTATTCTTTGTATTTGCAATAAAACAAAATATGCATAATACACAAGAATAAAGAAGAAAAAAAGGGTCTTTCTTTTCTGTCTTCTAAAATAACAAAACCCCGATGGAAACTTAAGTAGAACAGCGTATGTCGTCTACATAGATACATACATATGTACATCCATACATAAGTACGTGCACTTTTACACACCAATATACATACATACATACATACATACATACATAAAGAGCATTTTGTGCAAAACAATAAAAGAAAGAACTCGTTGGGTTGGTGTGAGCCAAGTATTATTACTCGTACAATAAATAAAATAGGTATACTTACTTATGTATGTACATTAATAATCGAAGACTACTTGTATTGATTCTTAAACATCGATACATTGCAAACTTGCCAATATACACATTAATACCAACCAAATGAATGAATGACTGACTGCCGGCCGGCCGGTCGGACCCGACTAACAGTGAGTGGATAGAGGAAAAAAAGAGTGCTAATATTCATGCCATTTATGTTTAAACAAACATTTTGTTGAGGGGGGGAATTAAAGAGAGCAGTGCATTTTACTAACACTTCCTGTTTATTAAACTCACGAAATAATACGTTTAATATTCCGTCGGAAGACACACTAAACGTTCGGTAAATTTGGCAAACTTACAAATTTACAAGAATGATGTTAGAAAAGTTTTTCCTCTTTTCTTCTTTATTCTAAGGGTCTTCCTGTGGGCTGTGTCAGCGCAACACACAACAAGCAACGGCAGTTCAACTAACGGAAGAAGTAGTGAAAGTAATTTTTTTTTTCTTTTCAATTTGTATTGTTTAATAAAAAGCTGAATGCATTACGGTGCGTTTAGACTAGGGATGCCAATCGGGATCGATTTTTAGAAATCCCGATCCCGAAAATCCCGGGATATTTGGGATCGTGGGATTTTCGGGATCCCGGGATTTTTCGGGATTCCGGGATTTTCGAGATTTCGGGATCTAATTTTTTTAATAAATATTACTTTAATAACAAATTTTATGCATTTTAAAAGTTTTTATGTTGATAATATATCATTAAACATTTGTCTTTAAAGTTAACAATATTTTAATACTAGTATGAAATAAAAATCGAAAGAATTTTTGTCATCCATTTTTAAGTTGATGTTAGCGAATTTGTACTGAAAACAATAACTTAATATGAAAACTTGTTTTTGCTTTCAATATAAATGTTTTTCTATAATCTTAATCAAAACGAATGTACATATCTGTGGACTTTTAGCACTATCGCTTAAGTTGATTTACGAAAATTTTAGATGCACTTTCATACAAATAAGCTGCAAAAACATTATTGTTTTTTTAAATATATCTATTAACGTTTTTTTCATTGCGATTGACCAACAAGTAGCCATTACGGTTGTTACATATACCAGGCATTGCCTATTTTTTTAATCGATTTCGTCACTACTACGACAACGATAATAAGGCTGAACATGTCGAAAAATTAAAAGAAATGTATACACAATTCTAATCAAATTCTATAAATTACGTCTAATGATCACATTTTTGTAGGCACATACATTAACCGCCGTATTCATAAAAAAAATTTAGGTTTATTACAGGTTTATTTAACAAATTTCCCAAAGAAATACGTCAAATAAGCGCTTAATAAGCCTAACATATTTTCTATGAATATGCCACTAAAAGTTTGCCTGAGCACTTGAACAGTATTTTTGTTCTACTGAAAAATTTTAAATTCATACATAAGTTGTTTTCTGCAAGTTCAACAGATACATATGTAGTCCTAAGTTCGCTAAGAGGAGTATGGTTTATTAGTGTGCTGTCCTTCTACTCTGCAACTCGAATAAAACTATCAGGTGTGTTCTGTAAATCGCGCGATTTGAAATCGTCTAATTTCCAGAAAAGATCTCAATTAAAAAGGCGACTTATTGCAGCTTTTTAATTGGTTTTAATGTTTTAGATGCTTAAAACATTTTAAACGAACATAACTTTGAATGCACTAAATCGTCCGATCAGCGAATCACTGTTTTCGATTTTGGAAATCGTACGATTACAAAACGCACGGTTTACAGAACACCCCTGTATAATTGAGTCGAAGTCATTCAGTCGGTCATTTTTGACACAAACCTTTGATCAAACCCATGTAATTTAAATACGTCATAGGTTTGTGTTAAAAACGACCTAAACGGTCTAACGAAAATAATTTTGAGCTGCAATGTAAAAAAACATACATTCACACTAGAGCAATTTTTTAGACAAAATAGTACGCATTATTCTGTAAATATTTCTCGCTTTTACGTCAACCCGACTTTTTATTTTCTAGTTCAATTGTAAGGAGCTGTCAGTAGTACTCAATTGTTACCGAAAAGTTGAGGAGTCGATATACAGAGTTATACACTGCAATTATGAATAAATTTCCGCAAGAAATGTCTCCCTTTTCCATAATTTTTTTTTTGTTTTCCCTATTATTTGCTACTGTTTGAAATTATTCCCCGGGCAAAATTTTTCATGGAATTTTATTCATAATTGGCCTTATAATATAGAATAAGACGCAATAAATTTGTCAAACTTATTGAATTTTCCAAATGTTATTTTCCTTCCAAAGCTCATATGCTTCTTTTCGTTTTCAAAATAATTCTTAGTTGTATATTGTATTACCTTTGATGAAAATAACCGTGATGTTGTTGTTAATTTATAAGAAATATGCCACGAATAGTCATTAAATTGTTAAAACTGCACGTATAAAATTGTATGGGACTTTTAAATATTATAAAAAAATACCATAAAATCAACGAAAATTTTAATCTATTAAGTTTTTTATATAAAAATTGCTAAGAAATCCCGAAAAAGAAATCCCGGGATTGAATCTTACAAATCCCGGGATTTCCGGGATCGGGATTTCCCGTTTGGCATCCCTAGTTTAGACTAAGCAAACATAAAATGTTCCTGGGGTCTGCTCTGTAATTCGATTCGAAAGAAAATCGCTTCGAATTTGCATGTTTTAAGCATACAAATTCGAAATCTTTTTCTTTAGTTTCGAATTACACTGTAGACCCCCGATAAAACAGCTAATCCCAATAAAAAAAATAAATTCAGTAAAGTGCGTCTTTGACTCGCGCACGAAGGGTTCCGTACGTTGGGCTTTAAGCATTTTTTTAATACAGCGTTTTTTGAGTTTTTGACGTTTTTCAGCTGATTTAATTTTTTTTGTTTATTTTTCGCTTTTTTTCTCATTTTGGCAATTTTTTTAATTTTAGTGATTTTTTTTTTCATTTTGGCGATTTTTTTTTCATTTTGACGATTTTTTTAATTTTGGCAATTTTTTTTTTCATTTTGGCGATTTTTTTCATTCTGGCGATTTTTTCATTTTGGCGATTTTTTTCATTTTGGCGATTTTTTCATTTTGACGATTTTTCCGGTTTTTCGCGATTTATTTTCGTTTTAGAAATTTTTTTTAATTTGGTGCTTTTTTTCGTTTTGGCGATTTTTTTTTGTTTTGACGATTATTTTTCGGTTTGGCGATTTTATAATTTTGGGATTTTTTTGTTTTACCGTTTTTGAAAATTTCAAGAAGTTTGCTCTTACGGTTTCCAAGATACAATCAAGTTGTTAAAATTACATTAACTGATGGTACACCCTTTAATTAAAATTTTTACAATTTTAGTGTTCATTGTTGTAGTCTGTATAAAAATACACTAACATTACAAAATTCAAGTGTATACGAGTATACATACAATTGTATATATGTATGTATATTACATGGGATTTTAACATTTTTCGTTGCTCGTTTTGGAACACCCTTTAATTTCCAACTCTCATGTATTTGTTGTTGTAGCGGGCAAAGGTCTACCCTGTGACGGACAGCGTAGCAAAAACAATAGGGTTTCTTTTCACCTTTGGTGTACGAAACCCTAAAAAACAAGGCGCATCTTACAAATATGGTAGCACTACTATTCACCACTATTGTGAATAACAATTGGAATTTTTATTCCCCTGCAGATTTTGATTTCCCTCGAGGCGAATATCGTCAATCTCCCGCTATCAATCCAAAGTGAATGTAAAAAACGGCAGAAAGATGTGTAAATCTTAAAAATTAAACAAATTTATATTTATTTACTAATAAGGAAATATTAGATCTTGCATTAAAAAATGTTTTTGAGTGTAAAGTTTAATTTTTGACCCCCATATGCAAAAAAAAAAAAAATTACGTGTGCCGGAAGTGTACATTAAAACAAAAATTTCCATAGAAAACCCGGTTTTAACGTACACTTCAAGCACAAGTTATTTTTTCTTTTTGCATAAGGGCGTGCGGTGGAAAGAATTCTTTAGTACACCATCACCATAAAATTAACTCTATGCGGTCCACACTTTATGCAAAAATGTGTTGCAGGGAATTATTGTTAACACAATCGTGAACATTATTTACTGATCTTGTCCTCAAAATAAATATTTATAAGCTTTAATATTTAATTGTAAGCAAAATAATGAAATTACGCGATGAATTAATACAGTTCGCCTGCAAAAGTATAATACACAAAGGCAAGGTAAAAGTGAAAAATCAGCGTGAATCAAACAAGTCAAAAATGTTTAAGGGAAAAATTATTTACGATTGCAATTTTGGGAGAAAGGACACGACAGGAATGATTGTTTTCAGAACTATCTAATTGCAAAGGTGTGTCTCCCACAAGGGTATCTCTTTGAGATACGCGGGGTGTGACAAGCCCGCGGCTCTTCTAGGCATTATTTTTAAATAATTACCCATAAAACTTAAGTGTTACCACCCAGTCTCTGAAATAGCAGAGAGACGGATGTGCACATACTTTTTTAAAGGAAGTAACTTTGCTATGTGCCTAGTAGAGGAGTAGCGATAGCCAATTCTTTCGTCATCTATTTAGTGACATGCTTGATTTTATTAACGAGATTATTTTTACCCCAGGCATATCTCTTTTTGATATCGGGTGCGACAACCCCGCGAACCCTAGTTTGGGTAATCTAGATTTTCACACATTCCCTTTAGCTGGTTACCTATACTCTGAAATAAGAGAGGAACAGATGTACAAACATTTATTTAAAGGAACTAGCATTGATAAGTGTATGGTAAAGGTGCAGTGTCGTTACCTAGAATTAGCCTGAGTTCAAAAGACATAGAAGGTACGCTTTTCGGAGTTCCAACAAGTGGCTTATACTGGGACTAAATTAATAAAAATAAACACTTTAAATTAAAAATTAAAATTTTTCTTACACATATGTATACCTAAATATCTAAAATAAACACTGGTGGTATTCGGTGTTTGATGCAAATGGTCTAGCGTAAGTGTAAATGCAAAATATCGTAACTTTTCTGTTAAATCCAGCAACAAAATACACACACAATCGAAAGAAAATTACATTTTACTTCGATTCAGAAATTGCTTTCGCAGGAATTAGTTTAATAACTAGAAATATACCTTTATATACATATTATAGTTTAATGATTTCCTATGGCGATTTGCTACAACAACGCGCAGAAGGAGGGAACTTTGAGCCTCCTTTGGCACGTACCCATGAAATAAACTTTCTACAGAAGCCACTATTGTGTCACTTTCCTCATAGCAGCAAGTTCACATCGAATGCATTGCATGAGTAGAGGACATTTCCTGTTCTAAATTAAATAAAGAATTACAAATTTTCAAGTGTTGTAAAAAAAAACTCTTGAACATACATACATACATACGCATATTATCAACTAAGCATTATTTAAGGTCCTTGAGGTGTGTTAATAAAAATGATGTCCAACACAAATCCTCAAAAAGCCAAGTACTTCGGCATGTGCAACAACAGTGGGGCTGGCGCTGGTAAAAAACAAACAAAGTCAAGCAAACTTCTGTAACCGACAATTTTCAGTTTTTTTTTTGTTCTTTCTTTTACTCGCGAGTCTTTCAAGAAAATAAGTAAATAATTAAACATTTCATTCTCCCCCATTGACTATTTATTTCTGCTTAGTTAATGGTTGCATGGTGAGTTGTAAGTTTAAGTTACAAAACACCCCCATTTGGACTAAATAAATACTTGAGTGAGCAAATATTAGGTTTTATTTTTTTTATTTTTCTTTTTACATTTCTTATTTTAACCCTAATTGCAAAAAAGTTGCTATCAAATCTTGACATTTTCGATTGCTTTTTAAATATACATAATAAAATTTAGTTCTTTTGTTTAATAATTTTCAAAAAGGAAGTTCTTTCATGAATCGCCAATTCGTGCTAGTTGTTTGTTTTTTTTTTTTTTGTTTTGTAATTTTTTATTTTTATTTTTTTACTGAGACATGATTTTTTTTTTCATTTATTTATTAAATGCCAATATCAACCATAATAATAAGAAATTAATATTCAAAAGTTGTATTTTATTTAAATAAACAAACACCTGAGTAGGTGAATTGAAGGAAATGAGTAGTTGTTGCGGTATTTTTATTTGATTTACATTATAATTTTAATTTTCTTTGGAGCTTTCATTTGACATATCAATTAATAATGAAAAAAAAAAACAAAACAAATAATTATTAATGATGCGCACTAAAACCGTAGAAAAGTAATGAATTGGGACGGCAGTAATCTGCAATTAAGAAACTTAAAAAAAAAGGCTAAACATGTCATAGCTTGGCAATGCTTGTCAGTCGTGAGAAATCAAGCAGAAACTCTCATGTGGGATACTCTATTACACGCGCCGGAATTTAATTCTTCCTGTTACTTTTATTAGCAAACTTTTTAAACAAACAAAAAAAATGCAACAAATTATTTTGTATGTACCTCCAATCCAATTCCCCCAAAAATTGTAACAATTTTTTTACGTGAAAATTTTATTTTTTTACACAAACTGTTCGCTTTTTAATCCCGCTAAGGTCCACTAATCAAAACTTCTTAATTATAAATGCCATATTTATAAAAATAAATTCAGTAAAGTGTACGTTGGGCTTTGAGCATTTTTTTAATACAGTGGTTTTTACGTTTTTTCAGCTGAAATATTTTTTTTATTATTTTTCGCTTTTTTCTCGTTTTGGCGATTTTTTTAATTTTGGCGATTTTTTTTCATTTGGCGATTTTTTTTCATTTGGCGATTTTTTTTCGTTTTGCCGTTTTTTTATTTTGGCGATTTTTTCGGTTTTTCGCGATTTATTTTCGATTTAGAAATATTTTTTAATTTGCTGCTTTTTTTTTTTGTTTTGGCGATTTTTTTTTATTTTGGCGATTTTTTTCGGTTTGGCGATTTTATAATTTTGAGATTTTTTTGTTTTACCGTTTTTGAATATTTCAAGAAGTTTGCTCTTACGGTTTCCAAGATACAGCAAGTTATCAAAATTACATAGTCGAAATTACATTAACTGATGGTACACCCTTTAATTAAAATTTTTTAAATTTTAGTGTTAATTGTTGTAGTCTGTATAAAAATACACTAACTTTACAAATTTCAAGTGCATATACATACAATTGTATGTATATTACATGGGATTTTAACATTTTTCGTTGCTCGTTTTGGCACACCCTTTAATTTCCAACTCTCATGTATTTGTTGTTGTAGCGGGCAAGGGTCTACACACTCTGTCCAAATTTCAGGTCCGTAGCTCTTACGGTTCTCGAGAAAATACCCTGTGACGGACAGACGGACAGCGTAGCGAAAACAATGGGGTTTCTTTTCACCTTTGGTGTACGAAACCCTAGAAATATAACGGCTTTACAAGCAAAATTTTTTATAGAAACCAGTTTTAAAAATTTTTATTAAAAAGGCTGCAAGTTTTTTAGTTTTCTATCTATAACAAAATTAAACTTTAAAAAATAAATTTAACGGTATTCAAAAATTGTGGAACATTTTAATGTTCCTCTAACATTTTTACGTAGGGCTCTTTTTTTCCCGTCGAAAAAGGGGACAAATCGCCAAAATGGTTATTTTATGCCAACAGAGAAAAAACCGCTAAAGTTTAAAAATCGTCAATACAGAAAAATTGCCAACTTACATACATACGACAGCATCAAAACCAAATAAAATCGTTAAAATTATATTTTTTTTAGAATTCGTTGTTCAACACTGAAAAATCTCCTATACAAAAATCACCAATACGATAAAAACCGGTAAACGCAAAAATCAGTCAAACGGTATTTAAAAGGCAATGCAGAAGAATGCCAAAACTGAAAAATGCCCAATGAAAAAAAAATCAGCAAAACGCCAAAAATCGCCAAAATGGAGTATGTATTTTATGATTCGATATTTCTGCTCAATTCAAAATGGCGTTTACGATTATCGATCAAAGTTTCTATTAATTTATTAAGAGCAAAATGAAAACGACCGAAAATGTTGTCTACATATGAGTTCAGCGTTGCCACTGACAATGTTTTTTCTCAATATTCTTTTCCAAAAGAAAACCCGAAATGCCTCAAATACCTCTAGTATGATATTATATTATTTCATTACAATAAATAAGTAAATAAACAAAATTTATAAAAAAAAATTTATACGTGCACTCGCGATAATTTAAAGATTTTTTTTTTAATTTACTATTCTAAAAGATGAGCAATGTTTGAAAGCTTTAAAGCTTTAGAAATTTGAACAAAAATCAATGCGCTTATGCTTAAAAAAAGTTAACAAGATAAAATTACATTTTTAAGCATATTTACATATTTGTTCAATTGACTATCCTAAAAGGTGAACAAAGTTAGAAAGAAAGTTCGGTAACTAGAACAATACAAACCAAAGCGCTTAATTACAAGAAATTTAAAACCTCAATATTCTGATACCACAAGTTTAATTTAATCTCTAATCTTTAACTCAAAAAGTGGCCCGTAAGTGATTGGAAAGCATAAAAATCAAAACATTTTAAGACGTTTTTCCAACCAACACTGCTGGGATGAGTTTGTTTTTTTTTTGTTTCGTCTATTTTTACTATTCGAAAAGGTGAACAATTCACAAACGTAAATACTGCCGCTTTTAATTAGTTTACGATATCGCTGATGCACTGTATATTTAAATGCAACTTCTATTCAAATGAAAAATAAACTAAAATAGGTACTGAAATGCCTATTAAAAAATTTGCACTAAGCTTTTTAAGAAAATGCAAAAATTGTAAATTAAATTTTTCAAGCGTGTTAGTTAAAACATATTGTTAGTGTTACGAATACTAGTTGCGGCCATTCACGTCTTGTATCGCCAATAAGGAAATAAATAAAAAGAAAGATAAAAAACTGAAAACATCGCCAATTTAAAAAAAAAAAACACCATAACGCAAAATAAACTCTCCAAAACGGAAAAAATTGCTAAAACGAAATGTGTTTGCTCAATTCAAAAATGTTAATTACTTGGCAACACAGAAAAATCGCCAAATACCAAAAAGCAGCACAATGGAAAAAATCGCTGAAACAATGGTTTTTATAATTCACGGTTTTTGGTTTAGTGTCAACACTAATGCATGAAACATATTCACCACAGCAGAGTACACAAATATACGACTTCAAATGCCGCTAGCTACATTTGTCGCCTTGTAGCCAGCAACTTAATTCTGTTGAAAACGGCAGAGGTAACATAAGCTCTTGATATTCAAGTATACATAAATACAGTGAAACCTCTCATAACCGGACACTCACCGTCGTGGCATTTTTGTCCGGTTATTGGAGGTGTCCGCGTATGAGAGTGGTAATTATTCTTTTATTTTAATTTTGGATCTAAAAAACTTGTCCGGTTATTAGAAGTGTCCGTTATGAGAGGTTTAACTGTACATACATACATATGTAATGGGTGTTTTTTATTGAGGTATAGAACTTTAAGTTGGCATCACTTTTTTAACTGGCGGCCATTTTATCAGCTGTCAAGTGATTAATATTTAGTTTGGTTTGCCATTTCATCATGAACAGGTTGACAAAAGAACAACGCTTGCAAATCGTGCAAATTTATTTCGAAAATAATGGTTCAGTTCGCGAAGTTTACCGCAAGCTCCGTCCATTTTATGGTCGACATAATCGTCCATCAGAGCAATTAATTCGGTTAACCATGGATCGTTTTCGCACTACGTTTACTCTATGTGATAATACGCATCCGCAGAGACGTCGAACAGTGCGCACCGAAGAAACAATTGCCGCTGTAGAGCAAAGTGTTGAAAAGGACCCGAATGAATCGATTCGCCACCGTGCACAGCAATTGGAGCTTTGTCCATCAACTTTATGGAAGATTTTGAAGATTTTGAATGTGGATGAGTTGTGGTTCCAACAAGACGGCGCTACATGCCACACAGCGCACGTCACAATCGATTTATTGAAGGAAACATTCGATGAGCGCATAATTTCGCGGAATGGACCTGTCAATTGGCCACCAAGATCGTGTGATTTGACACCATTGGATTATTTTCTTTGGGGATATGTGAAGTCGCTCGTCTACGCCAACAAACCAGAAACGTTAGGGGACTTGGAAGCCAACATTCGTGGCGTTATTGCCAACATACGGCCCCATATGCTCGAAAAAGTGGTTGAAAATTGGACCTGTAGAATTGGCTTTATTCGAGCCAGCCGCGGCGGCCACATGCCCGAAATCATATTTAAACATTAATGGCATAAAACTATCCTTCCAATAAAGCCAAATTGATGGACATTAAAACGATTTCTTGTGTTTTATTTCAATTCGAAGTTCTATACCTCTAAAAAAACACCCTGTACATATTTCAGTATTTTCATCTTCAAATATTTCACATATATAAAAATAAAATTACTCTTAAAATGTACTTGTATCACGTTAAAGTATAAAAATTAATCAATTTATTTCTTTAAATCAATTTGTCGCCAAAAAAAAAATAGAAATTGGTTTATAATTGCTGTTTTTTTTGGGAATTGTTACAATTAAGTTTATCATTTGTTAACGCACTAATAATCCAAAAATCATTATTTTACATGTTCAGTAAAATATTTTTTATTAAAAATACATTGAAATTGGTTATTGATGTTGATAATGCAGATTATCAGAGAACCTTTATATGATATTATGCTAATTTTCCATTTAAACAAACGAAAAGTTTAACTAATATCAAAAACCAAGAGCTCGTTAATACACAATTTTTTTATGTTCTTGCTTTATCATCGAATTGTAGTTGCATGAAGTCTGTAATGAAAATAAATGAAATAAACCACAACAGCTGTTCACTGCTTTAGCAAGAATAGAGTGTTGCCACACAAGTATTTTTGACCGGATGCAGTCAAGTTAATATTTGTTTTTTTTTTGGGGTTGGGGGGGGATATTTACAATTAAGTTTAACATTTATAAACGCACTAATAATCACAAATTATTATTTTAATTACTCGGTAAAATATTTTTTATTAAAAATACATTGAAATTACTAGTTAGTTTAATTGGACTACAACGATAAAATCAGCATGGACAGCAACCTGCCGCCGTGCTGGCTTGCTGTTGTCAAAAAACAAATCATTCTCATATAATAATGTCGCTCATTTACTAAAAGAATGTCATAACTCAAAAAAACTAGTTCGCAAGAGAATGAGTTTAAAGTTTTTAATTTATTTTTCTCTAAAGAGCTGAGTAAACAAGATATTTGTATGAAATTTTTTACACAATATGAGGATTAATTCAGAATTATTAACTCAAAAATTTAAATTTTTGAGTTATGACTTTCTTTAAGTAAATGAGCGATGTGTATCTATTCTATACTGGACATTTTGAAGTCAGTAGCTTGCTGTGGTGATTCTGTTTGATGCTTAATGCAAACAGTGCACCTGTTCTGAAATGCATCACTGCGCTGCATCTGATGCGTCGTGCGTTCTGAAAATCAACAGATGGCAACGCTGTGGTGAATTCTAAAATGCATCACTGAAGTATATGATGAGCAAAATAACATCAAAAACTAATCACAAAAATGACTGATACAATAGATGAGTAACCTAACATTTACACATGAAACTAATTTCAAGAAAGTAGCAATACAATAAAATTTTTTCACTACCACACTCACATTGTTTTTAATTTCAACTCAGCTTTCAACGATATTTTCAAGAAAGTAAATTTTTGACGTTTTCAGAAAGTAAATTGAAAAAAGGTTAAACACTTTAAAGATTTGTTCAAATATACAGGATTATGGTAAATAGTTATTATAAATTATGTTTATTTTGTATAAATATTTAAAGAATTATAATGTAGTATCTTCAAATATACATGAAGAATACAATTCATGTCTTTTTAAAACAATAATATTATTAAAATATTAACAATAACACTTATTCCCAACTTATTGCCCTATAAATGTTTGTATGTCAATATTCTGGGTAACTCTAATTAAGTAGTAAGCAAACCAAATTGTTTCAACTTTACTTTTCAACGACATTTTTAAAATGAACTTTCACTTTCCCATGAAAACGAACAAGAAATTTTCATGAAAGTCATTTATTTCATTAGAATTTTTATTCACCAAGACGTATGCATAAATTTCAAGAAAGTACTTTCATGTGTGTAAATGGAGCGTAAGTATTTGATTTGTTATTTATTTGTTTTATTTTGTAAATTTATTGTTTCTTATAAATTTTTTTGCATTCATCCAAGTCAAAAAATAAGTTAATTATTAATTTTTCCATTTTTAATGTTCTCGCGTTCGAAATTGTAATCAAATGAACTTTTTTGTCTGCGCTTCATTTAAGCATCTGCATCAGCTGTTTTATATCAGCTGTGCATAGTAAGCACACAGACGCATCAGATGCAGCGCATAGATTCATTTACGAATAGTCCAAGTTTTTGAACATCAATGGCTGTATGAGCTATGAACCCATTTGATACAGCTAAACACAGTGGGTTAATTAATAATAAACCATTCGCATGAATTTGGTCGTATTACAAAATATTAAAAAATCGCTAACCATAATTTTTTTTGCCTGTTAACGGAAATTTAGCATTTCTTTAATAAATTTTTTTTGGTTGCAATCAAATGCCACTATTTTTTTTTTAATTCACATAATCAAAAAAATATTTTATGGTTTTACCTTGATAAATGTGAGAACTTAAAAATCGCAAATGTGCAAAAATTAAAAACCAGCCAGGAACAAAAGTACACACACACACACACAACATATTTAAAATTGACACATGCATATCGAATTTTTCTTACAAACAATTCATAACTTCCGTTTGCTAAATTTTTGGCAAATCATACAAAATTCGCAGCAGGACATCATAAACAAACAATTATTTGCCCTAATGATACTAATCTGACCACAATGTAGCAACAAACATTCCTGACGTTGACTTTTGTCGCCGCTCTGAAGAAGAAGAAGCAGAAGCAGAAATAAAAACATTTTATGTTTCTGGCCGTGGGTTGCAATTATAATTCGGTTGTTACAATGTACATACATATGTACAGAGATGGATACATAAGTACATACATAGTACATACGAATGTATGTATGAATGTGCATACAGACAGACGGCAGGCAGCCAGCAATTTTGATAAGTGAGCGCGTTAAATGACAGCAAAACTTAAGCACGTTTTGACAGCAAACAGCATTAAATATTGTGTAGATAAAATTAATAATAATGCAAAAGTGAATAAATATGTACTTAAATATGCTGTCGTTGTCATTATCATCATCATCATCGCCATTATAATTTACACCCTTAAATGATTAAATGCATGACCGACCATTCAAATCAAAATAATAATAATAAAAAAATGCACACTAGAACAGACAGACGGACAGTCAAACAAACTAGAACGACACTGGGACGGACAGAACTTGCACGGACGGTGTGATGAGCAACATTAACAACAATAACAAAAGAGAACAGAATTAAAAATTATTTACACACAGACACCATTTCCTAAACGTTATTTATGTTGTTGTTGTCGTTGTTGCGTGCCCCCATTTATGTATGTTGTCCATTTGCAATGATGCGTCCGTTGTTGTCATACTCCTCTACCGCAACAAAGCTGTTCGAAATAATCGATGTTTGATTGACAATTGTTGTAGTAATTACCTTAAAATTTCTTTTTTATATTCTACGAGTGAATGTTTTATTATTTTAATGTACATTCTTTGGTTGGTTTTATATGTACGAGTATTATTGCTGCCGGGTATGCACATATCGTTGGTTGGTTTCTGGTTTGCAGCACAGTATATTAAAAATACATTATGTCTGCAGCAAACCAGAAACCAAATGACGATATGTATGATTCTAATCATTGTTGTCTTTTTAGCATTTTCACTGCTACATTTAGCATATTCTTGCGTAAAAAGGCATTCAAGTTTTTCAAAAATTTCGACAAAACAAAAACTATATAAATTTAAAATCAATCCTAATCTAAGGTAGAGCATTTTACCCGACATTTTTAAGGTTCCGTACACCAAAGGTGGTAAGCACCCTATTGTTTTTGCTACGACGTCCAACCGTCCGTCTGTCACAAGCTGTTTTCTCGGCAACCGTAAGAGCTACGGAACTGAAATTTTCACAAAAAAAAATTTTTTTTTTAATTTTAAAGGGTGTTCTAAAGCGGGCCACGAAAAATTTTCAAATCCTAATGTAATACATATACAGAAAATTACATCGACCCATAACCTCCAAAAAAGCTAACCGACACACTATTTTACCTCGTTTTTTTTACGAAAATCGATTATTAACGATCGCAAATAATCGATTATGGTCACAAAATTAACGGCCTGGCCCAGGATGTCACGAGAAATCGTTCGATCGACAACTTGTATTGCAAACAACAACAAATTTTCTAAAGTTATTGTTGTTTGCAATACAAGTTGTCGATCGAACGATTTCTGGTGACATCGTGGGCCAGGCCGTAAGTTTTTTTGCACACTTGAAATCTTCAAAATTTAGTGTATTTTTATGCAGACTTCACCAAATAACACTGAAATTTAAAAACAAAAATCGAAATTAAAGGGTATTCTGTCAGTTAATGTAATTTTGAAACCGTACGAGGCAAACTCTTGATATTTTCAAAATCAACAAAAATAAAAAATCCCAAAATTAAAAAAAAATGTCTAAACGAAAAACCGCCTAAAAGAACAAGCTCTTAAACGAACAACATTACCAAAAATAAAATAAATCGCTCAAATGCAAAAAAAAGAATCGTCAAAAGAAAAAAGATCGCCAAAAAACTCAGAAAACCGCCAAAACGAAAAAATCGCTAAAACGAAAACGAAAACGAAAACAAAACTATCCAAAAGGCGCCAAAACTGAAAAATCGGAAAAACTAAAAAAATCAATAAAAACCGAAAAAATCGTCAAAGAAATAAGCGCCGTGCGGAACCCTTTGTGTGCGAGTCAAAGTATGACTTTACTGAATTTATTTTCCATCATGAGTTTACCTGGTATGAACTCGTCTTGGTCTGTGAGAACTTTTTGGGTAACAACAAAAGTGATATCGCTCATGTCGAGGAGTTGCTGCCAGCGAACAAGGTTATGGTGTGCTAATGTCTCTTAAAGTTAACTACCTGCATTTACACCAGTGTTGCCATATGCGGAATCATTAAGTTAGTTTACATAAGAATCAGCTGAAAATGGTTGCAGGGCTCGATACATTTTTTATCACACCAGTTTAATAAAGTAATTTTTTCAGCATTACATTTCTTTTTAAAACGAAAAAGATTCAATAAAATTATTTAAAAAACAGCTTCAATTCATTAAATTTAAAAGTTTATTTCGTAATTAATGTTAAAAAAAATTTTTTTTTAATTAAATTTTTTTAAATTAAAATACGAATATTTCGGAAATTAAAACGAAAGTTTTCAATACATTGCATGTAGAGATGCTAATCGGGACAGGTTTTTTGAAATCCCGGGCTTCGGGATTTAGTGATGGAGTCTCGAACCCGGGATTTCCGGGTTCGAGATTTCCCGTTTAGCATCTCTAATTGCATGCTCTGAAACGCTGCTGAATATTTGTTTTTCGATAACAACCAAAATAACTTAATTATACATTCTACATACATATGTATGTACTATGTATGTAAATATGTATCTATGTATGTTCAAATTACTTTGGCGATGTGTAACGAATTTACCTACATATTTTTTTACGACAAAAATAAACTTACAATGCTGAAGTATCTTCCAACTTCAAAGATCATTTGTACAGTCGGCATTAATGCCACTACAAATAAAGTAATCAGAATAAAATTTACTATTAAAAGCATTAAAAGAACTTTTGAATGAAATTATTTATAGATTCAATTTGCTCTTTTTCTTTCTTATCTGGCTGGGGTGTATAGTTCAGCTCATTTTGTTATTATTGATGTACTTATGCATGTATGTAGGTAGGTCTCTCATTCAATTCAATATCTTAGTCAGTGTTGCCAAAAATTTTGGGAATGGAATCATCATATTTTGAACAATAAAAGCATCGCAGATTTTTTTTGTTAACTTAAATTTTATGCAATCGTAAGTATAATTTCTGTTATAAAAGATATTATCATTCTTATAATGAGTATCGATTTAAGTTTCATTATTTCGATACTTTTGTTCTTGAAAATCTGGGTGGGGGGGATCTAGTCTGTAATTCCAAACGAAAGAGAATGTTTTCTCATTTAAATCTCAAATGCGAAAGCATTTTAAAGAATAATACTCATTTTTTAGGGGAAAAATCATTAAAACATTTTAGACTGAAATATCATCACATCTGGCAACGCTGATTTCAGTTATTTCAACATCTGGGCAGGGTTGTCAGATACGGACGTTTCTCGCCTAACGTGGCGATTTTTCAACTTGTTTGGCGTGTCAATTTTTGATTTGGCGATTTTTCTGGCGATAAATAAGTTTGTTGGCTATTTTTTTAAACAAAATTGTACTTCACAATTTTTGTAAAAATTAATTAATTAATTAACTAGAAAATTAGTTTGTTGAAGGAGTACTTTCAACAATAAATCCCAACAAAACTCGTCTGAAAGAAAATTAAATCAATTCGATTTTGATGATTTTTCTTATATTAATTTTTTACTAAATTTTTATATGATTATTTTAAAAAAATTTATATTAAAAAATTGTTACATAAAAGCAAATTTACATATTATAAAATATACATACATAAGTACATACATATGCATATTGAGAAAATCTATATAAAATTTATTTTAGGCGATTTTTAAAATCAATTTGGCGAAATGGAAAAAATCTGAGAACGCTGGATCTGAGATGGTTTGTTTGTTTTTGTTTTTTTTTTCGAGCAAAACATGGATATGGAAATGTAATGACAGATCTATGTATGTATGTATGTATGTATGTATACCATGTATAGTGTGAGGCTTTCTGTTTGGTCAGCTGTAACAGAAGAAATTAGAAATAGACTGATAGAAGATGTAAATAGTTTTAAAGTACACCATATCTATCAATTTATGTACAAAGTATATTTAAATTTTTTCAAAATACAATTAATTTATATTTATGTACATATGTATTGATATGTTTTCATAAGATATGACTTATTGATTTCAATTGGTCTTGTATGTATGTATGTATTTATACTTGTATGTATGAAATTTGTTTATTCAAACTGAGGTGATGAAATTAGACATAAAAAATGTGCTGCTGTACACATACTTACAGCTACTGCGCCCACCTTATAAACTATGTGCATAAATTGAATACGAAAGTTCTAATAATAAATCACTCACAAGCTAGGTGGAAACACTTCGAGGTGATTTACTTACTTGATTTAAGGGCAGTGTAAACATACTATAAGACTAAAGTTTGAATCCCCCAAATATTTCTAGGTTTGTTATTACACACATGAAAGTACTTTCTTGGAATTTATGCATACGCCTTGGTGAATAAAAATTCTAATGAAATATATGACTTTCATGAAAATTTCTTGTTCGTTTTCATGGGAAAGTGAAAGTTCATTTTAAAAATGTCGTCGAAAAAGTAAAGTTGGAAAAAATTGGTTTGTTTACTACTTAATTAAAGTTATCCAGAATATTGACATACAAAAATTTATAGGGCAATAAGTTGGGAATAAGTATTATTGTTAATATTTTAATAATATTATTGTTTTAAAAAGCCATGAATTATGTTCTTCATGTATATTTGAAGATACTACATTATAATTTTTTAAATATTTATACAAAATAAACATAATTTATAATATTTATTTTCCATAATCCTGCATATTTGTACAAATCTTTAAAGTGGGTAACACTGTTTAACCTTTTTTAATTTTACTTTGTCCTAATTTACACTATGCGAGTCTTATTGCTAAGCTGATTAGTTTGATGGAGAGAGAGAAACGAGGGGAACAGAAACGTTTACTTTCCCCTCGTCTCTGTCCTATCAGCTTAGTAGTACTTGCATACTGTAAACTAGGACTTTCGGAAAACATCAATAATGTACTTTCTTGAAAATATCGTTGAAAGCTGATTAGAAATTGAAAACAATGTGAGTGTAGTAGTAAAAAAAAATTGATTGTATTACAATATTCTTGCAATTAGTTTCATGTGTAATGCCCGTAATTGCTACACACAGGTAATTTACCTAAGGTTTTTACCCACGAGTTTGCCTTATAAAATTCAACTTACACGATAGATATCTAGGCACCGATAGATATCTACTTGTAGAAATTACGGAGCTAAATGGTAGGTAAAATAATTATTTTTATTATGTAATGAATTGGTTTTTATGTTTGCATTTTTGCAAGACTTGTGAAAATTATTCGAATAAACTTTTTTATTCGTTGCTCGTTCGAATATTTGAACAAAAATTCAAAATTATTCGTCTAATCGAACAAAAACATATTAATGAAATTTCATTGGAACAAATACCTATAAAACACGAATAATTGACAAAATTACTACATACATACATACATACATACAGTACTGTGCAAAACAAAAGCAACAAACTCCGCAAAAATAAATGGAGACGATTATTTCAGAATATATGTACATCATATGCAACAAAAACTCTGAGCATGATTTATTTCTATTTATATGCCCTATGTATCGTATTGAATAAAATCTTTCTTAAAAAACCTGGTGTTTCGAAAGTTATAGAAAATAGTCCAGACTTTGATATGAAGCTGTGCATAACAAAAGCAACAAATTAATCCTTTTTGTATAATCTTTAGTTTTTTCATAATACGTGGATATCAACGTGGATAAATTCTCAAATATTATTTATTATGCATTAAGGAATACATTTCGGCTAAGTTAATGGAATTTTGAAGTGTTCGTTGCAATTTAGGATCCATTTTCCGAAAACACTCCTTCGGATTCTTGCAAAGAGGTTTGCAATGTCGATCGAGAAAGCTGCGTTTGTCGGTAAAGCGAGGATTGGAATTAAATTAATGCTCCTGACTTTTTTTCCAACCTCCAAGTATGTTATGGAATACTACCGCATTGAAACACCCATAAAAGAGTCATATTCCACTCGAAATGCCAAATAATTTTTATTTCAAGGATATTTTTTTTTACAAATTTTTGGGAATGGTCTAACTTTATACGTCGGAAAATAAGATATCAAAATCACCTAACCGCTTTTATGTTTAAAACTCATTTTAACATTTCGTGGCGAAAACGGTTTGCTAGGCAAGCGCCGCATTGAAGAGATGATATACCAACTCCATATATGGAACTTGAATTCTTCAATAAAAACATCGGTTTCCCATTTTATTAGGATTCAATTACGGTGTGTACTACTGAACTCCGTTTTAAGCAAAAAAACAATAAAATTGTATGAACTAAATACAAGATTTACCTGGATTTTTTTTAAGTATCTATCTCTTGGTCAACTATAGTATTTTCTTAGTATGTAACTTTTTCAATTGCCTTCTCTGGCACGGTTTCGAGTTGTACCATAATGCACACTAAGATTTCGAGATATTATAACCTCACTAGGAACAGAAAACGAGCTTTTGGATTATTTGAAATGCATTTAGCTATTATAAGCTGCGGACGTTTTTCGTGGTGGTACCCAAAACTGCTCAATACGTAATTATTATGCCGACCTATCCATCAGCAAACTAGAAATATATTTTTATTACACTTTTAAATAAGTAACTGCGGCTTATCTAATGTTTTTTTGATTATTTTTTTTTTAAATATTAGAAAGTTCAGCAATACCTACTCTTCCCCATTCTTGCTAAACCAAGCAGCACCATTAACATTGAGAAATGCATTTTAATATTTAGTATAAGGACTAATAAGTACTGTTAAGCCTGTTGGACTTTGGAATTATAGGGATATATCAAAGAGTTTTTTGGTAATTATGACATTTTCCATTTTGTTGCTATTGTTCTGCACAATCTCGATACATGGGTTTGAGAATATTAGTTATTTTATTTTTCAGGAAATATCAATATTAAAAAATTAAAATACGAATTCGTTTGTTAGTATGAATGCCTACAAAAGTTTGTTAAAAGAGCTGCTTGAAATAATCAAATGTCTAAAATATTTAAATTTTAAGTCAAATAGGGTTTTTGTTGCTTTTGTTCTGCACAGTACTGTATGTACATATGCAAATGCCCAAGATTTTGAATAGGGCTAATGTTATTCAATTATCATAAACTAATGATATGCAAATACAAATAATATTTAAATTTTGAATTCTTTTTTGTACACCCTAATTGAGCCGGCATGTTCAGGCATTATCAATAAAAATCCAATTGTAATACATAAGTATATGTTATGTATATACATATGTATGTATGCAGTATATGTAATTGTATGCATCCAGATCAAAATATCAGCAACATACATACATACATACATACAAACATACATGTGTAAATAATACACTGTAAATAAACCTACAATTACAAACAACAGTAGCACAGTGAAAAAGTAACAACAATTGCACTTATGACAGGCAGTTTAAATTTTAACAAAGTGAACAGCACACAACAATCTCCAACAACATGAGGCAATAATAATCGAAAATACATAATTATAATACAATCAAAACTGTGGACTGTAAAAGTTTATAATGGGGAAGAACAAAGGCCAAAGAAAGATGAGAATGCACATACTCATATACATACATACCTACATACATATGTATGTAAACGTTTGTATGTAAGAAGAAAAACATACAGCATGTGTATACATACTTACATGCATGCATATGTATGTATGTATGTATGTATGTATGTACATATTCTTTCGTTCCACTTGATTATTTGCAATTTATCCCTATTTCCCTGCTAAATTTTGAAGTTGTTCGCTTTTATGTTTGATTTTTTATGTCTTCTTATTATTGTTATGTTGTTATGTTAGGGACTGTTGTTTAAAGGAACTACGTAACTAAAAAATAAAGTATTTTGAAGCTAAATGAAAAACATAAAGCGTGTTAAAAATGTTGGCAAAGCAAAAAGGCCTCCTATGGCCGGTTTTATGAGATTTGGGTGGAACAATATCCCCAAAATGGGAATAAGAAAATTGATTTGGAGATTGGGAATATTTATTTTGAATTGTATTTTATCACTTACTTCAGAAATAATATGAAAGTTATCATCATTATCAATTGTTCTTCTTCTTATATGTATGTATGTAGTGGGGGAAATGGAGAGGGAACTGTTAATTTTTCGTACAGCGTTATCAAACAAAATAGTGTTGACAATTCAAAAAAGAGAAGCTGTATGGGTCAGAAACGAATATAAGGTGAATTGTATTTATAACAAATAAGTTTTTTTTTAAATAATATTTACAAAAATGTATTTATGAATTAGAAATTTGCATTTTTGTAAATGGGTAAGTAATATAATGTAATGCCCCTTTTAGACACGCAAAGTTTACTTTGCAAAGTCTTAAAAAATTAATTTCAAATTTCTGAAATTCACTTAGAAAATTCTGATAAAAGCAAGTCCTCTTAAATATTATGAACAACTATGGATTTTCGACTGTAGTGGAAAATGCTAATCTAACAAATTTTTATTGGCTATTATGGGGCGAATTCGGCAAAGAAATTCGCTATTGTGAATTACACTCTTTGTGATTGTTCAAAATATTCAGCTTTGGCGATGGAAATCATGGAATTTTTGCAATAGGTTAAAGGAAACTAGTAGTTAAGCTGGATTCACCCATCTTATCCGCGCACAATTTTTTTTTTCTTCTTGAGAGAGAAAATATTTTTTACGAACAACGCTCAGCTTGAGTTTTAATTTTTATATCTCGTCCGGACAAACTTGAACTGAGCTGCCAATATGTTTAATTTTTTCACACAAAATTGTATTAAGTTGCGCCATCGTATAAAAAGTTTGTTTTTGTGAAATTAAATTGTGAGTGATATTTGTTTTGAAAAAAGATAATAAAAATAAGTAAGAATATTAATATTAATAAAAAAAATGTGTGTGAAACCCAGAAAACAGCAAACTGGCATCAGCAGTCGCTGAGCTGCCACCATAAAAATTGGGCACATTTATAAAGGCTCAATCAGACGTGACATAACCATAGCCATAGAAAACAGCCGTTCGAACCAAACTAATGGGCAACACTGTATTTGATTATTACCTACGTGTATACGCAGGGCTTATTTGCAAATAAAACAGTAAATTGTTGCCATATTATTCTTTTTATTGCGACTTACTAATTCAGAAAACTATTCACGATTAACGCACTATTTGCAAATAAAATGCTTGAGGTTGCCACGCTTACAAATGTTTGATAACAAAAAACAATAAATGGATAAATATTGCAACAAAAAACATTGATAGAAGCAAATAATGACGATTAAAACAAACAATTATTTGATATTTTGTACATTTACACTATTTTTTTTGTCAACATAAGTAAGTTTTCTATAGAAGTGATACCGAGTTTGTGTACTTTTGCTATGCCGTATAAACAGTGAGTTAATTTATTTGCAAATAATTTTATTTGCAAATAGTGCACGTATAAACGTAGTATATATGTATGTGACTCGCCATAACGCCACAACTCTCAACATAGAAACCCATTGAATTTTGGTTTGGTTATGGCTATGGCATTATGGCTATGTCACGTCTAATTTAAGCTTAAGACGTAGCTGTTGTGTCCAACAGTTGTGAAATTGTTGGCAACTGTTGGCCCCAACAGTTACGTCTTAGAAACGGCTTGAATGATATGATTTAATTTTATATCTTTATTTCGTTATTTTATCGCATTTGTAATGTAAAATTTAACAAATATTTGCTCCTGCCACCTAACAAAGCATATAAAAGGTATAACCATGGTGTAATTATACAGGTGACTGTGTACGGATTTGTTATACAAAAATACGGCAACCATAGCTGTGTAAAGAACCGAAGAATGTCAAAAGCACAAAACCAAACAAAATTGAAGTTTTTGACATTATTCAGCTACAAAGCACATAGAGCAAAAAATTATCAGCTGAAGTATCGCTGCCACCTGTTTAAATACACCTTGGGTATAACTCTATTCGATCAGCTGTTCAGGCTGAGCAAAACATGTTGACTATAAATAGGTAGCGCAAAAATTTTATGATGGAAAATTACTCAACTGTTGAGTGGAGTGGAACTACTCAACAATGCGTTTCTAAGAAAAACACTCAACGGTTGCGCAACAACTACGTATTATGAATGCACTCATTAATACGGCTCATTTCCCCACCTAAACGTTCATACGGTAGTTTTGCTTTTCCCGACAAAATGTTCGAAATGGGTGTGAATCGTGTTGCAAAATACTCTCAGTAAATAAATTGTCTACGGAAAAAAAATTTTGTTCTGAAACAATGGGAGAATCCACCTTTAGAAAGAATCGCTGCGGTACTACCACCTTGCAAAACTAATAGCTTTTGTTTATTCAGCTTTGATTTCCGAATAAAAATTTTGTTCGAATCCAGCTTAAATCTAATACAATGCAATTTTTCATAGCACACCTCATTTTAATTTTCAATTTATTTTTATTTTTATTTTTCACTATGTGTTTCAGCTTTGATGTAATGGCCAAATTTTGGCTTCTTCTTCCGTCATTCTTCTCTCCCATTGGAGCATAGAACCGCAACATTTCGACTTGGTAAGTAAATTTTAATTATTTTTTAATTCCACTTATACTTATACGAAATTATTTCTTTGAGTGCATATTTAAATAATACTTAGATAATATTTAAATGCCCAACCTTGTGTATTTAAATTATAAGCCGATAGATAGCCTTTGCCGCCAATGCTTTATAGTTAAAGATTTATTATAATTTTAATTCTAATAATATCTAAGTTAAATATGTAAATAAATAAAGTTATATTTAAGTTGTGCACGTATTGAAAACATGTTCATACATGAATAGCAATCATGTGGCTTTATTACAGATAATTTTGTTTAATTTTCATAAATATATATAACAAATACAATACATAGTTTCATATCATGGAATTTATAAATAGAAAAATTTCGTTCTGATGCTCATTTTGTTTCATAAAATAGCTATATTTTCTTTTACTATTTAAATTTTCTTCGCGTTGATAACCCAACTTTCTTATTTACATATGAATGTTAAACAGCTGTTGTTTGGAAAGTTTTCCATAATATTGGGAAATTTTGCAGTGCTACCATACTTTCATCGTAATTATATAAGAACTTTAGTTAAGCACCCAACAAATTTAACGTCATTTAAGTACATACATTTTAAAATTTAAAATAAAATTAGCTAATTACATATTTAATTATATATGCATATTTTGCTTTCAAAACAAAACACAAACAAACGCATATCAATTTATCAATCTTGTTTATTTTATTCATGCGTTGCCATCCATAATTCAGTCATAAATCACAATATGTAGTGTTTTCTTTCCCTGGGGATTTTTTGGGGATAACATAAACAACTTCTTGGGGAACTAAGGAAATAAAAATGTTCAATTTGGGGAGTTGAGTTGGCAAAAAACAATGCTAAAAGCACTTGGCTTAAGTTGCATTACTGCAACGAATTACATTTGAAAACGATATTATTAAAAGTGGCTTCCGAAGTTAAGTTTTTATTATTCAACGGACAAAAAAAACGATGGTGCTATTTTAAGGTGCTAAGTCTTTGTTAACCGGCAAAGTAATTATAAATATAATATATCAATATATACATATATATACATACATATGTATTTATGTATGTAACTATATCCAGACTTAAATTTAAGATTTTTAAAAAAAGTGCTGTTAACCACTTTGTTTAGTGAACGGACCACATGCAAATATTATGTACATATTAGCATTTTTCTGGAATAACAATTTATTGTGCCATAAAATTTATAATTTTCTCAAACAAAAAAAAAAAAACAACAACAACGAAATAAAAAATCCTTTAAAGTACTGCTTACAAAACAAAAAATAAAATAAGTGCAACTTTTATTTCATTTGTCTTATGACACCGCCGCTTCCAATTTCACTGCACAAATTCCAACCCAAGAGATATTGAAGCAGTGCAGACTTGTCAGTAAATATGCCTTCGCAAGCATTTTTCATTTTCATTATTATGTATTATTAGTATTTTTTTTATTTATTATCATTTTTTTTTTAATAAAACCAGTTGTCTGTGTGTTTGTGTATGGGAGCTGGTTCGTTGGGCATTTATTCAAATATGAATATGGAGGAATGGCTGGCTGGCTGGCTGGCTGTTCGCAAGAAAATCAGAAATTTATGTATGTAGTATTTATTTTGTTGTATGTTATAAAAACGCGCGTGCTTGTGCTCCAAATACAATCAAACTAACTAACAAGTAAACACTAAAATTTCAATGATGATCATGATGCAGTCGGCTATTTAGCTGTTGAAAATGAGGATGGATGATGATATTGTCTGTTGTCTGTTGTGTGTTGTGTATTTGGTGTTTATGGCAATGCCGGATGGAACTACATTTAGCAGAATTTAAATGAAACGGTAGCATAAATACAACAACGTACCATCATCACTAACCAGCCAGCGAAATAGCCAACCAACACCACTCACTCCCTCAGTGATCCCATGTTATCTTGTTTTCTTTTTCTTCTTTCTCTTGTTCAAAATACAATACAGATTGGGGATCATTGCGTGTTTGTTCATTTCGCTGAATGGGCCCGTCGCTGGTATGATTTTTATTATGTACATATTTTTATTATGATCTTTTTCTTCTTTTTTTTATAATCAAACTCCTCAGGGTGTGTGTGCAATATTCGCAAGTAGGTGGAAACAAATTTAAATATAATTTAATTTAAAATTATTTGTTATGACAATTTATACAGATAAGTTTATATTGCTGTAAATAATGATGTGATTTGTAATGACGAGGTCAATAATTTACTAAAGCAAATTTAAAATTAATTGGATGAGTTTTCTCCGTCTGTCACCTTTTAACACAATTTAACGCTAGGAGTATATTTTTGGATTAGAGAATTATCTTGATTTCTTTCTCCAAGGTTCAAATTCACAGTTTTTACTTAACTAATGAAGGTGGTTTAACCAATGAAATTGATAAGAAAAATCTTTAGTTAGTTAACTATAGACTATGAATTTGGAAATAATTAACTAATCCGAAAATTAATTTCATCTTAATACCCCCTTTTTAGCCAAGTTTACTTTGGAAAGTCCTAATTCACCTGGGAGAAGGACCTCTTTACCTCTTTTACCTATGTAGCTAAATTAAGACTTGTGTCTTTATATTGGGTGTTTTTTTTTTCATAGATTTTAACTTGGTCCTTATTTAATTTGTTTGGGTTTTATTTCATTAGGGCTTATTGCATTTCCTATTTGGGGATTATTTACTTGACCTTTATTTCATAGCGCTCAAAATTTCATAATTGGGCGAGAAAATAGCTAAAATGGCAAAGTATTCCAAGAAAAATATCTATGGACGGTCATGGGTTTCAAATCTACATATATGAAACTAAGAAAAAACTTATTTTAATTTTCTTTTCCCGATTTAAAAAACCGTTACAAATTAATTAGTACCTGTGTTATGTAACTTGCGAGAAGTTTTCGCGTCGTTGTCCAGTTTTCCACAGGCTGAAATAAGCTTACACGAAAGATGAGCAAGGAACTAAGGTTTTTGTTACTCACCCTGCGTTTCACAGAATGATAACAAACTTCTCGTCTGGAAAATTTCTCACCAAAGCTACAGAACACAGGCACAGAACTTTTAAAATTCGGCAGACATAATGTATTT